>CM076967.1:14283498-14773498 GCA_039105355.1 Benthosema pterotum | reverse complement strand
CGGAACAACCGGCTGACTCACGGCAATAGGAACTGACAGCTCTGGTGGTGGCGGAGGAGGAGGGAGGTGGGGGTGGGATGGTGCTCAGGTGGGTTTTCACCAGCAGCACCGGCGCTAGTAATCACTTCCAGTCTGCTGCCCAGTCATAGGAGGATATAGAAATTATTGGCCCCCTGGGCCACCACTGCCAACCAACCAGTTTTTTGTTCCTAGCCAACACGGCACATACAGTATACTGTAGTTAGGGTGACCAGATGTCCCTCTTTGCGTGGGACAGTCGCCTCATTTCCAAGACTTTTCAGGTGTCCCACAAATTGAGCCGCCCCTCCGTCTGTCCCACATTGCGACTGACAAAGAGTTCAGTGTTCAAATGCCCTAATAGTTGGCTATCGATTGTCCGTTTTCCTGCTATAGATGTTTTTAAGTTGTTAAATCTTGTTTACAGGTACATGAGAGTAAAACTTTTGGCTTCCTTCAGGCAATGTAGCAGCAAATATATAATATAACATCAACAACAGCAAACATCCAACACAGCAAACAAGGATAGAAAGAATATAGAGCGAAGGTGTCTTCCTGACGTTATAATATAAAATATATGAATGCAACACAAAGTGTGTTAGATATGTTAATAGTAGATCTGTTGAATGATTAAAAAAATTAACCAGATTAATCACAGCTTTGAAATGAATTTAATCATGATTAATCACCATTCAATCCTTACAGGATTTGAATATTTAAAAACAGAAAAAGAATCTGGCAAAAAGTTCTGTTTATATTTTAAATATTTATCAAAACAGGTGATCTACAGTACAAGACCCCAATGCTTGTAGATCCCTCTGGCTATACCGTATGGCTCTGGTTACTGGGCCTTTTTTTTTTTTTTTTCAATTAAAATGCCCAGTGTGTTGGGTCAGTGTGCACATGCATTCATTGTGTTAAAACATTTAATCAGATTAATCAACTAAAATGAATTAATGCCATTAACTTGTTAATGGCATTAGTTAATTAGTTAGTTAAGATTGCTGAATGTCAGACAAAATATGTTTTTATCCAATATCATCTCACAGAGATACTTATTAGGGCTAACCCTAACCCTAGCCCACATCATCCCCTCCACCCTCACTAATTCTCCTGCTCTCTCTCCCCCATGGTGACCCTATGGGCTCTCTCTCTCTCTCTCTCTCTCTCTCTCTCTCTCTCTCTCTCTCTCTCTCTCTCTCTCTCTCTCTCTCTCTCTCTCTCTCTCTCTCTCTCTCTCTCTCCCATGGTGACCCTATGGGCCTCGCCCCTCCACAGACGCCGGCAAAGTTCAAGCCTGGAGCTGGCACACCTTGGAGAACTGTCAATCAATCAACGCTCACCAGGAGGCGGTCACCTCCATCCAGGTGGGAGGGGTCACACAGCCATCTGTCTGTTCCCATGCAGAGCAGCTTAATGCTGCTGCTGCTGCATGGTGGTGGTGGTGTCTCTATTTATGCTCTGTGAGAGAGCAGGAGCTCTCCTCAGATGTTTTCATCATGACAGGATTCATGTCAGTTTGATATTTCTGTTTTTTAAACACTTAAGCCTTACTTCATTAACTGGAGTCCTCCAGGCCCACTCATGTTTTTTTTTTCTGTTCCGCCGGATCTGCCAAAAATAACTTGAGTGGTGATCAGGCAATTTTCTGTTGATCTGGAATTTATCCTGTGTGGAGAAAACGATCTTTTACACCATTTAAGTGGTATAAATGTCAATCAGATATATAGTTTAATATAATTTTGCATCTTTGTGATGACATGGGTTTTGACATACATCTACAAGCCCCCAATGCTTGTAGATCCCTCAGGCTATACCGTATGGCTCTGGTTACAGGGAGACACACACAGCTATGTCTCCATAAAACCGTGCTCTACTGATGTAGCTGGTGCGGCTTATAGTCAGGTGGCCCTTATAGTCCGAAAATGATGTAATAATTTGGAAAATATTCAAATTTTCCCCTTACACAAAAGATCAGTATCAGCCGATCATGAGAAAAACAATCGGCGCTGGGATCATCCCTGCAATAGTCACAATGAGTTATAAACTTCAGTTCTAGAGGTCGCCCCCCAAAAAACACCTAGTTTCCTTCTTATTTGATGGTATGATGAAGAGAGTGATGAAAAAAATAAAGTAAATACCAGACGTAAAGGTTTAAAATAGTTGTAGTGTAGAAAAAGACAACAATATTTTCCTCTGAGATGTAGTGAAGTAGAAGTATTGAAAATGTTACAAATTACCTCAGAAGTGTACGCAACTACAAGTAGTTGAGTAAATGTAATTAGTTACCTGACACCACTAGGGAGTAGGAATGTGGGACTGAATAAAACTGGTGTGTCAGTACGGTACAGTAAAATGTACTAAATGAGTCACAACGGCACCCAAAACCATACTTAATTTTATGTGCCATCAGCATTTGTCCCCACGCTTACACACACGCTTACACACACACACACACACACACACACACACACACACACACACACACACACGCACACACACACACACACACACACTAGTGACGGCCCAATTTTTAGCTCTTATTATGAGGAAGAAAGCCAGAAATCTCGCAGGCAGCCAACGCACTTCCACCGTGTTGCTAGGAGGAGTCCCTTAAGCTTCTTTAACGTACCTAATTATTTTTGGGGGGTATTTTGCAAAGAACTTTACAGTAGGTAAAAAGAAAAGAGAGAGAGAGAAAAAAAGACTGTTCTTTTCTCAAGGAATCAAACGGCTATATTGCTCCACTTTTATCTTCAAGTAGGCAGTTCCTTGTTTACTGCTTTCAAAGATATCTGTGGAGATGTTTGCGGTGCCAATGGCTCAGCCAATTTGCGAGCGAGGAAAGGGGTTTTTATGGATATTGAAAGCCGCGGCTGCATATGCACATATTTTGCAATTTGCAATCATCAAAGCGTATGTCGTACGGCACAGAGCCTGCTTCTCACCCGCCCTGTTTGTTTATCATTCAAAAGCCGCCAATCCATTTATGACCTGGAGTCGCATGAACACACACATGCACACGCGCACACGTGCACACACACACACACACACACACACACACACACACACACACACACAGACACACACACACACACACACTATTTTCAACAAATATACACTTACACAAATAAATACATACATACATACACACCTGACCTGTTTGAACACATGGTGTGTTCAAACACACCCCGCCTCCACCCCCCCCCCCCCCCCACACACACACACACACACAAATGAGACCATTCCACATTCACCCAATTGTCATTTTGTGTACAAATCATGTATTCTTACAGAGCTCATGCACACTAATACAAGCAGACAACTCATTGACATTCTGTCTCGCTGTCAGACACACAAACATGTCATACATGGCATTCTCAAGCTTATAAACACACACACGCACACACACACACTCACACACACACCCTTGTATTCTCACACTTAAATTTTCAAGCAAGTGGCTTTCACCGAGTTGTACACAGTCCCGATCACACACACACGTACACTGGCACACACACACACACCGCACATCTGCAACAAGCTCCAAGTCTCCCATCTCCATGACAACAGCACTGTGTCCCCGTTGGGACGTGTTCGTGTCTGTTCCTCCACAGTGTCAGGGCCCGCTGGTGTTCAGCGGCGCGGCCGACGGCGGGGTGTCCGTGTGGGAGTGCCTGTACTCGGACCAGCAGCCCCTCCGCCTGCTTCACCACTGGACGTCCCAGGCCACCGGCTGTGGGGCAGGAGGAGGAGGGGGCCGTCTGGCCCTCAGTCCCAGGGGAGACCGCCTGTTTGTGGCCCACGGGAGAGCCTGTGTACGGATACTCCACTGGAGGACCGGTGAGTCTATGGTGCTACACTGTTCTGGACCAATGCACTGGTGGGTGGGGGAGGGAAGTGGCGTGAAAGTCCATGCGTACCGTAAGGGGAAAGTCATGAAAATCTGGGAGCTGAATCGCTAAGAAATGTCTTCACCACTGTGTTTCTAATGGCGTTTAATTAATACAGGGGTTTTCAACCAGTGCCCTGGGGACCACCTGTGGTCCCTGAGAGGATTCCAGGTGGCCCCCAGGCTAAATGATGGAAAGTTGATTAAACAGATGTAACTCTTTGAGAGTGTAAAAATGAAACCAAATGGACCCTTGCGGGTCCATTTCGTTTCATTTTTACACTCTCAAGTGTTAAAATAGTCATCCTCTAAATTAGCCCAAGGTCATTTTGTTCTGTATGCTTGACTGTTGTTTTCTCTGAAATGCAGCCTGGTATTGTGGACAAAAGCAAAATAAATCTTTAGTTTTGGGTCTGCGGGGCTAAAATGTCATCAAATGGTGGTCCATGGCTCAAATTCTGAATAAATAGTGGGCTCTAGTATGAAAAAGGTTGAAAACCATTGCACCAAAACATGGAAATTCAACTCCTGTGGAAAACCTAATTAAAAATCAGTTGGGGTACTAAAATGAAGAACTTTATCTAACAATGTCGTTTTCGGATACTGAATCCAGTCTAAGCATTAGCTTTACTCAAAACAGCCACTCAATCATTCATAAATGTGTTTAGTCAGCACATTTGGGCAACTGCTATGGTCGTTTTCAGCCCAGTGTGTGTGTGTGTGTGTGTGTGTGCGCGCGCGTGCGTGTGTGTGTGTTTGTGTTTATTTTTTGCAAAACTAATCCTTGGAATGGATTCAGCATCATAAAAAGCACCAACTTTAAGACAACACCATGCCCCATAAAGCATGATGAATTTTAGCATGTTTTGCCTTCTACAGGTGCAACAGGGCCGTTTTAGCCCATTGGTCGTGGCTGTTCTCCAACCGTCACGACTAAACCTAACCCTAAACATAACTCAATAACCTCCTGCCGGGACTGATAGGGTACCTGCCATGACCGTTGGCAACAGTTGGCAAACCCGGTGACCGTTTTGCGGGCGCGATAGGCAGGTATCCTATCCATTGGTAGTGGTCTGGAATCATTTACTATGGGCGCCGTCAGTCATGGTGGCAAATTGAATTTGCCCCTCCTGTTGTGACTAGTACCCCAACGTTGAGCTGTTTTTAAGAGGTTTTCCACAGGAGTTAAATTTCAACCTTATTGGACACAGTGGTGAAAACATTTCTTGGTAACGATTTAGTTCCCAGATTGGCCAAATACCTGATAAAATGCTCTTACTAGTGGGAGAGAATCTGTTTGTATGTGTGTGTGTGTGTGTGTGTGTGGGGTGTGTGTGTGTGTGTGTGTGTGTGTGTGTGTGTGTGTGTGTGTGTGTGCGTGTGCGCGCGCGTGCGTGCGTGCATGCATGCGTGTGAGAAAGGCAGACATAATTAAGAACAGAAGACATTGATTGTGTTTGGATTTCTGTCATGATGTGGTGAGAAGGAAGGAAGTGTGTGTGTGTGTGTGTGTGTGTGTGTGTGTGTTGTGTGTGTGTGTGTGTGTGTGTGTGTGTGTGTGTGTGTGTGTGTGTGTGTGTGTGTGTGTGTGTGTGTGCGTGCGTGCGTGCGTGGCAGGACTCTTAAGACTAAAGCCAAACAACTTGCAAAGTGCTGCTGCATTTCTGCAGTAATTGGAAGCCTGTCTGTATGCGAATGTCAATGTGTTCTGAACCCATAAGAGAGTAAATCATACATAAATTAGGCTGTATTGTTGTTTGATGGTGAACTGATGCTCTGTATTGTACTGCCTGAAGTTTATTTTATTTATTGCTGCAAAGAATAATAAAGAGACTCAACAAAGTCAAGGCATACATTTTAATACTTAATATTTAACTATTTCGACGCTAGTTGTTTAACTGTCAATTCAAATAAAGCGAGCAAGTATGTTTGTGCGAGTGTGAGTGCGTGTGTATGTGTGTAGGGGTGTGTGTGTGTGTGTGTGTGTGTGTGTGTGTGTGTGTGTGTGTGTGTGTGTGTGTGTGTGTGTGTGTGTGTGTGTGTGTGTGTGTGTGTGTGTGTATGTGTGTGTGCGCTAGTGTGTGTGTCCATGCATGTAAGTGTGCCTCATGGGGGCGCTAAGAAACAGTGCACTGAGATATTATTAACATTTGGCCAATTATCACAGGGGTTGTATCCAGACTGACCAATCACAGCAGTATCACCGGGGTAACAGACTGTGTGCATCAGGCTGCAGGCCTTCTGATTGGCTCCTGCTACGATCTGACCAATGGGGAGAGTACTCTAAACTGTGAGTATAGTAAAGCCCAAGCCTAAACATAAGCCACAGTCCAAACACAATATTGTTCCTGATCACATCAAAGAAGAAGCGCTTTGTGGTTGTTAAATATGAATAACTGTAAACAGGTGCGCTATGGAGAGTTTTATTTTCAGGGTAAGAGTCATTAAAAAGTTTCTTGGTAAAAACTCACAGTGGAAAACAATGAAGGTGTTGAACTTTAAAAAGATTCAAGACAAAGGAACAAAGTGAGTCTCGTCTAGCAAACTCCCTTTGCAAAGTTGTAAGCAACTCTGTTCAGTTCAAGTAGAAAATCCCTTTCTTATTCCATAAAAAATAGTTAAAATGTTGTAGACCTACGCGTTTTGGTCCCCTGCTGGAAGCCTCAGGCCAAAATGTGTAGGTGTCTACTAGTACACTTTAGGTGTACTCTTTAGGAAATAAAGGATTTACGCTACTGCCTGAACTAAACAGAGTTGCCTTGAACCTTCTTTAAGTTCACCACCTTTTCATTCTTTTCCTCTGCTGTGATTTTATTTTATTTTTACCACAGAATTGAACTTTAAATGAACTCTTTCTTGTCCTAAGACAATATCATCCCTGCCGGACTGGAAACCTTCAAATTATGTGCATGTCCAAAACCGTTTTGCTTTTGTCTTATTTAGTCCCCAATTTAGTCTCCTACAGCAGGGGTTTTCAACAGGTGGTCCGGGGACCACCAGTGGTCCCTGAGAGGATTCCATGTGGTCCCCAGGTTAAATGATGGATGGTTGGTTAACCAGATGTAACCTTTTAATTCTCTTGGCGCCGTTCTCGAGCTGCTCGTGGACCTCCCGTGGAGAACCCCACTGCCGGTCACGCGGACGGCTCGTATCACGACGAGATGTAGATTTCATTCTTTAATCCAACTATTAGTCCGTGCGCATCGTCTGATGATCATCCCGTTGCTAACTTTCATTTGGAACAGAATTGAGCGACAACTCTTTTTTTTTGTCCCATTCACTTCCATTCAATCCAATGCATTCAAACGGCTCTCCTGTGTTTTCGCTCTGAATGGGGTTGTCGCACTGGTGAATCAACTAGCGCTACACGGCTCTTCCTGACTTGTGACCCGGATGTATATGGGCAGATCGCCAGATGACCGATTAGGCAAGACAACAGACACAGCATAACAGAAACAGCACATCCTGTTTAGGAGATCTGAGCTTCAAAATAAGGGCTTTTTTACCGATCGAAACTGGTTTGAGCCGCGGCAATGGAGAGGAAACAAAGAAGGTCCCCTAGCGGTCAATGAGTTAAGAGTGTAAAAATTAAACCAAATGGACCCACAAGGGTCCAAGGGTATTGCAAAAGAAATCTTTAGTTTTGAGGTCTGTGGGGCTAAAATGTCCTCAAATGATGGTCCATGGCTCAAATGTTGAATAAATAGTGGGCCCTGGTGCCAAAAAGGTTGAAAACCACTGACCTACACTAATTTGGGGGTATTTGTTTGTTGTCACTGTACATTTGCGCATAATGTGAAAAGTGCCCTCTGCCTTTATACCCATGCTAACCATTAGGCGCAGTGGATGCTATTAATACAGAGAGGCCTGGGAGCAGTTAGGGGTTCAGTGTTTCGCTCAGGGACGCTTCAACACTAAGCAGACTGGGGGTGAACCATGGAACCTTCTGATTCTCAGATGGCCTCTAGCCATTCATTCAGCTCTGCCCGCCCCTCGTAGGTACCACCTTTCCATGTGACTCATGGAGCTTGTACTAGGGGGGGCGAAAATCTGTATATCGCAATTATTAATGCCATATCGCAATTATTAATGCCA
This sequence comes from Benthosema pterotum, assembly GCA_039105355.1. NCBI lineage: Eukaryota > Metazoa > Chordata > Actinopteri > Myctophiformes > Myctophidae > Benthosema > Benthosema pterotum. The sequence goes on along the minus strand of CM076967.1, from coordinate 14,765,493 downwards.
TAATCTCAATCGAATCGCCCATTTTCAACATTTTACTGTAGCCTACTGTATTTTACTTGATGATGACATCATCAAGTTGTGTTTGTGTTGTGTTTGTTAATGATTTTTCTTTTAGGACCTTTTTTTCTGTAGGTGTACAAATGGAACCAATTTGGTTCTATTTGTATGCTCTCAGAAAAAATCTTGAAAATGGGTGGAATCCCCCTTGTTGTAGTATAATAAAAGCACAGTCATTTGTGGGGAAAAGATCTGATATACTGTATCGATATTCAAATCGAATTGCAGCATAACTAAGAACCGCAACATAAATCGATTCAGAACCCTAAACATCAATATTGTATCGTATCGGGAGGTAAGTGAATTGTCCCACCCCTAGCTTGTAGTTTCATTACATTAACAGACACCACCATCACACTGGGTCACGTCGATGGCATAATGTGCCACATTATACCTCACTGTTATCCCAGTTATCTTGGGTTCAAATCAGTTCAGCTCGACGTACTAGAACGATATTAGAACGCACAGAAATAAAAGCTGGAGGAGGAAGGGGGGAGAAAAAAAGAGCAACGTAATGGAAATGAGATACAAATGGCTTCAGACTATCCCCTTACAAGCCCATGGGGCTTATACAAACATCTCTCACACAAACAAACTGACAAAGGAGCGAGAAAATCAAACAGAATTGTTCTCAACAGAGTTCTCATCTCACCCACGCATAATTTCGCATCTCACTCGCTCTCACTCTGTCTCTGATGCTTTGTCACTGTACTTGTTTCTGTCGTGGTCTCACACCAGTGTTGTAGTCAAGACCACCTAAATCGAGACCAAGACAAGACCAAGACCTAGGAGGCGTCGAGACCCAAACAAGACCGAGACAATCACGATACTTTGGGGGTCAAGATTGAGACGAGACTAGCACTATAGGGTCGAGATCAAGACCGAGACCAAGACCTAGAGCGGTCGAGGGCCGAGACCAAGACCTAGAGTTGTCGAGGCCAAAACAGAGACAAAGACCAATGCAATGCAATGCAAGACCAAGTCAAGACCAAGACATTTTTTGTGCTCCATCCTGGACTACTAGCCATATGCACGTAATCCATTCAGCACTGCGCACCGCTCTGCTGTCTTAATGAATGGGCTCCTCGGTCGTCATAGTAACATTTCCTTTGCATTGTCTCGTCTCAAGTGGTCTCAGTGGCGAAAGAGACCTGGGGCATTTGCTTCGAGATCACGACAAGAGCAAGACAATTTCAGGTCAAGGCAAATACAAGACTGAGACAATGTCTCAAGAACTACAACACTATCTCACTCTACCTCTCTCTCTGTCTCTCTCTCCCTCCAGTATTCTCTCTTCCTCAGTGCAGGTACCTCGCCTCGCTGACCAGCGCCGAAGCTCCCAGAATCCTCTGCTTTGCGGCGTGGCTCACGGGCAGCGGGGGTCACCGCTGGGTCACGGGGGGCCACAGCCTCATTGTGTGGGAGCAGCTTCCCAAGTCCGGCAAGCAGAGGTGGGTGCTGCAGGGGCGGTGGTGGCAACGCTCCAATAACCTGCCAACCTCTGGGCCACGCTCTTGAAAATACATTATATATAGTTAATATACGAGCGCAGCCCTTAGTAGCAGCAGCCTGTAGTATTTCCTGTTTATTGAGGCAATAAATAGATAAGTAAGAGCAGAGGCGGAGACAGTTCATATAGGAGGCACACACGAGATTGGATTCCATATGTCATTCGAGAGATAGAAATCATGACCGCTGTGCTGTATGTACTGGTACATGTATGGGTGGGCTGGGAACCCCTTTTAAAAAAATCATTTTAAATCAAATCTTTACTTCTAAGGGATCACTTTAGAACATGTTTCAAATGGGAGGTCCACAGCCAAATATAGATAATTCTGGGGGTCTTTGGCATGAAATATGTTGAGATCACTGATCCAGGAACAGATTTTTCAGAAAAACTAGAATCTAGTGCCAGAAACTAGAGTAGTGTCAGAAACTAGAATCTAGTGTCAGAAACTTAGAATCTAGTGCCAGGGCTATAGTGTGTGTACTATATATTCTACATGCTGTGCACTAAAAAATCAAAAGGTATTTATTTTCATTACTGCATTACCGTATTGCACTTTGGCCAGACGCCACTATTCATACAGTGACAATAAATCTAATCTAATCTAATCTAATCTAATCTAGTTTAGTCTATGTACAGTAAACATAAATGTTTGTCAAGTTTTTTTTCCAGAAAACTCACATCAGGCGTTTTTAGAATGGGCCTGACAGCCTCACTCCTAAATGGGTTAATTGTTATTTGTTCTCATTGTGCTCATTTACCTTTGGGGAGTGTTTGCTTCTAAAATGGGATACGTCCCATTTGCCATAATAAGGAGCGGGAAATTGTATTTGTTGCATGAAAACCAAATGCCTGATTATTTATTTTATTTCATTTAGAGTAGGTTAATTTAAAACAAATCCTCCACTCAAAGAATGATGAATATTTTACAGGCTGAATCCCCGTCGTCTGCCTAGTATTCCACTCCAGGGCCAGAGTACTGCTGCTGCTTTTCAATCTAGTTTTCCTGATGAGGGCCTAACCTAAAACCTATGATTGAATTGAATCCAATTAACTAGCACAGGAAACAGCAATGTTCTCAAATGTTTCTTCAGCGAGTCATCCAAATGTATTCAAATAGTGAAAATCACTCTTGTGTGAAGTGAAATGAGAGGTGCTCTTGCGATTGTGCCTCATCGCAATGTTTCACCTCTATTTGCTCAGACGTACAACGCAAATTCTACTTTCTTTCATTACTTGCGTGATCGGAGCGGGCACAAGTTAAGCGATCGCCGATCAGTGCGCGGTACTCCGATTGGCCGGATTAGGTGATGACGTAATGGTGGCGTTAGCAAAAGACCTTTCTAGCTGACTACCGAGTGCTGAACTAGTCGCTCAAGGCAAATGTGACAGCAACTGTATATAGAAGGGGATAGCGCCCCTCAGAAATCACACATGTGTGAAGTGAGGGGTGCCCAATACTGTGGCTGTATGGCACACGATCGCAGGTGCACTGCCACTATAAGTTACAACACATGAATACAGTGTGACATTGTATAAAACGAAACCAGCCACAAAGATGGATTTATACTGGCCCCCATGACACACCAGGTCATCATTTAGTGCAGGGATTTTCATCAGGTGGTCCGGGAACCACCAGTTGTCCCTGAGAGGATTCCATGTGGTCCCCAGCTAAATGATGGTTAACCAGATGTAACTCTTTGAGAGCATAAAAATGAAACCAAATGGACCCTTGTGGGTCCATTTGGTTTCATGTTTACACTCTCAAGAGTTAAACTATTCACCATCTGAATTGGCCCAAGTCTTACATAACTAGAGAATATAGAAGATTAATGGTGATTTTGATCTGTCTGTTTGCTTGTTTTGTTTTCCCCCGAAATCCAGCCTGGAATTGTGGACAAAAGGAAAACAAATCTTTAGTTTTGGGATCTGAGGGGCTAAAATATCATCAAATTGTGCTCTGTGGCTCAAATTCTGAATAAATAGTGGGCCCTGGTATGAAAAAGGTTTGAAAACCACTGATTTAGTGCCCTAAACCAGAGCCTCCCAACCACTGATACTTGTAAGGGTACTCTTACTTGAGCCCCCACTCTGGTGGTACTCAGAGAAGCCTCCAAGAAAAGCAGAAAAAGAGGACTGAAATCTGTAGTTCTTCCAAGCAATTGGCTGAATCAGGCTCTTCAGCCGTACTAAAATGACCATGACCTGCACTCCTGGCCGGTAATAGAAGATCTGAGAATGGATAAATAACATTGGAAAAATATTATCAGTTGTGCTGAATAGACCTAACACTAGGATGGGGCAGGTCTAGGCTGCTGTATTTTAACATCAGTTATTAAAGAGCCAAATGTTTTCTGTGGTGGTACTTGGTATAAAAAAGCTTGAAAACACCTGCTGTAAACTAACCATGGTGAGGCCACAGATTTAGCAATTGTTGTTAACACATTCTATGCCCAACATTAAAAGTCCATGTGCTCAAAGGCTGTGCATTGATTGGATGGGCTATAAGCTCCCCTCAAAAGTGTAAAAAATGTTCAAAAATAGCAGCAGATAGATATACAAACTAGCAGGGTGGCAAAAAAAAAATGACACTGTTAACTTGTATACGGTATCTGCTGAAATCTAAAATGACAGTCGCTGTTCCCCAGTATTAATGGTCCATGGGGAAAGTTCTGTCTAATGAAATGAAGACAAAAATAATCTCCACAATACTCAATCTTTTGTGAGTATTTCACGCTGCACGTACAGCACACATCGTAGGTTTTCGAACATTTCTCTGGTTATTACTTCATTGTTCTCTCGTTTGTTATTATTGTGGTGTGTTGTCGCAGGGGTGATGTCACGGTAAAACGAGACAGCCGATTGGAGGATTTACTGGAGTCGGAGGGCGAAACTGAAGATGAGGAGGAGAGTGATGATGGTATAGGACACACACAAACACAAACACACACACGCGCGCACTCACTCACACTCCGACAATGTCCAAGCATGTGATTGTCATCACCACATGAAACATGATCCGACGTGATTGATTGATTGATTGATACATGCCGCGTTGTGTGACCGACTCCTAACACCCCCAAATCCTCTCTCTGTCTGCCCCCTCCCAGATGACGATGAGGATGGTGCCAATTATGATGAAGACAGAGACTACCAATCCCACAATGCAGCGGCCGAGGAGCAGTCTGCCTCTTGGTTCCGCTGTGTTCTTCAGTGAGCGGCGGCAGTCTCATGCTTTCACACGCTGGCTCGCACGCGCACGCACACACTCACACACACAAGACTATAAAACACCCCGCAGCCATGAGGAGCACGAGGAAGAGGAAGGGAGGGAGTGACAGCTCAGCGAGAGAGAGAGAGAGAGAGAGCTGCGTGTTGGTGGTGGTGTTGGAGGAGGAGGAGAGTGACAGATTGAGTGAGTGTCAACGACGGCGAGAGAGAGCATACGGCGCCGGGAAGAAATTGAGAGGAAAATAGAGCGAGTGCGAGAACGACACAGTGAGAGAGACAGAGAGTGCACACATTGTCGTTTCCCCGTGTAAATGTGATTTAACATGTACAGTATGTTGTAATAAAGCCTGTCACGGTTTTTGTGTGACTCCCTTTGACTTTCTGAATAGTGTGTGTTTCTTTTTGACTTGAGCCGCTGTTTCGAGAGGGAGAGAGATATACTGTATATGCTGTTGAAGGAAATGTTCTGTTGTTGTTTTAATGTAATCTCTTTCATGTAACTCTTTGTTTTTCTCCCCGTTCTCCTCTTTCATGCCCTCATCTCTCTCTGTCTCCGTCTCTCTCCATCTCTCTCTGTGTCTCTCTCTCTCTCCCGCTCTGGGGTGTCTTTGCGGTTTTGGTCAACATAATTGAAGAGTTATTTCTGCTGTCAGAGGAGCGCGACCAAAATGAGCGTATTAATGTCGTCGTCCCCCTTCCACAGTGTAGTCCTCTTATTTGTCTCTGCAAATCCATCCTGTTTTCCCCTCCTCCTCCTCCTCGTCCTCCTCCTCTTTGCATCCATTTAATTGAGCGTTTTTTCTTTCTTTCTTAAAAAAAGAAAAACATAATTAGCATTTAAATCTCTTCCCTACAGTCTCTTGCTCTCCCCACCACCAGCCCTCCCTCCTCTCTCCTCCTCTCTCCCTCTCTTTCCCTCTCACTCTCTCCCCGACTCTCTCTCTCTCTACATGTCTCAGTCGCTACGGCAACCAATGCTTTTTTACCACTCGCGCTCTCTCTATATCTCCCCCTTTCTCTCTATCTCCCTCTTTCATTCCCTCTCTCCTCAGCCAGAGGTAGGCATACCAACTCACATTTTGTCTTTCTGTGTGTGTGTGTGTGTGTGTGTGTGTGTGTGAGAGAGAGAACTGTACGTGCGCGGCACGCACTCACTGTGTCTGTGCCGGCTTTGTTGCGTGTGTCTGTGTGTGTGCCGAAGTGACATTTCAGTGGAATTTTTGACAGTGAAAGTTGTCTTTTTTCCCCCCTGCCTGCCGCAAGTGGCATTATGGACTATTGGTTCTCTATGCATGATGCTCACAATGATGTCTTATACACAGGTGTAGAGCGTGAGTGTGTGTGTGTGCACGCTTGTGTTAAAACATGAGTCACAGAGGGATGAGAGCGCTTTTTACCCCAGTGTTTTTGCTGTTTGTGCCCGCAAGAAAAAAAGTGTGTCCTGTGATGTGCTTGTTTGGGAGAAAGCGAGAGAAAAAAAGTGTTGATCCTCTGCTTTGTGTGTTTGTGTGTGCGTGTGTGTGTACACAACACCCATGCCAGATGTGTGCAGTTCTTTTCTGTATAACCATGTGGTGTGTAATTGACCATAAAATCCCCATGCACGCCTGCAGCGGTATGTGTGTGTGTTTGTCTATGTGGGAAAAGGTGGATGATAAAGAGAGAGAGAGAGAGAGAGAGAGAGAGAGAGAGAGAGAGAGAGAGAGAGAGAGAGAGAGAGGGGAAAAAGGTAGGGGGTAAATCTGCCAATAGCATCGCTGCCAACTATGTTTACATTTTCTTTATCTGCCAGTATAAAAGGCTAGAACCAACCCCCATTTCCCTCTCTCTCTCTCTCCCTCCACCCGCAGCCTCTCTCCATCTCTTTTTCCACCTTCTCCTTCTCCTTTCTAACTCTTTATCTGTGTCTATCACCCCCCCCCCCCCACCCTCAGTGTCCTTTCTTCCAGAGGGAGGGGGAGAGAGAGAGATGATCGGAGGTGTGGATGCTCAGTGAACAGAGCGAAGCGATGGAGAGATGGTAAGATGGATGGAATCGGGAGGTGATGAGAGGAATATATGGGAGTCTGGCAAGGCTGCCATACACACAGAATGGCATTGGGATCTGATTTGCTGTTGGCACACATGGGTCAAGTTGTGGTGAGCTTTCTGTGGGGGGCCATATCTCGGAGTTAGAGATTAGAGAGACACGGAGGGAGATATAGAGAGATTGAGAGGAGGGTGGGGGGTGGTGGGGTGGGGGGAGAAGACGATGCGTTCCGCACAGTTAACTTCGTCTCTTTGTCCCTCTCTCCCTTCCCCTGTCCATCCTTTACATACCTGTCTCACCTACCTCTCCTTCCCCACCTGTGTGTCCTTACATGATCGCTTCTCTCCACCTGTCTCTGTCTCAATTTCCTGCCCTTAATTCCATCTCTCACCTTCCCTTCCTGTACCACTCCCCTCCTGTCTTCTTTCCTCTCTCTCTCTCTCTCTGGAATTTGTGCGTCTCTATCTCTCTTCCCCAGCTCCCTCTCTCCTGTCACACGACTCACCACCCTCGGCTGCCTTCTCCCTCTGCTCCTGGTTGCCCTGGTGACACGGCCCTCCACCTGTAACCGTGACGACAACAGCGACGGGGGGCGGCGGCGGGAGGGCCAGGTGTCGCTGCTGGGGGTGCCCCGGGTGCCCAGGGCCCAGCAGCAGCACGCCCCTACACCTGCCACCACCGCCGCGGGGGCGACACCCCTGGAGGAGCAGTCGTCCGACGACGGGGGCGTGGCCACGGGCCAGGCCACGCCCACGCCGCTGTGGGCCGTGGTGTGGGGTCCCACGCAGTTGCTGGAGGACGAGACGCACCACTTCCTGTCCAGCCAGGAAACGGAGCTCCACCCGCACCTGCATCACGGCGGCGGAGACTTCGCCGGCACCGGAGGAGGAGGTGATGGAGAAGGAGAGCGCCATCTGGAGGCGTCCACCGCCAGCGCGGCCGAGGCCTGGCTGTACCCCGAGGGGCCGCTGGGGCCCACCCAGCCCCAGCACGTGGAGCCCATCGTGGACGTGGACGGAGAGACGGGGGCGGAGGAGAGCGAGCCGGAGGAAGGTGGGCACCCGCCATAGCTGGACGGATTTGTGTTTCTTTTTTTTATAACCTCATCAACCTGGTATCAACCTTTTTGGCACCAGGGCCCTCTATTTAATCAAAATTTGAGCCACGGACCACCATTTGACGACATTTTAGCCCCACAGACCCCAAAACTAAAGATTTCTTTTGGTTTTGTACACAATACCAGGCTGGATTCCACTAATCTTCTACATTCTCTAGTTGTGTAGAATTGGGGTAATTCAGATGATGAATATTTTAACTCCTGAGAGTATAAACATGAAACCAAATGGACCCGCAAGGGTCCATTTGGTTTCATTTTTATGCTCTCAAAGACATCTGATTAACCAACTTTCCATCAACTTTCCACCACCTGGAATCCTCTCCTCAGACCACCTGTTGAAAACCCCTGTCCTAATGTGATCCTGGGCTCTACACATCCTTCGCCAACCTGGGGATGCAGCGGACTGGCCTCATGCTTCCTTCAATGCATGAGGAGTCGCACCGCCTTCTTTTTCGCCTGACAGGGCAGGAGTTTCCCTGGTTGGACATAGCGTGTGGAAGGAAGGAACACGTTATTCCGACCAGTTCCTGTCCCCTCTATCAGGCTCCCTGGATGGCCAGGGGGAGGCAGTCTAGAGCCCAGGATTACTGCATGTTTTTGTGAGGGTATCTACCCTAGCGGGACACGTGTAAAACATGCAAATTCCACACAGAAAGGTCCTTCCACCAACCCCACCTCGGGTATGGGCACTGATGACACGGAGGAGCAGACACGATGCCAGCACCCACAGCAGCGTCCCTAGCAGGAATCGAACCCAGGACCTTCTACCTGTGAGGCGACAGCACTAACCACTGTGCCACTGGATTTGTTTCTGTTGTATTTTTCTTCTTTCTGTCTTGATGACAGGCGGCCGGGCAGGGATGGGGGTGGGTGGGTTTTGGGTACAGACAAGGTCAGAGGAAAAAGGAAAGGAGGAAGGACGTGGTCATCCCAGCTGCCTACGGAGATGAAGAACTGCAGCCATGAGCACTTGAATGGATTTTTTATTTTATAGCGAAGGCGATCCGTCCATAAACAGATGTGTCTGTCTGTCGGTCCCCCTGGTACAACTGGCAGACCGCTGGACCCATCAGTGCCGGGGGAAAGTCAGCTCTCTTTTTCTTTATCATTTTATTTCCTTCCGGAATGGAAGTCAAAGGAGGCGATGAGGATGGGACGGAGGACTGTGTGCCAAAAAATGTGATAGTTTTACTTTTCCACTCTCTCTTCTTCAAAAGCCAGTTAAGTGCAGTGGCAGTCCACTTCCCTAATTTTGTGTTATTATTAAGCGCTGCGGGAGGCACATGACGGGACACACGGGGGACGGCTGGCAGGACTTCAATCTTAAAACCCCGCCAGCCTCCAGCTGTGGAGGATTTTACCTTACCTAAAAAATGACTGACAGTTGGAAGGATTATGAATAAACATTTCCGTTCCCCTTGTTTAGAAAGTAGAGCGCGTGGCGTGAGGCTGAGACAGAACAGAACAGACAGCATGTTCTGGAAGGAGGAGAGAGACAAGAGAAAGCCACTGGCAGGTTTGGATCATATGGCAGCCGTGGCATGGGATCAATTCTGAGACGGAGGGCTTTAACCTATTCACCATCGACGGACACATTAAATGATTTTGTTTTTTTCTTGATTGAGAGTGGGCAGTCCACTTCCACTTCGTCTTCTTGGCTTTTATATGGAGGCAGGTGAGCAGAAAGTCGATAAGGAGGACAGTCGATGGAGAGGCAGGGATTTGCCTGGATTCAATCTGAGAACTGAGCTGAGAACCTGCATGTGGGTGTGGAGAGGGAACCCTGAACTACGCCACCGTTGGAGACGGACACACTAAAGGGGAACTCCACCCATTTTCAACATTCTAATATGTCATTAGTATACCCTGGAGGACAAGGTGCTGGGTGAACATGATAAAAAAAGGTTCCCCCATTCTGTGTTCCCAAGAAATGGAGGTCTGAAGAAAACCACTAACATGGTTAATGGATTTCTTTAGACGCTTCTTTTTTGAGAGTGTACAAATGGAACCAAATGAACCCGTTAGGGTTCATTTGGTTGCATTTGTACGCTCTCAGAAAAGAAATGAAAATGGGTGGAATTCCACTTAACCAAAGTCCTGCAGAGTATGCGTAGAGCTGAGCAGTCCCCGCCGCCCCCTGGTGATGTCGCCCCTGTTCCAGAAATGGATTCCCCATTCATTTTTCACATAGACTTTTCGAAAATGATTCATATAAAGACGATTACGCTGTGGACAAAGCCAGCTCGGGTCATGACAAATCATGACAACACACACAATCTTTTGGGACAATCAAATAATTTCTAAGATGAAAAAGGAAACAAAATGTTTTGTATATATATATATATTTTTACTAATTAGTTATAGCATGATAATATTGTGGTGGTTATCATGATTTGTCACAACGCAACCCGAGTTCGCTTGTGTCTGTGGTGCAATCATGTTTATATTAACCATTTTCAAAAAGTCTATGAGGAAAATGAAAGGGGATTCCATTTCTGGAACAGGGGTGACGTCATGAAAGGAGCCACAGCTCTATACTTGGTCGCCTCCTTCTTTCCTTTACACACCAAATCTCCTCGCCTAAAATAGCAAATCTACAAGCTCTTCTCGATGTACTGTACGACAGATTATGAGTTTGTGGATTATGACAATCACACGCCAGAATAGATAATACACACAGATATGGAAATGATGTGGTTAATAATGGGAAGGCCATCATATTGTGAGAATACACTTTCACACAAGATACCAGAAGTCCTCTGAGGAAGCTTAGCTTGTCACCAGGGAGGGATTGAAGACCCCCCCTCAATATAACGCTCATCCAGGGGCGGATCTAGGCATGGGCATCATGCCACCAAACATGATGGCATGTAAACGACCCAAAGTTCAAATGCATTTCAAATTAAACTGCTTATAATGAAAATGATTTGAAACACTACTACTGCTACTAACTACCCATTTTGGCACCACTAAACCAACAGCATTTCATCATTGAAAACAGAAAACTCTCTGAGTCAGACCTTTAGCTTTATGCATGCGCGTCTGTTGCAACTTCAACAACATCTGATGTTATTATTAATGGTTTACTTCACTAATAAAAGTCCTGTAACTGAAAATGGTATGGGTGCGGCACCACGGGCGTTGAAGCCGCCCCCATACCATTTTCTCTTGCCCCTCCAACAAAATGGGGCATGTTACATCCGCCCCTGCGCTCATCAGTCGTGTGGATCGGTGGAGGCAGATTCCACACAGCAAAGACATGCTCACTACCATCCTCACTGTGCTAATTTCACACCGTTAAAGTGTAAGGGTCCAAGTGGGTCCACTTTTTGCACGCTCAGGGTTTGAATTCACGCTGAGGATTTTTAATGCACAGCCGTGGGGACAGCCATGGATGATGCCACACTGGATCGATCGTTGAGCTATATTTCAATTGCCACTTTTAATTTCATGTTTAATGACATTTGTTTTAGGACACAGTAGCGACTGCACAGTCACAGTGTGGTAGTAATAAAATGTGTATGTGTGTGTGTGTGTGTGTGTGTGTGTGTGTGTGTGTGTGTGTGTGTGTGTGTGTGTGTGTGTGTGTGTGTGTGTGTGTGTGTGTGTGTGAGTGTGTTGTTGCGCAGCAAAGAGATAATAGGCATTGGATGATGTAATCAGAGTGGAGTTACAGCTCAGCATCGGCGGTTTTGATTTTCCTTTTAATTTTTTACAGTTTACATGCTTGATTACTTTCTTATATACGGTCTCAATCGAAAGATAATTGTGTGTGTGTGTGTGTGTGTGTGTTGTGTGTGTGTGTGTGTGTGTGTGTGTGTGTCTTACAGTGGACCCTCAGTTCTACGTCACAGTGACCATCTCCTCGCTGCTCATCCTGACTGCAGTCATCATAACAGCCAAACTCTGGTAGGAACCAAAGTCTTCATTTCAAAGCCAGTCAGAGTTGCATTGGGGGGAGTGACAGTGTGGTTGCACACACTGTGGGTCAGACTACTATAGTGCACTGTAATAGGTTACAGTGCATTGATGGCTATTGGCTGAAAAGCACATGTGACGTCACAATTTGCCCTAAGGAGGGATTCAGGGTTCCAAACAAACCGCTCTCGCCTTCCAGCTCCATTGACAGCAGGACGCACGTTTGCAGGTAAATTGGAGATATTACGGCGTTTTGGAACATTTTAATGCTTTAACAGGCCTCTCGTCACTTGAGTGAATAATGATTTGTTATAGAAATCGCTGGTTCGTTAGTTAATGTACTGTATATTGTCAGAAAATAAGCTGTGTTGTGATGCAGTGGTTAGCAAATGTTCGGTATGTTTGGAACTCCAGCCAGGCACGAGGCGCCACTCTCCCTATTATAGCACACTAGGTCAGACAAACTGGCTTTGGTGGGTGTAGAATTGCGCATGTAGTGATGTATGACCCTTGACTGGCACCAGCCCTGAATTGCCACCTTAAAAAATACTGCCTTATTTTTTTTCTGCTGCGAGTCTGGTGTCACCAGACACTCGTCAGCTGTGTTTGTTTGGTTAGCAAACGGGCTAGCACATTATAGCCACATGAATGACAACAACGTCGTCTGCTTTCCAAATATTCTGATTGGTTGGTATGAACCAATCACTGTATACTGTCGCTTTGACAACGCCCAACCCCATAAACTGCAGTTGTTGAGAGGACTTTCAGACTGAATAATGAGGTGAACCAAAATGATAATTCACACTGAGTGTCAGGCAAGTAGGTACCCTCACAAAAATAAATACGTACAGTAATGCTGCTCTCTAAACTGCCTACCTCATGCCTGACGGAGGGGAAGGAACTGGTTGGAATAACATGTTACTTCTAGTGCTACAGTATGTCCAACTGGGGAAACTACCCGCTGTCAGGTGAAAAAAAAAGCAGCTTGGACTCCTCATGCATTGAAGGAAGCATGAGGTCAGTCCGTTGCTCTCCCCAGGCTGGCGGAGGCAAGTGTAGCCCTAGGATTACATAAGGTAATTGACACTGTGTTGACTGCAAAATGTGTTATGTGTTAAAACACCTGAAAATTAACTAATAATAATGTTAATAGCAGTGTGGATACATGTGTTGGGTAATAATGAAGTGAAAAGATATTTGTGATTAAATGTGCACTAATTTGTTTTAACTCACAAAACCTGTGCAGAAAACAAACGCAGCTCATAAATTGCACAGCTCATAAACAACAACCGACAACAACAGAGAGACAGACAGCGCAGGGCTTGCAGAGCATTACAAAGCGAGCTTTTGTGTATCTGCTATCTTATTTTTTCAATAGCAGACACTAAAACTTACAATGATACACATGCTTTCATCATACAGCGCTTGTTTTTCTACTTTTAAGAGCAGGCATTGGTGCGATTCTGCCTTGAAAAAATGTTGCCTGAAGATATGACCTTGTTATGGTGCACTACTGAGGAACGGACGGACAGACAGACACCCGGACGGACTCACTCTGACTTTTTCTTGAGCACACAGGGTATAATTTTTTATCCCATGCTTTAGCGATGAATTATTAAAAACATTCTGTAGTCAGCAGTCGTACAATTAATGGTCAATTCATTATCATGAATAATTACTACATCGGGTTGGTCGTGACAAGCACGGATCAATAGTTCTCTGTGATTGCAGAACAGGCTTGTTACGCCACTGATCTATAGATCCTCTTGTCTTCTCACCTCCTCTCTCTACATATCCTGCAGCGATCGTTCCCAAAGTGTGGCCCGGGGACCCCCAAGGGGCCTTGGAAGAGTTCCAGGGGGGTCCCCATCTAAATGATGGACCCTTCCGGGTCTGCGACTCTCTTAGAGTGTACAAATAGAAATGGACCAGTTAGGGTCTCTTGGTTTCATTTTTTACACTCTCAGAGCTAAATTAACATTGATTTTATAATATAAATTGGGGTCCCTGAGATACAAATACCATTAAATGCAGGCCTAATTCTTGTCAAACTGTGGCTAGACTAGAGCATTTAAAAATCTTCTCTCATATGGGAGTCCCTGGCTGCCATATTTCTTCAAATGGGGTCCGTGGGCTAATTAGTGTCAATTTGGGGGTGCTTAACATGAAATAGTTTGGAAAGCACTGATCTAGGCCACAAGAAATCCAATCCTATACTACAGTACAGGGGTTTTCAACAGGTGGTCCTTGAGAGGGTTCCAGGTGGTCCCCAGGCTAAAAGATGGAAAGTTGGTTAACCAGATGTAACTCTTGAGAACGTAAAAATGAAACCAAATTTGGTTTCATTTTTACACCCTCAAGAGTTAAAATATTCATCATCTAAATTAGCACCACTTAATTAAGACGTTTACACTGTTTTGTTTGCAAACATCCAGCCTGGAATGGTGGACAAAACCAAAATGAGACATGATACCCCAGAGAGACTATCAAAAGGCGGGACTTCCGTTTTGTTAACTTCTCCTGGAAGTTGCCATTTTTCGAATCTTTTTTTCCCCTGAAAATTAGAGTGAACTGTCAAGGCACTAGTCAGGACTGAACATGGCTGTTTCGCTTGGGACTGTAAATACAGTAACTTCCGGAACTATACCTGTTAGCAAGTTAGCAACTTCCGTAACTACTGCTAATGACCGTTGACCCGGTGCCCAGGGTGATACTATACTGTATAACAGGGGTTTTCAACCTTTTTGATACCAGGACCCACCATTTGTTCAGCATTTGACCCACGGACCACCATTTGAGGACATTATTTTAGCCCCACGGACCTGAAAACTAAAGATTTCTTTTGCTCTTGTCCACAATACCAGGCTGGATTTGGGGAAACAAAACAGGCAAAACATACAGACCAAAATGACCATCAATCTTCTAGTTGTGTAGACTTGGGCTAATTAAGATGATGAATATTTTAACTCTTTGAGAGTGTAAAAATGAAACCAAATGGACCCGCAAGGGTCCATTTGGTTTCATTTTTACATTCTCAAGAGTTACATCTGGTTAAGCAACTTAGCTGGGGAACACCTGGAACCCTCTCAAGGACCACTGGTGGTCCCCGGACCACCTGTTGAAATCCCCTGCTGTATAGGATATCAACCTCGCTGTGGCTAGTGGTCCCCAACCTGTCTATAGCCTATATTCAACCCAAGGGGCAATTTCAGACCTCCGGGAAGTTTTCGTGAGGTCCTGAACACACTTAACAACAATAAAAAGCAATAAAATGCCAGATATGGCCTTGTTATTTTGGTGCTCATATCAATACACACAGTAATTGTGTCCCTTGCTACCGGTATGTGCTATAGTAGTACTTCATATTGCTTCGTACTGCATGTAGATTGAGGATCATCATTATCATCTCTGTGCCAGACATTTATGCTGCACAGGCTTTTGAGTTTGAGAAAACAGGAACTTTCCAATTTGGTCTTTCATTTTGTCCATGGCACAGAAGCGTCTTCGTAGAGGAACATTGGGGCCAGGCTGACATGCAGGGTTTTTATTATTATTATTATAATAATCTACCTGGTTGATAAGGCCATGGGCTCTAATAACATGTTTCATGACCTATTACGTGAGAGTTAGGCCGTCGTGACATTCAGCCTGGGAAACTATTGAGAGAAACCCACAATGGTATAAAGGCTAATGGATGAGATGACATGGAGTATTATTTATTTGGTGTAATGGGAAAAAAGTAAGAAAAATGTCATGGGGGGCGAAATCCATTTGCAACTGCGATGGCTGTTGCCACGATTCTCTAACCTTCGCAACCGTTTTGCGTAACAGTTGCGACTGTTTCGGATAACTGTCGGGAATGCGCTTGTTGTGCTTTCCTATGGCGATGTATCACCGAAAATGTACACAATGTATAAGTTATAATAGATTAAAGATACCTATCACATTTTCCCCCACAAATGGGGAAAAATGTGCTTTTATTATACAAGAACATTTTGAAGGGAGACCCCACCCATTTTCAAGATTTTTTTTTCCTGAGAGTGTAATGGAACCAAATGGACCCTAAGGGGTCCATTTGTTATGTTTCACCACAACAAGTTCAATCAACTAGACAATTTTAAAGCAATTTTAAACAATATGAAGCTCAATCATACACATCAATGCAGCCTGATAACATCAGTCAGTCTTTCTGACATGAACACATTAATGAATAGGCCTGCATGAATATAAAAAAAAAAACGAGTTTGAACCTGGCGATTCGATATTGATATCATGGCATTAAGAATTGTGATATATTGGCATATCTTTTTTTTTTGCCCACCCCTATTGTGTATGTACAGGAGTATATACTGTATGTCTGCATGTATCCCAGTAAGAATGCGTGGCTGAGCACGGAAAGCTGCAAAATTATAAATCGGTCATTTGTTGACCGTTTCGGACACGAGAAGGCTTTCCGGAAGAGGGTCGAGCCCCTGGCCGTACGTGTGTTCCTAGTGGTCTGGATATTCCAGACCAAAAGCACAAAACGCCAGTTTCATTGAAAATGAATTTCTTACTCCTCGTCTGAAAGGCCCTAAACTCTGTCATTCCTTGACCATTTTGGACGGCACAGGCCAACTGGTCGCGTTCCTGGGGGGCCCCGATGTCCGTGGTGTGATGTGTGAAGCCGAGGACGGCTCAAAAGATCAAGGGGGTGAATGTAGCACCCAGCCATGAGCCAGCGACAACAGCCCCGCCAATTGGGCTCAGCCCTATTGGCACGACTTGTTGTGCGTTGGACTGGCGAGTGGGAGTCCCGGGTTCGATCCCCGCTTCCGCGTAATACTACACATGCGTTCGCGGCTGTTTTTATAGCAGTCGCAAAATGATTTCGCCCCTGCTGCTGGGAAAGTGTATGTAAAATAAAGCATGAGTGGCGTTTTTCGCTTGTAAAAAGGCTACATTGATTTGAGGTATTTATGCATGCTATGCCATGCTATGCTATAAGTACCACTATACCTTTGGCTTCAAAACCTGAAATGCGACAACACCTTGAGGACATTTCAGTAAGCATGAGATTCAATCATTTGCATTTCCCTTCAAGGCTTTGTGTGTGTGTGTGTGTGTGTGTGTGTGTGCGTTCATGCATGTGTGTCTGTGTGTGTGTGTGTGTGTGTGTGTGTGTGTGTTCATGCATGTGTGTCTGTGTGTATGTGTGAGGTGTGTGTATGTGTCTTTGAAATTTCTGCTTATCTCACAGCACGGAGATAATAAAATATTCACCCCCCCCCCCCCCCCCCCCAAAAAAAAAAGCCTTCGCAGAGTAACTGCTTCGACAATGACTTTCTTAAGTACAATGCCTCAAAGTCACGGCAGACACAGCCGCTGTGTCATTTCAGCTCCATTAAGATCAGCACCAGTCAAACATCAACATCAGGAAGCAACACAAAGAGTACAGAACCGCAACAATACTAATCTGAGCCAGCAGCTTGAAGGCTACGTTTCATCTGTTCATCGCACTGTGCCGTACGTTTGGCCCCACCAAACCGTCTGCAGAGATCGTTTAGAAAACCTCCGGAGAGATTTTTCACTGCAGTCTCTAGTGTAGTTGGCCGCCCACCTTATAAAGCGCCAGATTCTGTTCGAAGTTTTCTCCCTGTTAAAGGGGAGTTTTTTCCCTTGCCTCGGTGTCAAGCTCTTGCTAATGGGGGAATTTCTCCCAAGAGCAACGAAGTCATTCGTTAAATTATGCTTTTTTTTTTTTAAGTTATTTAACTTTTTATGGGAGAAAATCCCATTGAGATGCAAGATCTGTTTTCCAAGGGGGCTAAATATCCACAATCCACATTAACGAGTGCACGTTCTTGACCTGCTCTTTAAAATTTGTTGTGATTCGACGTTACGTAAATAAAAATTGACTCAAATTCATCGCACGCCGTGTCACAGAGCTGGTAATTGGCAACCTATAACCCGGCAGCGTCCCTTCAGGGCTTTAGGGCATGCCTCCGTTTTTCCTCCTATTTTCATTATTTCACAGAGTTCTAATTAACTTTACATGCAATAAATGTCATCCTAAATGTCATCACCGCGAGAACAAATGCATGCCATTATCTCTCATTAACTCGCCATGGAAGTCTGTTTATATTTGTGGAGGTAGGAGGCTGCCGAGTAAATCATCTGGGTGCATGTGTGTAATGTTTTCTCTTGTGTGTGTGCCTGTGTGGTACTGTATGTGCATGAATATAAAATGCTCCTTTAACACAAGCAGCAGCAGAAGCATTAATGTGTACTAATAGCGTCCCGGCCTATTAAACCTCCTGGAGCATGTAAACTGCATGGAGTTGGGGGTTCGGGGAGCGCTCGTCTCGTCTCGGCGCCGTTACATTAGGTCATGTGTCCCCGGCTTGTAGGATGTGCGTTGGCGCACGTGCACAGCCATTAGCTACAAGCGGCGGGGCGTCGGTGTGATGTAGCGCCACGCTCCCACGCTTTGCTGATCAAACCAATAACCACCTTGTTTATTTGACCGTGGGGACCGACTCTATTTTGCTCATCTCTCTTTCTCCCTCTCTCTCGTTCTCGTTCTCTCTTCCGTTGGCCCTAATCATTATTGCGCTTTCCCTGTCGTTCTCTCTCTCTCTCCCCCTCAGGGCTGCAGAGGGATTCACTGACTCACTCTCACACTTCCCAACCAAACCTTCTTTCCCCCCCATCCTCTAATCATCTCTTTCCCTCCTTCCTCCTTCATCCTCTTATATTCCACCTCCCTCCGGTTCTCCTATCTCCTCATCTCGCCCGCCTTCCCTTCTTGCACTACAATTCTCTTTCTCTGTCCCCCCCTGACTCCCTGTATAATTTGGTCTCTTTCTCTGTCCCCCTTTTTCCACGGTGTCTCGCTCAATTCAGCTCCCTCTCTTAATTTTTTCGGGGGTTTTGTTTGAACTCACCCGCTGTCCACACTATCTCTATAGTGGCACACACACACTACTCTATATCTCCTCTCCTCTCACTGTTTCTTCTTAATACTGACTCATGGAATTGGACTTTTCTCAGCCCCCCTCTCCCCTCCTCCTCCTCCACACATCTATACAATCCACTACTTTATTTGGGGTTCTATTAGTTTCCTATTTAGTCATGCATCATCGTAACTGCTCCTCTCCATTGTCGTTTATTTACAATTCCCTCAGCAGCCCCACATTGCTATACTATTTCATATCTATCTCCCCACCACTGGCAGTCTGTCGGTTCCTGCTAGATCAAGCGATACTCCCCAGGGCAGCTTGCCGGCGAGCTTTAGCGATAAGCCCTCATCTCTCTGTCTGTGGTCCCCGATGCCGCCCATAATGGCTGTTCGCCTCAAAGCGGTATAGACGTTTTATTGAACATTTAATTGTATGGATGGAAAAGTAGAAGGGGTTGGCCGATGGCTCAAGAATCCCTAGAAGCAGACAGGGCCACACATGCAGTTTCTGGTATTCTTATTAACGGTATGAGCTGGCATCAGATTATACAAAAACAATAATAATGGACAAAAGAAAAGTTCCCTTAAGTTACTATGAGCCAAACTGAACTCACTTATTGGCCATATATGGAGTAATGTGTCTTAAATGTACAGGGTTTTATTAGGTAGGAAGGTCGGGAGGGTAAGGATCATCATATGGATTGTCAGACTCAGAACAGGTCAGCTCCATGTATGGAGATCTAATGTCATGAGGCGTGACCATATACTACAGTATATGGAGGTATGATGACCACAGAGATGCAGGCTTTCATAGTAAATGCGACTATGGTTGCAATTGGCTAACTCAGACGATGGCAAACCAACGCGCATGAGTTGATGTACAATTATCAATGTTGTTTGATTTAAACTTCAATGCAATTACATACATATTCCACGAGCCAAACATTTCCAGTTTATCGCTTGCTCACGATCAGAGCTTCTGTTGTCCAGACGGTATGACCAAAGCATTTTAAAATGTGCGAGGCAACAGCCTGGCAATGTGAGACTACTGTAGATATGGCCAGCACTGCAGAGTTAGGAAGCTCATTTTGAAGGAAAAGGTCGTTCTGGACACTAGGGATGCACCATGACGCTTTCTTTTTTAGAGATTTGTTTTTGGGGGGGCTCTCTACGACTTTATTGTTAGGGAAGAGTAGTGGTTTTCAACCTGTGGTCCGGGGACCACCAGTGGTCCTTGAGAGGGTTCCAGGTGGTCCCCAGCTATGGTTAACCAGAAGGGTCCATTTGGATTCATGTTAACACTCTCAAGAGATAAAATATTCACCATTTGAATTAGCCCAAGTCTACACAACTAGAGAATGTAGAAGATTAATGGTCATTTTGATCTGTATGTTTGACTGTTTTGTTTCTGAAATCCAGCCTGGAATTGCGGACAAAAGCAAAATAAATCTTTAGTTTTGGGGTCTGTGCATGGGGCTGAAATGTCCTCAAATGGTGGCCCGTACGTGGCTCAAATTCTGAATAGTGGAGCCTGGGGTCAAAAAGGTTGAAAACCACTGGTCTAGTATAGAGACAGGAAATGGACGCACCAAAGGGCCGTCAGGCTCGGGAATCAAACCCATGGCATTTCACTCGGGCAGCCTAGGTGCCCAGAATGCTGAGCTATCCGTCTGGGCCAACATTACGCTTTCATGGGTGTCAAACCTCACACCGGAGGTTCAATGAAACACATGGCAGATTTGGCAGTGAATGGAGCCAGCGGATGCAAAAAAAAAAACACACTATTAATGAATGTTTGCAACCTTCATTGCTTCAGGAATATAAAAAAGATATGTCAAAGGTTGTTTTCTATTCCCTTGCTTTTCGATGTGCTCAGTACATACTTTTTATTGCCGATCTAAATAGCGCCAGCTACCGTTACTTTTTGTGCTTAATTATATACTTCCAAAAAATTACACAGAATACACTTCGAAAAGCAACACAGCGGAAAACAAAGTGTGATATGACTTCTTTTAATTTTCCGAGCAAAGAATTTTATAAAGCACTCAAAGGTGCAGAAGTAGTGTAATAGTGTGAATTCGCATCGATTTGCATATTCATCACGTCTAGGCCAGGTAAATGAAGTGAAGAGAATGTGTAACTTCTTGATCTGTTTAATCCACACGTGTAAATTTGCAGCTAATGCATTAGTTACACCAGCATTGCTTTTGTGAAGCAGTTTTTAATTAATAGGAGAAGTGTTTAAAAAGACTGCTTTCCATTTGGCGAGGGAGACAGACAGGTAAGAGAGATAAGTGGTTTGGTGAGTGGGCACAACCTTTTAAATCCAGTCTTTATAATGAGCAGTTGGTTGGGTCCACACTACAGAAATACAACCTTTTAACACGGATGCAAAAAACAATTCAGGATATTTAACAACAGTTACACCCAGTGATCTATATTTAGGAAGGAAATAGTCCTGTGGGCACTCCAACTTTAACAGAGAATTGACCGTTTGTGACCCGTTATTGCAGCAGCCGTCCAAAAATATTAGATTACACAATTATACTACACATTTGGGCAAAGATGTCTTCTGACTGCCAACTAGCCAGGCAGTCAAAGCAGCGCTCAGGGTTATATGATCGAAATCTTTTGGGGCCAACTTCATTAACCCCCGCCCAGCGAAGGACCCACGGAAACCTACTGCTGGTGGTGGGTACTGTTTTGATTAAAACCACAGGGCATTATTGAATAGAGAGAATCCAATGACAGAGGCGGCTAGCTGGCAGTCCCTCATGTAGCAGCTATCGATTGGCATGTGCTTGGGTGTCATAAATGTGTAAATAACGCCATGTGTTACATCTAGGGAGTGCTGCGGAATGAATGGGAGGGCATTGGGGGGTACAGATGGACTGAAATGATAGGCTATAGTGGAAGTTGGCCGCTGTCCAGTTCCAAGCACTCACTGTAGAGAGGCGGAATACGTGCCTTGTTGATTCCCCCAAGCTTCCACAATCTTCAGTGTGCCTATAATGCTATCGTTTGTGTTTGTGTGTATGATTGTGTAATATGCATGTGTCTCTACCCGCCTGCTTCTTTGTATGACAGTCTGTGAACTGCATGTTTACGTTAACATGAATGCAAGTAAGCATTGAGGCAATATGAGAGAGAGATAGATGGAGACACACACACACACACACACACACACACACACACACACACACACACACACACACACACACACACACACACACACACACACACACACAATGTTTATCTGTCTGTCTCCTTAGATTATAGGACTGGGAAGTGGCATGTGAACTAGATGAGAAAGAAATTGACTTTTGTGTGTTTGTGTGTGTTGTGTGTGTGTGTGTGTGTGTGTGTGTGTGTGTGTGTGTGTGTGTGTGCGTGTGTGTGTGTGTGCGTTTATACCAGCCAGGGACACTTATATTATAGGGACATTTTATAGCGAGGGGACTGAGCTGCAGCAACATATTAATATTAACAATAATGTACTGTATGTCTAACCTACAGTATATTCGGGAGAAGGAATTCATCCAACAGGGCAGCAGTTTGTTTAGTGAGTTCGCAGTAAGGTCTCCAGCTCAAATGAGAACCTTTGTTCCTGTTAGTATATGGAATAAGAGAGAGTAGCGACACTCTCTGTTGACTCCAATGCTACAGAAACCAGACGGCTATTGGCTGAAAAGAAGCACATGACCGGCTAGTAAGGAGGGATTCAAGTTCCAAACAAACCACTCTGGCCATCCAGCTCCACCGACAGCAGATCACTACTCTCTCCCTACACTAGTTCCTGACTGTGTCATGCAATGCCTGTTACAATGTCACCTACTAGACCCATAGTTTTCAAAACAAACATCTTTTTAACATCTATTTTAGTCCCCAGTTTATACATTACTGAAATTATAATATAATATAATATAATATAATATAATATAATATAATATAATATAATATAATATAATATAATATAATATAATATAATATAATATAATATAATATAATATAATATAATAATATTAGTACAGTTGCATCGCTCGCTTCATGCATGTGTGATTTTTTTATATTATAATATAATATAAAAAAAATCACACATGCATGAAGCGAGCGATGCAACTGTACCATGTGCGTGTCCCCGGAGGGTCCTTCCAACCGAGTTACAGCTTTTCCATGGTTAGACAGACGTAAGCATTGGTATTTAATAACGCGGTCACCGGTTATGTACCACTCCAAAATAAATCACTGGTGTCTCTGGAACTGAGGGGTGCTCTTATCACCATACAGCATACATCATCTCATTCTAGCCAACCACAGTTGGCATCCTCTCTTTTCTGCCCCCCATGCATTTACTCTTCAATACAGCCAATCAAATCATTGCTATGGGGTGATCAGCCAATCACAAGCCAAAGTTTCTTTACACTAACCCAGAAAGCTGGGCTTAGGAGGGACTAGCACGTCCATCTAGACTTCCAAACTTAAAATAATCACCTGCATGGAATTTCTTGACAGAATGTAGCTCATAACATGTGGATGAGACAGAAAGAGGATTATAACTTATATAGCTTTCGGTACAGCTGCAAGTTTAACAATGGACCATCGCAGCCAGAAAGCAATTTTTTGCGCCCTATTCGAATGCCATCAATGCATTGAAAGGGACAAAATCGCATTTAATCAGAGGTGCATTCAGTGCTCCAGCAGACGTGTCTGCTGCCCTATATCACAGTATAGACTGCATTCTCCGGGTATTTCTTCAATACGTCAGAATATTATTGTTTTGAGAGAGACAGTGCAAGCAGGTCAGTAAGTTCTGGGTACAGCGATGTCACGCACATACTGTACACCAGTGGTTTTCAACCAGTGGTCCGGGGACCACCCTTGGTCCTTGAGAGGGTTCCAGCTGGTCCCCTGCTAAATGATGGAAAGTTGGTTAACCAGGTGTAACTCTTTAAGAGTGTAAAAATTAAACCAAATGAACCGATTTCATTTTACACTCTACACAGTCTACACAACTAGAGAATGTAATGGCCATTTTGATCTGTATGTTTGACTGTTTTGTTTCCCAAATCCAGTTTGAAATTGTGGACAAAAGCAAAATAAATCTTTAGTATATTAGGTTCTGAGCTAAAATGTCATCAAATGGTAGTGCATGGGTCAAATTCTGAATAAATAGTGGGCCCTGGTAGGTATGAAAAAGGTTGAAAACCACTGACACACTATTCTTTTTGCTCCAACCCCCACCGATGAGGGGTTCCTGTGCCCTGCGTGCATGTGTGATATTGTACAGGACATTATTGCCCACACATCGCCGCACCTCTTGCTGCGTAATCTACCTGACGATCTCCGCTGCTGTAGTGTATATATATCCTGTCACGAGTCTCACGACCGACTGTCTCTTTCTCTCTCTCTCACGCGACTAGAAAATAACCTCCCACCTCACCTTGTCTGCCATGTACGCCTCTGTCACCACCCCTCCACACACACACACACGAGTCACGACCCCCATACACATTCATTCTCCTAGCTTTCATTTCCTATATCTCCCCCTCCCTCCATCTCCCATTGCCTTCTTTTCTGCCTCTGCTATTATGTCTTTTCTTGACTTCTCATTTCTCTAGCCCCCCGCCCCCCTCCATCCCACCCCCGACAGTGCTTTAATGAGTCCAATGAGTGCTCTAACTCTCATACAGTGGCAGAGTAATGCGTTTCTGGAGCTTATGGCTGGTCTCTCTCTCTCTCTTTCCCTCCTGATGTGGCCTGGCTGACTCTGTCCCCCTTTTTTCCGTCTCCCACTCCCTCTCTCTTTTGTCCCCGTCACTCTCGGTCTCCTTCTCTCCGGACCGCTCTTTCTTCACCTCTCTCCCCTTCATCCCTCTCTCTCCCTTTCATCTCTTCTTCGTCTTTCTTGATGCCTTTTTCCCCCTCTACTCTGCCGTGCTCCCTCCTCCTATCAATCAATCTGTTTCTGTCGCTCGGGCCTCTCCTCCACCCACCCCTTTTCTCCCTCTCCCCCTATAACTCTCTGCTCTCTCTCTCTCTCTGCCTCTGTTCCTCATTTCTCTCTGCATCTCCATCCCATTCTTTCAATCTCCCTCTCTCTCTCTCTCTCTCTCTTCCAGTTACGATCGCAGCTGTTCCCATCATCCGCCTCCGCTCTCCCGTGGCGTGGCGCCCCCCCTCTCCCTCGCCCTCCCTCGCTCTCTGGCTTCGGAGGACAGCCGGCAGACACTGCACAGTAGCCCCTACAATGACAGAGAGAGGTACGGTAACCAGGCGCCAGGGCAACTCTGCACGCCGAAACACACACTCCTCACACAGTGAGACACCACACACACACACACACACGCCAATGTGTGCATATAAGGCCTATTTAATACTGGGCACGAGTTAATTCAATTTGGGCCACCAGGGTATTTTCGGTGTGCGTGTGCTGCTGCTGCTGCGCTCTATAAAATCTAAGTTGGGATACCTGTGCATATATACTGTAGTATAGATTATTTTAAGTATGTGTGCGTGTCCTAACTGTCCCTCCACGGCTTGCACACGTCGTGTGAGAGAAAAATGTGAACATTAAGCATATTCCGTGTGCTATTCAATTCAAGTTGACTGGGCTGTGGGTGTGCATTGTGCAAGTGTGTGAGTGTGTGTGTGTGTGTCAGAGATAACGTGAGTGAGGGAAAGAGAGAGAGAGAAAGAGAGACAAATGAATCTCCGTTGGCACACATGCATGGGATTGAGGCCATGCATGACAATCATTGTACAGTATATTCTATGACTGGTTCTGCATTCATATAGTAGCCTATGCTGTACCCACCCACTACCTGTAGCTATCACCACTCTTTGTGTTATCTGTCTGTGTTTGTGTGCGGGCCAGTGCATGTGTGCACTAGTCAGGGGCGGACCTAGGCATGGGCAATGGGCATGGGGGGGCAATGCCCCCCTAAATACCCAGTCTGCCCCCCCAAACACGATGCCATGCAAAACAACCCAAGATATTTCAAATTAAAGTGCTTACATTTAAAAAAAAAAAAAAAAAATGATTTGAAACACTACTACTGCTACTAACTACAGCTGTGTCACCACTAAACCAACAGCATTTCATCATTGAAAACAGAAAACTCTCTGAGTCAGACCTTTAGCTTTATGCATGCTGTGTGTCTGTTACAACTTCAACAACTGTTCAATAATAACTGTTGTTATTATTGTCGTTATTATTGATGCTTTACTTGACTAATAAAAGTCCTGCAACCGAAAATGGTATGGGGGTGACCCCATAGCCGCCCCCATACCATTTTCTCTTGTCCCTCCAGCATGTTCTCTTGCCCCCCCAAATGGGACATGTTACATCCGCCCCTGGCACTAGTGAGAGAAAGAGGGATACATGCAGGGGTGTAGTGGAGAGGGGACGCGGGGGGACGGCGTCCCCCCACTTCTATCTGAGAATATTTTGGGGGGCAAAAGTAGGCCTATGTTTTTTGTCTTGTCATTTACTTTTATGGATACAATTAGGCATTGTAAACAATCTTTCTCAATAAGCTATACTTTCAATAGTCTGTGTGTGTTGCACAGGTGCACGCAAATGCGCATGCAAATGCAAGTGTGCATGCACGTGTCTTAAGGGGAATTCCACTCATTTTCAATATTTGTCATTAATATACCTTAGATGTTGTGTGTGGACATGGTAAAAAAGAGTTCCCCCATTCTGTGTTTCCTAGAAATGGAGGTCTGAAAAAAATCATTAGCATGGTGAAATACATCTTGATTACATCATCAAGATGTGTTTCACCACGTTAATGAGTTTCCTTTTTTGGAGAGTGTACAAATGGAACCAAATGGACCCGCTAGGGTCCATTTGGTTCACATTTGTACATGAAATGAAAAAAAAAAAAAGAAAATGGGTGGAATTTCCCTTTAAGAGGCATCCCCCCACTTCTAAAAGTCCCATTACAACACTGGATACATGCACACACACGTGTGTGTGTGTGTGTGTGTGTGTGTGTGTGTGTGTGTGTGTGTGTGTGTGTGTGTGTGCGTGTGTGAAGCAGTCATCCCATCTCTCCAGTGCGCTAGCAAAGTACAGACTGCAGTATAATTGGACAGTAGTAGTAGAACTCTCAGTGGAGTACAGAAAGGTCACAGTTTGGACTGTTGTACTGGGACTGGACTGGACTGTCGTGGATCAGTGTTTTTTTAACCTCCCACCCACCCGGAGTGAGTCATCACTTGTGGCGGAGTGTGTGTGTGTGTGTGTGTGTGTGTGTGTGTGTGTGTGTGTGTGTGTGTGTGTGTGTGTGTGTGGAGGAGGGGGGCAGTTTGTTGAAAGGCACCGCTGAGTACCATCCATGAAATGATGTATTTATATGGGAGGGGATTTCAAGTTAATCTCACTCAGGATAATTATAGGCTTTTATACTCCACCTCTCCTCAATTCCTCCCTCCCTTCTCTGCTCTCACCCTCTCCCTCTCTCTTTCCTCCTCGGCTGCGTTTCGGTCCCCCCCGTTTCTCTCCTCCTCTCTGGCCCTTTTCCTCGCTTTACCGCATGGGCCTCCCCCATCCCACTTGTAGCCTCCTGTCACTCACAGCACACACACACACACACACACACACACGCACGCACGCACACACTTCAATTTCTTTATTTGAGTCCACATTTATAAAATACATCTTCAAGCTTTTTCATACCAGGGCCCACTATTTATTCCGTATTTTAGCCACGGATCAACATTTGTTGTTGAGTTTAGTCTCTCGGACGCAAAGAAATAAGGATTTTCAAGGTTTTGTTCAGAATTTAGGAGAGATAATTGGCAAAACGTTGGTCAAAATAACAATTCGTCTGTATTTTCCAATTGTGTAGATTCTTGGAAATTAATTAATTTGGATATTTGAATCTAATTTAACTCTTGGGGGTGTAAAATGGAACCAATGGACCCATTTGCGCACACTCTTTTCACTCTCTGGAGTTGCAGATCTATAAGGGTCCATTTGGTTACCAACTGTCAATCATTTAGCTGGGGACCACATGGAGAGCACATGGAATCCTCTCATAAACAAACTAGCACCACTATAAATGTCCAGAAAACAGAAAGTCATGGGTACAAAAAGCACCTTCTCCTCCAAATAGACCGACTGCCAATAATGGAGGAGATTGAACAGTATGTTACAAGCTGCTTTGCTTTATACTTGTGCAGCCCCAGAATCAGCAGGCCTCTGACCACTAGCCTGTGGACATGGCCCAGGCTGCCAAATATAAAGAGAAGAATGAGCTGACAGGTATAGCCCAGTTGTATAATGGCCTCTAACACGCACACACACCAGGGCTGGATTTAGCCAGCCCTACTAGGGTGGGCTGGAAGAATAGCAGGGTGGGCAACTCCAAGTTTTTCCATATGAAGCAGTGGTTTTCAACCTTTTTGATACCAGGGCCCACTATTTATTCGGCATTTGAGCCACGGACCACCATTTGATGACTAAAGATTTATTTTGCTTTTGTCCACAATTCCAGGCTGGATTTGGGAAACAAAACGGTCAAACATACAGATCAAAATGATCATTAATCTTCTACATTCTTCTACACATGATGAATATTGTAACTCTCAAAGAGTTACATCTGGCTAACCAACTTTGGACCATTTAGCCTGGTGAACACCTCTCTCAATCCCCACTGGTGGTCCCCAGACCACTGGTTGAAACCCGCTCATATTACCTTTCATTGGGGGGGCAGGATGCACGTTTGGGTGGGCTCTGCCCAACCCTGCCCCCCTCTAGATCTGGCCCTGACACACACCTCAATCTCATCCTGTGTTTTCACTTCTATTCTCCTCCATCTCTCTCCCCTGCTATCAATCTGGTCATATTTACCTTAAT
Organism: Benthosema pterotum; assembly: GCA_039105355.1. Lineage (NCBI taxonomy): Eukaryota > Metazoa > Chordata > Actinopteri > Myctophiformes > Myctophidae > Benthosema > Benthosema pterotum. The sequence continues at coordinate 14,736,829 of CM076967.1, read as the reverse complement.
CCATTTTGACCCGAGAACTGATTCTACAAAATCTCAGTTTTTTCTCAGAAAAATCTCATTATTTCTATGTCAGTGGAGGACCCCTATGTCTTCCTTGATGTATGTCGTTCCAACGGACCCCCCGGAAGCAAAACATTTTAGTTTTGCTTCTATTCAAAGATTTGCTAGATTTTTCTACAAATAGAAGACCTACAAGCTCATGTGTGAGCGTGTAGATCTGATATTTTTCAATAGCTAAAGTACTACATCAGGGATGTAAAACTCAAATACACAGTGGGACAAATTGAAAGAGCGGTACAAGTCGAAGGCCAGAGCCTCCAGGCTCTGTTTAAACACACAGCCACTGGTTTTAATAAGTCAATTTCTATCAAAAAACAATCTCCTTTAATAGCTCGATAGAGATTAAAAAAAAGATGAAACCACATAGTAAAATGAGAAAGTAAATCTTCCGAGTTGCGGAAGTAAAACAATGAGTTCATTCATTTCTTAGCATAGTGTGAGCAATATAGAAGAGAGCCAGTTCTCATACTACTTCATGATCATCTGATTTTGCCTTTCTTGAGCCAGACAAATGTTTTGTTTTCATGATCTGTTGACCATAACAAAGTTCTGGCCTGTCTGCAGGATGAGGCAAGGGTCTGTCTGCAGGGAAATAGCTGCAGCATCAAAGCAGAAGCAGCGTAGAGGGGGAAAAGGCAAAAAAATATATAGCTACCAGTATATACTGTCTCTATTTTGATTCTTGGCTTAAAAGTTGCATCTATTACCTTTAACAATTCGGTTGTTGGTGCCCATGAAGCCAAACCTATTCCAAATTGAATTACATTTAGATATGGATTAAACGTATATTTGTACTAGTGGACTAAAGATTTCAATCTGGCCCTGTATAGAGTTGAGCAGTCCCGCCACTCTTGTGCCGTCGACCTTGTTCCAGAAAGGGATGCCCCATCCATTTTCCTCAGACTTTTCGAAAATTATCTACATAAAGACGATTACGCCGCGGACAAAGCCAACTCGGATCTCAACAAATCATGACAACACACACAATACTATCATACAATATCTAATTAGCAAGATTTGCTGAGACCCGAGTTGGCTTTGTCCGTGGCGTAATCGTCTTTACATAGATCATTTTCATGAGGAAAATGAATGGATAATCCATTTCTGGAATAGGGGCCACGTCATTAAAGGGGCAGGAATTACCTTTAACTTTTAGAACAACAAGTGTTACCGACCAAACTGGATTAAACAACACCCATCTTCCCCCCAATCCGTCTCTCCTGTGTTTCTCTCCTTCCGTGTCTCTTGTCTCTCGTCTCCTGCTCCACTTTTACTGCTCTTTTTGGCAGCTCCCTCCCTTCCTCTCGCCCACCACACCACCCCGAGCCTCTCCTCCGTGTCTCTCCCACCACCACCACCACCACCACCACCCCGAGCCTCTCCTCTCTCCGTTTCTCACTTCCTTTCACTGTCCCTCTTTCTCTCCCTGTGTTCCGTCTGTCGATCATCTTTTGCTCTACTTCGCTACTGCTGGTGTCTTGCTTGGTATCCAGAGCCATCCTCCACCTCCTCCTCCTCCTGGTTCTATTCATTGGGTTTCAGCTCACCCCCCACCTTGTCTCCCTCTCCCCGCCTCTCCCTTTCTCCCTCCCTCCCCCCTTTCACATCTCAACCCAATTCCAAGGAGCTTTATTGGCATGACTGTGACTGTATCATTCCTGCAACGCTGTGCCTGTCAGTATAAAAATACGACATGGATCATGCCAACTTACGCTAAAGGAAAAATAAACGAAAACAAGTCAAGCACAAGAAACAAGGCACGCAAGCAAACTGTAAATGGGAACTCTTCCACAAACATAAGTGTCTCTCTCTCTCTCTGTCTTTCTCTTGTCTTTCTCTGTCTGTCAGGATTCCAGTGGTGAACCTCTGAGTCGACTGTTTTCTCGGTTTGATAAAACATTTTCTGCAACGGTGGGAGGAACATCAACAGCCGGCCCCGCCGGCAGCGCCCCCGGTGCGGGTTTTATTTCCTTCTCAGACTGTGAAATGATATCAGGGATCCCAGGTATATCCAGCCATCGTGAGCACACCTTGGCTCTTCCCTGAGGCCTAAACCACCCCTAAAACGCATCTCTCTCCTCCTCCTCCTCTCACCCTGACTCCTTCGCCCCTCGGTGCAGTGTAAATCTCTCTCTCTTCCTTTTATATGGCTCTGTCATTGTAACCCTGCGCTTTCGTTTTCTGTCTCCTCTCTGTACTGCCCCCGAGCTGTACAGACCAGCTTAACTCCCAACCTGCTCCCATCGCTTCTAACCTGCTATGACTAATTCACTGGTAAGCAAGTCTTAAAGCTGCAAATACAGAACTGTTGTCCTGTGCCCTGGATTTGAAGCCTGGTCTCCCGCATCCAGAGATCAAGCTCTTCTAACACTCACCAGGTGTGAGGTTCAGTCGGTACTACTTTTAAAATACAGTAAGTGCCCTCCTACGCGCAACACGAGGGTTTATAGTGCATCGTTCAATTCAATTTCAATTCAAAGGGCTTTCTTTATTGGCATGAGAAAACGTACGTTTACATTGCCAAAGCAAAAAAAACTCCAAACACTGCAGATGCGATTGTTATATTCCATTGATGAGATTGGTTAAAATAAAAGTATTATTCATTCCAAGTTCTAGCTTGCAGCTTTAACACACAGCATCCATCCAGCCGGAGATGCCAGATCCCAACTCTACCCAAACCCTTTTTTCGGAGATTCTGTAGCTATTCTGTTGAAATATTAAACAAGGGGGATAGTGCCACACTGTGCAGTGTATGAATCATATCATGTTTCTTTTTTTTCTGGTTTCTAAACGGTTAAGAAGCCCTTTCTCATGCAGTGACGGTGAATTTCGCTAAAGCAGGTTTGCAGGGAAGTAGCCAGCAGGCAATGTGTTTAACACGTCACGCTCCAAAAACTGCTGTTTATTCTCCGCTTTGGGCGCCCAAAATGCAAATGGTGTAGATTTGTTTTGCTCTGCAGTTGTGTCAGAGAGACGCCGCGTTTTATTTATCAGTTTGTTTGTATTCTCTGAGTTCTCAACACAACACATGATTTGTCCCCTTAATCGTCATCTGGCTGACGTTCACCTCTTTGTTGTGCCTTTGTGGGCATCGTCTTAATGCTATTGGATTGCACAGAGGTGCGCTAAGCTTTTTTGGACTTAGTTAGCACGCCTCCGGGCATTTGTACCTGGTGGGCACTTAAATAGAAGTGCCAGGAGAGATTAAACATTCTGCACACATGAAATGCAGGAGGGAATGGTTGGCGCCCAACATGTCTGTCATAGAGCATTACGCTACTTATCAAACACAGAGGATAATAATTATTCATGTGACACTGTGTGAGTTGATGTGTTACAGTAGCAGCAGCAGCATTGTTTCCTTGGACAGTTAACGTGTATGAAATGCTGTAGCAGTTGTGATGATGAACATTCCAAACTTGTGCCGTCCGTCCCAGACCAGTGAAGTCAAATAAACGCACAAAACCCGATGTTTTATGGCAGCCATTTTGAGCGTACCAAAGGAAATGGTAGATCACTCTGTCATGGCCCCATCTAGCCCCTGTGTGGTTCTGCATATATTGTATAAGAATAAGAGTCTGAAAATATAGAAGTGGCTTCGATATTATTTTAAAAAATGTATATTTTATATCCAACAGTGAGTTCTTCCAAAAGTCAAATTTCTCTTTTTGTTGTGTTTTCTGCAACGTCAAACCCATTTCCTCTCTGTGCTTTGAAACATTCCCACTATAAAACAGTGCTGGTGACATCATGCATATAGGTGGTGCGGTACTCCAGTAAATACACTGTATTGTGATCTTTTTTAGTAGCATTCCTGTAGACATGTTGTTATTCTGTACCAATTGCAAAAGTTCAATAAAAAGACAATGAAAAGTGATGTTTGAGTCCCCCGTGTCCACCTGTTTATTTCACAAATAGATTGACGGGAATCTGCTGGAATGGCCAGGAGATCCGGAGAAAAGGATATGAAAAATGTTTCTTTCTGCTATACATTCCCACAGCTACCTGGTGTCCTAATCCCGTTTTGCCCTGAAACATATATTGGTCCAGCCGTGCACGAGGCAATCACATTTTGAGCTTTACGAGGGTTTAGGATGAATAAGGAAGCTGCTGCAAGTTACATTTCCTTCTCTCCATGCCTCATTCGCATTTACTGCGCCTCCAAAAAAAAAAGGAGATAACGTTGTGCAGAGCAAGAATCTCCTCTGTGTCCCGTTTTTCATACAAATGTCAATACAGCTGATGAGTGAGAGAGGCGTAAAAGACCACTGGAGTACATGCCAGATTCTTCTTGCAGGCTCGCTGCAAGTGTTTCCTTCTCCTCCGGGTATTTTACTAATCAATTAAAGTAATTGATTGGCCAGGCTCCACTCTTAAAACTTTTAACGACGGCCTTGGTTATGAGGCGCAAAAGCAGTTGACGCTGCAGCTCCGATCTATAAAGCATCACAAAGACGGAGGAAGAGTGGCAAACACACACACACACACACACAAGCCATACACCGGGAACACATGCAACGCATGCGATTTGCAAACAACACACACACACATACCACAGCACTGCCAGCATGCCTTCTCCGTCCGTGTCAAACACGTCTGAGGTGTACATCTGCTCGAATTCACAGGTCACATCTGCTGACAACAGGGCAATCTGTGAAGCACTAAAGCTCAGTCACACTGACTGAAATTAACACTTCTATTTATAGAGAGGAAGAGAGGGAGACGAATGGGGGGATCAGAGGAAAGGGGGGGATAAAGAGGTAGGGGAGAGAGAGAGTGGGGAGGTGGGGTTGGGACCGACCATCGAGGGACGTTGGAGGAGAGAGAGAGTGTATAAAACAGGGTTAAGTATAAGAGGCTCATAATTTCCCCGTCTCTGGCCTTGTCTTTACCGGTGAGCTAATTGCCACCATTAATGTCATCCAGGATAGATGCGGGCGGGGGGAGAGAGGGTAGTGACACGGAGCAGACACGGCAGAGCAGAGGATGGAAGGAGGATCGAGACGGATGGGGACAGGCGAGACCGCCGCAATTTGCGGCGCATGATGGAGGGACGAAGGGAGGGTGCCAGTTGTGTGCTTGTAAATCAGCCATTTGTGCCATTTGTCGTACGACTAAGTAGTATATAGGGCTTAAGTGATTAACATCGAAGGAGAAGCTCTGGCCAAAACATACCGATATGAAAAATGAATGCGCTGCCCCTGTGTGAGTGCTTGGCGTGCGTGCGTGTAATGTGTAACCATGCCACTTGAACACAGGGGAAGTCTGGGCTCTATAATACATTAGTCTCTTTGGGGAGGTGCCCTAATTAATGGCTTGACCTCCTAACGGATAGCCCCCCCGCCCCGAGTTAACATTTAGCGGCGCGCCCTCCAGAGATGCACTTTGAGGTGCAGCTTTAATAGAAAAATATGAAGCCAGCGACAGAGCCATTAAGTACAGGGGGCTTTATTTCACATCCTGGGTTCTTATACACATCTCACCTCGGCGAAAAAGAAAAGAAAAGAAAAATATTACAACCAAAACAAGTATTCACACTGAAGAAGAAGAAGAGAAAAGAAAGCATCCTTTAAAAATTATTTCTGGGTTACAAACAAACATACGCATCCAAAACATCCAACCCCGCTGCTAAATTTTAATTTGTCAAAGACCAATAGCGATTTCTCCAGATGACAGTGGTTGTGGAGAGGTTTCTACTCGTCTTTTGTCATTCTGTGTACACATTAGAAAGGCTATTTTTTTTACTATGCCGGGTTTATAGACAAGTGTGGTGAGTCTTCTGTGGTGTGTTTATGTGCATGCGTGCTTGTGTGTGTGTATGTGAACTGTGAATCCATTTGATAGATATAAAGACTGAGTTATAGACAGAGAAGGTGGTAATGACTAGCGAAGTTCCCGGAGAAGAAGTGTCTGTTGTCCTTTTTTTTTTGTGGTTCCACAAGTGGGTGTTCGTCTCAACATCAGTCACATCAATCAGTTTCTCTCTTTAATGGACGGCGTCCGTCCATTAGGATGACGGTGGTCTGTCCCTTAATTGGTCAGTGAGTGAGTGATAGTGAGTGTGTCCGTCTGTCCACCCAGTGTGGACTCATCTGCGGGTGTCTCTTAAAAAAAAAGAGAAAAAAAGAAAAAGAAAACTCTTCAGTTGGACTTGGACCAGATCTTCCCACTGCCTCGCAGCCTGGACGGGGTGGAAACCACAGAAAAGACAAAAAAAGCATAGTTTAGCGGGGAAAAAAAGGTTTGTGTTTACTTAACATCATTCAAAACAAGAGCCATGTTTCTGCCAACAGTTTTGTTTTCACCTTGTTTTACTAAAGGCACTTAAAGTGGGGTTTAATTTGGGGACGGGGGTTGTGTACAGTAGAGGCGGATGTGGGACGGGGGTAGGTGGAGGAGGAGGAGTAGTGGGAGATACGTCTTCCAGACCACAACAGAAGATGTTGTCCTGCAGAGGCCGTTCATTTCAGAAAAAACTAGAGAGGGGTGGCAAAACAAAAACAAAAATAAAAAAGTGACGCAGCAGGCTACATTTATCATAACACATTAAGATGTGTCATAATGTTACACTGTTCATCAAAAAACATCTTCCAAGCTCATTCTGTATTAACAACATGACATTGACATGGCGTGAAAGCATACGAAATTGTGCAATCTAAACCTGCTGTGAGGCAAAACCACCAAGATGTCCTAAGGCGAGATTAGTTGCAGTCAGAACATTCCATATAAATTGGCCCACATAAGTTTGACAACCTAACTTTGGGAATTAAGAGCACCACATTTTCACACTGTGAGCTTGTAGATCTGCTGTTTTTCAATAGCTAGAGTCACCGAAAGTCAATTAGTCACCTTTACAACAAGGTATGGCGTGTGGAGATCAGACATTCCTGGAATGAGTACCGCTGCTAAACCTGTGGGTTGCATACCCAAAACTTGAACCTTGCTTTGAGGCAGATTCTGAAGTTATGGGCCATAAGCAGCATAAACAAAGACAAGAAAGTGACAGGAGCCTGGCACACACCTGTGATTGACTGTCACACCTGCCAGCACTTGAAATTCAAAAACAACAGTGAATGCCAACAGAACATTTCATTTTGCCAGTTTTTTTGAGGGTCCAATCCACACCTTTAGCACCGTTACTCATTCCAGGAAGGTTCCATGTCTACAAGCCATACCTTGTTGTAAAGGTGACTAATCAATGATTAAAACATTACTTTATACAAATTGGTACAGTATTAATAACTCCCAAGCTGTAGTTGACATATTTATAGTCATAATTCCATCACCCGGTGACATATTTGACATACTTATTTAATCCCCAATGATTGTGACATTAATTTTAGATGATTATAATGTTTTGACCACTCACCTAGAAATGATCAAAATCGGCGGGTGCACGACATGCATGCGGCCGGTATGTCAATCGTTGATCATATTCCAACAATCAGCAGCAATTTAGCTTGATTTGACATATTTATGATAAACACGATCGGCCCATTCGACCCCTCGATGATGACTCAGTGTTTCCATAGCAGCTGTGAGCCAATGGACCGGAAGTCCCCAGTACTCTTTTGGCCTTATTCTGCTCATTTTCCAGAGATCGTGTGCATTACTGCCACCTAATTTCAACGGGATATATTTTATTCTGATGACTTTATTTGATTGGGATTAAATTGAAAAATTAAAATTGTGAAAATAGCTGGCCTAAGCCTAATTAAGCCAGTAGGGAAAGGGTTAACATGGAGAAAATAATTCCCAAAGTTAGGTTTACAAATTTATGTGAGCCAGTTTAGAACGTGCATGTAGTAGAGCGCTAAACATACTGGAGGCTACGTGTAATATACTCTTGAAGCTGCACTGTGCACAAACCACGGGAACACGCAGCTCATCCAATACAAAAGTACACAAGACTAAACACTTCTATAAAAAGATTGTGCCGAGTGTTGCCACTTTCTATGACGTATTAACCAGAACCAAAGTACAACTTTGGTTCCGAGTATGTGTGCTAGAGCTCTTCACAGAGAGCACCACGGCCTAAACCGTCACACAAAATGTCCATTTATAATCCAGGGCTTCTTCCACCGGAAATGCTTTGGGGCAGGCCTTGTAAAGCCCCCCGCCCCATTCATGTATTAGGGGTTTTACAATGTAAAATGTATCTTTAATTTACTTTTGCCAGCCATTCAGTTGCAATAATCTGATCTAATCCCACCAAAATAATTTACAAAACCCCATGTTGAGAATGCCTGTTCTAATACACAGTTGTGCAGTCTCAAACTGACTGGAGAAAGTCTCGTCTCTGTCAGTCTGACTACAGGGAAGCTTTGAAACCTGATCAATACAGTCTTTATGCATGTCATCCAGTCATTTTTACAAATCCCACAAATACAGCACGTCTTTATTCCCCCTTTATTTTTAAACGTTCTGTTTATAAACTTTTACCTTTTTTTTTTTTTTTTTTTTTTACAAAATCAAAAATAAATTGACAGTGACAAACAGAGTAACAAAAGCAAAAAAGACAACACTCTTTAAAGAAATTAACCAGCTGCCAATCAGGACGATGGAGGTGTCGTTGAAGAAACTCTTCGAGAAGGAACAATGCAACTCTTTTTGTTTCCTGATCATTTCTTTAAAGAGTGGTAGGTTTGTGTTCTCAGGATGGCGTGCATAATGAGTTGGAGGAGGTGATGATTACAACTCTTCTCTTTTATCACATCTGACAGAGACACACTTCTTCTTCCACTCTGTTGGAACTGAAGGAAGCTGTGCAACATGAGGACTAGAGGGATGCTGTGTGTGATGGTTTAGGTCAGTGCTTTTAAAACTTTGTTTCATACCAGGGCCCACTATTTATTCTGCATTTTAGCCACAGACCACCATTTGATGTTGAATTTAGTCTCTTGGGCCCCCCAAAACTAAGGATTTTCAAGTTTTTGTCCACAATTTAGCAGACATAACTGGCAAAAGGCAAATATGACAAAATAACAGTTCTTCTACATTTTCTAATTCTTGGAAATTAAGTAATTCAGATGTTTTAAAATAACTTAACTCTTGAGCATGTAAAATGAAAACCAAATGGACCTGTAAGGGTCCATTTGGTTTTCATTTTATGATCAAGAGTTACATATCTATTAAGGTACAATCTGGTTTACCAACTGTCCATCATTTAGCTGGGGACCACCTGGAATCCTCTCAGAGACAACTGGTGGTCCCCGGACCACTGGTTGAAAACCACTGGTTTAGGCTGAGGCGCCATCTTTTTTTAATCCTTACAGAATATACAGTATATACTGTATATACAAAGTAAGGACTTTCAGGTATGGAATACAACAGGTTCAAAGTGGAAGAATACAACTAGGGTCAAAGTGGAAGAATACAACTAGGGTCAAAGTGGAAGAATACAACTAGGGTCAGAGTGGAAGTATACAACAGGTTCAAAGTGGAAGAATACAACTAGGGTCAAAGTGGAAGAATACAACTAGGGTCAAAGTGGAAGAATACAACTAGGGTCAGAGTGGAAGTGTACACCTAGCCCGATCGGTCATTCAGTGCCATTAAGTCAGGTGTGATCTGTACACCATCCTAGTAATTGCAGCCCCATTACATTACGCTCCCAGAGAGTGAGGTCATCAGTGTCCCCTGGTTGTGCTAAGACATCACTCTCATAAAAAAAAGAATGTCAACTAAATGATTACCTTTACATTGTAATCTCGATAAAAAGACCACGGGACTACTATAGTTTGTAACCTTTCTGACATCATTGAAAGGGCTTTTTTCCTAGAAAGTCTGCAATGCTGAAATAGAAGGTGCTGTTATTGCATCTCTTAAATCTTGTCTTGAAAATGATGGAACCTGCCTAACAATGATGTCATTTGTAGGCAAGCTTCTGAACTGTCCACAGCCAGCCGCTATGACGGAGTGAGTGAGTAGACGGTGCCAGGCAGAAGTGGCACCATCTTATAATGGCGTGTGTGTGTGTGTGTGGGTGGGTGTGTGTGTGTGTGTGTGTGTGTGTGTGTGTGTGTGTGTGTGTGTGTGTGTGTGTGCGTGTGTGAGAGAGAGAGAGCAGACCAATATTGTATAAAAATATGGTCGGAAATGGGTGACGTGTTCCTTTAGAGCAGGCCATAATGAACGTCATCATCTCAGAGCGTCAAGTGTTTACTTATTACGGGGAATTACAGTCCCGACGTTGCTCTTTATCGACAACTCAGCCATAAAGACAGTTTCTACGCAGTGATGAGGGCCGAGGAAAGCTAAACAACTTGACAGTCACAATCATTTAATTGAATCACCAGAATGGGAAACGGATCCTTTAGGCAAAAAAAACAACAACACAAACCTTGTTTGTGTATCCATCCAGTGTGACATCTAGAACAGATGTGAAATTCATGCATGGTAATTGGCGCTGGATAAGAAGTGTAATGGAGAGAGATGGACCCTGATAGCGGAGGTTACTGTACCGCTGCAATGCAACACCACAGAGCCTCGTAATGAAGCAACGCTATGCGGACTCACGCCTGCGTAAAACCACTTATGGCGGCAGCTGGCTTTTTTAATGTTTATTTGCGGTTGAATTGACATTGCACTCCAAGAGCACATCAAACTAAATGGCTCTAATTCGGCGTCTAGGCCCCCGGTCTTTATCGAGCTGTCACTGTTGATTCATGTTGGCGTTTTTTTTTTTTTTTTTTTTTTTTGCATTTTCATTTCACTCAATTCGGAGACACGTAGAAATAATGAGAAGAGTCTCATGTCTTGCCTCAGACCTCTAACAGAAAATCTGATTTAGCGCTGAAGTGACGTTATGCAATGAACCGCGACACCAACAGGTAGTCTGCCCACAGCCACAAGGTCAGAGATGCTTTCTAATGGCGGCTGCTAAAGCTTAATTTATACAGTTTGTCGTCACAGAGCTGCCATTCAATCTAGCAATGCACCACGACATTCTTATTAGTTTGCACAGGCAGCATACAGAACGGTGTAGACTAGGAGGCGTTTTGGCACAACACTTGCTTTGGCGTTACACACAGTGGAAAATGGAAAACACTTTCCCTCTTTCATAAAGAACTTTTCTAGAACCTCGGGCAGCGCTCACGTCCTCTTTTTGAGTTCCATTCACACCACCTACCCTTTGACCTTTGAACTCTTTTTGCCTGGTTGTCGTGGTTCCTGAGAAGAGGCGGGGTCCCGCGGCTCTGCCGGCTGGTCTGCGTCCTGATTGGAGGCGGCGCCGGCGGGGGCGGGCCCGGAAGACGGCGAGGCCGAGCTGGCCTTTAACGTTTTCTGTAGATTAGACACCTGAGGGGAGGAGAGAAAACCAGGGACACGATGCTTTATTACTACAGTTTGCCCTCAAACCATTAGCAGAGAACAGAGAGAGAGAGAGGGGAAAAAAGAGGCAATTTCAAGTTGGAAAGAAAAGTGAAATACCATGTGTAGCCTGGGGCGAGAAGTAAAAGTAAAGACAAAGAAAAAGGAGGGAGGGAAGAGGAGAAACTCCTAGCAGTATATCAAGTATTTCCTCTTAGGCGGTGGAACTGACCTCTGTCTCAACCTGGACCTTGACCTTCAGCTGGCTCTCTCTGTACTGGTTGGCTCTGGAAACCTGCTCCTCGATGCCACACAGCACCGCCTCGCACCCCGTACACCTGAGAGGGTAAATGGTACATTTATATAGTGCCTTTATCCAAGGCGCTTTACATAGCGCATTACATCCAGCCATTCACACGCACATTCATACACTGATTGCTGTGAAAAACCACGCATGGCACAACCAGCACATCGGGGACAAAATTGGGGTTAGGTGTCTTGACTAAGGACACTTCAAAATGTAGACAGGAGGAGCAAGGATTTGAACCGCCTACCCTCAGATCATTGGACAACCTGCTGACTACCTCCTGACACACACTACCAGATGAGGAAGGGGGGGGGGGGGTGACAAGACAGATGCTAAACGTGCATCATAATAGGAGCAAATAGGGTGAACAGTCTGTGAAAGTAGCAGGTGCAGAATTTGCCATTAGCTCAGCTAAATTTGACGTACAACAAAGTATTTACGGTTGAAGTGATAAACATGATGGCTGTTCATGTTTCTTCAGTCAGTCGAGTTGTTTCAGCAAGTTAGCGTTGTCAAGTTCTGGAGCTGTTGGTTGCAAAGTAGTATCAAAGCCTTTTCATTGTGCTTTTGTATACCCCTATCATCCTACAATAGCTTTTCACTTGTTGTGTTCTTAAGCTTAAAATAAAATAAGCCTACTTAGCGCCTGGAATTATGTTTTTACACTGCTCCCAAGTCCGCATTACAATGCCAGGGCTGCAGCAGCTCAAGGAACAGGGCTGGAAATATCATACTGTAGTTGAATGCATTAATACAAAATTTAAGGCTTTAGCGTCTATATCCGCCCCTGTAGAAGGGTGATATGGGTATATAAAAGCACGGTTAAATGGCTTTGATATTGCATGCACCCAACAGCTCACACCTCAAGAAACTGACAAAGATAACACTCTTCTCTCAGAAAATAATCCATACCTCTTACATAAATAAACGTGATATTAAGCCTATTAATTTACACATTCACACGGCTGGAGTGTTCTTGCCAGCTGTCCTTTCCTGCATTTGGTAGCTGCCCAACTCTGTTGCCATTAGCCTAGATTATACATATAAATTTTGTAAATTACAGTTTGCCATTACAGTTAGTTTCGTTAATGTGAAATATTCCACTCTGCAGACAGCAGATTTGTCCATATTTGTTAATATGCTTCCAAAAATAGCTTATTTTTATGTCAACCTGTAATCCTGGGCACACTGAACAAAGCACTGGCCCCCCATCAGAGTTTTGTACTCTGCTACATTCTCTAGTTGTGTAGACTTGGGCTAGTTCACATGATGAATATTTTAACTCTTGAGACACAAAACCAAAATGGACCCTGGCGGGTCCATTTGGTTTCATTTTTAAGCTCTCAAAGAGCTACATCTGGTTAACCAACTTTCCATCATTTAGCATGGGGACCACCTGGAACCCTCTTAAGGACCACTGGACCCGGACCACTGGTTGAAAACCACTGCAATACAACCAACCGATTTGCAACAGTTTCTTTTAACTGGAATAAAAACAGGATTTTTTGCACATTTTGCACCAATATGATTATGCAAAGGTACAGCCAAAGTGACAGTAGATAGTAGGAGGCTGCCTTAGCTCCTGCACTATTATAGTGCAAGTTTCTGTCATCAGAACGCGTGTGGGGCCAATATATATTGTTCAAGCTCCCACTCCCAAGGGAGCGGAGAGGTGTGAAGACATTTTGGCTGGTTGAAGACCAAGCAAGCAGCAGCATGTAATCATGTTGACTACATAAGACTTCATATACATCAGGGGTTTTCAACAGGTGGTCTGGGGACAACCAGTGGTCCCTCGGCTAAATGATGGAACGTTGGTTAAACAGATGTAACTCTTTGAGAGTGTAAAAATGACACCAAATTAACCTTTGCGGGTCCATTGGGCATCATTTTACACTCTCAAGAGTAAAAAAAAATATTCATCATGTGAATTAGCCTAAGACTACACAACTAGAGAATGTAGAAGATTTTTGATCTACATTTCGATCTGTATGTTTTCCTGTTTTGTTTCCAAAATCCAGCCTGGAATTGTGAACAAAAGCAAGCAAGCAAAAATAAATCTTTAGTTTTGGGTATGTGGGGCTAAAATGTCATCAAATGGTTTGTGGCTCATATACTGAACAAATAGTGGGCCCTGGTGTCAAAAAGGTTGAAAACCTGGTCTATGCATGCAAGCGCACACACATATGTGTGCATACCCGCGCGCACACACACACACACACACACACACACACACACACACACACACACACACACACACACACACACACACACACACACTGACCACTCCTGCAGTGTGTTGACTATGCTGGGCAGCTCGTTGGGGCCCAGGTCTCTGCCCACGCTGCAGTCCACCTCCACCTGCTGGTTGCGCTGGTCCAGCTTGCCCTGGATGATGTCGCAGTACACGGCGTCGATGAGCAGGTCCTCCAGCTCACGCACGTTCTTCAGCTCCAGCTGCTGCAGCAGCAGAGAGTAAGGCAGGCACTGGGAAACAGAGGGAAGGCACCAGTCAAACGGTGTACGTGGCACACAGATGCACATACGCTCGCTCGCACGCAAACATTCAGAGAGCAATGGAGTAGGCGTTTTGCATACCACACAAAAAGTGACACGATTAGGCTATAATCTCCGCCCGCTCTTTATTGCCTCGGTAAACAGGCAGAGAATTCGATTATATTCCGAGGGGTCCTCGGGAAAATGACAAAAATGTTGCAGTGAAATTGCTAATTTGCCTAAATGTCACCGTGAAAGACAGAGAGAGAGGAGGGAGAGAGATTGCTTTGCAAATGTAAACGTGCCGTATGTTTGAATTGAACAGAGAGAGAGAGAGAGAGAGAGAGAGAGAGAGAGAGAGAGAGAGAGAGAGAGAGAGAGAGAGAGAGAGAGAGAGAGAGAGAGAGAGAGAGAGAGAGAGAGAGAGAGAGAGAGAGAGAGAGAGAGAGAGAGAGAGAGAGAGAGAGAGAGAGAGAGAGAGAGAGAGAGAGAGAGAGAGAGAGAGAGAGAGAGAGAGAGAGAGAGAGAGAGAGAGGGCCGAATGGGATGGGTTTGGCTGGGGGTACTGCGGGAAAAGACTTTGAAATGTAATAAGCTCTTATTGGGGCAATTAAGGAATACGAGTCTACATGCATGGAAATGTAAAGACGTGGCGATGTTCAGAACAAAACAGAGGACAGGAAGGGGCGGAGGATAGGCCGCCGGTGGAGAGGCTAGATTAAAGGTGATGCAAGGAGACGGGAGCTGGAGAGAATAAATGAATCAATTATTAAAAGCGGGGAAGAGAAGAGGAGCAGCGGGGCAGGAGAAGAGAGGGAATGCAGAGAGTACGAAGGATGAGAACAAAGACTTTTTTCGGGGAGGAAAAAGGGTGTGCAACCGTTCGGGAGTGTTTGAACACGGGGTAGAATAGGTGCCGATAACGAGGCGATCTGAGAAAGGACACGCGAGATGAGGAAGTGAGGCGTGTGCTATGTTTCTTTTTTCTTTACTTTTTTTTCCCTTTCTCCCTCCAAGACACTGTTCTTGACAGGAAAGGTTAGTCCGTCGCCATGGTTCCAATCAAGCCGTTACCAAAATAGCAGAGTGTGCCGACATCATAAGCTTGTGCTCACAAGAATTCCTTTTTCTTTAATTTGAACGGCTACACAAAGCAGAGAATACAATGAATCCTGCTTCATAAGGCAACATACAGCGGTTTCCCTACATCATTAACAGTAACGATGCCTTTCATTAGCCACATAGGGATTCGATGTGTGCTTCCGCTGGGAAAACATTTATTATTCTCTGACAACAACGAAAAAAAAGAATAAAAAAATGAAAGTAAATAAAAGGCCCAAACGCACCATTCATCTAAAAAACGAGTTTGGATGAGACGTATTGACTTTCTGTGAGAAACGCTTCCCACTCCAAAAAAATAAAGATATTAACTTTTCTATTTACACCTAGAGGCTCGCTCTTGCATGCCGAGTATTTTTAGTGTCTCAAGGACATTTTGACAGGGGACTGCAGAGATGATTGAACCTCAAAAGAACCCTTTCCATTTACAGAGGCCCTGTCACTCAAAGCGCCAGCCCCGCTACCCCGTGCCTACCTTGAGGTTGGACGCCAGGCTGATGATGGACAGGTGGCGAAGCTTGTTCCGCTGCGCGGGGGTCAACTCGGGAAGAGAGGCGGCCCTTTCTGCAGCAAAGAAGAGAAGACAGTCGTAGAGAGAGAGAAAACGGGGCTGGATGTTACGAGGTGTCGAGCTGTCATAAAGTGACCGCGGGTAGTAGTGCGGCGGCCGTCGCTTTGAGGGGATGACATTAAATAACGACGACACGCGCGGTCGAGAGGCGCCAATGCATGCTGTCAGGCAGCATGGGGCTCTCTAGTGACTAGCGGTGGCAGCAGGCCAGGAGGCAGCTCTGACAGCTCCTCTTGGGCTCCACTACAACGCCGTTTGAAAATTAATGCGTTCCCCTGTTGGCGTGAGCTTTTTTTTGGGGAGGGGTGGCAATAAAATATGCCCCCTCCCCCCTCCCTGTGGGCTACCGATTTATTATTATTATTATTGTCGTTATTATCAGCATAAAGTTAGCTATAAATAATGCCCCCACACCCACCCCTCAAGTCCCGTTGAAGCCACACGTATTATATCGAGGACCGGTTGGTTTTGCTGCAGTGTAAACTTTCAGTTTCACGGCTCATAGCAAAATAGCCGGCATTCGGCTCATAGCGCGGATGAATGCCGGGGGACAATGTGAGAATGCAGCACAAGTCTTTCAGTATGTTCTTTCAGAGCAAATGTTTTGTAGAATCTACAATGTCGGGACGAAATGGATTAGTTTGTTGTCCTTCGGGGATGGCAGGGGATGCTGCCACCTCGTTTCGGGCCCAACCAACTGGGTGACAACTCATTGAGTTATGACCTGTGCCCCCCACCCCCAACTCACCCATGATTGGGTCTGTAAAATTACCTGACTGCGGCATCTCGGCAGATGCCTGCTTTTTTTGGTACCTCTGAGACACAATGAACGACGTGCCCCTGCATGGTAGCCATAGAGGAACACTAAAGCTAAAAAAATATGTTGTGGAGGTCCCCACACTATTACTTATTTACACTGTGCACCTGCTGCTGCTGCTGGCACCACATACCTTTGTAGTCGCTATAGGTTCCATAAGCAAAGAGGTTGAGGAGCTGGTACACTGGGGCGTGGGGACCTGTCTCCAACTGTGGACCAGATGGGGAATGGGAGAAAAGAGTGGAGAGGGAAGGGGAGGATAGAGTGAGAGAGTGTGTGTGAGTGTAGGAGGGAAAGAGAGAGAAAGATGCAGTGGAGAGGGAGGGAGAGAAGTGCCATCAGTGTCATGTGCAGAAAGGATGTTTTTTTTATTCAATCTTTTGACCACTGTGTTAAGACCTAAACACACAGGATGCGTATCATAGCGGCACGGTATTGATGTGCGTCAAGTGCCGCCTGTCAACACCACCAACACATACATTGTGGCATTGTCGCACCATGCGATGCGTGGCAGTGCGTCTGACGGCGCCGGTGTGTGGGATGGGTCCATTGGAGATAATGGAGGCGGTGTTGACACGCGCCGTTCGCAGCCTGTGTGTGTAGGGATTTAAACCCTAAGGATGGGTCTGGGTGAGATAACTTTAAGGCAGTGGTGGTTCCTAAACTTTTTTTCATGTCAAGGACCCACAAATTGACACTAATTATCCCACTGACCCCCACCTTTTGAAGAGATAGGCCAGGGACCGACAAGATTCGTTTTTTTTTTTACGGCTCTAGCAAAGATTCTCAACCTGTTTAATTCCAAGGAGAGTTGGACCCCCTGGAACCCCCTCAAGGACCCATGGGGGTCCTTGACAGGGGGGGGCATGCTTTAAGCCTTAAAGCATGGCAGTCCCTTAAAGTTTAAGGGACAAAAAGTTATGTGTGTGCATGTATGTGAAAGTCTTTTCAACTCTGAGAGAAAGTGTAGCCTAGATGACCGGTCCACTATGGCAGCTGTCTGGAAGACCAGTTATAGATTTATTTGTGTGATGTTGTGCCCCAAAACCTTGCTTTGTTGAACATGAGAGAGCTTCAACAGCCATGCTACCTGTTAGGGGGATGCCTCAGACTTTCACTTAATAATAACTGCTGATCCACCTCAAGGTCAATCTACCTCAAGGCCATGCCAGCTCATTAGAGTGTTTGTTTCTGTGGCATCGTCTATTTGGGATTATTTGAGGTTTAAACCAGGTAAACAGAGCCTGTGACATTTCCAAGAGCTGCAGTAGTGAAGCATCTCAAACTACAAAACTTAAATCATCTCTCACTAGTCATGTTTCCATTATGCCTTTGAGACAATAAGTGTAATAAGTGTAAGTTCATTAAGTCGAAAAAGGAAAGCGAAACGTCTGTTGTTTCCACACACTGTAGAAATGCGACTCATGGGTCTTTAGGGAAATATAAAATAGGCTCATGAAATAAGCAATAGGTGCCACAATTTTGCCAGTATCACAAGAACCAAGGTTATTTTAAGCAGAAGCCTGCAGACAGATTTTTTTTCTTTCCAACTGTTCAAAAGTGATATAATTGCGCTTTCATTGGCAAATAGAAATATTTTTCTCAAGTTGTTTCTATACCCCATTTGCGTATTTGACTCTTTTCGATACAGCCCCCAAAATCCAACAAATTCCAGCAAGTATTTTTTTTTTCCCGAAAAATGGAGACCTCTTCGCAAAGAGACGTTTTGCGCAAAAAGGGGTTTATGGAAACATGTCTTTCTCTCTTTCTCTCTCTCCCTCTCAAAACTTTCGGTTGGTGTTTTTGGCACTCTACATTTGTTTTAGATATGCAAATTAGGAATTATATGCTAAAATATGCAAAAGAAATATTAATGTGTGTGAAAGAGAAATTGATTTGTAGTATGCACATTCACATGCGCATAGTAAATGGAGAGTGCATGTGACATTGCATGTGGTGGCGTCTGTGGTGGTGGGAGTAATAGTAATGGCGTGCATGACAGTGTTTTTCAACCAGTGGTCCTTGAGAGTGTTCCAGGTGGTCTCCAGCTAAATGATGGAAATGTGGTTAACCAGAAGTAACTCTTTGAGAAAGTAAACATGAACACCAAATGGACCCTTGCGAGTCATTTCATGTTTACGCTCTCTCAAGAGTTAAAATATTCATCATCTGAATTAGCCCAAATTTACACAATTAAAGAATGAAGAATGGTCAAAAGCAAAAGAAATCTTTAGTTTTTTTTTTTTTTTGGGGGGGGGGGGGGGGGGGGGGGGGGGGGGGGGTTGGGGGCGTGGTTTACGTGCTAAATAAATATTGGGTCTTTGTATCAAAATGATTGACAGTTGGTTAGCCAGATGTGAACACATCGCAACCCTAATTACTATGTAATGAGGACAAAAATCTAAGTAGTTTCATATTTCTACTAGGCCCCTTAGAGCTTTAATGAATTTTAAGCAAAAGTTGACACAATTAAAGGTAGGGGAAGTGATTTCACTTTTGTCAGATATCACCCACAAATTTTTTTTCTGTTAAAATGCTCTATTATAAGGTATGGAAACCATATATGGAGTTTCCCCCTCCCCCACGTTAGCAGAGGAGCTAATAAAAGTTCCCCAGGTGGTGGCGAATTCTCCTCCAAGAGTTAAAATATTCATTCTCCGAATTAGCCCAAGTTTACACAATTAAAGAATGTAGAAGAATGCTCAAAAGCAAACGTTAGTTTTGGGGTCTGTAGGGCTAAAATGTCCTCAAATGGTGGTCCGTGTAAATAGTGGGCCCTGGTATCAAAATGGTGTATAGGAATGAGAATACGACTGTATGACTGTACGACTGTGTGTGTGTGTGTGTGTGTGTGTGTGTGTGTGTTACCGTACCTCCCTGACATTGGGCAGCTCCAGGATGTCAGAGAAGACGTAGAGGCCTGGGGTCTCCAGCAGAGAGCTGACAGCCTGGGCCAGAGCCGGGCCAGACAGAGACAAGAGTTGCTCGCCCTCCATCTGACACCAGTGGGGGTAAACAGAGGACAGAGAAATACACCATAATAGCTTAGATTGTTATCAGCACTGTACTGTAGGGCTAACCCAGCCAGGGGTTAGATTGATATTTTTCTGTTCTAATCTCTATGGTACAACATTTCAAGTTTAAACTTGATTGGTTTTACTTTTAAACTTTTCGGCATTTCTTGATTTCTTTTCACGGTGTTCACGTTGAGCTTGTCGAGAAAACGTGTCAAATCACAATCATCTTGTCACAATTTATTATTATTAGTTAGGACTGCAACAAACGATTATTTTCATAATCGATTAATTGGCC
Source organism: Benthosema pterotum (assembly GCA_039105355.1). NCBI lineage: Eukaryota > Metazoa > Chordata > Actinopteri > Myctophiformes > Myctophidae > Benthosema > Benthosema pterotum. Next base: position 14,716,834 of record CM076967.1, on the reverse strand, counting down.
GATTATTTAACTGATTCATTGATTAATTATTATAACTCTTATTTAGCCATCACCACTTATTTTCATTATTTTCCTGAGTGTACAAATCTGAACATTTGTGCACTCTCAGGGTGGAATTTGTAACACTTAACACTGGAAAAATATGGGAAACGGGCAAAAACTTCATTCAGTGATTAGTTGACAAACCGATTAATTGATTACTAAAATACAATTGACAAGTAATTGAATTATCGTTTCAATTACAATGAATCGATTAATCGTTAAAGCCCTAATATCTACATGTTTTCAGTTTCACCCTTAAATGTTTTATTGAATTTTAACATTTTCTTAAAATGGGAGATTCCGTGAAATGCCATTCTACGATCCAACAACTCCTCAATTGAGTAGCGTATCGATTTACTGGGACAGCACTGACATGTGTGAGTAATAACTTTTTCATGCTTTCCAAGCCACTGAACAACCACTAATGCCCTGCAGAAAAGGCCAGAGCTCAGCTTAGACCGAGACAGCACTAAAACACATCGTAGAATTCAGTTAATGCACCAGAGAAGCATTAAGAGCCACTGGAACTCTTTCCATTATGTACATCTTCACCTTATAATTGCTCTCTAATGTCTACTAAATTAACATTTGCATACTGTCAATGCAGTGGATGCCAGATAATTAAATCCTAAATGCTAAAATGTTTTACTTTTAACGTATATAATTTAAAGTCACAAGAAGCCCTAAACTGTAATATGCACATTATGCTGGGTTCTAGAAGTACCCACAGATTAATGCAATATAAAATTTCAGAAAAGAAAATATTTGCATGGCCAAGTCGCAATGAGCAATTTGTGAAACAGTTTGGCATGCTGGCTTGTCTGGCGCTGTTTGCTGAACAATTCACCTTTAGCAATGCCCCAACCTCTTCCACTTCCGACACTTTCCAGCCGGGCTCATTCATTCTAAAGTAAATATTGCGATTTTTATTCATTAAATACTGGTTCATTGGAGCCAGGCCTTCAAACTCTCTTCTAAATCCATCAATGAAGCATGTTATATGGAGCCGAATAACCCTCCGCCTCCGCTTATTAACCTTGCATCACCAGCCTTTCCAAGTATGTACTGTAGTGTGTAGTTAGTCCAGCCGCCACGTCGCACATCACGCAAAACTGTGCGGCTCTAGGTAAATTGTTTTCGGTGAAAACGCTTACAAAGAAAAGAACGAGCCGTCTCTGTGTCATCTCTGCGTGTGAGTGTGTCCACTCCTTTCAAAGTGTGTAGAAACGGCAACACAGCTGTGCAACTTAGCAACCAAAGATGGTCCATGTTTGAAGATGGACTACAAAGGCTACAAATAGTATGGTTTTCTCCTCTCAGACTGCCTTCAGGTAGATACAAGAACTAAAGCAAGTCAGCCTCTTGATATCGGCCTCTTGAGTAACAACAAACTTTATTCTATTTTTCTTCCCTAGTTATCTCTTTTATCCTACTCTCTCACCTCTATTAAAATGTTATGTGTGTAGTTTTTGAGAAATTGCAGGAGGAATTATGGGATAGTTTAGGTGTACGCTACGGTATTTTAACTGAAGTCATACTGGTGATATTGGAGACTGGACAGCAAGATATTTGTGGTTTTGTGAGGCAGTATTTGGTGGAAAAAACTGGTCTAACCCATGTTACTGTATGTAGAGCTGTAATTGGACCATAGCACTTTATGGACGGGCTTAGCTATAGGTCAATAAACACAATATATACAATTTTAATTAATTATTATGTTGTTCTACATATCAGGTAAAAAGAAATCACAGATTGAGCTGAGGCTTAAACCTTTTCTTTTACGATAGATCCGATACCATTAACCCAAATGGCCAGGATTTTCCACCATTTAACACTTATTTTGAAGAGCCAAAAATCTGCAACCGGATGTTATGTTGTCTATCTGGTTTGTGTGTGTGTGTGTGTGTGTGTGTGTGGTCGCATTATCACTTCCCGTGCTGCGATCAAGGCACTGGCAGCATCATTGCGACAAGCTTTGAGCCTAGGAATAAAGCTTATTTAATTCACCAGAGAAATGCCATCTGGGACAAGGAATTGGAGATGAAAGCGAGTGAAAGATAAATCCAAGCTACATACCAGCTACCAACCTGGCAGTATTATGACTGATCGTTCAGGATCACTATAAAAAGACCAATTGGCTTAGATCTACGACAATGGCACAGGGCCAGATCGAAATCTTAAGTCCACGAGTACAAATCTACGTTTAATCCATATCCATCCAAATCTAATTAAATTTAGAATAATAAGTCTGGCTTCATGGGCACCGACAGCCGAATTGTTAAAGGTAATAGAGGCAACTTTTTAGCCAAAAATCAAAATAGATATATGGGTATATTTTTTGCAGTTTTCACCTCTACAGTATGTCACTTCTACTTTGATGCTACAGCAGTTTCCCGGCAGACAGTCGCTTGCTTCATCCTAGAGACAGTCCAGAACTTTGTTGTTATCAACAGATCATAAAAACAAAACATTTCTCGGCCTCAGTAAAGGCAGTGCTAATTTATGAGGGGCAAGGGGGTTGTGTGGAGTGAGGCAGCATTTTAGCAAATCACAGCACAGCAGATTCATAATGAGCCAATAGAGTGGAGGTGAGGTGAAGTTATATTCTGTTTTTAAACAAATCTGTTTACAGTGTTTGTACACACTAAAGTTGCCTCTATTACCAATAAAGCACACATAGTACCACATCACGTAGGCTCAGACGCTTCCATGGCGGGACGATTTGATTCATCATGTCAGGCCTATAATCTTCCATTTCGTTTCCTGTCTAATCTCCTGACTGTACTATCAATAATATAAATAGGGCTGCAACAATGAATGGATTCAATGATTTTTCTTTAGGAGCTTTTTTTCTGACAGTGTACTAATGGAACCAAATGGACCTGCTAAGGTCTATTTGGTTCACATGTTCACTTGTACACTCTCAGAAAAAAATGAAAATGGGTGTAAATCCCCCTTTAAGGTGATAGCTTATCCGATTAATGGATGAATCACATGTTAAACCAGAAACTCCAGTATACACCCAGCATTCTGAAAAATATACAAGGATGGTACAGCCATCGCTCTATTTGTATCTGAATGCGCCTCAAAATGTTGACATCTGGGTGGATTCCTTCTTTCTTCTGTTTACAGAACCATCATGCTGACCTATTGCACTTGGCTCAGTCACTTGTCTTTGGTAAGCCTTGAGTATAAGAATGCATACATTTCTAAGTCACTATGAGCTTGAGGAAAGGCCAAGATGCAGGGGTTGGGTTGGGGCATCCTCCAGGCTTTTGCAGCCCGGACAACCTTCTTACAGCTTTGTTATGTTCCTGTCATTATCTTCTTCTTGTAAAACACTTTATAGCCTTGTTTCAAAGAGCACCACACAAGTCAATGTTAATATCATCATCATGTCACAGACAATTACCAGACAACATACAGTAGGCGCCCATAGGATTATTCAAGACTTGTTACAACCCTGAACGTTTCAGATCACACAGTACTATATGCCGAGAAAGCAGCAGAAAGCAAAATAGACATTTTTTTTTTCTTTGTGAATTGTGCAAACATTTTGTGCTGATATGATTATATAGTCAGTACACTCACATTGGGAGTAGTACAGGCAAACTGCTTTTGAAGTTTCTTAAACCAATGTCTTTATTCAAAACCTCTCTTTCTTTCTTGTTCAGTCAAGCTGTCAAGGAACAAATGGAGTAGAGTGAATAGTAACACAGACAAACAAATACCAACTTTCCAGCATCACTGGCATCACTCGCCACAAACAAAAAAACGCTGTAGCAGCATGTAGTGTGCACTGCGCACTAAAAAAAAGCGGTGGCAATTTCACCAATACGATAGGCCCAACGATAGAACCCCCCCTTGGACCCAAATGGACCCTTGTAGGTCCATTTGGTTTCATATTTACATTCTCAAGAGTTAAAATATTCATCAACTGAGTTAGCCCAAGTCTACACAACTAGAGAATGTAGAAGATTAATGGTTATTTTGATCAGTATGTTTGACTAATTTGTTTCTGAATTGTGGACAAAAGCAAAAGAAATCTTTAGTTTTGGGTCTGTTGAATTGAAATGTCATCAAATGGTGGTCCATGGCTCAAATGCTGAATAAATAGTGGACCCTGGTAATCAAAAAGGTTAAAAATCCCTGCGATAGACTGATTCTATCGGTCATGCTCTAATCCAAATACGCAATTTATAGATCAGGGATATATTTGGACAGTGTACCTTGTTGACCCACCATGTTCTCTTTCAGACAGGCCTACATTTCTACATGAATATAAACACCATATAACCTTATACAATTAAATGGGAGATAAATGCTGCAATTTGCATAAATGACAAAACATGACTCCTATAACGTCTCTGAAGTGGGACTCATCAAATGTCCCTGGGACTCATCTAAACAAAGACCATCCCTGCATCCAGGACTCATTAGAATGAAAACACATTTACATCACTGCACTGCTGCACTAAGATTACCAACGTATCAAATACCTCCTTAATGTCAACAAAGGCCACAATCACAACACCAGAGGGAGTTCGTTGAAATGCACCCTCTCCCATTATACATACTGGGATAATTACTATTTTTTAAACACAATCAGAAACATAACAGGACTGCACGGCCGGCTGCCATTAACAGCCTGTAATATTCCTCTATTTATTATAAAACTCTTTTCAAAAGTGCTCAAACAAGTGGAACTAGAAGACACTGTGGTTACACACTGGGGCAGCAGCCAATGTGTGAATGGCTGAGAAACTCCTGAAAGACACCAACCCCATTAAGGAGGAAATGCATCATTGGCTGAGAGTCAAAATAACATTATGCAAAGAGTGGTGGTGGTTGTTTAGCAAGTAGGAAAATATGCCATCGCCCAGTCAGCAATCGAATGCAGAATCTGTGATGCTGTTATGTTTTACTTTCTCCCAAATTAACTCACAATAAGGACATTACAGTGGAGTAGCACCGAATATAATATTCGACTGCAGAAAATATTCGGCGGAAAATGCCAGTTTGGGTTCGGCCCAAAATGGCAGAATATATATCACCAAATAGTCTATGCAATTGTTGCATTCAAAAGTGAGGAATGTTTGACGGACCCATAATAGTGATTATTATTTATGTTTTACTCTAATCACTTCTCTTGCCATAATCAGGTAGCTTTAAGGTGCAGCCACGACAGCATTGGTAGCACTAAATATATAGAATGGTAAATGGTGCGTTTATATAGCGCCTTTATCCAAGGTGCTTTACATAGCTTGTGCATCACATTCACCCATTCATTTCACACACACATTAAAGGTAGGGGAAGTGATTTCACTTTTGTCAGATATCACCCAAAAAAAAAAATCTGTTAAAATGCTCTATAGAGCTGCGCAGTGACGTCACCGCCCCGGTTCCGGAAGTCTTTTCCCCATTCATTTTTCTCATAGACTTTTCAAGACGATTACGCCGCGGCCAAAGCCAACTCAGGTCGTGACAAATCATGACAACAAACACAATATCGTCATATAATATAATTAGGAAGAAGTCGAAAACGGCATGATACAAGACTTTTTGTTTCGTTTTTCATCTTAGAAATTATTTTATTGTCCCAAAAGTTTGTGTGTGTCATCATGATTCGTCACGACTCGAGTTGGCTTTGTCCGCGGCGTAATCGTCTTGATATAAATTATTTTCGAAAAGTCTATGAGAAAAATGAATTGGGAAAAGACTTCCGGAACAGGGGCGGTGACGTCACTGCGCATCTCTATTATAAGGTGTGCAGACCATACATGTTAGCAGAGGAGCTAATAAAAGTTCCCCAGGTGGAGGGAGAATTCTCCTCCAATCAGGATCGAGCAGCAGGTTCACATAGTGTAGCTACTCTTGAGCGGCCCTAGTGCACCAGGCTGGTACTACACGATGAATTTCAAATCACTTACCCTACCTTTAATACACTGATGGCAGTGGAAACCAAACCATGCAAGGCACCTGTAGCAAATCAGGAGCAATTAGGGGTTCATTGTCTTGCTCAAGGACACTTGGACAGGGAGCCCGGGATCGAACCGGGAACCTTGCGGTTACTACCCGGTGACCCTATCCCTGAGCCATTGCCGCCCGATTATTAGCTGAATATTAATCATATTAATGTTTCCTATATTCGGTACCAGCCAAGAATTTGCCTTTGGGTGCATCCCTATTACAGTACAGCGCATACAATATAGATAATAGATGTCATGTAATGCAAGTCTTCAGAAATCGATAATTTTGCAGGTGATAGTGGTTATTATATTCTACATTATACATATTAAACAACAGTCTGGTGTTCTATACTGTGTAACAAAATAATAAGAGTTGCAATTTATATTCAATTCCACAATGCATGTAACAATGCGATATGTGAAGGAGTCATTCTTATGTAGGCAGAAATTCAGGCCTTTACATTTTGAGTTTAATAGTATATTGATATAGCTCTGTGCCACCATGAGCAATCTTGAAAGAGCACTTGTGGCAGGATTCCAAGACAGTCATTTCATTTTCATTTCCATAAGCTAATGTGTGGAGTTGGATAAATAAAAACAGACCATTTGCAATAAAGTGGTCGCAGGTGGTCAAAAATAACAGCAGACAAAACGTTGAAGTCAAATTAAATGGGACGTGTACAAATATAAATGTATGTTATACATTATTATGCCTCAGTTGAGTGTAGCTGAGCCAAATTCCTTGCACCGGCGTTTACGTGCCAGTAGTAGTACTTAGTAGGAAAACAGTCATCTAGTAGTAGAAGAGTTGCGACATTGAGGGGTCAAAAACTGAGCGCTCGGGCGCTGTTCATGCAGCCTGAAAATGGAATTGGGAAAATGGAGTTGGAACTACAGTTTCAACGAGGGCGGCGCAAATAAGCTGTTTTAAAGTAAATTACAAAATGAATCAGGCTGCTGCCTGAGTGCAATGCATTTCTGCCTACTTCACGTCCGGGATGTGTCCCTATTTGTTATCCCCATTCTCAATAAAAGTCTATGTGGAAGAGCCTCCATTGGACAGACCCCATGGAGTGAACGGAGGTTGCGTAACTCTGACTAGACACCAAGGCTCTGGTAGGATTGGAGGAAATATCTTTTGGCAAACGCTGCTCAAATAGACGGACTCAAACATAAACAACGAAACAAACATAAAAAGCCCGCGATGCACCAGCAAAGGACAGAACACGGTTGGTAACATTCGCAAAAAACAGATTAAAATCATGCATAATCTAATATGAATGTGTCATCATCGTGCACGGCGCTACCTACTAGCCCCGGTGGCTAACATACAAGCACCACAAGGCTCGAGCCAAAGGGCTGGGCCTCTTCTTCACTTTAAAGCTTTTCTGGCAATAATATTGACTATTCACAACGTTGTACTGCATAAAACGCCCGCAGATAGTGGCTCTCTATTCAAAAGAACACAAATAATGCAAGAGAGGACGACATATATGGCATTTGTTTTACCTTATTCTGTCTGTTTGTGGCAGATAGCCTCTATCTCGGTTCCGCTGTCTGTCACGACGGTCACAGCGGCACGTTTGACAACAACAACGGAGCGTGCTCTCTGATTGGACTAGAAGTGGAAAGGGGGCGTGTGGACAACGTCACCGCAGGGAGGCACTGCGAACAGTGCCTCCCTGCGGTGACGTTGTCCACTGCAGTGGTTCCCAAACACGGGGTCTGTCACCCATTTGTGTGTCGCGGATACATGTTTATGGGTCACCACCAATAAATGTCTCTTTTTTGTTGTTTTAATACATTTGTGATTTTATTTATTATAATTACTGCCATTATTTTATCCTATTCTTTGAACTAAACTGTGTGTGTGTGTGTGTGTGTGTGTGTGTGTGTGTGTGTGTGTGTGTGTGTGTGTGTGTGTGTGTGTGTGTGTGTGTGTGTGTGTGTGTGTGTGTGTGTGTGTGTGTCCGTCCCACTCCATATAATATGGGCGGCAGTGGCTCAGGGGTTAGAGTCACCCGATGGTAACCGCAAGGTTGCTGGTTCGATCCTGGGCTCCAGCAGAGTTAGTGTCAAAGTGTCCTTGAGCAAGACATTTATGCTCCTGATGTGCTAGTAGGCACCTTGCATGGTTTCCGCTGCCATGAATGCATGGGTGAATGTGACGCACAATCTATGTAAAACACCTTGGATAACTTTGTATAAGCATTGACATCATTTATCTCAGCAGGTTGTTATCGTAACCATGGCCTGTTCTTGTTGACTAGTTCCTACAGTTACTCTTCCACAATTACTTTCCAGTTACTTTCACTTTGTAAGTTTCCCTCAATAAGACATGATAAAGGCCTAAATTAAGACATCTATAATGGCTTATTACAAAGTGCACATCTGGACCCCTGTCTAAAACACATACTTTCCCAATGACACCATAAAATCTGATATGCATAGAGTACAGCCTGGACTAATGCAATGCCTTCGTTTGTCTCCATAAATGTTCATCCTTCACTTTATCTGAGTATTCATACTCTCTCATTAATCCTCCTTCAGACATTCCAGTAATTGTTTCTGTCTATTTCTGTGATCCTGTCAAGCACTGACTGACTTCCATCTGACATCTGTTTGAAGATGTGGTCATACGACACAACACATCAAACATGTTTTCGACATGCCATAAACTCACAGTTCCACGTGGCATGGTCTGTTCCATCATGCATTGCTATACAGATAGAGGGCAGAAGGTGCGAAATCATTTCCCAAGAGTGAGTGCGGCCTGTTTGGTTTTCTAAAACCGCTCACAACCGTTACTAACACCTTTCACAATCTTTTTAATAAGTCGGAGGCAAGGGTAGGCATAGGTTTTACAACAAAAAACACCTGGGTTTCTGACCTTTTAAAAAGGGATCTTTAAAAAAAAAAAAAAAAAAAAAAAAGGGTCTGCCACTGTCTCTCATTGAGGCTGTCTGAACTCCACTCTTCCCAAAATGTCCACATAAGTTACAAGGGTTGTGCCCCTACGGGGCACAGGTCTCCACCGTCCGGGCTCAAGTTTGAACGTGTGCACATTGCAAAGTAGTTTATTGTGAGCGTAATGATACAATAATTATGAGTATATATAAACGTATCTTAGTCACTATATAAATATGTTTTTAACATTAACTTCTTTCAGGATTAAAAAAAATGAGTTTTCAAAGCAGGTATATCCTATGTAGAGATAAAATAATGATGTCTTTTTGAATTTGTCTTTTGAATTTGTCTTTTTGAATTTGAAATCTCTTTTCAGGTGATTTCCAAATAAAAAAGCATTCAAATTCTATGTAAGAATTTGAATTTAAGTGATCTTAAAAAGTGAAAAGATTGGGTGAAAATATCTTATGCAAAATCTTAGTCGGCATTGAGCGAATATATTATATAGTTTCCACAAAACAAAGTATATCAGCTTCTCTTATTCTCGTGTTCTTTTTTAAATCATGTAAATGTGGTAAATAGTGACGGATGTTCATCGTAAGAATTGTTAATAAAGAATCTTTTCTATCTTTTCTATCAAAAAGATTGAAATAGTAATGAGTCCTGAGATTCTCCCCCAGAGCTGTCTCGAGCATATATCCTCAAATCATTCTGATTTCCATCTACTCTATGATGAGATAACATTTTTCTAACTAATTATCAATTTAATTTTTATCCACTACTTAAATAACTTAAACAATATACAATATATGATAGAATCTTCATGTTTCTACTTTATATGATGCTACTCATTACATCATCTTGACTTCAGTATGTGCAAAAATCCCCATCTCAGACCTCTAACTCACAGACCCCCATCGCAGAGTTCGGCAGAGATCATAGCTATAAAATCTTAATTTTCTCTTTCTCCTACCTCAGGGTCCCTCACCTCAGGCTCTTCAGGAGTTCTTCTAACTCAGCCCTCCCCCTACTATTACGTTAACACAACATCATCACATGTGGACTCTCTACATCCCCAATCACGATACATTTTTATATATGGGGATATACCGACTTCTCTCTCCCACTATCTCCGAGCACCTCCTACCTATGACCTCATCATGACGTCATCTCAACCTTCTTCTACCCCAATCTCTTCCTACCTCAGGACTTCTACTATCTATGATGTCATCTTCCCTATGTCACTCTCTATGATTTCACCCCAACATCACATCACTCTAGCTCCGGCTCCTAACCTTCTTATCATCTAACGAATCCTCTCAAATCAGGCCTTCCCTATCTCACTCTTTATGACATCAACTCAAGGCTCATCCTAGCTCAGGGGTCTTCCTAGATCAGTCCCCTCTATTTCGACGTCATCTCAGGACTCTCAAGGCTCCTCCTAGCTCAAAGCCCTCCTATCTCAACTATGACCTTCTCACGACGTCATGGGACGGACAGATCGTGGACACGAACTGCTATGTGCACGGACACGTAGCCCCTACCTCTCATCTCAAGGCTCATTCTAGCTCAGGGGTCCTCCTAGAGACCCGTACCCAGGTCTCCACCGCCTGGGCTCAGGTTTGAACACGTACTAGTACTAGTGTATCAACTATGACGTCGTCATGACGTCGTGGGACAGACAGATTCAGTAGACGGACGGGTTGCGTGCACGGACAGAGGGCGTTCTATAGTCACCACCTTCAGGTTTGAACACGTACTAGTACTAGTATGTCAACTATGACGTCGTCATGACGTCATGGAATGGACAGATCCAGGCGACAGACGGGCTGCGTGCACGACAGAGGTCGTGTGACAGACAGATCCAGGGGACGGACGGGCTGCGCGCACGGACAGAGGGCGTGTTATAGTCGTCCACCTTCGGTGGAGACAACAAGCATGCAAAAACAAACACGCACATCTTAGTGAGCTCCAGGCTGAGGTCACAACAGAAACCATTGCCTAGTAACAGCATCGAACATCAGTGCAAATTTTGCACTGATGTTCTGTTGCCTTAGTAATGATAGAGTATTTACTGTATATGGCATATTTGCAGATATCATATCATATTTGCCCCGCGGTCGAGCACGGAGTCGATGACGTTGGACGTTGAAGATCCGTGCCCCACCTGGCTACTCTGTGTATCTGTCTGTGCTCCTTTTATGCCCATATATGGAAATTTCTCGTCTGGGGTTGAGCATTGAAATTGTAATGGCTGGTGATGTCATGGTACTTCACCCCATAGATGGTACTTCCCCCATAGATCTCAGAGCTTTCAGTTTTAACAATAAAAAAAACCCCACCTACAAAGGCATAGGAGATAATCAACAGTCGAACAAGGAACAATGGTGTTAGATTTGGAGCTGTTTCGGATCGCTGAGGACAAAGAGGTCATTCGTGAGAATCAGACAAAGAGATTTAAAGATGTCACTCTAGTGGACAAACTTGTCGATACTGATACAAAATGGAGGAAATCTTGTTTCACCGAATGCTGCCTCAACAAGGCTAAGAATCTATGCAGCAAGTGCATTGGAGAGAAGATTAAGAATGAAATGTCAGATGTCGGAGCTGTCGGGGAGAATCATTCCATACCCAAGGAAGCACTAGAGGCTCTGACGCCTGAAACACTATCGGCACTGTCGGTCGCCCAGATCAAGCATTTGCGGGGGCTGGTGGACGAGGAGTGGCAGAAAAACAACAGCGTGAAGATAAGCCTGGAAGCAGAGCGTTCCGAGTATCAGAAAGCAATCGGTAACCTCCTGCACCATTCTGTACCCATCAGCAACGACGAGGATGCAGGCAATACGGAGGAGCGCACCTGGGGAGACTGCACAACGCGGAAGAAGTACTCCCATGTGGACCTGGTGGTTATGATCGCTGGTATTGATGGAGAAAAAGGAGTCGTCGTGGCCGGCAGCAGAGGTTACTTTTTGAAAGGGCCCCTGGTTTTCCTGGAGCAGGCTCTGATCAACTACGCCCTCAGGATCCTTCATGATAAGAACTACACCATGCTCTCCCCGCCTCTTTTCATGAGGAAAGAGATCATGCAGGAGGTAGCCCAGTTGAGCCAGTTTGATGAAGAGCTATACAGCGTGATTGGAAAGACCAGAAAGGAGCCGGAAGACGATGCTGACACGGATGAGAAGTACCTCATTGCCACCTCTGAGCAACCCATCGCTGCCTTCCGGAGGGACGAGTGGCTCAATCCTCGGGACCTTCCTATTCGCTACGCAGGACTCTCCACCTGCTTCAGAAAGGAAGCGGGCTCCCATGGCAGAGACACGCGCGGCATCTTTAGGGTGCACCAGTTCCAAAAGGTGGAGCAGTTTGTGATTGCCTCTCCAGAGGACAACAAATCGTGGGAGATGTTTGATGAGATGATCGCAACGGCAGAGGAGTTCTACCAGTCACTAGAAATCCCTTATCGCATAGTCAACATTGTCTCCGGGGCCTTAAATCTCGCAGCCAGTAAGAAGCTTGACCTTGAGGCCTGGTTCCGAGGTTCCAACGCGTTCAGGGAGCTGGTGTCCTGCTCCAACTGCACCGACTACCAGGCCAGACGCCTCCGCATTCGCTATGGACAGACTAAAGGGGAGAAGACGAAGTTTGTTCACATGCTGAACGCGACCATGTGCGCCACCACCCGGGTGATGTGTGCCATCCTGGAGAATTACCAGACAGAAGATGGCATTGTCATTCCAGAGAAGCTTCGGGAGTTCATGCCCCCCGGTATGACGGAGATGATTAGGTTTGTGAAGAAAACAAGCCCTGTTGAGCAGAAGGCTAAGAAACTGCACCATGCAGGAAAGAAGCAGGGAGGAGGCCATAGCCTGCAGGATGCCATGGAGAACATGTCTGTCAATGACTAAAATAACTGATGTCCAATGATAACAAATATTCGAAAAAGTAGGGAAAATATTTACTGGCTGCACACCCAAGAACCTTGGCATTAGACAACTTTTAGATCATTTGCACAATGCTGTGAAATTGACTAGTTAGAATAGAAATATTTCAAATACTAACAAATCTAGATATTTATCACATACCACTGCACTCGAACCTGCAATGTTTGTGTGCAGTCTTTGCTGTGTGTCGCTACTTTCCCTTTTTCATGTCCATATTCCATATGGGAAAAACTTTATATGCAAACTCTTGAAAGTGGCACCTTTCATACAAGCCACTTCACAAGAAAAATACTATGGATATATCTACTTTGCATGTTGTACATTATTCTTATAAATTACAAAATTATATGTTTCACTTTACAGAGAAATACTAGGGATCTTATATATTTTTTGAATGTCATATATAATTCCTATAAACCACAAAATTATTATTTTATATATTTATTGTTAAAACAAAATTATTGTTTCATATTATGTTTCAGTTCATTATGGTATATGAAAGTTGCCACTTTCAGAGTTCGCATATAAAGTTTTTTCCATGGGTTATAAAACTATATATAAAGGGAATATATGTTAAAAGAAACAATAATAATCTAACAATGCACCCTCGTTGTGATGTGACAGGCGCAGGTTATGCTGACTGAGCAACAACACACAAGAAACCAAGAGTGAACATAGGAAAAAAAGCCAGTGCATTTCATTCACTAGTTCCAAGCTCCTGGACTCCCCACACAGAATCCTGATTGTGGACTTCAACTCTGCTTTCGACAAAAGCTCTACTCCAAGTAAAGCTCACTCAACTGAGCATCCACATTGCACAATGATTGCCTAACAGAGGCAACAGAATGTGTAACGACTACTGTAGCTATCTTTGTGTCTGACACTGACTGGACCACTACACAGGACTGCATCTTGGCACCAATCTCTCCCCAACAATTGGGTCAGACAGACAGTCGCGTGCACATGCACGTGCGCACGCACGCACACGCACACACACAACACACACCAAATCTTGCGTAGATTTATAGTGACACATTATAAACCCACTAACTACACAAACATTTACATAAGCATTTACATAAACCCTGCATAATCTGCCCCTTTCTCTCACACTATGCGTGTGTGCGCACGCACACACACACACACACACACACACACACACACACACACACACACACACACACACACACACACACACACACACACACACACACACACACACACACACATGGACTATTGTGTTTCTCAGTTGCAGACATTGGCTACCCTAACCTTAACTCACTTCTGTTTCCTGTAGACAGAGCCATAGCCTCATTAAGGAACTTTCAACACCTGTGCTGGCGCGGAGGAGTGCTCTGGTTCCAGTAGGATGCCATTTCAGAGTTATACTGCTGCTGCAGAGAGCACAAACTGCTTTATGTGAGTTCCTGCACAACCCAAGTAGTCATTTCTCTTGAGCCAGGCTACTGGATGAGATTGTTATCTATTTATGGCAGTGGCTGCCAAAATTGCCTTTGGGTTGGGAAATAATTTAATCCTACTTTTTCCCCTCTACAAGACAAGTACACACAAGTTTGGTTTGTTGAATAAAGTAGCTCTTATTCGTTTATTTGAGAGTGGGAAGGTACAGTAACATTACTTGTGGATGTACACAAACATGCAGATATACAGTAGTAGAAGGAAAACCTTTGGTACTGTAAATATAGGGATGATTATTATCACCTTCCCTATATTTACAGTACCAAAGGTTTTCCTTCTACTAATGATTATTATCATCTTAATTTCAAGAAAATATGGTCTCTTTGTTCTTAAGCGTCCATGATGACTCCATGGCTCAGTGCATTGAACATAGTTTCTAATGGGAAGATAATTATGCAAAATATACCAGCCTTAGAAGCATACAAAGATTCAGGAAACACATTGTGATTGGCATTTGAGGGGCTTCAGGATACAGTATAGCACAACAAAGCCTGTTGATTACGTGGCCATAGAAGTGTCAGAGAACTATTCTCACATAGAAAAAGAGGCTCTGAGTGTATGGCCATATAGCACACAACTCCTGCATGCCAGCCACGTTATATCCATTACAAAACATCATGGAAATGCAGGGCATTATACTGATTACCTATTCAGCCAAAAAGTGCAAGAATGTAACCGAGAATTCTGAGTTTTGCACATTGATGAGATGCAAATTCTGGCAATGGGGGTTGCAATGCTCACAGGGTGATTCAGTATTGATGGGAAGACTGGGAAAGAACTCTATAGTATAACAGAGTAAATGTATCTACTGCATGCACACAATAAACCTGCTGTGTCCAGATTCATCCATAAAGCTTTACACTCTCAGTCTCAAGAGTGTAAAACACTGAGGTTATTGTACTGTATTGTACTGTATATGCCAGACCATGTGTGGAAGAGGTGTTGATTACAAAAAACATAACAAACAATAACTCAGAAATAGAAAAATTGACTTTATTTTTCCATATAGATGGTATGAGCATGCATAAAGTGAATGTGAAATCAAGTGGCAAAGTGAGTTGTGAGTTGAATGTCTGTTAATGTAGTTTAATGCAATCAAAGTGGATTTTTTTGTATGGATGTATGGACTAACAAGTCCAAAAAGTTTTTGCCACTCGGTAAGCAACTTCCAGTTTTGATGACAATGCCCCACGCATACCCTTGATACTCTTGATGTAGCTGATCATAAACATAAACATTTTGACTATTCATCGGTGTGTATGCAGCAGAAGTGTTTGTGATCAACTTGTGAGGCATATGGAAGAATATGGGTGGCAGGTGTAACAGGCGCGTGGACAGACGGACGTGTGCAATACAAATACAAACACAATAAATATATTACAGGTATAAAAAATACAGCACAAAAACTAGAAGATAAATAAAAACAGGACAATCTAAAACTGCAGTGTCAACTTGTGCAAGCAGAGTGCACAAGTAGGCAACTTCTGACACCCGACCCTCAAGTACTCCTGTCCCCCTTCTCCTACACCCCTATAGAAAAAAATCACACCTGTGTGAAGTAAGTGGTGCAACTCCGGCTGGGTGCCCCATGGGGTCCCCGGAACTTCCAGAAGCACAGGAACGTGGCCAGGAAGCCGGCCCGATCCTGGCAAGTCGAGTTGTCATGCAGGGCACCTCTACTGTGCTGTACTGTATTTAACACCTCAAACCAGTGATAATAAATGCATATGCATATAGGGTTGAGGATGGAGCTTCAGTTCTGTCTGCTGAAGAGATTTTGAATTAATTACCTTTTATAATTGCTTATTCATTTGGATCCCTGTGCCTGTTACCACGTAAAATGCCATCTGTCTTCCTGGGGCTTGAACACATGCATTAAAACAACAAAATAAAATATGCTAGTAAACACCTTTAAACATTAAGGAAAAAAAGAAACAAAATGTGTGATGTGAGGGCCACTCTAATCACTATACATGTGATTTATAGTGTGAAAATGTAGTACAAGGAGGTTCCAAAATCACAACCGTTGAAAGTTTGTTTATGCAAGGGGTGCTAAGGTTTGTTTTTGTTTTTTTGCCTCAAAACATAGGCCTACATTAGATTTGTCTTTATTGTCTATGGCATTTTCGTAAATCGGTAGGCCTATCATTGAAAAACAAACATACATACATACAGTGTACACATACAAACAAACAAAGCCATATATGAAACACTGTAATCGTGTTATTGTGTTGTTGCTCTTGTAGAGAATATAACCTGGAGAATTCTATGAAGTGTCATGGCAACCACACTGGTTATCATGAAAATAAGTCACAATATGGCCATGCACTGACATTCTAAATATTGATGGCATCAGGGATCTTCTTGTGATGACTACAGCCCTTATAGATATTTTTAAAGTACAACTCAAGACATACTTCTATACTTTTAACTGGCATTTTTCACTGTATTGATATTATATTTTATGATTCCCATTCACCTTATTTTACCTTTGTTTTGTTTTCTTCTTTTTTCTATTGGCACGTAAAGCACTTTAAGCTGCATTTTATATCATGAAAGGTGCTATGCAAATAAAGTTTATTATTATTATCATTATTTAAAGGGTGATGATGTCACGAGACGTGGACTGGCAACCATATACAGTAGGTACCTGAATGATAGACGACAGAGACGTTTCCCCAGTAATTTGTGAACGACGGCCCCAACAACATAAAAACAAGGACTCCCAATGCATAGAGACAGACAAAACTCAATTAAAACATCAAAGCATTAACAGAAAAGTCCACAAAATGCACAAGATAATACAAAAAGACAATTACCGCAATTTCCGGACTATAAGCTGCTACATTTTTCACATGCTTTTGACCGGCCACCAATGGTGCTCTAACATGAAGCTTATTGTCTGGTGCGGCTTATAGTCCGTAAATTTAAATTACGTGCATAAAAGTAAAACTTTGATTTTCTAGAAGCAATGTAATAAAATAGGATTATGGTTACAGCATTACAGATAATATAGCTAATAGTTATATAAAAGGATTACAAGTCAATTATAAATTAAACATCACATGTTTTAAATATGACTACTGTATAGGAAAACTCCAGTTGATTTACTTGCTCTCTTGTTACTTGTTTACAGTCCAAGAAAATAGCAATATATTTTTTGAATAATTAAAAAATAAAGGATAAAGCATCTATTGATATTTCCTCTGCTAAAAATACGCAACCTATACACGTTTTATACAGATGCTGCATGTGGCCAAGTGAAGCATAAGAAATACGCTTAAATGAAAGCAAACATTGATTTAACTGTCATGTAGTCTTTAAGGATTGCAGTGCTGTAAAAGTATTGTATAATAACATGTTATGTTGGAAACAGTATAGGCTTTGAATTATTTTACCTCGCCTCAAGCCATCAGACCTGGCCCTGCTCGCTTTAACTAAGGAATTACGTTTAAAGACGAGAATGAGGCAGACAGCCATTTTTCAGTGAGTTATTTCAAGTCCAGTTGCTGTATTCTGTATTCCTGCATTGCCCACACAAATTGCAAATGTGTCCAGGGGGTAAATCAATAAGCTGCATCAATATTAGAGACACTGATGAAGTGAACCTAAGTTGAAGTGCTATACTTGGCAACAGCTGCCACTTCAAACTATCAAAGAAGACATACTGTTCTGTAAATTAACCTAAGAAACCAGAGGCTACATTTAGTGAACTGATTTTATATTTATATTGAAAATATTGACCATGTTGCACATTGAAACACTCTCAGAGAGATCTCTAAATTAAAATGCCTAAACATCCTAACAAGTGGTCTGGGAATGGAGTGCATTGCAACTTGCAGATATTGCTTGGATAACGTTAACCAGAGGCACATTTGTCAACATTGTCTATTTGTCTCACCCTCATGCTGTCTCTCGATCGATTCCCATATCATCAGGGCTGGACTGGAACAAAAAAAAAAATCAGACTGCTTTTTTTTGGACAAATTTGTCCCAGGCCGGCCCACCACAACCAGCGTGCACATATCAGAAACCTATAGAACCTCATAGCACAAACACGTCCCAATACCACCACTTTTACACAACTAGATCTGCACTGCAGATCTGCAACTGCACTGTAGCTTGCGTATTGCACACAAGTAGGCCATGGCCTACTTTTGCGTGATAGCGAGCGACTTAGAGAGCAAGTACCCCGACATCTCCAGAAGATAATACTCATAATAATATTTAAAGATCTCTTAATTACATCACCATTACATCATCATTGAAACCAGCCAATCGGATTACTTTGAGGGTGGATGGCGGTGAACTGATCACTTTACTTGCGCTCACTCTGCTCACGCAAGTAATGACGCAAGTAAATGATACAAAGCAACAGACACCTACACAACCCTTTGTTGCTCTCACTAGAATAATGACGCAAGTAAATGATACAAAGCAACAGACACCTACACAACCCTTTGTTGCTCTCACTAGAATAATGCTAGCAACTTACCCAAGATAGAAGAGGCTTTATTTGTCACTCACTGATAGAGGTACAATACAGACCAGCTCTCACACTCCCTCCAGTCCAACCCTGCATGTCTATTGTCTGGAATTCAGGGGTGGGCAATTATTTTTCCCAAGGGGCCACATGAGATACATAAAATCTTGTGGAGGGCCAAGACTAAAGGCTGAATTAAAGTCTGCGTAATATTAATGTAATTTCAAGCCAAATGTAAGAGTAAGACCAAACATTTTGACACCAGGGCCCTCTATTTATTCACTATTTGAGCCACAGAGGACCACCATTTGATGACATTTTAGCCCCACAGACCCCAAAACTAAAGATTTAGTTTGTTTTTGTCCACAATTCCAGGCTTGATTTGGGAAACAAAACAGGCAAACAAAGACCAAAAAATGATTCATGACCATACATTATCTGATTGTGTAGATTTTAGGTAATTCAGATGATGAATATTTTAACTCTTGAGAGTGTAAACATGAAACCAAATGGACCCGCAAGTGTCCATTTGGTTTCATTTTTACGCTCTCAAAGAGTTACATCTGGTTAACCAGCTCTCCATATTTAACTGGAACTCTCTCAACTAGGACAACCGGTGGTCCCCGGGCCGGTCAGAGTCAGCCAAAGGGCCGCATTTGGCCCCCGGGCCGCATGATGCCCACCCCAGGTCTGGATCATCGATATAGTGTCACATTGATCACACACAAGAATACAGGATCTGAATCTTACAGGATGTGACAAACTGGCATATTGACCATATTATACAGTGTGCCGACTTCTTCACATTAATTTAAGTAGATTGTGTGAACTCCTATGGCCACTTTATTATAATTCTAACAGTCCTATAATTTATTAGGACTTTTAGAAAAAAATAAATCGCTTTAAAATTTGTAAACAAATATGTATTTAGGGCCATGTTCGAAAGCCCCCACCCCTGTCAAAAACAGCTAAAATTCCTAAAACTAAAGAAAGCAGCAAATGTAAAACAAAATTTTACCTTCTTTTACTTTCTCTAATAACAAACATAAAAACATGAACCTTGGTTGAAAAAACAAAAATAAAGCTGTCCTTTAACGCCATGTTTGAAAAGTATGAAATCAAGAAAGAAATGACAGCAACAGCAAACAGCTATTAATAGCTGAAAGTAAATTAAACATTCTTCTTGTTTTTTATATCAATGATCTGTCAAAAGTAATGTAACATTGCCAGGGATTCGTGTTGCTGCTGCCTGTCTGATGACTCATTCAGTGATGACAGGCGTGTTTGGCACGTATCGGTGGTGGTGTTGGCGTCGTCTGATCTATCTGCCACTCTCTCTCTTTCACATCTCTGTATTCACTAAGGTGTGAATCTCAAGAACATCTACAGCTATATGACACTTAAAATAATCTATATCACCTGCTAGCTTTGAGCATATGTATATAAATATACGGTGTATTGTTGCTGCGAAGGATACAGCAGTTCACAGTTTGATATAATATAAAATGACATGTGAATGTTCGTTCATATAAGTCTCGTATGTCTGTGATTATTCTTATTTCATTTTCTCATGTACCGGTAATTAATAATTGGTTTATTTATTACTATAAATATATCTTGATTACATTTCTGCTATTGGCCAGAAATCAGCTATGTCCAAATGTTTTAGAACAACACATTCATGTCTGTAAAGTTGGTATGGTGACAGGTTTTGTCCGCTAATGTGGAGATGAGGCCCTGGCCGACTTTTTATACCAAAATTGCAGTTAGGTGGAGTTTCATTTTCATTGGTTCAATATCTGTACAACCCACGTATACACAGACTAAATTAAGGGTGTTCAATAGCTCTGATTTATATATAAAACAACGTTGAAAATTTTGAGATAATGGTTTCTGCCTGAAAGGCAACAATGATAATAGTTTCAGTGAATGGGTCAATAACGTCTCCTTTTTCCTCACTTGTGGGATTAATGAAAAGCTTTTTCTTCTAAAACATCCCAAAGACCCAAAACAATAGTACAGTAAATTCTATATAATAGCATAATATAGTATGTGCGTGTGTGTGTGTGTGTGTGTGTGTGTGTGTGTGTGTGTGTGTGTGTGTGTGTGTGTGTGTGTGTGTGTGTGTATATGTAAGTATGAAAGACTGAGTATGTGAGGGAAAGTGACAGGGAGAGGTTAAGAAACTAGTGTGTGTGTGTGTGTGTGTGTGTGTGTGTGTGTGTGTGTGTGTGTGTGTGTGTGTGTGTGTGTGTGTGCGTGCGTGCGTGCGTGTGTGTGTGTGTGTGTGTGTGTGTGTGTGCACGTGCATATACATGTGTGTGGATGTGTGTGTATAAGCGTGCATGGTGATAGATGATCCAAGGTCTCTCCCGGCAGTGTTTGTTTTAAATGAGGGAGCATCCCTACCAGCCAGAGCCTGTTATCTGGCCAGGCTGCCAGGGACTCAGACTCCTACAGGAGGAATATTTCACAATTATAGACTTTGTGCTTTTTCAATTTGATGACCCCCAGCGGACCAAAGACAATGGTTTATCTTTTCTGTTGCCAATTATCGGTGTCCAAAAACACACACATATAGTACAAAAATAAAGTAGGAGTAATTAGGGAGAGCGAGAGAGCTATTATAGCATGACAGAAGAAGATAAAGACCTAGAAGATGATGCAGGAAATGATAGTGGACGGTAGGTAGACAGATGGATCTATACACCTTACTGTATATACCTTTATCTCTCTAACCCGATCCTCTCAGGGTCAGAATAATAGTCATTATGAGAATAAGAAACAGAAACCGCCAGGACTGTCTGTGCACACACATAGTACAGTAATATTGAAATACAGATAGAAGCAGACATGCTGTTTTAGAACTCACGCAGGCATTGAAGCAGACTGACAGACAGACTCGCTGAACAGCTCAGTAAAAGCAGACAATGATAATATCCCAGGCAAGGAGGAGGCAGGCAGGTGGGTAACGCAGACAGACAGAATGAAAGATGTGACATGACATGGCCTCATCACTTCCCTGAACCCACCTCACCCCTGCCCACTTTGACAGACTGGTTTGGCTTTAATAGGGTTGACATCTTGCACTGTTTCTGGTTCGACCAACAAAATACCTGTGTACCTGTCCAAATACTTAATGTCAACGAAGTCCACTCCTACAAGACCAGAGGGAGTTCAACAAACCAGGTGCAACCCAGATTCAGCACAAACAACAAGGGACTTCGTTATTTTCGCTCCTATACAACAGTCATTAAGTCATGCAAATCCCTTGTCCTCCTCTTCAAGACCACTCCCAAAGGGCAAGTACGGTACGGCTACAATTTGAAAGCGGCATCCAAACTGGCCTCCTAACCGTAAAAATATGCCCTCCCTCTGTGTATTCCCTTTGCCCCTCTTTGTATATATTCCTTCCCCATTTGACCACCACACGTATTTCATTTGTATGGTAACTCTACAAGCTGATGATCATTCATTCATTCATTCATTCATTCATGTAAAGCTCACACTGTGGCTCAGGAGGTAGACCGAGTCGTTCAATGGTATGTGTGACTCCCGGCTCCTCCTGTCTACATGAAGTGTCCTTGGGCAAGACACTCCTGATCTGCTGGTTGTGCCTTGCATGGTTTCAGGCGCGGTGTATGAATGTGTGTGTGAATGAATGAATGTAATGCACTATGTATAGTGCCCTGGATGAAGGTGCTATAAAAATGCACCATTTACCATTTTACTTCTCTGTCTGGAGTCCCCCAGGGGAAACTGTAGGGCCTAGCTCTATTTTGCCTCTTTACCTTATCTCTTCAACATTAATAGTCTGAATTCATCACAATTCAAAGGAGCTTTATTGGCATAGGAAAGCATGGCACAATATACAAATAGCAGCAATTTGCCGTCACTTAGGGACAAATAACATTTGTGCTCAAGACATTTTAACAATATACAAACAAAATCTCAGATTTTTTAGATTGTGTTTATATGTGCAAGGTTCTGTTTTGTTTATCCTGCCTAGTGGTCTGCTTGGTACAGCCTGTGGTTAAGAGCAGCAGGAAGGCAGGTGCAGGCATTAGGAGGCACCGGTAGATTGTTGACCTTCATTATTTGCAGAGCGCCGCCAGTGCGATGCTGGCACAAATGGAGGCCAGGAGGCCAATGAGCAGAAGGACGGCAAACTGACTGGTTAAACACTCAACGGCACCCTTCATTGCCTGGGAGCCTGATTAAGCACAGCACACAGCTCAGTCTACACTACAGTACAGCACTTCATTCACTAATGGGAATTCTATGTAGGATAGATTAGTATCATTGTCAATATATAATGAGATAGAAGGTAACCGTTAAGTTGTTACGCTTTCATTTTTGCTTATGGCTCACTGTAACTATAGAGACGCGTAGTGTAGAGACTACTGTACATATTATAGTGTGAGTGTTGTATTGGACAAACAATTATGCCACAAATTATTATTTCATTAACATACCTTTGTTCTCAGGCTTGTATACCATATAGGAATATAATATATTATAATACCACAGATATTATCTAGTGGTATACGTTGCCTACTGTGTTTTCTATGGAAGAGGGTCCCTGATAAAACACAAAAATAAAAATCCATGACATTTTTCTATTCTTTTAACCCGTGCCATTCACTGCCTCTCCTCTCCTCCAGTCACTTTTCTAAAATTGTAATCTCATGCCTTTTTTTGTTTCATTTGCATTTTTTCCATTAATTTGGTCATTAAGGATGGTCCACAGAATGAGAGGCCTGCTTTGCTGGACATATTTGTACCACACCATAAACAATATATGTAAGACACATGGTTTGCAAAATTCAACATACTTAGTAGTATGTGACATGCCGAAGCATAAGTTTTGCTGTTTGGCCTAAAAAGTAGCCATAATCGCATGTGATGAGGTCAGCACATTTTGGCACATTTGAGAAAGTGGCTATGGCATAAATTAGGCTAATCACGAAAAAAAAAAGCATGTTTAAAGCATGTTTAAATGTGCTTAAATGTGCAAAAGTTTGCCTCAAAAGTTCCCTATAAGGTGGGCATACAAAAATGGCCATGATCTTTTTCACGCAAGTTTTCTGGCAGAACATGCCTCTCATTCTGTGGACCTTAATGACCAAGTGAATAGAATAAAAAACATGAAAAGTATGGAATGACACTCATCATTCCTCTTTGGTCCCTATAGAAATATTTCTTTCTATGGTGCAGTATAAGCTCCAGACGCTCTGCTCTTAGTTATTTGCAGAGATAAACACTAACCCTATGACACCTTCATAATTATGTTCTGTGAATATAAACGGCTGAGTCTATGTCTCAGTTTGATGAGTCCATATGGCGTCGTCTCTCTGTTTTTTGTTGCCTGACAAGGATAATGTCACTGGCACTGTAATTAACCCTCGATTTTCTATCAAGTACTCTTCTGTGTAGGAGTTTGTTTTCTGCCATTGAGACAAAAAAAAGTTCCAGGGAAGCGGTCTGGATAAAGCGTGCATGCATGCTTGCGTAAGTGAAAGAATATGGTGAAAAAAGCATAATGATGCAGTGCCAAAAAAGGCATTCATTTTACAGAACAAAATCCAATAACTCCACAACAGGAGTGAAAGCATGTCTTCTCCCTTTTCTGTTTTAATTAGTGTGAGCAGCAGACCCGCAAACAGCAGGGATGACAAAGTCTCTGCAGTGGTTCAGGAGGTACAACGGCTGTCTGGGAGTCAGGATCCTGAGTCCCCGGTCGATGCCTGGCCCTGGTTTTCCTTGAGCAATATACTGCACTAGTGTAGTTGTTACAGGGATGTGTGCTTTTCACCTGGTGTTAGCCAGCCATCATGGATGACTGGGAAATAGCCTGGAGTGTAATAAGTCTTCCAGTGTCAGTAGGTAAGTATAGCCTTGCAATGATGTCCCATACCTGGAATTGAACCCTGACACCCAGTCTCAGGGCGGACATGCTAACCACAAGGCCACAATATCACAATATCTCCATATTATATGGCATAGGCCTAAATGTTGTCATTTCCTGTTAATGCTTCATCAACTAAATAAGATATTACTGATGATTATTTATCAAAGATAAAGATTAGTGTAAAAAGAGATTAGTGTAAAAAAGAGATTAGTGTAAAAAATACCATGATGTATGATATTTTCAAAGAAGCTACTCTAGTCAGTAGTCATTTGCAGAACCAGTCCCTGCATTGCAAACCACCTAAACCCATTCATTGACATATACCGTTTTGAAAATATATGCAAATCCAAGCATAAGCATTTGGGTTCATCTTCCCAAAAAGTCTTTCAAACTAAGAAGGGTATGGCCTGGTCAGCCTGCAATGACATGCATAAGATCTGGTCATCCCAGCTTAGTAAGAGGAAGTAAGCCGATTCTACTCTATTATTCTGCTAAATGCCTAAATTTTAAATTGTATAGTCTCACAGACACTTTCAAAGAGAAATTAGAGAAAGGGTTGCATGGCATTTCTATAATGAGAGCGCAAAATCTCTCTTGGAAGAACCACCCATTGACCTCTCTAATAATATATTGCAACCTTTCCTGTGGCTCTTCATCAGTCTGGTTCAGAAGAACACAGTTTGCCAGCCACTGCTATTGATCTGATTATCAGGTTATATCTTCCCCATGGAATCCCTGCCTCAAAGCAGCAGGGGCTGATGTAACATGTCCCGTTTGGGGGGGGGGGCAAGAGAACATGTTGGAGGGGCAGGAGAAAATGGTATGGGGGCGGCTTCATCGCCGCCCCCATACCATTTTCAGTTACAGGACTTTTATTAGTCAAGTAAAGCATCAATAATAACATCAGTTGTTGTTGAAGTTGCAACAGACACGCAGCATGCATAAATCTAAAGGTCTGACTCAGAGAGTTTTCTGTTTTCAATGATGGAATGCTGTTGGTTTAGTGGTGACACAACTGTAGTTAGTTAGTTAGCAGTAGTAGTGTTTCAAATCATTTTAAATATAAGCACTTTAATTGTTTTTTGGGGGGCAGACTGGGTATTTAGGGGGGCATTGCCCCCCCCCCCCCATGCCCACGCCTAGATCCGCCCCTGCAAAGCAGACCATATGGAGGTAGAAAACATTCCCTGATGTCATCGCTATAGGAACCGCAGGGGGTGGAAATGAAAGCCCAGGAAGTCAGTCATGTCATTGTGAAATCCATGATCTCGACTGCAGTCAGAAAATGATGATGATTAGATCAACTTTTTCCCTACACGTCAAATCATACACAGACATGCACACTTTAATAACTTGCACTGTACACAACGCACGCATGCACGCACGCACGCACACACGCACACACGCACGCACACACACACACACACACACACACACACACACACACACACACACACACACCGAGGTGTCCTCAGTGAACTCCGGCGGACTTGCATTGCTCTCACAGCCCTTCTTTATTGCAGAGATAAACAATAACCCCGCGGCATCTATACCCTGACATGAATCCAGTAGCTAAAGATAAATATATATCCAGATAAAATAATGATGTTCTGTGGGTACAAATTGCTGTCTTTATCTCAATTGTCTCAGCCTGCGTGGGAATTCAGAGATAAAGGCCGAGGGAACACATCTCTCCACACTCCAACTCACTCCCTGCTAGCTCTACTGAGGGTCATTCCTCTCTGTTAGACAGCAGGTGTTAATTACTGTAGTTAACCAGATGTATGGTGGTTAATTGTTCAAATACGCTACATTAAACAGATGGGTGTGTAGGCAGTTTGCTTGCCCCAAGTATACAGTATATTATTTAGATATGATGCCCTTGAGACATATGCTAGATTTGATGTTTGTTTACTGTACTTGTGCTGTGCTGTAGCAGTGTTGAATAATATGCACTACAGAACTTAATATATTACATAATGTATCAAATGCAGTAACTTGTAATATAATATATTACTTAACAAAACTAATAATATATAATACATTTCTGTATTCCTTTCTATACTTTCTGTAAATCTGTGTTGTTGCACATTGCTATCTTGTGACATTATCTGACAACTGTAGAAGTTAAATAACTACTCTATGTTCTATAATTTGTCACCAAATTATTTATTGGCTTCTGTGAATTCAAGGAATCCTGCCTATTGCCAGTAGTGTTTTCAGGAGTGACGTTTTGGTCAGGCAAGATGTGTTGTCCTGCCTGTCAGATGAGTAGGCTGTATACACTCCCCGGCCATGGGCACACCTGTCCAACTGCTCGTTAACACTTAATTTCTAATCAGCCAATCACATGGCGGCAACTCAGTGCATTTAGGCATGTAGACATGGTCAAGACTCCTTGACCATGAAATCTCATTGCAGTTCAAACCGAGCATCAGTATGGGGAAGAAAGGTGATTTGAGTGACTTTGAACGTGGCATGGTTGTTGGAGCCAGAAGGGCTGGTCTGAGTATTTCAGAAACTGCTGATCTACTGGGATTTTCACGCACAAGTTACAACCATCTCTAGGGTTTACAGAGAATGGTCCGAAAAAGAAAAAATATCCAGTTAGCGGCAGTTCTTTGGGCGGAAATGCCTTGTTGATGCCAGAGGTCAGATGAGGTATGGCCAGATTGGTTTGAGCTGGCAACAGTGACTCAAATAAGTTTAACCACCCGTTACAACCAGGGTAGGCAGAAGAGCATCTCTGAACGCACAGCACGTCGAACCTTGAGGCAGATGGGCTACAGCAGCAGAAGACCACACCGGGTGCCACTCCTTTCAGCTAAGAACATGAAACTGAGGCTACAATTTGCACAAGCTCATCGAAATTGGGCAATAGAAGATTGGAAAACGTTGCCTGGTCTGATGAGTCTCGATTTCTGCTGCGACATTAGGGTCAGAATTTGGCGTCAACAACATGAAAGCATGGATCCATCCTGCCTTGTAACAATGGCTCAGGCTGGTGGTGGTGGTGTTAGGGGAATATTTTCTTGGCACTCTTTGGGCCCCTTCGTACCAATTGAGCATCGTTGCCACAGCCTACCTGAGTATTGTTGCTGACCATGTCCATCCCTTTATGACCACCATGTACCCAACTTCTGATGGCTACTTTCAGCAGGATAATGCGCCATGTCATAAAGCTGGAATCATCTCAGACTGGTTTCTTGAACATTTCAATGAGTTCACTGTACTCAAATGGCCTCCACAGTCACCAGATCTCAATCCAATAGAGCATCTTTGGGATGTGGTGAAACAGAAGATTCCCATCATGGATAGGCAGCCGACAAATCTGCGCCAACTGTGTGGTGCCATCATGTCAATATGGACCAAACTGTCTTGAGGAATGCTTCCAGCACCTTATTGAATCTATGCCACGAAGAATTGAGGCAGTTCTGAAGGCAAACAGGGGTCCGACCTGTTACTAGCATGGTGTACCTAATAAAGTGGTCGGTTAAGGCTAAGGCATGCATTTGCATTCCAGTAGGTGATTGAAGGCAACTTTAGCATACAGGCAACTAGTGTGTACAAACTGTGTTTGTAAACAGAAACATTAATCTACCTCTACCTCACCTCCACTCTACTGTTGGCTCATTATGAAACTGCTGGAGACTGTTGCACTCTGACTGGCCCCCCCCCCCCCACACACACACACACACACACACACACACTAGCAGCAGCTTGTCCTGAGCCCCACGTCAACCATTGGTTGACAACAATAAAGTTCTGGACCGTTTGCAGGGCAAAGCAAGTGTCTGCCTGCAGGGAAACAGCTGCAGCATCAAAGTAGAAGCGAATTGCGATGTAGAGTGGGAAAAGGCAAAAAAGTATAGCTATACACTTGGTTTTGGGCTAAAAAAGAAGCTCCTCTTTGACAAATACTGTATAAGCCTAATGAAAAAGAATTGCCATGCCAACTGCCGAGACACGGCAACAAGAGATGGTTAGTCTGAGAATTGGTATTAGTGACCAAACCTCACAAGAAGCATAATGAGGAAGCTATGAGCAAAGAATGAGAATCAGAGAGAATGATGACAGTGCTGAGAAAGAGAAAACTAGTCAGACAGACAGTTGAAAAAAAGAGAGTGTGAATCCATGCACTTTGGGACCATCAGGTTGTTTGTTGATCCGACATAGCAATTCCTACCGTAATCTCTCTGTGAGATTTTCTGAGACACTCATTCTCCACTTTGACTTTGACTATCCATATTTTCTGCTTCACTCTGTCGACAGTTCCAGTGAATTTTGGTGGTGCAATCTTTACGTTCAATTTCACACAAATTTCTTTGACACACAAATACATTTCTCTTTCTTCCTTTAGTCAGGCAAAAAAAGTGACAAGTTGTTGATACACGCATGATGTTTGCGACAGATGATCACACTAGATCACACTTGCGACAGATGAGCCACACTAAAGTTCTCAGGGTTGTACTTTAAAATTCAGTTTTTGGTAAACCTCCTTCAGTAATTACATGACAAGTATTTTCCCTCACAACTACAGTACCATGTAACTACTCAGTAATTTGAGCTATAAGTGCAGTACAACTCAGTAATTACTAATTACTATTTAACTACCAAGTATCTTTTCTGACAACTACGAGTTAATTACATGGTAACCGTATTCACTGACTTTGCATAGGTATTATTTTTTATTGATTGATTAGTTGATTCATTGATTGATCGATTCATTCATTGATTGACCAATTGATTGACCGATCGATTTGGAACAAATCCTATTGAATATTTTCTTACAGGATTAAGAAAATCCTACAGGATTTTATTATAGCACTGCCATCCAAGCATGAAATGCCCTGGGCCTCCTTCATAAAAAATGCACTTCTCTTTTAAAACAGGCCTGAAAATCCACATTCCAGCAGATGAAAGGGAGAGGAAATCATCACCGCCTTCCATTTTCTGGACCTAGTGTTTTGTTTTGTTTTTTACATTCAATGAGATTGAATTCTATATCTATGAAACGATTGCATATAGACTGTAGACTATAGTTTTTAGAGTCCTGCTGCTGTCCCCTGTGTGCTGATGGGCTGCAGTCAGGCTGTGGAGCCCTGGAGCCAAAACACAGGGACACCTGTCCTCCCTGGGGCTGCAGTAGGTGACCAGATATAAACCCTTCATTTGAGGAACAGGCAGAAGTAGCAGGGGCGGATTGGCCATCTGGAGTACAGGGAGTTTTCCCGGTGGCCTGCGCCACCTATTGGCCTGGACGATCGTGGAAGATCCAAAATGCAGTAGTGGCCACTTCCAAAATGCACTAGAATGTGCTAGATGCTCGCCTGGAACATACAGATCAAAATGACCATTAATCTTCTACATTCTCTAGTTGTATAGACTAAGTTGGGCATGATGAATATTTTAACTCTTGAGGGTGTAAAAATGAAACCAAATGGACCCGCAAGGGTCCATTTGGTTTCATTTTTACGCTCTCAAAGAGTTACATCTGGTTAACCAGCTACCCCCCCCCCCCCCCCCCCCCGGTGGGAAAATATGTGCCAATCCGCCCCTGAGAAGTAGTGTCATATTGTCATGTCATATTCAGAAAAATAATTCAGGATTTAAATTCATTTATAACAAATCGTTTCAAATACGTCACGCTGCGACACGTTTTGAGCTTATAGATCATGCAGCTACCTTTGATAGGAGCCACATTGTACGACAGTACATGTATGTACTGTCGTACAATGTGGCTCCTCTGAGTGTGGAAATATAGTGACACCAGGGGAATACTCAGGTTATTTTAACAGACTTAAAAACATATTTATAGCAGAAAAAGAGACAACAGAAAGGCAAATATTAGGGCATTTTAACACTGACCTCTGTCAGTCACAATGTGGGACAGACGGAGGCTCAATTTGTGGGAGACCTGAAAAGTCTTTCTGACAGGTCCCACGCAAGGTGGGACATGTTAAAAGTGTAGTTTTCACTTCATTCAAATATTGTTATTTTTAGGCTAATCCTCTTTGCTATAATAGAATGTATAGTGACATACCCTATTGACCTGAATATAAGACTATGCTTTTTTCCCAATGGAAATATCCCAAAAATGTATAAGGACTGCACTCTGGCTGGCCAGACTGTACTTCCATTGATGACATCATTATGAGGCCAAAAACAAACAAGCTGTTCCTGAATGCAATTTCCAATAAGGCTCCTATGAAAGCTTGATTGCTCAAACTTGGTTATTTGTGGTGATAGGAAACACACACGGGAGCAGCCAAAACACAAAAAGAATAAAAACATTGAACTTAATGTTATTTCCCCTGTAATAAAACAGGGAGAGTTGTACGTTGTAAATAGAATGTTTTCTCATACAGCTATACTCGTTTGTCGACAAATTGTTGTCTTGTGTTGTATTTCTACATAAACACCACAATGAGTCAATCCAATTTTCCAATCCCAGTAGTGAAATGCAATACAGGGCTCCACTCCAATCTTCCTGAATTGAACATTTCAACTATTGGTACATTTTATCTTCTCTAGTTTTAAATGAAGCATGACATCTTCCAACCATCACCCATGAGTATAGCTGCAGGCTTATTGGGAAAACAACTATGTTGTGCTTCTCTGAAAATATCGAAAGAAATGAGAAGAGTACTCACCCCCTTTATCTTCCAATAAAACTGCTCTGTGAAAATATCGGATCTACAATCACAAACACATTGTATTGCATGTTTTGAAATTGTAGCTGAGTGCTCAACTTATTTCACAGAATGTTCGACTGAAATGACATGCTCAGAATAGGGCCGCTAGCTGCCCCCTTCCTGTTCAATGGCATAGAGCAGTGGTTTTCAACCTTTTTGATACCAGTGCCCACTATTTAATCTGCATTTTAGACACAGACCACACCAAGTGATGTTGAGCTCGGGCCCAAAACTATAAGGATTTTCGAAGTTTGTGTCCACAATTCAGGAGAGGCAAAACATTGGTCAAAATAACAATTCTCCTACATTTTCTAACTTTGTCAATTCTTGAAAATGAAATATTTCAGATGTTAAAATATAATTTAACTCTTGAGAGCATAAAATGATACCAAATGGACCCGTGAGGGTCCATTTGGTATCATTTTACGATCTCAAGAGTTACAGATCTATGAGGGTCCCTTTGGTTACCAACTGTCCATCATTTAGCTGGGGACCACCAGCAACCCTCTCAAGGACCACTGGTGGTCCCCGGACCACTGGTTGAAAACCTCTGGCATAGAGCCACTGGGCATTGCATTTGCCCATTGCATTTAGATAGATTCTACTATAATACGTAATAGAGTGAATGGATCTCAATAACACAAGAAATATAATCAATATTTCAACAGAACTGTAATGAAATAAAAAAATGGAAGACTTACAAAAGTGTCTTTCATACAACCCAAATGAAAGAGAGTAAGACAAATTTCTTAGCATGTTTTTGGTTGGAAAAATTCACAAGCAATAATGGTTATGACTATGAATAGAACACAAGCTGTGTTCCCTGCTGAGGGCAGTACAACCAAGAGCTACAGTATAATAGCCTTTAATACTAAGAAACAACAAACACATTACACAATAAAGAAATGTAATGTATGTAATCATCTGAAATGGCTGTTGATCACATTGGTGAGATGCAGTCCTGAAATCTACAGTCTGATCTAAGCATATTATCAGTAATACTAAACCTTAATTTCATTGTAATTTTAGAGCGAATCCTGCATTGAAAAAGCAAACAGTCAGTGCCCATACCCAAGGTGGGGGGGCGGGGCGCCATTCCGAAACACCGCCACTTAGAAACACCTCCATTTCGAAGCATCCCCATTCCGAAGCCCCCCCATTTCGAAACAATGTGATTTCGGAATAGTGATGTTTTCCCATTTTACTAAAGACATCGCCATTCCGAACCCCCCCCGCAACCAATCAATAGCGCACGCTCTCTCTCGCCCCCCCCCCCTGCCCAAACGCGCGCGCCCCTTCTCTCCCTCTGCTGCTCTATCGCTCCCCGACCGAACCCCCCCCCCCCCTCTGTGTTTATTTATTCATTTCGTAAAGTCTACAGATATAGCCTAGCCTTAGAGTCAGAGCCTTATTAAAGTTGCACATAGGCTCCTCACTGTAGGCTATGTCACGCTATACCAATAATGTATCCTATAACATAAAGCATCGGCATGGGCACATGTAATGTTCCCGACATGAAGCTGTGTTCGTAACTTCGTAATGTGTTCAGTACAGTGTCCAACAACACAGCCACGTGTTGCGGTTTACAGCTGAGCTGACAGGCAGGCAGGCGGGCGGGCGGACGGACGCACAGACCTAAAATCGGGATCTAAAATGCACGCGCGGCTGTGCCAACGCTCAGTTACACACGCCTTTTCACACCAGGGCCCAATATTTTTTCTGTCACGGACCACCATTTGGTGTCTCTCATTCTCTCTGACCCAAAACTAAGGATTTTCAAGTTTGGGTCCACAATTTAGGAAATAACTAGTAAAACGTTGGTCAAAATGACAATTCTACTGCATTTTGTTCTTGAAAATTAATTAGGCCTAATTCAGATGTTTAAATAGCCTTTCACTCTTGAGAGCGTGAAGTACATATCTATAAGTGTCCATTTGGCAACTGCCCATCATTTAGCTGCATGGGGAACACCGGGGAATCCTCTCAGGGACCACTGGTGGTCCCCGGACAACTCGTTGAAAACCACCGCACTAATGCTGTAGCGCGCGACACCTCTCTCTCTCTCTCTCTCTCTCTCTCTCTCTCTCTCTCTCTCTCTCTCTCTCTCTCTCTCTCTCTCTCTCTCTCTCTCTCTCTCTCTCTCCAAGCTCTTAATAAAATAGAACTACTATGCTGAATGAATGTCTGAGTCTAGGCTATAATATTTCAGAAATATTAGATTCACAAATAAATAGAACTACTCTGTCATTCAACATAGTAGTTCTATTTTATCTGACTGCGCTGTGAGAGGATCAATAAGGTCCCTGGTCTGTGGCTCAAATAGTAGGCATTATTTGGAGGCCTATTTGGCTATTATTTGGAGATTTTTTTTCTTCTCAATATTGGGGTGGCACTCATATAGGCTCGCTATAATAAGGATCAGAATATTCACATGAGGATCAGATTATTATTACATTTGTCCGAGGAGAGCAGAGCGTTTTCTCCTGCTCAGTGCACTGACAGCACGCACTCGGCTACCTATCAGCATGTTGTATTAGGCCTAATTATTAGGCTACAATTATTGGCAAAAGCCGTTATATAACTTTACATCGAGACCCCAGGCCCAGGTGGGATAAATACCTTTATATCCTATGTAGGGATATTCTTCTTCTTCATACCGGTACAATTTGTCATGAAATGAAAGTAGCTGTCGATCTTTTTCCATAATGCAGGTGCAATCAATCTGTATTAGGCCAAACAAAAACGCCCCCTTTGGGCGTAAACATTTTTCGCCTCTCCGCTCCGTCCCTGCTCTAGGGCAATTGGCACAGAGCCAAGAGCAGTCAGTCCGTCAGTCAGTCAGTGAGCCTAGTAGCGGCAGCAGCAGCATTACTAGACTAGTGACTTCTCTGTTTTATACTTTACATTTTTATTTACATTATTTACTTCTTCACTGGCTCACTATGGTGCAGACTTGCTGTAACAGAAGGACGCCTCACGCAGCTTCGCATGCAATTGTTTTTTACGCTGTTCCAGCATGGACCCATATAGACTGGGACTATTACAAAAATGTGAACCCCGAAGGCAAAACATGTTTTTATTTACATACAACTGTTCTAGGGGTATTAAGGCGTGCTGAATCCAAATCTGCTGTATGTAATGCTCAAAAATGGCTGCTAAGCCTTCAAAATGGACCATTTAAACATGGCGGCCACCACCATAATGAAGCATAGTAAAATGATGTATGTTTGACTAAATAGGGTAGAAAATAGATTGAAATGTATGTTTTCATGGGGAGTACATTGACATTCATATTTTAGATCAATTTTAAAGGTACACTTTAATATAATTTATATTATGTAATGTAATTTGTTGGTGAATAATTGCTTCAATAATGGCCTAAATTAGTGTTTATGACTTAATGCATGCAGTAAACGCATGGACATTCAGTCCCTATGATCTTCAATGTTCTGGCAGGTGTTGCCAATTAAGTTTCTTGAAACGGCACACTTCAATGTACATTATGTGTACTTTCTTGCAGCCGCAGCGTTGGCTGAAAGCAGCCTTGTGCAAATGCATGACGTGTTCTCGCTGCATGCTTTTGGCAATGGTGGCAAGGAAAGCAGCCGGGGTAGCAACTGACCATTCAGGATCATCCATGCCATTTCAGTAATGGGAGGAAGATCAGGGTGTGTTAAGTGAGCTTGATTCTATACAAGAGCTTGATAATGGGAACGCATGATGTGAAACTTTACTGCATCTGAGGTTGGTGGCATAGTCTCTTGCGGACGCCCCATACAAAACAACTTGACTCTTGCTTCATTGCATGCACCAACTTCAGGCACACCTCATCGAAGGCCAAGCACTTGTGATGTCAATGGAAAAGCCACCTGGCATTAGACCACTTGGTGAATATGTCAACATATGTCAACACTCTGCTCATTGTTGTATCAGGGGGGTTTGCTGGAGTGAATGACCATTGTCAAGTCATCTGATCCTGATGCCAGGATCTGTGCCAGTCTCATCTCAGTGCTGACCATGAGGAAGCTGACACATGGCTTGGTTTGCACTACATTCATGCTCAAATGAAACAGTTCTTAGTTGTGTCAGCACATGATAAAGATGTGCTTCTTTTACTTCTGGCATGCGATGGCAAGATGCAATGTAGGCCTGGGTCTCTACATTAAAGCTGGGACAGCAAAGGATAGTAAGTATCTCCAGTGCATGAAATTCAGAAGTTGCCTTCTGGTCAAGTTAATACTCTACTTGCCTCTCAAGCTGTAACAGTTTAGTGGCAGTGGTAAGAAAACAACCTAGCAGGTGTTCCAGCAACATCCCCCAGACGTCAGTGGCCTTGGAAAAGGTCTTCTTACGGAAGACATATGAGCTCAGCAGAGAAATTAATCTGTAAGATATATGGTGTTGGCAACACCTGCCAGAACACTGAAGATCATTGGGACTGACTGTCCATGTGTCTACTGCAGGGGTTTTCAACCTTTTTGACTCCAGGGACCACCATTTATTCAGCATTTGAGCCACGGACCACCATTTGATTACATGTTCACACCAATGACCTAAAAATAAAGAATTCTTTTTGGTTTTGTCCACAATTCCAGGCTGGATTTTTGCAAACAAAGCAGTGTAGACTTTAGAATTAAATTCAGATGATGAATGTTTTAACTCTTGAGAGTGTGAAAATTAAACCAAATGAACCCCCAAGGGTCCATTTGGTTTCATTTTTACATTCTCAAGAGTTACATCTGGCTAACCAACTTTCCATCATTTAGCCTGGGGACCACCTGGAACTTTCTCAAGGACCACTGGTGGTCCCCGGACCACCTGTTGAAAACCACGGGTCTACTGCATGCAAATAAACACCAATTTAGGCAAATAATGAAGAAATTATTCACCATTAAAAAATATTACCATAATAATACCAAAGAGGCCAATTTTCGCAATATAAATTATATTAAAGTGGTACCTTCACAATCGATCTGGAATATGAATATGTCATTCTATTCCCCATATATGAAAACATAAACAATACATTTTAATCCATTTTATAGCTTATTTAGTCAAACATACATCATTTTATTATGCTTCATTATGGTGGTGACCGCCATTTTTAAATGGCCTATTTTGAAGGCTTAGCAGCCATTTTTTAGCTTTACATATAGCAGATTTGGATTCAGCACGCCTTAATGCCCCTAGAACACTTGTATGTAATAAATTAACACGAGCTTCCTTCAGCACTTAAAATAAGCACATTCTTGAAATCTAGCCTAGTCTACCACCACGGACCAAACGCATGGCATGGATCGCAGCTTTAAACTGTCGGAAAAAGTAAAAGTGTTTACACTGCACAGCTGATGATGACGACGCGTCAGGCTCAACGAGAGTTGAGAATGTATGTAGCCTGCAGGGCTACTAGCGTATGCCCTAGGGCAGGGAGAAAGGGGCGTGGACCATCGCACGACGTAATCTCATGACGCGCCGTTGGCGGGCCTAATAACGAGCCGTCCATCAGTGTTGCGCACCAACGGCTATAATATCATATAGGCTAAGATGCTCGCATCCCCTGTGTGAGTTTTAACGTGGTCAACGGTTCTTCCAGCTATGCCCATTTGTGAGTCCCGTCTGTCTCAGACAGACTCCTAGGCCTACATGCATGATTATGAGTGCAGTGCATTCAGGGACTGAAGTTGCATATGGGGCTATGTTCGTTGCTGTCGCTGCGCTGCTTATCAGAGAAAGCGGCGGTGGTGCTGCTGCTGCTTACAGTAGAAATATACAGTCTAGCCGCATTGTTTTCTATTTATTCCCATTTACTTTATTTTCTACATAATTTGGCAGGCCGCGGTTCTCAAACTTTTTAGTGTCTTTTATCCACATGTGGCATTGAGAAGGATACGCTTTACGCTCAAGACATTTCCAAAATGAGCGCGCACGCACGCACACAGCTAGAGGAAAATGTGACATGTGCAAATATGCGATCATGGGCCAACAGAGTAGACAAACAGACAGACAAAATAGCTGTTAAAACAGCATCGACTTTCAACTGATATTCTTCTTCGCTCGGCCCTGCTTTGCGCTATTTGATTGTGGCGCGCGTAGACGAGGTTGAACAGAGAGAGAGAGAGAGAGAGAGAGAGAGAGAGAGAGAGAGAGAGAGAGAGAGAGAGAGAGAGAGAGAGAGAGAGAGAGAGAGAGAGAGAGAGAGAGCGCGACTGGCGAGACAGAGTAATGATAAAAAGGCAATGAATAATAATATATTCGGAATGGCGTGGTCTTTATAAAAAAGAAAAAACATCGCCATTTCGAAGTGGTATTCTTCGAAATAGCAGTGTTTCGGAATGGTGATGTGTGGCCTTCGGAAAGGCAGTGCCTTTTTTTCCACGGAGAAACCCCGCCATTCCGATTAATGGAAGTGAACGATCGGAATGGCGGGGCTTCGGAATGGCGACGTGTAACCGCACATACCTGAGGTGGGGTTGGTGAAAGGGCCTTTCTGTGTGGGGTTTGCATGTTCTCCCCAACCTGTTGGTGTCCCATATGGTAGGTAGTAGGTACCCTGTGTTCCTTCCGAGCGCTACAGTATGTTCAACCAGGGAAACTCCCCTCTTCCACGTAAAATCAAGCGGCTTGTCTAATAACAATAACAAGTATTAAAAGATTAAAATTCAACTACTGTGTGGTAGACCTCATAATAAACAGGTTAAAGTTGGGGCACGTGTCCCAACCTAAAATGTCATAATGCGTCATGCAGCATGTTATGTCTAACTAGGTGGTTTAAACTGGTTTTCATGATGCTGAATTCCATTCATTGCAAAAAAAAAAAAAACACACATTCATTGGGCTAAAAGCCAAGCCATAGCATTTCCCCACATTTATGATGATCCAAACAACTGATGCTTGCAATGGATTCAGCATCATGAAAAAACCTAATTATGACATGCTACATACAGCATGTTTTGCCTTCTATAGGTTGTGAATAGCCCCCCAACATTGATCGTTTTTAAGAGGTTTCACCCAGGAGTTGAATTTAAACATTTAATACATGTTATTATACACCATTAGAAACACATTGGTGAAGAAATGTCTTGGTAACGATTTAGTTCACAGATTTTCATAACTTTCCCTTAGTATGAGTTGCTCTTTCCCCATGTGGGTGTAGAGTGTGTAGAGTGCCCATGCAGGATCAAGATCACATTGACACATGAGTGTCAAAAATGGGTTACTAAATCGTGGGACAAAAAGCAAAAAGCAAAAGAAAACAGCAGCCAGAGGCACAGCATTTAGTCAGCCATGACTGAGATACTGGCCTCCTCTGGGCCAAAGTTCAGGTGCTGAGTTCCTCCCTCACAATATCTTTGTAGAAACAGGCCGTGTCTTGTACTGTGGAGGAACGCTTTTGGTTTCAAGGCTGACAATAAAAACAGAATTTGAGGTGAGCGCAGAAAAGAAAATCACGGCAGCCAAATTGCTATAATTATGATAACAACAATGTGGCTCCAGAACCACGTACCCAATTTCTACAGGCGCATAATTGCGGTCATGCAATCACCGAGTGGCTAACTGGTTAAGTGCTGCCATGTTGCCATGGGGGGGGGGGGGGGGGCGCTTACATTGTTTTTTTGAGAGGCGCTAGCCGCTCCTATATTCATATGTGCATGTCCATTTGTGGATATATGGATGAACAAGTTGTCTATTTTCATTCTACACAAAATATAAATAGGTATAGGTATAAATAGGTAAATAGGTATAATTAGTGATCTCACTTAATTCAAAAATTGTTATTTCTTTCTTCTATTTTGGCTAATCTTCCCTACTATAGAATGTGGTGACCATAAGGAGTTACTCCCTGTCCCCAGTGAGCCCCTGGAGTCAAAGAACCATGGTTTCAGTTTGGGCTTTGGGAGAAAAGCCTTGTGTCCAATCAGGATGAGAGGAGCCTTCCTCCAATCAGGATCAAGTTGGGGGGGGCGGGCCTTGGTGTGTGTGCTGTTGGCCTGTTGCACCTCCCCCCACTGTACGGGGGTCTTGTTACCGGGGGGACTGGAGGGTTTTACACATCACCCAAATGTCACTGAATACTCATTTAATCCCCCTTGACAATGAATGGAGAATTCATGTCATAATATGCAAACGAGTCAATAATATATATCCACCCCAATCCCATATACCTTCTCTAACCTAAAACAACCATATTGTCGTTATACCTGATTGTTACAATACAGTAGGTCATCTATAATAACAACAACACCAATAATAATAATAATAATAATGTTTCGGCTACCAGCTTTATCTACTCAGAGCAGCCCATAGCCAGGGCCGAGGGTACTGTATAATAAAAAAATTAGTTCCAGTGGTGTGTCTAAACTGTCTATGTGTATGTGTGTGCGCGGTGCGCATGGGCCGTGTCGTGCATGCACATGTGTGTGTGCGTGGATTATCATTATATGGCAATATCACTTTTTGCATTTGCAAAGCTTTTGCCTGTGGTGCCTCCTCTGTTGCAGAGAGAGAGAGAGAGAGAGAGAGAGAGAGAGAGAGAGAGAGAGAGAGAGAGAGAGAGAGAGAGAGAGAGACAGAGACAGAGAGGGTGAGGCAGAGAGTGAGCGAGAGAGAGTGAGCGAGAGAGAGAAAGAGAGTGAGCGAGAGAGAGAGACAGAGAGAGAGAGAGAGTGAAAGAGACAGAAGGAACAAAAGATAGGATATGAGAGAGAATCTGATATGGAAATGAATGATGACAGTTATTCTTACCTACCTGCCTGTGCCGTCGCATCAGGATGACAGTGAGGATGAGGATTAGGATGATGATAATGGCAGTGACACTGCCTATGGTCAAATGCAGCCAAATATCCACTGAGGCTCTCACTGTGTACAACAGACAAACCACAGAGTATACTGTAGTAGCAGGCTATAATAGTCAACCTGCAACAAGTAAAAAAGATATGCAGAACATGAAATTCCACTTAAGTAGAATTCTTAAAAATAAGTATTGATATGTTTTTTTTTTTTTTTTTTTTTTATCAATTTAAAGCAACAAAGTCTATTGCACACCTGCGAGTCTTTGGGACGGGTGTGTAGACAGGCAACAGGCTTGAAACAGAATAAATAAAAGTATATGTACCAGTGTACGTATAGAGCATGAAGAAGGTCGTTGACCGAAGCGTTGCCTCATTAAAGTTCTTTGAAGACGGTGCGGACCTCTATATGTACACTGGTACATTTATTCTGTATCAACTTGAACTTGAATCAGTCTCGGCTACATGTATGTGCCCAGTATAGATAGCCCAGGTAGATACCGGCGAACGTTGGTTCATCTCCAATGTTCGTCATTTCACTAAACCAAACAAATTCAAAGCTCACATTATCTCTTTTTTTTCTTATCAAAAAAGAGAAGTCCAGGAAGTAGTCCAGGAAGTAATGTCAATGACATCAGAGACACTGGGCTCGCTGCTAAAACCTAAAACATCTAAAACCACATAACACACACGCATAAAGACGACCAGGAAAGTGTTCTAAATTTTCTAAATGTCATTAACATATATATTTTTTGCAAATACGGCGATATGTCCCTTTAAGAAAGGAAGGAAGGAAGGAACAAAGGAGAATGGTCAAAGTTTTTGTTACACAATCCATATCCATATCAAAAGTATAAATAATTCACAGGAACTATGGAATTTGGATTCCCTGCGAGGCTAGTATGGACGCCAGGGAAGTGAGAGGTGAATGAGAAATGCTCGCCACGTCTCTGCTGTCAGAGTGCCCTTGGAGAAAAGCTCTGAACCCCAGCTGTGCTGCTATTGTATGCCAGGTTAATGCCCAGCAGTTTCACATGTACTGTCACTGACTGTAGCGGGCAGTTCCCAAGGTGCCAGCGCATGGCAAGTACAGTACAGTATGCCCGTAGTCTTCTGTTAATAACCCCTAACACAAACTGCCTCTGAGCGCAAGAATGTGCTCATAATCGGCTGGGTTAAGTACGAGTTAGGGAAGGGAAGGATTGAGTGAAGCAGTATATTATATAGACACAAAGGAGCACAAAGAATCCAATTATAACTCACTGTGCCGCTGCACTCCTCTGCTAGAATAGCGGCTCATTATTTGAGATTAAAACAAATGGAGGTAGACAAGTGTATTAGCCACTGAATTAGACGCATGTCCCAATAGCGACACAGTGTCCAATAAAACCTCACAGCGGGGAAGAGGAGGAAACTGGCCAGGCACGACAGAATAGATCATTATCATCTACTCTACTGTACTTGTTGTGATGAATGACATTGAGGATCGAACAAGAGTGAAATAAAAAGGATGTAGTATAAGTCAGAGGCCAATTCAAATGGCAAAAGCCTTCCATCACGTGTTGTTGCTCTGGACATTTTGCTATAGTTGGAAGCAGAATATATATAGGCCTCAAGTGGTTAAGAAATTGGTCTCCCTTTTTGTTTAATCTGTTATGCTATCACAGAACTGTCTCTGACTTACTCTTTAAAAGGTGGAATAAAGCAGAAACGGTGGGTTTTTTATTATGGATCACATTCGATTATCTGGCACACAGGGTTTCTGATCCCAACAGAACCTGCATCCCTTCAGGCAAAGGGGGAGAGACATACAAGAGGCAATACTACAGTACACGTGGATCATGAACAGTTTGTTTTTCAATAGCTTATTCCTATAGCATATAATGTGTTCAGATATATATTCTAACGTGATGACTTGAGTTTAAATTGAGTAATACACTGTCCGGATGCCAGATCTGGGATTTAAAACGAGTAGTTCTGACTGTAATCAAGGCAGTTGTGTTTGTGGAGGATGAAAAACACATTTTTCCAATTCACTGGTCTTTTAACATCACCACATACACACTGCTCCTCAGGGCGGTGTCATTTTTAAACTCCAGGACACGACACATGGTGTAGACAGTTTCCTCTATGGGCCTCCATTGCTTTTTTCCTTGATCGGAGCCAATTCCTTTTCTAAACGATAAAATAGTTTTATCCA
Source organism: Benthosema pterotum (assembly GCA_039105355.1). Classification (NCBI taxonomy): domain Eukaryota; kingdom Metazoa; phylum Chordata; class Actinopteri; order Myctophiformes; family Myctophidae; genus Benthosema; species Benthosema pterotum. The sequence continues at coordinate 14,674,418 of CM076967.1, read as the reverse complement.
AGATTGTACATTACCTTCACACATACATTCATACAGATTTCGGAGGAAAGGCACTAACCTGCACACCGGAAGCAATTAAGCAGTTCAGACTTCAGAGTCTTGCTCAAGGACACTTTGACAGTGACTCTAGGAGGTTGGGGGTGAATTGGACATTCACCCAAACCCCCTAGAGCCACTGTCATCATGTTATGCTCCAAATGCCACCTGTTTGTGGTGGTGGTGGTGATGGAGAGACGTTGAAGAGAGAGGGGGGGGGGGGGCGGGGGGGGCGGTGAAGCTTCAGTGGCCTCCCTTGAGAGCCCTTGTCTTGAGGAGGTCCCAGGAGACGTGGTGAGGGACGGAGCAGGGGGTGGTGAGAGGAGTAACAAGGAGCTGAGGGACCTGGGGAGAGCTCTGAAGAACAGAAAGATAAGAGATGAGTGAAGGATGGAAGGAAGAGGGGGTGAAACACACTGGTTGTTGAGCCACTTCCAGCAGTGCCCACCATGTGACACTGGCGCGCGCGCGCGCGCACACACACACACACACACACACACACACACACACACACACACACACACACACACACACACACACAAAGTTATACTTCATCCCTCCTCCAGCCCCTAAAAAATAGTTGGTAAAAAGTTACATAGTTTAGTCTCTCCACACAAAACTAAGGAAGTTTTTGTCCACAATTTAGCAGAGATAACTGGCAAAAGGTTGGTCAAAACAACAATTCTTCTACATTCTAATTGTGTAGAAGACTCTTCAGTAAATTCAGATGTTTAAACACAACTTAACTCATGCGAGTGTAAAATTTTAACGCTCTCAAGAGTTACAGATCTTTAAGGGTATATTTGGTTACCAATGGTCCATCATTTAGCTATGTGTTTGGCACACAAAAGGTAGCCTAAAAAGTGCCCCCCCACCCCCTGCTGAGAGAGCCTAAAATGTCTAGGGGCATCCCTCAACATAGAGTATTAAGCACACTACACAGTATGCACGACTACTGTATATGTACATGCAGGCAGGCATGCCTTTTACAGACGCACACGCAAACACAAACCTCACGATGGAGAAATACATTGTTCTTACTATCATGGTAACGACTGTTTTTGAAGTCTGGCTTTTTATTATGCCATTATTTTATTATGCCATGTCAATTCACACAGGTCCACACTCCATAGTCTTGAGTCCTGACTGTCCTGTCCCTGGGGAGTGTGGGACTCAGCCAGCGTGTCTCCGGCTGAGTTCCACTCGGAGGCCTCTGTACTTCACACTTCATAGACAGACTCTCCCTGACCAGCATGGTGCTGTTGTGGGGTCTTCAGTCACACACTTAAAACACAGAAAATGTTGGAAATGGAGATAAGTAGTGTGAGTTTATTTAAAGTGCAATGAAATACAGCACAGAAGATTTTATAGGTGGACATTATTGCCAAATGGTAGTGTGTGCATTTCATCTTTGATACATGAAGGTATTGGACTGACCTCTATGTCACACTTTCTGATCATTTCCACTTTTCATAAGTTGATATTTTGCTAACTTTATTGTCTTGCTGTTTCTGTTCTTCAATAACAAGTGAAGGTTTTGAAATCATCTGGTGTGAGGTCTTTGTTGATCAGGGAGAAGTCTGCAGAGGAGCCAGACACCAGGGACTTTAAGCATACGATGGCTACGTTTTGCTTGATAGATAAACCTGCTTGCCGTCGCAGACGTTCCACAGCAGATCCTACACTTTAATGTAGTATTTACGTCAACCATGTTTATTTAAATAAACTGCAGCGATTGCACCATCACTCACCTCTCTTTTGCTGTGTAATATGTGTTGCACAATATGACTGCCTGCAAAAACAGACATGATTAAGCTACTTGAAGGCTTTCATTTTAAGTATGTCCAATTTTTATGCAACCCTTTAACAATTATTTAAAGACCATATACTATTTGTGAATCTAAGCAACAGCAACAACATTTGTGAAGAGTTTATGTAATGTTTAACTTATTATCATTATTGCGAGTGAGCAATATGGAGTCAGCGGTCCAGTAGACAGCCTGTGGCTGTGTGCTTGTGTGGACACTGAGATCCCACGCAACTGACCATCCACCATCACTACGTCTGAGGAAGGTCTACACCACTGAAACTTTGTTACATAAATATACTTCTCTTAAACGTCCAAGTGGCAGCAGTGTGCAGGTAGAATCTTTCCAGATTCATCTCACCTAATGTTTGACTCACGCCTACGCACCTGCTTGGAAACATGGGTGTGCAGAAGTCTTTTTTTCACTATGTCAAGGAAAGGACAAACCAAAAAACACATAGTTGATTCAGGTCCCTCAACGCTCCATACTAGGTCTGCTATAGCAGGGGTTTTCAACAGGTGGTCCGGGGACCACTAGTGGTCCCTGAGAGGATTCCAGGTGGTCCCCATGCAGCTAAATGATGGAACAAATGGACCCTTATAGATCTGTAACTCTTGAAAGCGTACGCTATTTGGTTTCATTTTACACTCTCAAGAGTTAAAATATATTTAAACATCTAAATGACTTAATTTTCAAGAATATACACAATTAGAAAGTGCAGAAGACCTGTTATTCTGACCAATGTTTTGACAGTTATCTCTCCTAAATTCTAGACAAAAACTTGAAATCATTGCTCTTAGGTCTGAGAGATTAAACTCAACATCAAATGGTAGTCTGTGGCAAAAATGCTGAATAAATAGTGGGTTGGCATGAAGAAGGTTGAGAACCCCTGTGCTATAGCATTTCTAGTGCAAACCAAATCACATGGAAAATAGCTCACATGTCGACCTTCTATTCATTTTGTTTTTGCCAAATGTTCCCCGATTCTCTTGGCTTGATTTCACTATGGGGTTGAATTCTGAAGACAGAGTGAGTGATGTGTGTGCATGCCATATCCTTTCATATTGGACTTGAAAAATGTCCAACTGGCATGAAAAACGCTTATTGAAAGCATTCTCTTGCAAGTGATTGTTGATGGAATTAGGGCCTTGAGAATGGAGAAATACTTCATTTTGCACCACTCAGAATTATTAGGAGATTACAGACAACCAGCATCATATTTTATATCTACGTCTGTACTCTATATAAAGAGAATGGATTCCAATAAGCAGAAACATTTGCGAAATGTGGCATGCCACATTACATTGAAGTCGTGTCTCTATTGAGTCACTTGAGAGTACAAGTCTTGCCTAATACTACTGGGGACAGGTACAGGACGGGGTTTGTCGTGGTCTTGGATTCAGAGAGAGTTTCAAAGCAAAAAAAGAAGAGAAGAGCTTTGAGACGAGTAAGACGACGTGGTGGGCTTAAGATGAAAGGGGAGAAAGAAGTAGCGAGACAAGGTAGAGATAGAATGAGAGAAAGCATATACTCTAGGGTTGTGGTGGGTGGGCCTGGTTTTGTGATGTGTAGATTAGCATTGTAGACTCGAGACCAGTCTCAAGACAAATTTTCATTGTCTCGGTCTTGTTTTCGCCTCGCCCTCAAATTGTCTTGTCTTGGTCTTGCCGAATTCACACTTCATTGTCTCGTGGTCTTGTCTTGGTCTCGCCCTCAATTTGTCTTGCTCTTGTCACGATCTCAGGGCAAATGTCTCGGGTCTCTTTCGCCACCGAACCACTCGAGACGAGACATTGCAAAGGAAATGTCCTATATCCATTATGAGGGCCCATTTTCAACATTTTTTTCCGAGAGTGTACAAATGCAACCAAATGAACCCTAACGGGTTCATTTGGTTCATTTGTACGCTCTCAGAAAAAAGAAGCGTCTAAATAAATCCATTGACATGGTGAAAATACATCTTCACAGTCATCAAGATGTTTCACCATGTTAGACCTCCATTTCTTGGGAACTTTTTTATCATGTCCACCCAACCCCTCTAGGGTAAACTAATGACATATTAGAATGTTGAAAATGGGTGGACTTCCCCTTTAAGACAGCAGAGCGGTGTGCAGCGCTGGATGGATGACGAGCACAAAAAATAATGTCTAGGTCTTGACTCGGACTTGCCTCGCAGTGGTCTTGGTCTCTGTCTTGGCCTCGGCCTCCACCTCTCTAGGTCTTGGTCTCGGACTCTCTGCCTTGGTATTGACCCCATAGATGCTAGTCTCATCTCGATCTCGACCATCCAAGTATCGTGGTTGTCTCGGTCTCGTTTTGGTCTCGACCGCCCTAGTTCTTAGTCTTGTCATGGTCTCGATTTAGGTTGTCATGACTACAACACTAGTGTAGATTTTAATCCCAAACTCGAGTACTTCCACTTATCACCTCAGGGTGAAATGTAGAAAATGGGACATCTGTGACAAAAATCAAGGACATTATCATGTCACAGGAATCAAGGTAGATTGAGGTCCTATGTGTTTTGGTGTGGAATTCTCCTTTAAGTACAATTTTGAGGCATTTGTATACTTTATTTCCGGTACCTTTACTCCACTACATCTCAAATGCAGAATTTGTACCTTTACTTTACCACAATTGTTTGAAAACCTTATTTACTAGTTGCCATACTGTGGCAATTTTATTTTTAGATTCGAAAACAAACATTAAACATGTCAACTCTATACAATTTCAGCCATTTCAAAATAGCAGATCTACAAGCTAAAAATACATCTGGTTTTGTGACACATTGTGAGCTTGTATATTTGCTATTTTCAATAGATATTTTACACATTTTGATCTTGTGAGAGGAGACATTCTGCAATGAGTACTTTTACTTTTAGTACTTTAAGTATGTTTTGATGTCAGTACTTTTACTCAAGTATATTTTCAATTCTGTACGTTTACTTGTATTAAAGTGCTGTAATTTTGGCTCAACCCTACATTTCTCATGCAGGATTATAAATGGCTGTGTACTGTATGTAAAATTGAGGGCGCAAATCGTGACTGGACCAACCAGATTATGTATGATGATAAGAGCGGCCCTCCCTTCACATAAGTGTGAATTTATTACATTTCTGTTTAACACACTATTCACTAAGGCCTAGATTTTACAATGTACAATTTAGGCATTTAGCAGACGCTCTTGATCCAGAGCGACTTACAATGGTGAAAAAGTTTACAATTTAATCAGGATTTACAATACATTTTACAACATACAATGAAGCGCTAAAAACATTGTTATACATTAGGCAACCTATATAAGTCATTGCAGCAAGTACTGTGGGTTGGTATGTAATACAAGTGCTATGGGCTGAGATGGAGTCTGAAGAGGTGTGTCTTCAGACTGCGGCGGAAGATAGGTAGTGAGTCTGTGGTTCTGATTGCAGGGGGAAGTTCATTCCATAGTTTTGGGGCCAGGAGGGAGAAGAGCTTGGGGCGCGTGGAGCGTTGTCCAGGCGTTTTTAGTGGGGCTACTGCTAGCTTCCCAGTGTCGGCTGATCGGAGTGCACAGGAGGGTTTGTAGGGTTTTATGAGGCCACTGAGGTAAGGTGCAGTCAAACCTTTGGTTGCTTTGAATGCCAGCGCGAGAGTTTTGAACACTGTGCGTGCAGCGACTGGGAGCCAATGGAGGGAGCGGAGAAGCGGAGTGACATGTGAGAATTTGGGCTGGTTAAAGACCAGGCGGGCTGCGGCATTTTGGATCAATTGGAGGGGCTTAAGTGCACATGCCGGTAGACCAGTAAGGAGGGAGTTACAGTAGTCCAGTTTAGATATGACTGTTGTCTGGATGAGAAGCTGGGCTGACTCTTGGGTGATGAAGGGTCTAATCCTTCTGATGTTGTGGAGTGTGAACCTACAGGATCGGGTGACAGCTGCGATGTGTGTTTTAAATGAGAGCTGGCTGTCCAGGACAATGCCAAGGTTTTTCGCCGTAGGGGCTGAGGTTACCATGGCGTTGTCAATGGATATGGTTAGCTCCTGTAAGGGGGAGGACTTAGCTAAACCCCTTATCCCTTAAACATTTTTCAATAGTTAAAATGGCTAGTCTACAAGCTCACAATGTGTCAATAGATTGGTACGTTGAACTATTCCAAAACGTTTGTCAAATAGTAAAAAAAAAGGCGAAGTTTTAGGGATAAAGGGTTTAGGAATTCTTTTTTAAATGATGGGACTTAGTATGCTGTGCAAACATTCCATACTCCATACTGTATGCTCAAGGTGAAACCCGACAGTGAGATGTTTGACTGTATTTGAAGCGACAGACAGGACACGTCACGTCACGTCACACACACCTGAAAAGCAGATGATTCTCTGTAGTTGGGGCGGAGGTTCACCAGCCATGCAGCTACTGTATGGGTTGAAGAGAGGTCAGAGAACGGAAGAGAGAGAAAAAGGCACAATAAGCTCCAGCACAGATCTCACAGGGTGATATAATAAAACTTATTTAGCCAGGTATTGTCAGAGTAGCTTAGGTTTTTATTACCTCAAATTACACCCCACTGAATTGAACATTCAGTGGATTTTCATTGGTCTGACTCTGGAGTGTTCTCTGGGGTTTGGAAGCCTTTGAGCTGCAATGAAAACAGGCAAAACAGAGAAAACAGTGACATATGCTGGCAAATCCCATTGACATAGTTATATGGGATTGACAGGCTGTGACAAAATCAGAGCAATTGTTTAAGCCCTAGACCACAGAACATCTACATCTACTGGATGTTTATAGTCCAGTTCTTTGGGGGTGCAGTTGAACTCAGAAAACCTAAATTGTTTTCGACATTGCTGCAATCCCTTTAATGCAGAATGCGGTACCAAGCCAAAGGATAAAACACTCAGCAGAGCATTTGTCCTCCCCACGACTTTTGCTGTATTCCCCATGACCCTCTCTACCCATTAGTTGTCAAACTATTTGGATCTATCAATGAATAGAGGGAAAAAAAGCCCCAAAAATGAGCAAGAAGCTCCAGAAATTATCAAACTGAGAAAAACACGGAGGCCCCAATGCTCCTGGTGAGCAAGTCAGTGCCTTGCATGGTTGCCTTTCATCAGTGTGTGTGTATGTGTGTGTGTGTGTGTGTGTGTGTGTGTGTGTGTGTGTGTGTGTGTGTGTGTGTGTGTGTGAGTGAGTGAGTGAGTGAGTGAGTGAGAGAGAGAGAGAGAGAGAGAGAGAGTGGCTATGCACATTGTAAAGCACTTCAGTTCAAACTAAACCTAACTGCACCATACTAGTTGATAAACTGTGGAGATTTAACCAGATATATTATATAGCTATATTCAGCAGCCTTTTTTTTTTTTTTTTTTTTTTTTTTTTTTAGAAATGCTGGTCTTCATAACATCTCAACTACTGTACATCCTAACCTTTTGCAGTACATGAGGAGGCTACAAGGTCATCAAGGCTATAGGGCAAGTGTTACGAAAAGCGCTACAAGCTGAGTTGGGCTCTTAAAAAGTCGCCCGATTACAGATATACTGAGATAGACGCTGACAATGAATCGCCTCAGATAAGATTGAGTCACATTTCAAGGTGAGGAGCGTTGCAAGGAGCTGAAAGGAGCTGATAAATCGAATTAAAGAAGTCACTGCTATTGCTACGAGGACAGCCTGGAGTGCATGTCAGCAAAGGAGAAAGTCAAGGCCTCAAAGTTGTCTCAAAGCATCAAAGAATTGTCATTTTCACGCATCTTGATGGTCCAGCAGTTGTCGGGTACAGTCGCCCTGAATTATTTTCACCGACCGCTTGTGGTGTTGCAGTTTTTGTATTATTTATTTTGTTTTACTGAGAATAAGGTTATAAACACCAGGAATACCAGGTTGTGAGTTTCCACTGGCTGCACGTCCAGTGTGAGTAGATACAGAATTGTCTGGCATTCGTGCAGCAGGACTCCACATTGATTCCACTGAAAGTGTATTATTCTGAACATGAACATGGGATCAATGAGGATCATTTTTTGCACACTACAGTGCAAAACCACCGTGCTGAGGTGAACCACAAAAAGGGACCAAACAAACCTTTGCTCTCGCCTCATCTGACTAGCTGGGGTTCTCTACCCCTTTCATGCGCTTTCTTCTCTGCTTGGCTCTGTTCTGCCAAGATGAATGGAAGGAGACCAAAACCGTCTCTTTTTCTACTTCTACTGGTCTACATGAAATGGGCCTTTGGGTGTGATCTTGTTCTTGACAGCCACCTGCGTTTCTAATGATCACCTGAGCATGCAGCGTTTTTTTTTTTTAGCACAAACTTCTCTCTGAAGAGAAAAATTTCCCACTTGTAATTAGCTACGGATTTAGTGGTGGCAATCATTTGGAGTTCAAAACCGCTGATTTGAAAATAGTTTGTTTATTAGCTATTATGGCCCTGGGGATGACAAGCAGGATATCCCATAGTAAACTACCACCAACCTGCACATACTGTAGCTGGCTGTGGGAGATGCATACAGTAGCCTATGCCAGGGGTTTTCAACAGGTGGTCTGGGGACCACCAGTGGTCCCTGAGAGGGTTCCAGGTGGTCCCCAGCTAAGCTGGTTAACCAGATGTAACTCTTGAGAACGTCAAAATGACCCGGAAGCATTTTTACACTCTCAAGAGTTAAAATATTCATGATCTTAATTAGCCCAAGTCTACATAACTAGAGGATTAATGGTCATTTTGATCTGTATGTTTTGTTTTGTTTCCCAAATCCAGCCTGGAATTGTAGACAAAAGCAAAAGAAATCTTTTAGTTTTTGGGTCTGTGGGGCTTAATAGATCTCCATATATATGGTATTAGATATGTGCCAAAAAGGTGGAGAACAACTTTTATCACCTCAATCAAAAAAAGGATCATCTCAATTAAAAAAATAAATCCAAAATAAAAATTAAAAAAATCAAACAAAAAATAATAATTCAAATAAAAAATAAGGGATTGCGAGAAAAAACTTTGTACATGTGTGTAAAATGTTTGCCTTCCCCGCTCTCTCAGTTTTGTTTGTTGTCAGTTTATTTGATTACGATTCCAGTCTTCTCGTTTGCGCTCCCTGATTTTTTGTTTGCGGTTTTGACACAAACCTGAATCAGATTTGGGACTTTAAGTTGAAAAACAACTTTTATCATCTCAATCAAAAAAGGATCATCTCAATTAAAAAATAAATAAATCCAAAATAAAAATTTAAAAAATCAAACAAAAAAAATAATTCAAATAAAAAATAAGGGATTGCAAGAAAAAACTTTGTACATGTGTGTAAAATGTTTGCCTTCCCCTCTCTGTTTTGTTTGTTGTCATTTTCTTTGATTACGATTCCAGTCTTCTCGTTTGCGCTCCCTGATTTTTTGTTTGCGGTTTTGACACAAACCTGTCAGGCGGGTGGGACTTCCCTGGCGCATTCCCATTGGCCCATTTACTTTTGACGGACAGCTAAGCAAGCCTATGACGCGGCTCTAGCAGCAGCAGCTACTCTGCCTCTGATTGGCTCCAACAGCGTCAACTCAGTGTTGCCAACTTGGCGGTGAGTTGGGGCGAAATTGATTGACAGGCGCCAGAGATAAAACCCTCATTTTTCACCATTTTTCCTCCTATGACAGTGGTTTTCTACCAGTGGTCCCCAGGATAAATGATGGACAGTTGGTTAACCAGATGTAACTCTTTGAAAACTCTCAAGAGTTAAAATATTCATCATGTGAATTAGCCCAAGTCAACACAAGTAGAGAATGTAGAACAGGGCTTGACACTAACACTTGCCTGCTTGCCCGGGGCAAGTAAAAAAAAAATGGTGGGGCAAGTGAAGACTGCTACCTGGTTGCCCGATCGGCCAAGTGTGCAACTTAGTGCACTATAACACAACACAAGATGAATTTGTCTTGAAGGCAGTCATTGCACTCTGCCTCTGTGTCTTTCCCTGCTTTCTAGCTATCCACAATTCCAGGCTGGATTTGGGAAACAAAACATTAACATACATATCAAAATGACCATTAATCTTCTACATTCTCTAGTTGTGTAGACCTGGGCTAATTAAGATAATGAATTTTAACTCTTGAGAGCGTAAAAATGAAACCAAATGGACCCGTAAGGGTCCATTTGGTTTCATTTTTACGCTCTCAAAGAGTTACATCTGGTTAACCACCTGTCCATCATTTATCCTGGGGACCACTGGTTGAAAACCACTGTCATAGGAGGAAAAATGGTGAAAAATGAGGGTTTTATCTCTGGCGCCTGTCAATCAATTTCGCCCCAACTCACCGCCAAGTTGGCAACACTGAGTTGACGCTGTTGGAGCCAATCAGAGGCAGAGTAGCTGCTGCTGCTGCTAGAGCCGCGTCATAGGCTTGCTTAGCTGTCCGTCAAAAGTAAATGGGCCAATGGGAATGCGCCAGGGAAGTCCCACCCGCCTATGACAGGTTTGTGTCAAAACCGCAAACAAAAAATCAGGGAGCGCAAACGAGAAGACTGGAATCGTAATCAAAGAAAATGACAACAAACAAAACTGAGAGAGGGGAAGGCAAACATTTTACACACATGTACAAAGTCTTTTCTTGCAATCCCTTATTTTTTATTTGAATTATTTTTTTTGTTTGATTTTTTTAATTTTTATTTTGGATTTTTTTTTTTTAATTGAGATGATCCTTTTTTTGATTGAGATGATAAAAGTTGTTTTTCAACTTAAAGTCCCAAATCTGATTCAGGTTTGTGTCAAAACCGCAAACAAAAAATCAGGGAGCGCAAACGAGAAGACTGGAATCGTAATCAAATAAACTGACAACAAACAAAACTGAGAGAGAGGGGAAGGCAAACATTTTACACACATGTACAAAGTTTTTTCTCGCAATCCCTTATTTTTTATTTGAATTATTATTTTTTGTTTGATTTTTTTAATTTTTATTTTGGATTTATTTTTTTTAATTGAGATGATCCTTTTTTTGATTGAGATGATAAAAGTTGTTCTCCACCTTTTTGGCACATATCTAATACCATAGAAATGTCCTGAAATGGTGGTCCGTGGCTCAAATGCTGAATAAATAGTGGTCCCTGGTATCAAAAAGGTTGAAAACCACTGGCCTATGCTGATCCCACGGTCAGTCAGTCAGTCAATGGCATTGATTTTTATTGGCTGCCTTCCCAGCATTCAGTGATTTGCTCCTGAGAGAAGTGACTATAAAAGTACAAAGAAAAGCAAATGGCTATTTCATACAGTCCTGCAAGAATTGCTTATAATCTAATGGATGATGTACTCATAGGAAAATAACATCACCCATGTGTCTGGTCGTCTTTTTGTTATGGCCCAAACGTGTCTGAAATATGCCTGTTATCGCAGAGACTGAATCATATAAATTAAGCAAGAAACATAGTTTGTTTTGCTTTTTTAATTATTAAATACTGAAGAGCTTCTCATCTTGAATCAGATAATATTTGTCCAGCTGTAATGCAACAACAAATTGCAGTGTCAATCAAGCAGGATATATTAAGAGAAGCTTCTATGAACTATATTGACATACAGGCAATAACTCTTTTATATTATATTATGAATGTTCAACATTATGTCATTGGGCATCTCTCTGTGTTCGTGGTTTTAGTTAAAGCTACTGTAGATACAGTGTCTATATTGTAGACACTGCAAACATTCGATTAGATTATCCATTATTAATCAAGCTAGCGACTTTAAAACACAAATAACTTTTAAGTTAGCTAGTCTAGTAAGCGTACACAGTTTCAAAGCCCTGGTATCCTGCTACTATTGCTTAATGCTTAATCATATTCATATTGCATTAAAATATTTTTTTCCACTTCTACTTACAGAAGATGCATGCTAAAACTCTTATGACCTACATTTAGACACGTGCAAATAAAATGTCATATTATCCAACATGTATATACTGTATTACAGTATTATTGCAAGGATGGCAATGAAGGACTGGAAAGCCTGGTGTGGCATTGTGCAATCCATGATCCCGACAATGGTTGAAAAGTTGGTGATGGTGATTATTGCAAACTTTGCTCTTAAAACATTTCCACAGACAGGAAAGGCCCGGCATGCACTTTTGCAGTCATGCACTGTTTCTTATAGTTTTCTGCAATTTGCTTTTTAATTAAAAAAGGTTTTTGACCTAATTATTTTTTATGAAGTTGGCAAACACACGCAGTAATGGCACATTCGCCTAAAGGCATAATTGCAAATTAAATCTGTCACTTAGAATTTGACCGTGCCATCTGTCTCAGGATATAGAATAAAGTTTGTTTTATTCTGGCTGCCGTTTCTGCAGAAAGTACCTGAAAGTGATGACTCCCTCATTAGTCAGACAACCAGAGAGCGTGTTGTGTAGCTAATCACGTCATTACTGGAAGAAGAGAAACACAGATAGTGTGGGCCAGAAGAGAGACCGAGATATCTTCCTCTTTCTTTGAGTTTGTCCCTCTCTCTCTCTCTCTCTCCATCACACGTGCATGAAAGTATAATCTTTTTCAGCATGCACACTTTCCATTAACACTCTTGCTTTGTCAGCTAATGGTCACTTCTAGTTGAAAATGTGGTTGTGTAAACTAAGAAAAACACTGTAGTGCAGAAAACAACAGGATGCCTGCAGTAGACTTGCTCAGATGTACAACATAGTGAAGCTAGGCTTCAGATGGCTGGGTGTTGCACATGTTTTTACAATATGGTGTCTCTTCAATTTCCCCCTTTAGAAATGTCAGTGGAAAAGAGTATCACAATCAAATGACATTCTGCACGATGATTGGGAAAATGCTTGCCTCTATAGGGGAAATGTCACTCAAGCCACAGCACTTTGTTGAAGAGCAGCTAGCGAACAACTCTGTTATCTATTTCGCCCACTCTTTGGGTCTATACCTCATATTCTGTACACACACTGCGGAGATGGAAATGTCCTTCACCGGCTTCTTGTTGTTGACACATAGTCACGTTGTTGAAGTGTAAATGTAACGGTATATTCCTAACACATGAAAAACCTTTATAAGAATAAGCCCACCACCCCAACCCAATCCCACGCGCACACAAGCACACACACGTGCACACACTGTATATTTGCTGTATGTTTGTGTGTACATCTAGTAAGTAAGATAAGATATGGATGAAAGGCACTTATCTGTCTCTGAATTCACAAATCCTTTGTGTGTGTGTGTGTGTGTGTGTGTGTGTGTGTGTGTGTGTGTGTGTGTGTGTGTGTGTGTGTGTGTGTGTGTGTGTGTGTGTGTGTGCATACATACTGTACTGTATGTACAGTATGTATGTACAGTATGTCTCTCACAGAATAACTTGTGTATCATCTGCCAGTTTGACTTTAAACTTGTGTCTGTCAACTCGCAGGTGACATTAAATGTCATGTCTGGAAAACAATTTCACCAGTAAGAGGCATATGAGAGCGAAGTATGTCACATGCACGCATCTGCTTGGGTGACACTCCCAAGAGTTACATCTGGTTAACCAACTTTCCCATCATTTAGCCTGGGGACCACCTTGAATTCTCTCAAGGACCACTGATGGTCCCTGGACCAGTGGTTAAAAACCCCTGGCCTTGGGGGTAAGGGTCTGTTAAGAACCGGCTGCTAATAACTTTGGGACAGACCCATGTAGAGTTTAAATGGACAGGTATCAGTCAAAAGGGAGACATTGAAGAGGATGGAAGGGTGAAGAAGGATCAACATATGATATGTCAGAAAGGGTTTGAGGTCAGATGCTGGACAATATTGATGACATCAGGGAAATCTATATGTGAGCTCCATATGTGTCCATATGGTGATGTCACGTGATGTCACATGCACCATCTCTGATGATGCCACATGAGATCACATGTTCCATCCTGAATCCTGATTATCAGACTCGAGTACAGCTTCCTGAAGCTTGAGACTGAAATTATCCTCTATCTGGGATATTTTAAGGGGGCGGGGTTTGGTTCATACCAAACAAAGCAGAGGTTGTTGTCAATCGTGTTGCTAATGGGCCAGACTGTTAATTTGCTAACCACACAAACATAGCAGACGAGCGGTAGCTAAGACTGTATGTGAACAAAAGCAGTAAAATATGTCGGATGATGATGTTTAATGTTCAGACAACCTAGCGCTTTTTTAAAGAAACTATGTCATAGGTTCATTTAATGGACAGATTGATGCGTCTACGATTCACCGCAGTTGCAGCCGCCATGTTTGTTGTTTGACACTGTAACTGTTGCACTGCTGAGTGATGGGACTGCTGGCCAATCAGCTGCGACTGCTCAGATTTGTTGTTAGACCAACCCCCAACTCCAACTGTCATTGGTTAAATACTTCTTGGTACTGAAGGAAATCAGCAGTTGACAATAGAAGGCCAGACCAAGAGACTTGGTCTGTACCAGGTCCAGGGGCGGATTGGCACATATTTTGTGCCAATCCGTGCCACTAGTGCATTTTGGATCTTGTCCAGGCCACTAGGTGGCGCAGGCCACCGGGAAAACTCCCTGTACTCCAGATAGCCAATCCGCCCCTGACCAGGTCGATGGTTCAGAACCAGGCTACCATTGCACCATAGTTAACAGAATATTCTGATGATCACTATGATAATAACATGCTGAAGATGTGTCACTGCGATCCAGTGTGTTGTTTATAGAAAGGCCATCTCCTTTCGCTACCGTGTCTACATACACTGTGGGACTAGCCAGACAACTATTCCACAATCTCTAAATGCCATGAAACTTCTGGGAGGCAACTTTCTGGCTCAGAAGGCTATTATGGGTATGAAGCGGAAATGTCCCGAAATGTATAATAGAAAATAGTACAATAACCGTAATCATGCACTGGGGCTGAGGCCTTATCAGAAAATGACTTGCGTTTACCAAGCTTAAAAATGACAACCCGAGTGGAAACACAAGAGAGAAGAGGGAAATATCATATTAACTATCTCAGTGTCTGTCTCTTTGAATGATGACTGCAATGGTGTGTGCGCGTGTGTGAGTGTGTGAGAGAGAGAGAGAGAGAGAGAGAGAGAGAGAGAGAGAGAGAGAGAGAGAGAGAGAGAGAGAGAGAGAGAGAGAGAGAGAGTCAGTGAAAAAGAAATGATAGGGATCTTTATGAAACTGTGAGAAAGGGAATCACTAAACCGTAGTGTGTCATATGAATGCACTATCACAAGTGTTTAGTAGATAGAATGGAAACACCTGCCTCAGTTTCCGACACAAACTGGTCAGTTACAAGTGTACAAACACAACTGTAAGCGACTTTAAAGGGATAGTTTGGATTTTTGGAACTTAAGTTGTATGAAATACTTGTAATTAATATAGTGGTGTCAATTGTATTAACTGATTGCAAGTGTCCTGTGGTGGGAGTTCTGCTCTGCTTTTGTTCAATATTATGTAGTTCTGGTCATTTTGTGGGGATTCCTGGGGCCACGCAGTAAGAGTAAATTAATCCACAAAACTAATGCCATTTGTCTTGTTGAATTATTTCTAAAATATTAGGACCTCATTCGTTCATTTTTGAACCCCCCTATCACATGGAACTACTTTTTGGGCGTAGTGATATGGACACAAAATACATAGTTCCCTGTGACAGAGGTGTCAAAAATGAACGAAGGATGTGCTAATATTTTAGAAATAGGTCAACAATACAAATGACGTTCGTTTTTTGGATTAATTTACTTTTACTGCATGGCCCCAGTGACCCTCCAGAATTGACCGGAACTACTTAGTATTTCATCAAAACCAGAGCAGAACTCCCACCACAGGACTCTGGATATCAATTACTACAGTTGACACCTGTATATTAATGGCAAGTATTTCATACAGCTTAACTATCCCTTTAATGCAGCTCTAATTATCTATAATAAATTATGGCAGCTGTGTGTTGATGTACCTACCTGTGCCCTCTGGAGGCGGGGGGTGTCAGTGCAACATGACACACACACACACACACACACACGTTTTGCCTGCATGGCTTTCATAGTAAGGGCCCACTGTGTTCGCAACAGGTTTTGTTGCTGGGCAACAAACTAATTCATGGAATCAAATCGCTGACATATTGGGTGGAAACAACAGGTGGTGGTGATCAAATAGCAGATGGTTGTCATTCGACGACAAGCATGGCCAGCGGGATGTAACGCTGAACCATATTGTAAGGGAAAACACGCCGTGACGATATGCTATGCATATGCAGGTAAATTGCCCAAAAAAGGAATCACACTTGTGAAGTACAGCAGTGCCTGTTGGCCAATGCCCTATTTGGAACAATGCAAGTTGGAAATGCATGCCCCACCCAGATATTATGTGTTATTGGGTTGCACTGGCCTACTGTAAGGAGGAATGAAGCTTTTGTGCTTGTTCTGGAAACCGGAAATGCAGAGTACCTGTGCCAGCCATCTGTCTGTCTGTGTCCCTTTTACGCCCGTATATGGAGATTTCTGTATGTGTCACTCTGCGATCCCCTGTGTGATGCCAGAACAGGCAGAGGCCCTGTCCAGAGCCTGGGAAGAAGGGGCCTTTTGTGGTGGTTCTGTACAACCCCAGGTCCGAAAGACTCGACACCAGGCACTGCACCCCCTGCAGAGATGTGAAACACATGTTTGTCGTCGGTGGAACGTACGTTTGTTGAGTTACGTGGATCAACAACATAAAATGCAATCAAATAGTAGAATGACCACTACACCACTTCTCAACTTATTTTCATGTAACTGTTCCTCATCAATGTTGATGATAAAAGGCCACATTTCTTTCCTACTCAGTCTGTGTCTCTTATAAAGAGGGCTGTAGCCTCATCACTTTTTTTTTTACATTTGTATTATGATTTGAGCGATTGATTCCATTAATGTATTGCAATATTTCAAGAAAGAAAAAGGCCTGCAGTTTCCATTAGCTCCATTCCACATCTAGCTACAGAACTAGCCAGATTCCATCTAAGCTCTATTGTGAGCATAGATCTTTATCTTATGCTCACAAAATTGCACCGATAGTTAGAAACGCTTGTAGAACAAGATAACAAGATACACCGACATGTTTGAAGCAAAGAAGCTTGTGCCCAGGCCGCAAGAAGGGATTAAACTGCTTTAAAAGAGGAGACTGTGTTTGATGGTTTAATAATGGGCAGGTTGTTCTAAAGCCTAACAGCATTAGCCTTCCCAGTTTCCATCTATAATGAACTTGGACCAGCTAGAAAGGACACTTCCAGAGGAAGTTTCAACTCTAGATCAATATGTGCATCAAAATTATTCATTAAAGTCATTTCCAAAAAATGAGAAACTACTACCAATATGTCAAGATCAAAACAATTCTTTTGATGATCAATTGTATTGAGCTGATGTACAGTACTTGCTTACTCCACTACTCCTGATGGTGGTGATATTTTTTGGACTTGTGTCCAAAAAATATTAAATGAAAACTCAACTTACATATGCTTTTATTTATACTGAATGCATCTATCTAGGATATATTGTCCCCGAGGGTGTCTTCTCATGGACATGCACACACATGTGCATACAGGATTATTTGATCCCAAATATTACACATTGTTACATCGTTACAAAAAAAAGGATCTCTTCCGCCCCCAGGGGCTTGTTTAAAGACAGTGCTAAATGGAATATGTACAATTTTATTAGTAAATGATGAGCGTTCTCAGAGTATAGCCTGCGGTGTAGAATGTGCACAAGTGTCCTTAATTAAATTCCTTTTATAATATCCTCAATACAATTATAGAGATGATTTAGTTTGCAGCCTTTTGGTAAGGCTGCAAACAAAAGGTTGCTGCCATCCCTTCATATGTAATCTTGATGGGATATG
This sequence comes from Benthosema pterotum, assembly GCA_039105355.1. Lineage (NCBI taxonomy): Eukaryota > Metazoa > Chordata > Actinopteri > Myctophiformes > Myctophidae > Benthosema > Benthosema pterotum. The sequence continues at coordinate 14,656,815 of CM076967.1, read as the reverse complement.
TGAACATTTCACACTCAAAGTGCATAAGACGTGGAAATGACCTTGGGAGTTGCAAACTGAAAAATGGGGCAAACATTCTGTCATTTCTGGTGAACAGATTTGGTGTAGAGTGGTCCTTGAGAGGATTCCAGGTGGTCCCCAGCTAAATGATGGACAGTTGGTAACCAAATGAATCCTTAAACCCTTGAAATACTTAATTTCCAAGAATCTACACAATTAGACAATGCAGAAGAATTGTTATTTTGACCAATGTTTTGCCAGTTACTCTCCTAAATTCTGGACACAAACTTGATCAACATCGAATGGTGGTCCGTGGCTAAAATGAAGAATAAATAGTGGGCCCTGATATGAAAGAGGTAAAAAAGGGTAAAAGGAGTAGTACCCTGTGTCCTGTGGGATGCAGTCAGCAAAGAGCAGTATGGATAAAGAGTTATTGTTGAGTTAGAAAGTACGTTCCACACTCGAATTGCGCTTTTTGCACTAAAGAACATAATTACACTAAAAAGTAAAACTCTATCATCCCTTGCAGCTGTGTTTGATTCTATGTTATTTAATATATATTTTTGTTACACCTCAGTGAGGCCAATGGGAAATTAGTAAATTTAATTCTACTTTACCCCACTTTTTCCAATAATTGCTTTACTAGAGCACATAATGATCTGTGTGCATGTTGGGGCTTCAGTCTCCGTGTTCTACCCTCTATTCTGATGCACCGGGGATGTTATTGTTAAAATACACTGGGTACCAACTATGCAGCTTTATAATGAAAGTGTCAATAAATCTGTTATATCATATCAAGAAGGCTATGAAACTGTCACAATTAAACAACAACATCTACTACTTCTGTTTAAAGTGTTTAATTCAGGTGTGTTATGGAGCTGTAAAGGTTATTTCCCTTCTTGCCCTTGGATTATATTTCTTTCTCTCCTGTGTCACTGTGGTTCATCTGACTGACTGTGTTTCAATAAACTGCAGCACTATACAGTACCCGGACACACACAGACGTAGTGTACACTACATTCTAAGGGGCACAACACGATGCAAATCGATAGTTTATTATTATATGCATAGTCAGCATCACAATCTGCAGGGGAGGGCCCTCCTCGAATAATTCAACAGAACTAGAGATAGCTGAATTATTTGTAAAGCGGTATAAAAAAGGAAGCAATGGGAGGGATAGCTTTATCGATTCAAAATCTATCACAAACATTCATTATGTAAAACGTTGTGGAGGAGCTACTCACCTGTGCGATGATGGGAGATATATCATGCTCTGGAATTTCACTGCATCTAGTCACTCTCACACACACACACACACACACACACACACACACACACACACACACACTGGGGAGGCAGAGGACCTCATGCTTCCTTCCATCGATGAGCAGTCCAAGCTGCCTTCTTTTCCCAGGTCTCCAGCTCTTGTCCCCTCCATCAGGCACCGAGGCTCGCCAGGGGGAGGCAGTCTTGAGACCAGGATTACTGCATGTTTTTGTGAGGGCATCTACCCTAGAGGACACGGGGAGAACATGCTCCACAAACAAACTCCTCACAGAAAGGCCCTTTCGCCAACTCCACCTCGGGTATGGGCACTGAAGACGAGGAGGAGACACGGCGCCAGCACCCACAGCGGTAATCTAACCCCGGCCCTACTAGCTGTGAGGCCACAGCACCGCCACTGTGCCATAAAAAAATGATTATTCAAAAAGTCAAAGGTGTAAGTCACCTACATGTCACCTACAAGTTCAACATGTTATGTACTGTATATAGAACAAGAATGAGGGTAAATTGGCCTAATATGGGCCATTGGTGGTGATGTGTTTACTGAGTCATGACAGGTGTCTGGGTTACAGGCAGGATGTAGTTCTCTGATGTCTGCAATGTATGGCACCAGCTCTCAACTAGGTCAGGACAGGTTCACAGTTACATAAACATTGTACAACTATGAACAGTGAATCTTTAAGGCAAAAGCAAGAAAACATTATAACCGTATTGTCCAGTACATTCATTGATAACCCCCAAAAAACACAAAGAATACTGAAAAAGTGCAGTAGGTATAAAAAAAAAAAAATGCGGATTGCCTTTTCCACTACAGCAGATTCACTAACCACACCGAGATTATAATCACCCACAGATCACCCACAGGTTACAATCAGCCATAGATTATAATCACCCACAGATTACAATCTCCCACAGAGAAAACATGATTAACGGCAATAAACTCCCATATCTGCTGGGTAATGTGCAAACACAGCAGCAAGATTTGTTATTTGCTGTGGTAAGAGAAAAGAAGGATATCAAAATGCAACACAACCACCCTAAAGAATAATCATTGTATGTACTCCTACATCGATTGATCTTGGCATATGGAAATTGATTTATTGAAGATTCTGACTTTCAAATGACTAATTTAATTTAATGTAATGTAATTTTTGTTGTGATGTACTGCTGTATTGTGTTTTTTGTTATGCCCATAAAGCCTTTGAAGTGAAATTGAATTGAAAAGTTGCATTTGTCGTTTTCATCTGGACCACTGAATGTCCAATCTCCTCTAAGGTGAGGAAAACACATTATATTCACAAGACTTTCATTCAGTGTCTCCATCCGCATGCACACACATACACACGCGTCCATAGTATAGCCTAGTTTCTGACTCTTTTCTTCTCAATTTGTTGTTCTCAGCTTTCTCTCTCTCCCTCTCATTGTCCTGTTTTCTCTCATTCCCTCCATCTTCCTTTCATTCTTCTGTCTTTCATGTCCCTCCATCAGGGCTGCTGGCGAGGAGGAGGATGCAGCATCGATGGTTTCTCACTGTGTGTCCGCGGCAGAGCGGCCGTGGTGTCTACAGAGCCTGTAGAGCTGTGATAAAGACCAGGAAAAAGCAGACATCATCAATAATGAAGTACCGTAGCAGGAAATACACGGCGTGAAGGTCACATAGTCAATATACTATATATATATATATATATATATATATATATATATATATATATATATATATATATATATATATATATATATATATATATATATATATATAAAGGAACTGATGGAAAGTGTCTATAAACTGAAAGTGAGCAGATAGACGCCATTATAAAGTTTTTTTTAACGAGTTTGAAAAGCGTTAAGGACATTTACCGGTCACATTGGCAGTAATGTTTAGGTTTCAGCGGCCGCTGGGAGGTTTTCTTCCTTCTTTTCTTCTTTCTCTGTAGGAAAGAGATGGAGTCATGCCGTCTGTTTATTGATCAAAAATCCATTCCCTCTCATTCATTCCACAATGCAAACTTAGTTTGGACGAGGCCCCATGTACTGTATTTTCTTTATTTACCAAACACTAACCCCCTAAATGTGGAACAATTTTCCAAGTGAGTGGATGTGTCATTTTCTAAAACATTTCATTACATAATAGTAATAATAATTACATGTATTATCATATGGATTTGAAGGTGTCAGTTTTGTGAACCTGCATTGTTTAGAATGAATTCCCTACGTAGATGCTAAGCTTGAACACAGAACTTTTATCTCTTTGACTACATTTTATCGTTGTGCAAATATTATGGAAAGCAAAACACTTAAAGGGATTTTAACATCTCAATTGCATACAAAAACCCTGAGCTTTTCACATTCAGTAGATGTGGTCTGGGGTTTTCTGGCAAGTGATCTGATTTCCCTTCTGAATGTGATGTCACATTCTGCCAATCACATGTCAATGGGATTTTCTGGCTGTTTCACCGTTTTGCCTGTTTTCATTGCAGCTGAAAAGCCTTCCAAACTCCAACAGACCACAAAAAAATCTAATGCTTCTTTAAGGTCGGGTTTTCTGGGTGTAATAGAGACCATAAAGGAAAAAGAAAACTGAAAATGACTGTAATTAATGTATTTTTCTTTGACAACTCCTCACCCTCTTCCTCTTGTCCCTGTAATGCAGGGTGATGACGCAGCCCACCACCACTAGGAGCAGGATGAAGCAGCAGACCACCCCGATGCCCACCCAGACCCACAGACTGAGGGCCCCCAGCAGCATGGGGCCAGGCTGGGACACAGTGGCACCCACCGGCACAGCTAATGCTGCAAGAGAACAACATAGAAGCTTTAGTACAAACATAGAAGCTTTAGTGCAAACATAGAAGCTTTAGTACAGTCTCTCTTTATTGCCCATGTGTAGATCGTGAAGAAAGATAGAAACAATAAATACACTTTGAAATAGTGTATTCCCAGGGAACACCAGTGGTCCCTGGGAGGATTCCAGGTGGTCCCCAGCTAAATGACGGACAGACAGATCTCTAACTCTTGATATCGTAAAATGAAACCAATAAAATGAAACCAAATGAAACCAATAATCCAAAAAAACAAATGGAACCTTACAGGTCCATTTGGTATATGGATTATCATTTTACGCTCTCAAGAGTTATATTATATATAAACATCTGAATTACTTAATTTTCAAGAATGTACACATTTAGAATTGTTATTTGGACCAACATTTGCCAATCATCTCTCCTAAATTGTGGAGACAAACTTGAAAATCCTTAGTTTTGGGTCAGAGAGAATAAACGTCAAATGGTGCTCTGTGGCTAAAATGCAGAATAGTGGGGCCTGATATGAAAACCCCTGGTGTAGAGGGTAAAAGGAGCACTACCCTGTGCCCTGTGGAATACAATCAGCAAATAACAGTATGGATAAAAACAACAGTAGTTGACCAAAAGTGCTTTCCAAAAACATATATAAATCTATAGTGCAATAAAATAAGCACATAACACAAAATAAACAAGTGTAGCACCCAGCCATGAGCCAGCCACAACAGCCCCGCCAATCGGGCTCAGCCCTATTGGCGCGACTTGTTGTGCGTTGGACTGGCAAGTGGGAGTCCCGGGTTCGATCCCCGCTTCCGCGTAATACTACAATCTGGCGTAGTCGGCAGGATTTGGAGTGCGGGTGTTATTCCCAATATACCCGTCTACGTCCTTGCGGGTCCACATGAGGGACATCGTGTACGGCGGTCCGTGGTGTGAAGTGTGAAGCGCGAGGACGCGCTCCAAAAGATCAAGGGGGTGAATGTAGCACCCAGCCATGAGCCAGCCACAACAGCCCCGCCAATCGGGCTCAGCCCTATTGGCGCGACTTGTTGTGCGTTGGACTGGCGAGTGGGAGTCCCGGGTTCGATCCCCGCTTCCGCGTAATACTACAATCAATACTACACAAGCAAAGCACAAAAAACAGCAGAACAACAATAACAAACAATAACTTCAAACTGTGTTTTTAACGCCAGACTAAAAGGGTCGGTTTTTGGGTTGGACAAAACATCTCCAGAGTAGAAAGGAGATCATTCCACAGTGAAGGTGCGGCTACCGATCACCTTTGGTTTTCTATTTGAAGGACGGACTGCGAGGAGTCTGATAGTGGTGGGTCTGAGTGTTCTGGTGGGTACAGTTATGAGGTCAGACACATAGGAGGGGGCAAGACCATTTAGGGCTTTGAACACAAAGAGCAGGGTTTTGAAATTAATCCCATATTTGATGGGTAAGCAGTGCAGTTGTGATGTCTTCTCCTTTCTTTGTTCCAGTAATGAGTCATTTTGAACTCGCTGAAGCCCAGATAGCGGTTTGAGGCAGCCCCAGATATAAAGAATTACAGTAATCTAATCAGGACATGATGAAGGCGTGGGTTACTGTGATTAGTTGATTTGTGGCTTAAAATGGGTTTTAATTTGGCTCTAGTTCTGAGCTGGTAATAACCGTCTTTTACAACATTGCTAATTTCTTTATTGAACCTTTGAGCTGTATCAAAGAAATCTAATAATTTGTTCATAGCTTATCTAATAGAATCCCAATCTAATAGAATACAATGCCTGCTGTAGTTTGCTAAAAGATAAAAAACAACTTGAATGAAATGTCAAAGAATATTAATTATCCAAAGATAAAGACCGCGGATCTATTAATTCGTGGTCACACTGAAGTTTGCTTGACTGTTTTGTCTTAATTTACTGTAGGTTCAGACATAGTTAGAAAGTTGTCAGGTGAGTTTATACTGTACATACCTGCATCTGTACAATCTGAACAGTGAGTCTTGGATGGGGGAGAGGCTGGTAATGGAGGGGTAGTAACAGGAGGGCCTGAAACAAAACACACGCTCATGAATGCATGCACACACGCGCATATGCACGCAAGGCATAGAGGGAGCATAAAATGGTACATTTTATATAGTGCCATTACACACACATTTACACATAGATGGCGGTGGAAAGTATACAAGGCACCAGCAGGAGCAATTCGTGGGTTCAGTGTATTGGTCAAGGACACTTTGACACTAACATAACACATAATGCAGGAGTTATGCACTAATTCCACTAGGGCTGGGGAATTATTCAAAATTTGAATCAGATTAATCAGTTTCAAAATGAATTTAATCATGATTAATCACCAGTCGAAATATGTCCAAAATATGGCATGTTTTCCTGTACAGGATTTGAATGTTTAAAAATAATTATTTTTAAAATGATTAAAATGGGTGATCTACAAGCATCCTTCGAGCTATACTCTATGGCTCTTGTTACATGGAGACACACTGCTGTGTGTCTCCATGTAAAAAAAAAAAAAAAAAAACATGCTCTACCGATTATTCTTTTTCAATGAAAATTGCTCAGTGGGTTGAGTCAGTGTGCACACGCATTAATTGCATTCAAACTTTTGATCCGATTAATCCTCACTATGAATTAATTAAGTTATTTAGAGAATGGACAGCCTTAAAGAGTATGTGGTCATGGAAAGATACTGTATTATAGCAGCAGAAGATGCTAGGTCATACTATGTTAAAATCATGTCAAAATCTTAATGATTTTAGTGTTGTTCCCCTACTACATCATCATCATTAGCAAATCATTTCAGGCAAGTCTCGTCAACTCTCAACAGGCACTCGTCGGGGAGTGATTGTAAATGATGCTACTGTACCTTGCACTTTGACTGTCAGGGTCTCCCTGAAGGTCTCCCCGTCTTGAGAGAACTCACAGGCCCAGGACCCTTCATGGGTTCTGGCCACGGGGTTGAGAAGTACTACCTCCCCAGAGCCTCCTCCTGGTCCTCTATCAGGTCTCGTCCACTCCAGTGTGGGCAGGGGCTGCAGTCCCTGCACCCGGCACTGGAGTTTAGCCTGGCTGTCCAGTGGAAGGACCCCTGGAGGACTGACCCAGACTGGAACACACACACACACACACACACACATAGGAAGGACCCTCAGAAATATCTATTATTTAGCTGCAGAACCTCATCTAAAAACATGTTGTTCCAGGGATCCCCCCCAGAAGCAAATACCCTATTGGCCTGAATATAAGACTATGATTTTTTCCCAATGGAAATATCCCAAAAATGGAGTCGTCTTATATTCAGGGACTATACTAGTTGACATTCAATGTTCTTTTTTCTGTAAATGGCTCTTGAAAAATGGGGGTCGTCTTATAACCGAGTCGTCTTATATTCGGGACAATACGGTATTTGAGTTAAAATTGTTTGCTTCCGAAATAATGTATTCAAAGATTTGCACTACATTTTCACATTTTTTTTTCAAAAATAGCAGAACTACAAGCTCATATTGTGCCACTCGGTGGCGCGATATGAGCTTGTAGATCTGCTATTTTTCAATAGCTAAAACACCAAAACGCGGTCAGTAGCCTACAGAAAGGGTTTACAGTTCTGGTAATTTATTCACATTACAGAAGTAGCCTATTCGGTAGTCAGGTGGGAAATTGCTGATTTTGATACATGATAGTTCAGTTAGTGATGTGATGATGACCACATGATGATCATATGATCCTAATTGATCAACATAAATTCCCACATTTAGCACGATGCTGTTCAACCTGTTCATAAACGGTTTGTTCCATAATCATGTTTTAGATGGAACTAAGGGCAGAAGGGTATACTGTAGTTGCCGAAGTCTCATTTGCTTTCTTTGTTGCAGAGAAAGAGGGCCAGAGGTTACTCTCGCTAGTTTAAAGTCTTGATGGAGAGGTTTATTCCTGAGCCAGTCAGCTGGCATTCTGGCCTAGATCTCACCGACCTGTCCGTCAGTGCAATTTTTGCGCAGAGAAGAATGAAAGCCTGGGTATTGAGGCTATCCTGTGGGCAGTCATTGGATCAATGTAATAAAGCTGCTTGATCCATGTGTGCAGGGAGCAGGTTATTACCTGACATTATGAAGAGCATGTGTGCATGTTCTTTCCCATCCACTAAACAGATGTAGCGTCCAAGATCTCCTTCCTCCAGTTTACTGATCTCCAAATGGTCCCTTTTCAAAGTTGCACGCTTGCTTACTGATGAAGTTCCTGACAGACAGTATACATGCAACCTTAATTACTAAGTTATGACCGTTCTGCTTGTTATAATGACATTTTAAGATAAATCCATCCAGTGACCAGTGTCTTTTGTCATCTACTGTACGGTACCTTTAGATTGGAAGCCTCTCCTTAGAAATTTCCTGAGAACCATTTCTCCATTACGTTTCCATTCCAAATTATTCTTGCCTGCGGTCTCAGCTCCACAAGGGATACTGGCTGTTTTACCCACTGTCCCACGGGTCAGCTTATCTGCAGCAGAGAGTGCACTGTAAAGTGCTGGGGAGAATACCATGGAATGAAATGAGTTGTTTGTTTACAACAGAGAAGGTTCTATCAACTTCAGTCCTCTGGGACACCATACACTACCACCGTACTGCTAATACTATCCAAATAGTTACTGTAGCTACTGTACATGACCCAGCCACCTGGTTAAACAGGTCATAAGAGAACTATGGGAGAGAATGGAATGATCTAATAATTCTACTGTACCTGTGTGGACCACCACAATGAAACAAGCCCTTGGGGCATTTTGCGTCATCCTTTTGAGCGTTATATAAAAGTAGTATAAACTAACTTCATTAGAGTTCATTCTACTCTACAATTCACACTACAAAATCAGAAGTACCTGTACAGGTATAGGTATAGAAAAATACAGGTATACTGTATTTACTCACTCACCCAGAATCAACCATGTCACCTTCATTACTGGCCTCTGGATCCAATGATGAATCACCTTTTCACCTGTAGCTGCAAGCTGAGCAGAGGAGAGTATAATTTTATTTGTTATATAATTTTATTTAACAACCAGGATAACGAGCATAGGATATATATAAATATAATATAAAGGGCAATGCTACACATTCCAATTATTTTACATTGATATGGCTATGACTATGAGAAACCGAAAGCATGTCTTAAAAGTAATAATTCAGTAGTTTCCTGTACTCCACTAAAAGAAAAATGGGTTGAGAATTCAGACAATACATTTTTCTATTGACAAAAGCTTCTAATTAATCACAGCAACTGAGCTGATCGCTGACAGCAGCATGAAACTTAATTGAAAACTATAATTATTGATAGAATAGAATTCTATACAATAGAATTTGAAATATACGCTAGACAGAGGCCCATAAGCAACTCAAAGGTCTACCGCATGTACAAGGTAGATGTTCATTTTTTTCACAATAGCCGAGTTTACATTTTTTATAGGTTACTACTATAGAGGCTACTACTAAAACATGCCTGTAATAACCTTAAAAATGTCATCATTATTGTACTGTTAATCAGCTGAATTCTTTGTACTTTAACTGCAACTGAAAAGTCAGAAGAAAAAAGTTATACATGAAAAGTTAAATCATGTTAATCTATTTAAGACTTACCTACAGTTGCAGACAAACTGTTGCAGAGTTGCACCACTCACACAGACTAGGATGTAGAAAACTGAGAAAAGCCTACAGTTCAGGTGCAAAAAAGCCAAACTGCGGGTTTGATGATGAAACCACATGCATGCTGCCCTTTATTACAAAGTAGGTCAAGGATGCCAGTAAACACTAGCTTTTACATCAGAAAAGACATTACGTGTGCGCTGTTGACATCCACCCCAAACCACATATTGCAAACAACGCGAAAGAACAAACAATTGATGCAGGGGGATGCTATGCACACCCGTCCTTGTGGTGCTGGTCCACAGCAGGAAAATCTAAAAGGTATAGTATAAGACAAAAGTAGTACACACTAATAACCGAATGAGCAGAAACTTACTTATTTTGGCAGACAACTGCAGTTCCCATAAATCTGATTAATGACCAGATGGGGGGGATTAAACGTATTTCCTAACTGGTCTTGCAATCCCTTGGGATAAAATGTTGCTCTAGAGAAGGAAGAGTTCTTTGCTAGAGCTGATGGGAAATGTTTATGGTTATTATTACAAGCCATTAAATGAAAGGGACATTTTAGTAAGAGTACCGGTAACTAAACCACATGTTATATTATGTATTATAACACAAACCGAAAACCATGTCCAAAGAAATTGTAAGATACAGGCTAGTTTCTACGTAGATCAGCACTCGGTAGAGTGCCAACTTGTGTGTTACAAGCGGAGTGTGTCTTACTCACATCAGTGCCTCACCACCATAGGTCATCACCTAAACCAGGAATCTGAGCACCGAGAGATTGTGCGCCGCCAAACAAACACGAACACCAAGAACCGATCGCCTTACTTGCACCTGCTCTGCTCATGCAAGAACCAAAACTTGCAGCTACTCTGCAAGTTTTGTTTTTTAATCATGGACTTATTTTTGTAGTGTCGATATGAACTTCTGGTGCCCGAGGGGCGAGGACCACTAAAAAGGGTCTTAAAAAACCCACCCTGCTTGCTAAAACACAATCACATAATACACAGGATGGCAGAAAGACAAGTCTTTATTTGTCAGAGCAGAAGTAACAAAGGATTTTTTTTCTCTCTTTTCTTTTTTGCAAAGTAAAAACAAAATTCACCCAGATATCACCCACAACCGTACTTTAAACAACAACCAGTTAGGTTTTTGGTAATTTTTTTTCTTTTATTTGAACACACCTTTTTGTTTTCCATTTGAACAATTTTTGTCTCATCTTGGATGTTGAACTGCTATTCACTTTCTCGCCCAACAGGGTGGCTACGGAAGAGAAGGGATGGAGTAGGAAGGCAGGGCTTGTTTGAACTGATAACAAGAGGAAGCATGGTGGAACAAATTCATTCAACATTAGTTGTATGCCGAGGGCCAGCATACACCACTGCCTGTAGATGACAACGTGAACTGGAGAGTCAACGGTGTGGGACAAACACTTACGCTACTAAAAAGGAGTAGAACAGGGCATGATCCCAAACTTCCCACAAGACCTTCCGGAAGTGAAAACCTACAACTGAGCGGATTGGAAGTGGGTGGGTGCACTCAGCCATCTTCACCATAACTGTATTTACATTCCTAATTTTGCCAATGTTCCAAAGCGTGCCAGGGGGCGAGGCGTTCTTAGTAGCTGGGTTGGAGGTGTGCGATTATGCGTTGGTTGGTTGGTGGCGTGTTGTTTATTTATTGTGTTGTTGTGCATGTGTGTGTTAGCGTCCACACTGTCCCCTGTAACTCAAAACCTTGACTACGGGTCGTTGGTGCCTTATTCGGCCACTCTCCGATAGAAGTAGAGGTATCCCAGGTCTTTGGGGGGCTTCTCTGAGGCACACACTTTCTGATCGTTGAAGATAACCCACCTGGCAAGAAGAAAAAAAATAAATAAAACGAGGGAGAGGGAGGGGAACATCATCAGGTCTTTTCCATTTCTTAAGGCAGCAGCCTTTGGTGCACTCACGTTTATAATTACTGTATAATTACCGTTCTTCTGTTTGTTGCTGCTTTATTTAGTCTATATTTAATTCATGGTTTTAGCATCACTGGGTAAAGACATGCATTTGCATCATTAAATTTCACTTCATTTTAAAAAGGTGCTACACAACTGAATATTAGAATTAATTTAGGGACACTGAATAAATATATATTAAACAAAATCACATTTCAGCAGCATGTAAGGGTAATAATTATGGAATATTGCATATCGTCAATATAAAATATTCATTTCATATAAAATGCTAGTGGTGGCAGACCATGACTGACACACCATATACACATTACACAAACACACACGCACATACAGTACACACGCCTGAAAATAGAGGCCTGGCCCTAACCGATTAGGCCCAGAGCTCAGCACGGAACGACTAATTAGCATAGATTTTAGGCCCATCCGGCCCTAAAATGTCAAGCCTTGTCGGGTTTGGGCAGAATTTGAGAACTCTGCGCAGAGTAAAAGTGAAATTCCAGTCATCAACAACAGAATTTCATTTTAATCATAATAAAATATTTCTATACAAGTACTGTATATTACTTTTTTCATGGAACCCTATGTCCCACCTGGCCCTACTGATAGTTTGAGAACCCACATACACAGAGCATGCGGCGACCTTGCTTATCTGACATTTTTAAAAAGTGTCCAAAAATGATGGTGAGAACTTTAGAGGTTTAGAGGTCTTAATGTGTTAAATAACATTAAAATATATAGTCTATAAACACTGAAAATTACATTTATGATCATACACAGGCTTCTGATAGCCTGCTTGCTGCAAAGTTGCACATCAGTAATCTGATCCTAGACCAGCCAAAAATCATCGGCCCAGTTACAAAATACTTTATGCGTATTTTTCTCATAACGTTCCACACTGAGTACAGTCCCTTTGGTTCACATCATAAACTGAGGTAAACCCGCACCCACCCACCCAGACACATTATTGCCGATAATAAAACAGTGACACGAACACATTTTGGGATGTGGATATTATTATACATATATAAAAAAGTAATCTTGGTGGTAACTGTGGCGGACCAAAAACATTCCCTGCCTTGAATGAAAAACCTCAATGCTTGTACACACTTTGGAAGATATCCAATCATGAACATCAGGGAACCAATCTCTCTTCTTGTTGCCCTTAAAGATACAGTATACTTCACCCAACAAAATGACGTGTGTTCTATCAATTGCTTTCGTTTTGTAATCCTTCATGGTGAAAGACTTGAAAATGGGGGACAAGCATTAACAGCGGCCAAAAAAAATAATTAAATTAAATAAAACACATCAATAAAAGATCTGTGTATAAACTCCACAACTCCAGCAGTCAAAGAGCATAATCAAAGTGCCTCGTAATCAGGTCATGTCCTCAATACTTCCGAAACACTGCATTTTTTGCTGAAACATTAAGTATTTTTAACACATCCAGGAGAAAACAGTCGCATGCACGCACAAACAAACCACACGTCTTGGCGAGTAAATGCACGGCGTTGTGTTGAACCACCGCCCACGGGCGCACCCAGACGTGTTCCTCGTTAGTGCATGAGACTGTTTATCCCGCAAGTGTTTTAAATACTAATTTCAGCAAAAAATGTGCGTCTTTTGGAAGTAATGAGGAGATGGTCAAGATACAAGACCTCTTACATTATCATGTTGAGAGCTGTTTTGGGCTATACTGTATATTTATGTAGATTTGTTGTTACTTTTATATATTTCTTTTTACAGTACATCAAATATCTTCGTGTCACATCCCTTCACGTTGAATGAACACGGAAACAAACATCATCAATTAAATCCAAGGCTTCACAGTGTGAGTGAATCGATAGGTAGATGCAGCATTATGGAAAACGAATCAACCGTGACTTTGCCCTTGGCTGTGATGTTCACAATAAATGTAATCACTTTACACTGCATACGATAGAAGAGTACTTTGGTGCCCCCTGTTAAGCATGCATCACCAAACTACTTTGAAGATTATGAAGTTGAAAGGCTATTGAAAAAGGACTGAGACAAACTTTACAAAAAAAAGTATTAATAATAAATAATGGATTACATTTTTATAGCGCTCTTCTATGCACTACGTGCTTGCTCAAAATTCTTTACAATGGTCCATTCATTCATATATTGGGAAGTGAAGCGGCCAATGCTCAGTGTCCTCACTTCCCACATTCACACACCATTGGTGGCAAAGTGCGGTTCAGCGTCTTGCCCAAGGACATGTAGACAGGAGGAGCTGGGATTCGAACCGCCGGCCCTTGGATCACTGTACGACCTGCTCTACCTCCTCAGCCACACACAGTATTGTACTGGGGCTGTGTATATTACTTAAAGTGAAAAGAATGTTGGAGGAAATTTGATTTCATGTCGAATTAAGGGGATCGGAGAGGTGGAGCAGTGTGATCCCAAACAGCCAGTCTTACAGAAACTCAATTATGTTTACAGCATTGCCAAAGTGAATTAGGTTATCATATTACGTCTCCAAATGAATGCAGTACTTACTGTTGGTCCTTCTTGATGTGGCATACGTAGTGTCCACACATTGTGCTTGTCCCCATGTGACTGATGAAGGCAAACAGCTCATACTCTGGACAAGAAGCAAAGAAAAGACAATATAAATGGAGCGATGCTATTTATCTTTTGTATCGTCGGCATACAGCTTCGTTCAGTAATTGTCTTTGCTCTCCTGTAGTTTACATTGATATGGCGCAAAAGGGGATAATGCAAATTGCCAAATGATCTGAACATTATGACAACACAAGCCAGCAGAGCATAGCAGACCTTTTTTATATGAATTATGTTAAGCTTGGAACCAAGCCACGCAGGGTCCTGGTGAATCATGACAATAAAATATTTGATTCTGTGCCAAAAAAGGGTATTTATTTTGAAAGCATGTTGCAGGTTTACTATCACCAAGATGCTGCACATCTTACTGGTGTGCAAGAAGCGGACCCACAAACAGACAGGCTATATATGCCCAGGGACCTTGGCCATGCCAGTTTTTCACTGTGCATTTTTTGGTCAAAGTTGATCCCAAGCCAAAGCGACAGCACTCTCCCAGCAGTGTCTGCTATCACCCAAGCGGATGCGTGCCCTTTATTGCGAGGTCGATTCTTGCCCTCAGGCATCTCACTGGTTAATTATACTCTCATAAAATTAAACATTCAAATTATCCTTTGACACAGAATTAAAATGGGTTATGGTCAGGATTCAAAAGGAGTAGATAAGAGAAGGTTGCACACACCATTGTTGGTGAGGTGCTGCTTAGGCCTTGGAAAATAAATATAGAAGATAAATAAAAAGGCTACACACTCATAGCCATACAAAATGCAAGCACTTATTTTAAAAAGAGGAAAACAACATTTGAACCCTGTAACACTTCTTCAGGGAAATGTATGAAACCTTGGTATGTCCTCTTTTTAAATATATATATATTTTTTAATTTGTGGCTATGAGTGTGGAGCCTTTTTCTATGTGATTCAGAAGGAGTCTGGATGGCTCAGAAATCCCTATTGGAAAAATGTGTGGGCTTTCCATCTGTGGAGGAAAGATAAGGTCTGCACACTGGATAATGCTCCGAAGCGTAAAAGGTTTATTGAATGGTTCCTTTGCACCATCTGTGGAAGCGCAACATTGCCGCCACTGCTACGGCCTCGCCCTGTATCTGCCCAGGCCCCATTCCTCTCGTTTTCGTGGTTAGAACTCAATCAACTCACTGCCTGGTCCGTCTCTGACGCGGGGCCCAGGAGGGGGCTCCCTGGTGCCCTCGCTCTCTCCAGCGGAGCGGCCTCCTTCAGAAACATCCATGGACTCCAGGTCGTCCAAGTGGGAGAAGATCCAGTCTACTGCCCGCTCCAGTACATTGCTCTGAGGACATAGAGGACACAGAGTGGGGTCATTCACAACATTTTCATCAACCAAGGAAAAAAAAAAGAGAGAAAGGAAAATCACACCTGTGTTTATCATCTTTCAACATTGATTACAATATAATGTTTACGCAAAGGGTGCAGTTTAATATTTTATGTAAATCTTTCTTTTCATGTGCTATACAATTAAAAGGTAGGGTAAGTGATTTGAAATTCATCGTGTAGTACCAGCCTGGTGCGCTAGGGGCCCCCAAGAGTAGCTACACTATGTGAACCTGCTGCTTGATCCTGATTGGAGGAGAATTCACCCTCCACCTTTTATTAGCTCGGCTAATTAACTCTGCTAACGTGGGGAGGGGGAAACTACATATATGGTCTGCTCTGCACACCTTATAATAGAGCATTTTAACAGATTTTGTTTTTGGGTGATATCTGACAAAAGTGAAATCACTTCCCCTACCTTTAACTTTCCATGCCTTGTCACTCCCATAATTAAAATAACAGTAGTAGTTAGGCATTTAACAGAACATCCTTACAAGTGCTAAATTTAAACATGACCAAGAGAGGCATGGAAAAAGCTGTTCTATTGGCAATATACACAAAAAAAGTCAATTTGCAGTTTGCAAGATCAGCTCTGGAAAATCCCACAGAGGGACAAGGAGCCGTGATGCTGTGTAAAACAGTGTAAGATATGGGTTCACTTTGGTTGTGCTGGCTACGGACATCTGTCAAAATGATGGAATGGACAATGTAAGGAGGCTCTACAGAGCAGGACAAGTTAAATCCAAGTCAAATATCCCACAGAGGTACCGTACTGATACAAAAACGTTTTTGTAACAGAGAAAAGAAGAGAAAAAAAAAACACTTTCCCCCCTACAACAGTCACTATGTCTGTGCTAGCTATAAGGTGACCAGATGTCGCTCTTTGCGTGACAGTTGCTCATCTCCAAGGCTTTTCAGGTGTCCCACTAATTGAGCCCCTGTCCCACGTTAATGCCAAAATAGTTGGGTTTCTGTTTCTGTCTCTTTTCCTGCTATAAATGTGTTTTCAAGTTTGTCAAAATAAGCAGAGTATTCCATATGGTGCAATTATACTCCCACCCTCACTCCAGAGGGGCTACATTGCATGTACTGCCCTATCAAAAATAGTGGATCTACAAACACAAAACGCGTCGCATTGTGACGTGTTTTGTGCTTGTAGATCCGCTATTTTTGCTATAATTTCAAATGGAATCCTGAATTATTTTCACCAAGATCTTAATAGTTTGCTAACCGCAACACGTTTTCCCCCACTTGTCCCACTACTTATGTCCATCAAACGAACAGTTTGGATCTGGTCACAGCCAGCTAGCTACCCCTGGAGCGCGTCTCACCGTGGCTTTAAGTGCTTTGGTGGCCTGGTCCCTGCTGAAGCCCATGGAGACGATGGTGGCCAGGTGCTCCTCAGACAGGCTCTCTGTGGGCGTGGTCCCTGGAGCAGAGCTACAGCCGGGCATCACCAGGGGGGAGGAGAAGTCTGGAGACAGAGAGAGAGAGACGTTTCAGACAATGCATTTGATGCTGACTTCTGTGGCTGCAGCCTGCAATCGCACATAAAACACCCATCTAGTCTGTGTTTAATGGCTGCTAGAATTCCACTTCGAAAGGAAGTCGCGTGGTTTGAGAAGAGACAGCCTTGTTTGATGGGGGAGAATAACGCAGGCATCAAGCAAGGCTGGCTTGTCAAACATGAGACTTCATTTGGAAATTAATTTGAGCAGGACAAAACAGGACAAGACTTGTGCATAAATGGTGCATTTATATAGCGCCTTTCCATGGCACTTTACATAGTTTATTCATCACACACACACACACACACCACACACACACACACGTTAGTGGAAACCATGCAAGGCACCTACCAGCATCAGGAGCAATAGACCTTTCAATAAGCCCCGCCCTCTCCCCAGTGTCCACCCAAGGGTAGGACACTTCCCAGCCAGGTTCATTCCAATGTAAATATCGTATACATTACACATTAAATACAGGTTCATTTATGGAACCGGACCTTCAACATCTTCAAATCCGTTAACACCAATTCTGGGAGAGCCTGAGTTTGAAACGGCAACCTTGCGGTTACCATGTGGTGACTGTAACCCTCAGCCGGCACCACCCGATTACAATGTTTTACAGTAGCATTTTGCTTTCAACCAAAGGCATACATTGAAATGTTAAACTAGTATTATTATGATGATCACTATTATCAACCCAGTGAAAGTGGAAGATGTACACACACAGTGCTTTACCAACCTGGGTCATCCATATGGCCCATGACCCAGTTCATGGCAGCATCGATTCCAGTGTTGCCCGTGTAGTAGACTGCTTTCCTGCAGGCTTCCAGAGGGAATCCCATCTCACACAGCTGGGAAACGGTGCCGTCGTCCAGGACTGGGGCTGGGTTTGAGAGAAGATTGAATTACTTGGATGTCCTCAAACAAAGCTGCAATGAGCCCTTCTCACAACCACACCCATTGGGAGGGGAGTTTAGTCACTGTCCAATGCACTGTTTAGTCACTGTCCAATGCACTGTTTAGTCACTGTCCAATGCACTGTTCAGTCACTGTCCAATGCACTGTTCAGTCACTGTCCAATGCACTGTTCAGTCACTGTCCAATGCACTGTTCAGTCACTGTCCAATGCACTGTTTAGTCACTGTCCAATGCACTGTTTAGTCACTGTCCAATGCACTGTTTAGTCAGTGTCCAATGCCTGTCCAAATAGTTTAGCAACTGTTGCTATCCAGCTCAAGTTTTTCTGGTCAGGCTTTCCTCTACTAACATGCCTATTGGAGAAGAAAAATTGCGGTGTCAATAGCAAAATGCCGTTTTTGTTCGACAATTTGCTGCTTTCATTCTTGGGTGGGTATTTGCTAATATAAAGGCAACTTAAAGGGACATGTCATGATTTCTGCCAAAAACATATATTATGTTAATGGCATTGAGAAAGACTTTCCTGATATTTTAGATATAGTCCAGGAAGTAGTAATAGACGAGTGAAGTGTCCCTTTAAGTAAATTAAAACTTTAAAACACTGGCAAACCCATCATTTGAAACTATAGTCAATGAAGTGATGCAAAGTAATAAAAATAAGGACAAAACATAATTAAAACCAACTCACAATATAACATGGAACATATAACAAAAAGGTGAAGGGGAGGAAGGAAAAGAAAAGGAGGAAAGATGGAGGACGCGGAGGTTGCCAGTCAGTGAGGAAGGAGATAAAGGGCAGAAACGACAGACAGACTGACACAGCAGTGGGGAGTAGAGTGAGTCGTCCTCCTCGTTGCCGTGGAAACCCAGGATACCTTTGACCTCCACGTCAGGGGTCATGAGTGGGGGCGGGGCCACCTCCGGCAGAAGCTCCTCCCCTGGCTGCTGGCCCATCCCACGGAGCGCGCTCAGATCCAGTGTATCGGGAACGTCGATGCTCACGTCTGCAAGGAAAAAAAAACAAAAACAAAAACAACGCTCTTCATTCTTTGTGTGTGTTGTCCAGTGCTAAGCTGGAATCTGATGGGAATTCACATGAGAATAGAGCTGCGCAGTGACGTCACCGCCCCTGTTCCAGAAACAGATTCCCCATTCATTTTTCTCATAGACTTGATTCATATAAAGACGATTGCGCCGCGTTCAAAGCCAACTCGGGCCGTGACAAATCGTGATGACACACACAATCTTTTGGGACAATCAAATCATTTCTAAAGATATAAAAAATAAACCAAAAGTGTCGTTCGAAGCCTGCAGTATCCTGCAGTTTTCTACTTCTGGCTAATTAGATATCATATGCTAATATTGTGTTTGTTGTCATGATTTGTCACAACCCGAGTTGGTTTTGACTGCGGCGCAATTGTGTTTTTATTATCCTTTTTCAAAAAGTCTATGAGGAAAACGAAGGAGGATTCCGTTTCTGGAACACGGGCGACGTCATGAAAGGGGCGTAGCTGCGCAGCTCTATTAGTCCAACACGCAGGAATAGCCATCGGACTAGCACTCGAACATGTTTGAAGTAAGTAAGTAAAGCAGGGGTTTTCAACCTTTTTCATACCAGGGCCAACTATTTATTCTGCATTTTAGCCACGGACCACCATTTGAGGTTGAGTTTAGTCTCTCGGAGCCAAAACTAAGGATTTTCAAGCTTATGGCCACAATTTAGGAGAGATAACTGGCAAAACATTGGTAAAATAACAATTCTTCTACATTTTCTAATTGTGTAGATTCTTGGAAATTAAGTAATTCAGATGTTTAAATGTAATTTAAGCAATCGGAACTTTACAGAACTATAAGGGTGCATTTGGTTACCAACTGTCCATCATTTAGCTGGGGACCTGGAATCCTCTCAGGGACCACTGGTTGAAAACTCCCAGTGTGAAGACTATTGGACCAAAAATAGTATCAGAACTACAGGCCTTTACCCACTCTGGCCTCTGACTTTTGGCTTCACCAGGCTCTTCTAATTACAGGTTTTTCTATTCCTCCAATATGAGAAATTATCCAAAATACTGATTGTAAAGTAGAGAAAGCAAACTGAAGGAAGAAAGGATGAAGAACATCCGGCGATTTCTGAAATCAACCGTTTATTTACCAGAGCAATTTTGACTGTGTGTCATAATGATGATTTTCACTGCATGCTTTTGTAATTTGACGTACTGTGATCGGATGGGTTGGTTAATAACTGTAATTCTTCAGAGACAGTTTGGTAAAGGCAATTACATCAAAAGGTTAATAACTGCCGGTCTGATTAGGAGGCTTTGTTAGCATCGATTTTGAGCATTGTGAAGGCAATTCTGATTGCCACGGTAAAAGCGAATAAAACACTTTTGGCACTATGAATATGTACTCACCCAGTTTCTTGGGGACCCAATCAAGGCCAAATGTGAACTTCTTGATTTGGATGACGAGGTGGTCGGGGAAAGAGGCAAAGCGGGTTGTTCTGAATAGAAACAAAAGGACACAACGCTATACCAAAGCCCTTTGTGGAAAAACTCACTGATGGAAAACCCACCAAATGACTACCATCAAAACAAATGTTTTAAGAACTACTGTAGCTTTAATAGCAACCGATAAGATGCTGTAATTTCATGCCATCAGCCATTTTATCACAGCCCGCAAAATTGGTTATCCTTTTGTCCCCTCAAGGACTTCAGTAATCTATCCTGTAAGGGGAGGATATACTATTGTACCATCGTATTTCTTACGGGTAAACTGCATTCTTTTCCAGATGGCTGAATATCTCATTCTGGAAATAACCTTTTCATATACGCTTCTTATAAATGATGATGGGGAAACTATATCCAGTATGGGGTGTGTGTGTGTGTGTGTGTGTGTGTGTGTGTGTGTGTGTGTGTGTGTGTGTGTGTGATCTTTCTCCTTACTTGGTAGCAGTTGTCTTGGCCTGTACGGCTGAACTCCAGAAGTCTGTAAGGACCTCTGGTTCACTGAGAGCAGCCATGCAGGCTGTGAATGGAATCTGGGCACGCACCGTCGGTGGAGGGTTGGAGGGGTCAGCCTCTTCCCGCCGACGCTCTGCCTCCTGCAGCTCCTCTGTTTGGGGGAGGACAGGGATGGAAATGCAAGGAAGACAATCACAACAGGTTGACACCGGGCTGGTGTCCATTCTGCCACGGTACAGCAGTGGTTCTCCCAACATTTTTGGCCCACAATTGTCGATTGTCTAATGCAGTGGTTTTCAACCTCTTTGAAACCAGGGCCCACTATTTATTCAGCATTTGAGCCACGGATCACCATTTGAGAACATTTTCACCCGACAGGCCCCAAAACTAAAGATTTCTTTTGTCCACAATTCCAGGCTGGACTGGGAAACAAAACAGTTAAACATACAGACCAAATGACCATTAATCTACCACATTCTCTAGTTGTGTAGACTGCTAATTCAGACAATGAATAGTTTAACTCTGTGAGCGTACAAATGAAACAAAATTGTTGCGCTCTCAAAGAGTTATATCTGGTTAACTGACTTTTAGCCTGAGGAACAGTGGTTCCCAGACCACTGGTTGAAAACCACTGCGCTACGGTACAGCAATCGTTTCTCCAACATTTTTGGCCCGCAACGATTGCCGATTGTCTTAATGTAATTCTGCGAGATGCACTCCCTCTGCCAACTTCAATATAATTTGCTTAAGGAATGTAGTATAAAATAACCCTCAACTACAGCAGATACAAGCACAGTCACCCAAATTAAGTAACGTCATATTAATTTGTTAGACGTCACATTGTACCGTACACTGCCAGCAGACGGAGTTCATTGTTTCTACTGACCTGTGTTGGTAGCCTGGTCCATGGGAACAGGCAGCTGGAGGATGTAGTCCACCCTCTGTGTGTACTTGGCTTTCTGTGACTGCTGACACACGATCCTCTCCTCCACCAGGAACCTGAAGGCTTCAGACGGGTTTGGCCCCGAACGACAGTTCCTCTGTGACACAGGAGGGGAGGCAGAGTCAGCACTGTGCATACAAGCAGAAATTTAAATCTGTGATGATAAGCCGAAACCACTGGTTTTCAACCAGCGGTCCCCGAGAGGATTAGAGGTGATCCCCAGCTAAATGAAGGATCTGTTGGTAACCAAATGGAACCTAATCAGTAAATCTTGAGATGGTAAAATGAAACCAAATGGACCCATAACGGTCCATTTGTTTTCATCATGCGTATATCTCTATCTACACAATTAGAAATTGTAAAATTGTTATTTTGACCAACATTTTGCCAGTTAAATCTAAATTGTGGACAGAAGCTTGAAAATCCTTGGTGTTGGGTCCAAGAGACTAAACTCAACATCAAATGGTGGTTAAATCGTGGATAAAATGCAGAATAAATAGAATAAAACCAGTGGCCTAAACTAACCCATTTAGGTCTGATCTAAGTTTTCTGGAAAAAAAAATATTTATATACCGTAACAATATAACAATTTTTGAATACGGCAAAAAAAAGTGTATTTATTCTCGGCCAAAATGGGTTTTAATCATAAAAAATGTTGACATGTAGGCCATTATTAGAGATATTTGACTTGAGAGAGAAAGATTGAGACAGACAGTACCTCCACCATGTTTATGAAGTGCAATAAGAACTCCTGTGCATCCTGCTGCCGGTTGGTGGAGAACTCCGGGTGGCCCCGTCCAACAAGAGCTTTGAACATGCGTGGTGCAATGCCCACTTGGTCTCCCTGGAACACAGTATGAACACAGTCTGTCACTAGAGGGACAACGATGAATCATGTTCTCCCCCAAAATCACCAGCAAACCATAGAGATGATCCACCAGATCAATTTTCCCACATCTCACAAATCCATTGTAAACAGTTTTGAATCCACTCCACCTCACCTCCACTCTATTGGATCATTATTATGAAACTGCTAGAGACTGCTGTGCTGTGACCGGCTAAATTCCCACTGCTTAGATCATACACACAAATCTGATCCTCACTACTAGCTGCAAATATTGTGCATCCAAGAATTTCGCCTTTATGATATGATAATAATGTGCCACACGGTCATCTACCGTAATGGGCCCTAGCGGGTCCATTTGGTTTCATGTTTACACTCTCAAGAGTTATGATATTCACCATCTAAATTAGCACCACTTCATTAATAAGTCATAAGTCATGTTCATTTTGGTCTAATTTTGATGTTTTGCCTCTTTTGTTTGCGAAAATCCATCCGGGAATTGTGAACAAAACCAAATGAAATCTTTAGTTTTGGGGTCTGTGGGGTGAAGATGTTGTGAAATTGTGAAAAAGTTGAAAACCACTACTCTAACATGAAGCACCTGACTATAAGCCCGGTGCGGCTTAGCCAGGTGCGGCTTATACAAGGAAAAAAAAAATCAGTATTCTGCCCCAAATTTAGCTGGTGCAGCTTATACTCAGGTGCCTCTTTATTAATTATGGTGAATGAGTTGTACGGTACAGGTTCTTTGCTCACCCTGGGTTCAGACGTGCCAGATTCATCTCCAGGGTCTGGCGCAGGTTTGGAATACTCTCCTGACAGTAGACCGTGACCGAGCTTGGCTCTGTAGTAAGCATAAGGCATAGGATATTATTCATTAGCCTACATCCATCACATCCTTTCAAACCATCAAATGGCACTGATCAAAAGGGACTGCTCTCAGTCACCTGAGGGAATAAATACATGTACGCATAATATGTCGCCCCTATGGGAAAGGTATTATAATAACTGGACTTTCACAATTACATTTTAATGAGATAAACCGTTTCAAGTGACAGGGTGAGGGTTGTCAATTAAATTCTCTGTGAAATAAAATATCAGACAACAGTGTTCACTTTTGGCAGCTAAAACATCAGTAGAGATCTAGTTCACCAAAGCTTCAAGTCATATTTTAATAGTCTTGTTCATGTTGAATATAATTATAGCTTTTTTTCATGTAAATGCCTTTGATTCCGCCTGTCACTCAGGATTCTTGAAAGCAAAGGTTTTACAATGATGTTCCATCAAGATGATTGTTGTAAAAGATCAGAGGCTTGCTGTTTTCATGCTTAGCACTCTGTCGTTAGGAAAAGTAATTTCAAATGATGTGCAGTTGTGCACTCATGTTACAAACAAACATGCTGCTAATGACAGTTGATTATCTTTAATCCTGAAACCAGAGTGATTACCCACCCATCAATGGATTACTTAAAGGCAATTTCTTGCCTTTAATTGGACAGATTGTTCAGCCATTATCTAATTCAGGGGTTTTCAACCAGTGGTCCGGGGGGGCACCGGTGGTCCCTGAGAGGATTCCAGGTGGTCCCCAGGCCAAATGAATCATGTTTACACTCTCAAGAATTAAAATATACACCTGAATTAGCACAAGTCTACACAACTAAAGAATGTGTAAGATCAATGATCATTTTGATCTGTATGTTTGCCTGTTTTGTTTTCCCCGGAATCCAGCATGGAATTGTGGACAAAAGCGAAAGAAATCTTTGGTCTTGGGGTCTTGGGGTCTGCGGGGCTAAAATGTCATCAGATGGTGGTCCGTGGCTCAAATTCTGAATAAATAGTGGACCCTGGTATGAAAAAGGTTGAAAACCACTGATCTAAATGATTTCACCATCGAGTTCTAGCGGGAACAGGCCTAGCCTAGTTTATACTGTACAAGCCATAACTCATGACTTTTAAACTCAATGACAAGCATCCCGTGTCCATGGACATGTATGAGAAGAATTTATCATCTCCTTGAGCAAAACATTTACGCTGTGAGACATTAATGACATGTTGTGAGCCGCTGGAAATTTCTGGAGGTATGAGCCAAGTGGCTCAGAGCCTGCGAGACCTTCCAAATGATACCCATCCAGTGCCAAAAAACCTGGCCCACGGGGGTCGTCTTGCACAGTACTAATTAGGCTTTAGGCTTTAAAATCAAGCTCATGACCTCAGTAAGAGAGAGACTCTCTCCAAGTTCTATGGTACAGTGCCGTCTCACAGGAGTTAAGCAGGAGTACCTTTTAAAAGGTAAAGTAAGTCCAAAAGTCCATATTTTTTATGCTGACGTGACCTGTCTCAACTCGGATGGCTTAGACGTAAGAGGACACTCACACTTGGGTTTTGAAGTCCTGTGTCGGATCACTAGGCGCTTCATCGAAGATCTTGTCAATGTTGGACACATACCTTAGTCAAAGAAAATGATTTGAATAATTAGCATTAAAATATAAAATATATCAGTCAACGTGAGAAATCTGATTATACAGTAGTTAGGCAGTTCATGCAGAGGCGTGTGTTCTTCCAGCCCTCCCCAGGCTGAAGCAAGGCACAACCGAGACTATATTTTCGCCCCCATCTGTCCATATGTGTGACCCTCTGTGTGCAGATAATTCCGGCACTGTTAGACTGATAGGTGCAGAAATAAGCATGCATGGTCCTTAGAAGTAAAAAACGGTGTCTGGTATAGCACCACTAGGAGGAGAAATTTGTTCTGCTAAAACATGTCTTTATCATCTGCCGATTTTGTCAAAACATCACACAAATGGGTACACATCACCTTTATCCGACAGAATTAATATATCATCCCATCCTGATTGGCTAAGAATGGCTTTCAAAGTTTGTATTGTGGCCCGCTTTGAACAAAATGTCTCAAATCACTGCTGTGCAACTTTACACATATTCCCAGTAGACCAAGGACAAAATGTCACCCTACATATTTCAAATCTGCCTCATGGTGGAACTATAATAGGCTGGTTCACATTTTTTGGCCTAGAACTCTGGAAAGGGCAAATCTCATACAATTTGGAACACGTTTCTCAGTTTCTCTACTGCTGCATTTGCCGTTGCTTGAGCTTCGTATGGATTATTGTAAAAGGCCAGTGACACTGTCACTCCCTATAGTATGAGCTATAATTTGAACAACTTCGTTACAAGGATCAAGCCAAGAGAGGAAAAAAAAAAAAAGACCCGATGGAGAACAGTTTCTGTTTTCTGGTCACGGAGGCTGCAAATTCACCCACCATTTTAATGGAGGAATTGAGACCGAATCACAAGAGGCAAGAGAGAGACCAAATGGAGAGCTTTACAAAGTGAAGTATAAAAACTGAATGAGGCGACAGTGAGGGCAGGGGAGGTTTTTACTGACTTGCTCTGGAAGTCAGGCACGGTGAAGAGCACTTGCATGACGGAGTTGAGGTAGCAGCTGTTGCCCAGGTTCTTCATGCCGGTGAGGCCAGGGCCATGCAGGGGCCGCAGGGTGGTGCCCGACTCCTGGATCACCTCCCACTCCCCAACCCGCTGGTTCGCCGCGATCTCCAGCTCTGTCATCGTTCGCTCCGTCTACACATGAGACAGTGAAGGAGGAGGAAGAAGGAAGAAGGAGGTGAAATGCACTCAAAGATCTAGTGCAGTAGTTTGCAACCTTTTTCATACCCAGGCCCACTATTTATTCAGCATTTGAGCCACGGACCACCATTTGATGACATTTTAGCCCCACAGACCGAAAAATAAAGGATTTCTTTTGTTTTTGTCCAATATCAGTATCAGGCTGGATTTCAGAACCAAAACAGGCAAAGAATAGATCAAAATGACCATTAATCTACTACATGCTCTAGTTGTGGCCCAATTCAGATAATGAATATTTTAACTCTTGAGTGTAAACGCTCTCAAGAGTTTTTACGCTCTCAAAGAGTTACATTTGGTTAACCAACTTAGCTGGGGAGCACCTGGAATCCTCTCAGGGACCACTGGTGGCCCCCGGGCCACTGGTTGAAAACCCCTGATATAGTGAAATGAGAACCAACCAGCATTTTATTTTTGAAGATTCTCTCTGAAAGGGAGAGTTGCGGGTTTTTGAAACTGAATCAGAATGTGTCATCTCTCCAGGCTATGAGACATCACTCCGTCTCGCGCATACAGAGTGTTTGTTTACAAAGTGACACAGAGAGGCAGCAAGTTTCTGGCTTTTTTTCTGACCTATAATATATTCAGATACATGTCGTAGTGTGCACTGCTGATTAAATTTAAACGAGTTGATACCATCTGAATGTCATCTTGAATGAGACTAAAAACGGATTAGTTCTGTAATCAAAACCAGCTGTGTTTCGAGGATGATGCAGCAATGGGAATCAAACAGGTGAATAAAATCAAGCTTCATTATTATTCATGTGGCACTCAACCTGTCATCACTTATCATCACGCATTACATTTTCATTCAGAGGGAGTAATTCGAATTTTCTTCTTCTGATAAATGCACAAAAATGTGAATATGAATTTTCTTTTGATGGCTACGGATATCGCCAGTAATGAATCGCTCTATGCTCGATATATAATCCTCGCGGCCGTCCGACCCTCTCCTCAGATGGCAGAACGCAGCTTTTGGCGTCGTGTTAACAACGTGTAGAGGAGCTTCACCATGGAAACCAGGGACACCAGTGGAAGAGGTGGATCTCGTCGGCGTCGCCTGCTTTCTTAACTATGTTGGGCTTCTGTTGCAACTGCGACAGACCACACCTACCGTTCTCGTCGTGTCCAAGGCCTTGAGATGGAAACTTAAATTCCCTATTATTGGAACTGGAACACCATAACATTTAGACTGATATATGGGTTCTCCTTCAAAAAAACGTTTTTTTCTATAACAAATCAATTACAGTATTGCCTTTAAACTTTGGGGAAACTTTTTTCTCCCGTTAAGCTTCAAAAAGCACATTAACCAAAGAAAGGGGGAGCAGGACTAACTCGAGAAAAGATAAAGTGAACTTCATTCATCCCATGGCAGGAAATATAACACTGCAGGAATAAGGAACAAAGGCTACACGTACAAATACACTAGTGGATACCAATAATAAAAACAGAACATAAAAATGCAGTCAAGACAAAAATTAGGAAAAAAAGAACATATCAGGAGGGATGAATGGAAGAAAGGGGACAATGTGTGAAAACACAAACATGCTGAGGTAAAACAAAATCAATTGCCGAGGTACAGGCGACTAGAGCACTGGTTTTCAATCAGTGGTCCGGGGACCACCAGTGGTCCTTGAGAGAGTTCCAGGTGGTCCCCTACCCAGCTAAATGATGGAGAGTTGGGAACCAAATGGACTCCTATAGATCTTCAACTCAACTCTTGGACCCTTGGGTCCATTTTGTTTCATTTTATGCTCTCATGTGGTAGGTTACCGTTAAACATCTAAATTATTAATTTACAATACAAGACGTTACACTATTAGAAAATGTAGAATAATTATTTTGATTCATGACTGCCTGTTATACGTAGTGCGGTTTTACTCCCTGGAGTAAAAATGGTTGAAAACCACTGGACTAGAGTACAAAACTGATGAGGAGAGGCCACCTGAGCACAGAGGGGCAGAAGAAAGGTCTGCCATGTTAATGGTTAAGAACAGTGAGAAATAAGAACTGCCAAGAGCAATGTATGAATAATAGACCGTAATAAAACAGTGGCGTGACAGTGGAGTTGAGAGTGGAGGAGCAGTAAGGGGGCGTTCAATAAAAAGTTACTTTTTGGGAGGGTTGAGCCATAAGTTTTAAGATGATCTACAGTCTCTAGATCACATTGCAGTTGAATTTCAGAGCCCTCCGTTGTAACGGAGAGTAAATCGAAGGTTGGCTCTTTGCGGCAGAACAGCCCATACAAATCTGGAGTACTGCCAGTGGAGAACCATTCAATATCCCTCAGCCATTTGGTCACACTCACACTGGTGCAAGACGACGGGCAGCACATGGCAGTCCCATTCCACTTTTCTCTTGTTTTTTTTCTCCATCTCCCACAGAATGACCAGCTGGATCCCAGTGACCGGATCAGTCATAAAATGCTGCCTCCCAATCTGTAGTGATCTATTCTTTTTTTTAGCAGTATTTGACACAATGTGCTTGCCATGTACATCTTTGCTCATCATTGAGACAATAAGGACCTTAAGCCTATGACGACGCCCTCACTACGCGGCAACAGGAACTCGATCATTCCTACTACGGCAGAACCTACGCTTTAACTTAGTGTCCACAACGCCTGTTTGACACGCGCTGCATTGCGGATGGCTACGGCGATTGCGTCATAGCAGCCGTATTCCTGTAAGGGGTGCCGTTCCGAAAATTCTGGAGCTTAAAGAGGCTAGTAGCACTAAAGCAGCTCTCCTACCCTAGTGGTGAGACCTACCAGGTTTCTTGGAAAAGGTCTGTGTTTATCCACCCATACTCCTCCGGACTGCAGTCTAACCAAATGTGACTACTGCAAAATCACTCCTTGCTGGCCTAAATGATCCATTATGCGGCAGTAATCGTGGCCTGCTTCTTTCAATGGGTCCTGGTTACTGCACACACCGACTACAAAATGCTAATGTTAGCCTAAAATGCAACTGAAGGCATGCCTTGTACCGACCGGTACGAGGCATCTCTCAAGGACCTCACTTTAGATTAGCCTAAACTGGGAATGCTGTATGAGCACTAAAACACTGTCGACCGTGCGACACACATCCTAGACTCTTCTCCCTCCCAATGTGTGGAACAAACTACCCGGTCCACTCAAGTGATGCCTGCATCCTGCATCCAAAAATGCAATTTACAGGTTTTGGACACAACAATCAGTAAACTACTGCATCCGTTGCATTAATGTACCGTGCAGGTATAGTAAAAATAATCCACTGTGACAAAACAATCGCAAACAAACAAATGTGCAGGTACTTTTGGCGCTGCGTTGTTCAAATGCCTCAATAGTTTTTAAGCCTGTACAAAAATAACAAGAGAAAAATATTGCCTAGTCCCATACAAGCAATACTTCTGTCCCTCAAATTAACAGTTCACCTTACTTTAGGAGGTTTGGGCAGCAGATCAGTTATTTTTGATAAAAATGGATAATTATTAAATTTCCATTTGCAATATTTTTTTAATGTTTGAATCTTGTGCCATTGTTTTAGTGCTATTGAATTTATTTCATTCAGTTTGCAAACAAATTAGTTTTCAGATGTGGAATTGCGTCAACATGAGTATAACCACATTATAACCATATAAAATGAAATGGGATTTAAATGCGGCAATTTGTAAAACTGACAAAAAATGACTCTTAACGTCGCTGAAGTGGGACTTGTCAAATATCCCTGGGACTCTTCTAAGACCTTCCCTGCATCCCCAGACTCATTGAAAACCTATTACATCACCCCAGGCATAACTCAACCCCAATATCAGTCCACAGTATTCACACTCACTTAGTTCAGATTATACCTCACTTCACTATCTTACCCATTTCTTTTGGATAGGACGATCGGCATGTTATTACATCAAAGACTTGTTTTTATCAAGTTAATACCGGAAATGTGATTCTTATTTACACAGATAGGTACATTGTTTACCTACGTAGTTACCTTGTATCTTAGTTTATTGGATGCAATACACTGTTCTCTCTGTACTTTCTATTTATTTAGCTTGCATTTTTCTACAGCAAAAATAATAAACAAACAGGGTTAAGCCCCGCTGTGGATAGGGGGCTTTACAGACAGGGAGTAACAAATGGAGCCTTCTAGTTCATTTTCAACGGGACAGGCGTTTTGTGCTCATACAACAGTGTGTGAAAAAGCAAGTGTGTGACGCCGGGCAGCGTCCAGCAGGGGCGTTTTTGCCATTAGGCAGACTAGGCCTGATGCGCCATGGGGGGGGCACAGGGGCGACCACCAGACATGCTTTAATACTGTAGGATACAAGGTTAAAAAGCCTCATATGGATAAATAAATACAATATACACGTCCTCTATAAGAATAGAATTGAACATTTAAAACACATACATGTTCTTTAGTTTAAAAATAGTTCATATTTTTGGAGGGCGATATTTTACTGTGCCTGACAGGTATGATATCACAGGAGATTTTTTTCTAAGCTATTTGGCAAGATTTTCCCTGGAGCCCCCCTTTTGGTAAGAGGGGCTCCAGGGAAAATCTTGCCAAATAGCTTAGAAACGCAGCTGGCGCCCAGTGTTGTTTATTGTGCGCATGCTCGTTTCGTGCACGCGCCTGCGATGTATTTTAGACCTCAATACTGCAAGCTTTTTTTTTCTCGCTACGCGATTCTCGTCTCTCAACACTGATTGGCACAGTGGAATCGCCGCGATAATGCATGCGTTTCAGACTCCCGTCGGTAAAGCCCTTGAGACCGTCTGCTGTATAGTACTGTTCATACCTTCTCCATGGTCATCATGTCGATCCCAAAGTGAGCTAAGTGCTCTGGCAGCTTTGGATCCAGCACCATGTCATCCTCATCATAGGAGTACACATCTGGGGAGGAAAAAAAAAACAGCCCATCAATGAACATCGTGTATGTATCCTTTAAATCCGTGTTTAACAACAGGAAGCATAGGAATTGATTCATACACCATAATCTTTATTCGTTCACATGCTACATGTACAAAGTGACAGTGAGACAGTTTAATTCCATGGCAAGGAATATTATTTTGTTGTCGTTTGTCGACACGAAGGAGCCTTCAGCTGAAGACTCAAATGTAAGTAAAAGTAATCCATAATCTACCTTGACTCATGTAAATAACATTTATGCTTCATAGAGTTCTTGCTGAACTGCTGAAAATCCTACAATAGTCTTAGTTGACCAAGGTACTCCAAGGGATCTGTCCTAGGCCTGGCCCCATGTTTGCAGATTTATAAACTCACAACGCATTGCGTCAACATACAGAACTTAGCATTGTCCATAATGTGGGACAGACTTGACTTACTACCAGTGCCCTAGTTTACTTTGTATGTAGGCCACTAACTGCGCAGTCTACACGTCTGATCTCGTAGAATGTCATTGTCCCTGTCCCTATAACAAAGACATTTGACCATGTCATTTCAATTTCACCTGCGATCCACTCTGTTGAACAACCGCGGTGCTAGACGTATGACATCTTTGTGGTACTGGTTAGTTTCTTGACCCCAATTCCTTGGACATTTTCTGTCACAACTTAATGCCTTTCAACAAAATTAAACTTTCCATTGAGGGAGAATAAAGTTTTGTAGAACAGAATGAACCTGATAACGTCCATCTGCCATCTGGACAGGGGTTGGCTTGTGGCAAAATACAAAATCACATATTCAACTTCCAGGCACCTTAGGCTGTTGAGCCTGACGGCATACCGCGGGTTCAACTCCCGATCCCGACTGCCCTTGCTGTGTGTGTATGTGTGTGAGTGTGTGTGGGGGGGATCAAGGCTCCAGATTAAGACTAAAATATCACACACCGAACACCTGAGGTGTTTTCCTAAACACCCCACAATATCAAATTCAACACGCAAGTGAGAATCTCACATTGGGCGAGCTGATGCTGGGCATTGATCAGTCAGTCCTGATGCACACACAGGCTCCACATCAGTTTAACTCTTTGACAAATTAGCAGAAAAGCTAAGATCTCTCCCATTTGGCTTAAGGAAATAATTTATAGAAAATCCTCTGTTGTGAATTTGTGCAAATGAATGATATCTAAAGACAGCTTAAGGTGTCTACTTAAGGGGGGAAAAGAGTGGATAAAGTTATATTCAATCACTCCAAAAGCCATGGTAAATCTGACTTAAATACTACGGCAGTGAAAGTTTTCAGTGCCACACACACATTCATGTACATCCAAAGACTATTAACAACTAATTACCTAAATATTCTGTACCGTTTACTGAAATATTAACTTAGAAAACATGCATTTATTTTCTCCATTTTCAATATGCTACACATGTATTTATAAATGCCAATGGTCGCCTCCAAAATGTTTGGTTACCCCTCTGGTGCTGGTTTAAGCAAATTCCTTGCCACTTTCTAATCTAAAGCAATGCTGGAAGGTTTTGAATATGTGTTGTGTTATGCACTTACATTAGTGCGAATGGATAGATTGACATCGAAATGTATGTATATACATACTGTACACATTCACTTTGGGATGTTCAAATTGAAATGGTTAGTTGAAAAAGGTTAGTTTGGAAAAACACACACACACAAAAAATCTTAACATCTGCAAAATCACATCATAAACCACCATTGAGGACTGTCTGCAAAGGCTGCAGCTGCCAACAGCTTCTACTCTGTCCCATTATGGATCTCAGTCTTTTATTGTTGGTGCATTCAATTGATAGATGGTACTGTACTACTACCAGATTAAAAGCCTTCCTAGACTTCCATTTATCTTGTGTACTGCATTTCAATAGTGCCACTCGGTGGCGGTGGGTGGTGTTGCAGCTAGGCCTTTTTAAGGCCATAGCAAAAGAATATCGTTGTTGTTGCCCTAGTATAAATCCTAAAATTGGTGCCATGTCTTCAGTTCCTGTTGATTATTAATACCGTAATGCAAAGGAGTCTCTTCAACATTGTACAATGATTCAGGTTTCAGAGACCTTAAAGGCTAAAGGCAACAGAATCTACAAATAAAAGACAACAATTGCCCAGCTAAATAAGTTAGGCAAATGGTTCCATTTGTACATTCCCAGAGTTAAACAGATTATACGGTGTAGATCAGGGTCTCAGAGTTAAAAAAATTAATAAAAGGGGCGAGGACGGGGATCTGTCGCCTAATGCTAATCAAACAAATAAATCATCTGCACTAATGCCTTCATCAGACTTGTTTGTTTTGGCCGTGTAGCAGCTGGCTGCGTAATTGCAGCTCATGCACTAATGTGCTGGAATCCCCTCACTCTGTTTGACAGAGCTTTCTCTTTTGAGGGGGTTTGTCGCGTCGCCATCCAACATAATTCAATGTTCCCAATTCAATGTCAAATTCCTTTTAGGACCAACTTGTCCATGTTGACACCCATTGTTGCAACACCGAATATGCAGGGGCGTTGGGGATCTTTGAATGAGTGCAGGAGCAAAAACAACAAATCTACTAGCTAAAGCATGTTAGATACAGTAGAACAGTTTATTTGTGACACCAGAATAAGTCAGTGCAGTACAATAATAACATTCTCTCTCTAAAGGATGCATAATTGAATTTCAAAACGTTCGCTAGAGCAACCTGCTCGCTTTAAGATGCTAGGTGGTTGCTTCTGTGGTTCATGTTTGCTTAAGTGGCAACATATGAAGCAGTTTGTGGGGAAAATTTCAGCGTAATATGTACATATTTTGGGGCTTTATAGCATATGTATGAAATGGCCAATCTGTGTTATTTCACTGTGTTTGGGTGAGACCTGGTTGCTACCCCCCGTCCATCTGTAAAATTATCCTAGTTATCACGGCAGTGAACATACATAATGACAAAAACAATAAAGCAGAGGTTTTCAACCAGTGGCCCGAGGAGCACCAGTGATCCTTGAGAGGGTTCCAGGTTGTCCCCAGCTAAATGTCGGTTAACCAGATGTTATCCAACATCTCCCAGCTAAATGTTGGTTAACCAGATCGCTTGAGAGCGTAAAAATGAAACCAAATGGACCCTTGCGGGTCCATTCACCATCTGAATTAGCCCAAGTCTACACAATGTAGAAGATCAATGGTCATTTTGATCTGTAAGTTTGACTGTTTTGTTTTCTCAGAAATCCAAAAAATTCCAGAAATGGTGGTCAGTGGCTCAAATTCTGAATAAATAGTTAGTGGGCCTTGGTACTGTGAAAAAGGTTGAAAACCAATGCACTAAAGTAAATGTAATGTTTGGAGCTGAGCTTGAGGCCTCACCTGCTCCATCAGGGGTGATGGTGCCCAGTTTGACAGCCAGCGGATGTCCCGTCTGTTGGAAGTAGAGCAGGGCGTGGTTGTTCCCACCAGTGCCGTCAAAATACCGGCGGCCACACAGCACCTTACCGTCCGTCAGGTTCATCCACAGGTTCTCCTGCAGGTCGCACACCTCACACCGCCAGCCGCTGACAAGGACAACACAAAAGCTTAGTATCGCCTTAGCTATTTATATATAGCTAGTCCCCAGTTCATTTTTTAGGTAAAAGCAAAATTATCCTTGCACGATGTAAACATTGGTGCAATACCTTCAGCCGCTTTTGAGTATAATTACCATAATGCAAACTAGTTTGCAAACAATTGCACAGTCATACAGGTCTACATAAACAAACTCCAAGAGAAGAAAACGTCTAATTAATATTGATTGTACAATATGAATTAAGAACATTTGGCCGGATCCATTGACCTGATTTTGTAATGTTATACATTGGCAGAATAATTGTTTATGAACAAAAATAGTCAGCCATGACAGCAATGGTAGGGGAAAAAAAATATGTATTTATATATATGTACACCCATACACTTGTGTATTTATATGTACACTTAATTAGGTACACCTGTCCAACTACTCGTTAACACTTAGTTTCTAATCAGCCTATCACATGGTGGCAACTCAGTGCATTTAGGCATGTAGACATGGTCAAGACAATCTCCTGCAGTTCAAACCAGGCATCAGTATGGGGAAGAAAGGTGATTTGAGTGACTTTGAACGTGGCATGGTTGTTGGTGCCAGAAGGGCTGGTCTGAGTATTTCAGAAGCTGCTGATCTACTGGGATTTTCACGCACAACCATCTCTAGGGTTTACAGAGAATGGTCAGAAAAAGAAAAAATATCCAGTAAGCGGCAGTTCTGTGGGCGGAAATGCCTTGTTGATGCCAGAGGAGAATGGCCAGACTGGTTCAAGCTGGTTCAAGGCAACAGTGACTCAAATAACCACCAGTTACAACCAAGGTAGGCATGATGCAGGTAGAAGAGCATCTCTGAACGCACAGCGCGTCGAACTTTGAGGCAGATGGGCTACAGTAGCAGAAGACCACACCGGGTGCCACTCTTTTCAGCTAAGAACAGGAAACTGAGGCTACAAAAGCTCATCGAAATTGGACAATAGAAGATTGGAAAACGTTGCCTGGTCTGATGAGTCATTCGGATGCTAGGGTCAGAATTTGGCGTCAACAACATGAAAGCATGGATCCATCCTGCCTTGTAACAATGGTTCAGGCTGGTGGTGGTGGTGTAATGGTGTACCTAATAGAGTGTATATGTATATATATTAGGGCTGTTGAATGATTAAAATTTTTAATCAAATTAATCACAGCTTCAAAATTAATTTAATCATGATTAATCACCACTCGAACTATGTCCAAAATATGCCATGTTTTCCTGTACAGGATTTCAACATTTAAAAAAGAAACAGAATCTGTGACAAAAATAACCATTTAACTTTAAAATAGTGATCAAAATAGGTGATCTACAAGCCCTCAATGCGTGGAGATCCTCCAGCTATACTCTATGGCTCTGGTTACAGGGAGACACACAGCTATACGTCTCCGTAAAGCCGTGCTTTACCCATAGTTTTCAATGAGAAAATGCTCAGTGGGTTGAGTGAGTTTGCACATGAGTTAATTGCGTTAAAATTTTTAATCAGATTAATCAACAAAATTAATTTAATCCCATTAATTAACTATTTTCAACAGCCTTAATACCTGAGTATATGTATCTAAATTTGTTTTTATGTTTCAGCCAATAATTTCCCTTTCGATGCCTCCCTACACAATACACTTGACCTGGCCTCACTGTCTGGGAACCTCTGTTGTAGGTAGCATTTAACCTGATTTGGGCCTGGGGGTCGGGGTGCCCGACCCCCAGTGACGGCAGATGAGCTGATCTGATCTGATCTGACCAACGTGTCGTCATCCCCAGCCCCTCCACTGCTGTGCTACGTCACATCATTTGGAGCGACGCCCACACAAAAGGTTGACTCCCAGTTCTAGGCCACCGTGGCAAACAAATCAGTCCAGGCTTTCCGTTTCCGCGTAACGCGGACGAAAATGAAAGCCTGGGTGTCGAGGCTAGGTAGCATTTGTTTCCAGACATTCAAATGCACACGTACAGTACAGTAGGTACATCTGTTCCAGTGTTGTTTGTTTGAGAATATTTTGTCTTAGTCTTAGTCTTAGTCTTTTGAGTAACACATATTTCGTCTTTTAGTCCCATTTAGTCTTCTGAAATTCATTTTTTTAGTCTTAGTCTAGTCGACAAAATATCAACGTCGATTTAGTCTTAGTCTCAGTCTTAGTCTTTATTTAGTCTTAGTCTTTTTTTAGTCTTAGTCTTTTATTAGTCTTAGTCTTTCAGTCTTAGTCTTTGAGGTTTAGTCTTACTCTTGCAATTTTAGTCTTACTAGCTTTCAACATGCCATACAGATTATACAGGCACATTTAGTTTGCATGTTGCATGGAGGCAAACAGCAAGATTGGTTGTATAAACCAGTGGTTTTCAAAATTTGATACCAGGGCCCACTATTTATTCAGCATTTGAGCCACGGACCACCATTTGATGACATTTTAGCCCCCACAGACCCAAAACTAAAGATTTATTTTGCTTTGGTTTGAATGGTTTCATGTGTAAACATGAAACCAAATGGACCCTTGCGGGTCCATTTGGTTCCATGGTTACGCTTTCAGAGATTTACATCTGGTTAAAAAAAAGCTGGGGACCACCTGGAATCCTCTCAGGGACCACTGGTGGTCCCCTGACCACCTGTTGAAAGCCCCTGGCATAAACAGACAAGTGTTCTGCGGGGAGGGCTGTGGCACGCATTGGGAAACGTTTGCAGCCTATTTTTCAGAGCGCTGCGTTTCATTGGCATTGTTTGTTTGGCTGAACCATTTCGGTTGTTTTGCTCGGTGCAGCGCTGCCGTGGGAAGCCATAGCGAGCAGTTTAGAGTGCGGTCCGAGCATGATTGCATCGGCGGTGAGCAGCTGCCAGCTCAGCCTCAGTCTATGTCCGTCTACAGCAGCAAGAGCTCCGCTGCTTCTGAGTGTGAGGGGCGGCGCGCAGCGCGCTGTACCAGAGCTATACGGACATGGACGGAGCCGGAGCCGGTGGCTGCTGCTGCCGCGTGCGCTCTGACTGCTCTCTGGGCTGCCTGCTGTGGCTTCTCGCGGCGGTGCTGTATCGAGTGAGATGGCCAGGGCAGTTCAGCTAGACAAATAGTGTTGATGAAACGACGCGGCGTTCTGGGGGTAGGCTGCGGGTGTTTCCTCCGTAGTAAAGTAGTAAAAACTCCTGGTGCGTGCCACAGTTTCGCATCGTGGAAGAATTGTTTGTTTGTGCAACCAATGTCCATGCAACATGCTGACGATCAACCTAACATGATAACGCATTGGGAAGCGTTCTGATTGGATGTCTTCCCAACTAGTCCCACAAAAAGAAAAGTTGTGATTGGATCTCATTTCCGTTCGTCCCGCCCTAACATTTTCGTCTCGTCTGATTCGTTGACGAACGTGTCCATTACAGTACGTCTTCAAGTTCGTCTTTAGAGGATACTTTTCGTTTAGTCTTTGGATCGTCTTCGTCTTGGAAAAAGCTTCGTTGACGAGCATTTTCGTCTTAGTCTTAGTCAACGAAAACAACACTGGGTACATCTGTTCTACATTTCCAACCCTGTTATGTCTACTATTCAACCATTTTCAATGTCAAGGGCTAGACTGAAGTGGAATATCTCTCCGGCCTCACCTGGGAAGAATTTTGACCCCGTTGTCTAGCTGTTTTAGGTCGTTGGCGTGCCGGGACTCCTGTCTCACCTCTCCGTCCCACTGTTGGACCTGCAGGGTGTGCGACACTGAGTCTGCCGCCCGAAAACCTTCCATTGACAGAGACACCTGGGGGAGCAAACGGAGGCTTAGGACTTCACACCATTGACACACATGTTCAGGAACCACTCCGTTCTACAATACCAGTTCATTTGCCAGTGAAATTGTGTAGTGTCATAGATACGTACCATAAAATGACGACTATAAGACAAGCCGCATTTTTCAAGACTCATTTGTGGAAAAACATTAAACATCAAATAGTCTAGTCCCTGATCACCATTACGACATCACCTAAACCGGCCTCATGCAGTACTTTGAGGGACGGTCAACGGCCACAAAGAGATCGCTTAACTTGCGCTCGCTCTGCTCACGCAAGTAAAAACAACCTTATATTCAGCCCAATAGAGTATTAACAGTTATACCGCCATTGCCGTTTTGTTTCATGCATGGCTGACAAAACCAGAGGTCAAATCAGTCTTTAACGAACAATTTGTGTGTTCTCTTTTTGCATGCACACTTATTGCCTGCAGTTGTACATTGGTTTGGCGCTTTGAAATGCAACATGTACCTCACCGGTACCTCAGTGGACTAGTGTCTCTCACCCGCTCTCTTACAACATCGGGCATGCTGGCAAGGTCATCTGATGTCACTTCCTGTCTGTCCGGGAAGAGGACAACTTTTACATCTTCTTCATAGTGCTCCTGCTCCACATCGAATCCGCCCTCGATTCCTAGGTGAATGATGAATGAGAGGTCATGGTCATTCTCTAACAAAGGACTGATACCATCAGAACTCTGTGTTTATTTTATCTCGATTCCTCAACAATAACTACTGTATATCTGATGCTGTTATTGTAATTAGCTTGTGGAGTATGTTTGTGTATATAGTGTATCTTGTTGCATTAGAACAGGTGTTTTCCACCTTTTTCATACCAGGGCCCACTATTTACTCTGCATTTTAGCCACAGACCACCATGTGATGTGGAGTTTAGTCTCACTGACGCAAAACTAAACTTTAGGATGGTGCTGTATGGGTTTAGTCTCTCTGACCCAAAACTAAACGATAGGATGGTGCTGTATGCGGTGTACATGTACGATGTGACAGCTCTGTTTACTGTGGGGACCTCATGTTTTCTGTATTGTACTGGTGTATTGTGCTTTGTGTTGCTTTACGGTTGGTGCTTGAACAGACTGTGGAGACAATACAGATTATTATTATTAACTGTTCCACTCCGGGCCTTTACCTATAGCCAGTCGCGTGGGCTTTTTCTTAGGTGGGTCAGAGTTATTGTCATCTTCCTTCTGAGGAGGAAAAAAAGCATTGTGAATTATACAGTGGGCAACACAGCAATTGTGTCTTCCTCCTGCTATGCGAGACAATGCACCTTGATGAACCAATTCATTAAGCCATCCACTGTGCTTGGTTTCTGGCCTGTATTCAACAAGGCAGCTATGTGAACAGACAATAAATGGTGAGCGATTCATTGTTGAGAAATAAATGTGCTCAGTGTGATAAAGACCCCTTCGCTTTCTGTCAGTGTCTATTCACCGGACCCTGTCCGTTTATTCCAACAACAATGACCGGATCAGTGCTCACAGCTCACCATTCATTATCTCTTGCTTATTACCTATACCTATATTTACATGAAGGCCGATTAGGGCTCAAAACGTAAATTAAATCAGGATTCATTGTCGAACTGAGACGGCAGTGGTTTTAACTTAAGTCACCTGAGAATCTTAAAAAAGATTTGATCACTGTCATGTATCCAGTCGCTCACCCAACATCACTTGACCTAGACATTGAACAAGCGTGATCATAGCCTAATAAAAATAATAATAAGATAATGTTACCTGAGTCTTGCGGGTCCGAGTGATGTGCA
The DNA here is from genome assembly GCA_039105355.1 of Benthosema pterotum. Classification (NCBI taxonomy): domain Eukaryota; kingdom Metazoa; phylum Chordata; class Actinopteri; order Myctophiformes; family Myctophidae; genus Benthosema; species Benthosema pterotum. The sequence continues at coordinate 14,616,383 of CM076967.1, read as the reverse complement.
GATAGGCCCGCTGTCCAGTTCTGGCATGGTGCCTGTCAACGTACTGGCTGCCAAAGCCCAGGAAACTGTTCATGCACACATACAGCCCTCCCTCGCTCTCCTATGGTTCAGGAAAACAGTCAGAAACAAACAGAGTCAGGTGTGATCACCATGTAGACTCACAAAGCACTAGAGAACTAAATGAGACCATGTAGACTGGATCGGTCTAGAGCGGATGGTGAAATACATCACATTGTAGACAAGATTTGTAGTCCACAAGCAGGAAACCTGCATGGTGGAATCAGTATTATGAATGGGTAACGTTCATAAAAAAGGTTATTCAACCTTGTGGTCTCCTGCTTAATCACTACAAATCTGACTGAGTTAACAGACTGGCTTATACTGTATGGCGATTTTGGAACACAGAGCAGGCATTCCTCTTTGGTGGAAAGCCTGGTGATGCAAGGTTAGAGACCATGGTCTATACTTTGCCCTTCCACTAGTATCCAGTAGACCAAATTCTTTTGCAGAAATTAGCCGATCTACAACATGTTACAGCGTAGAGCTGCTATTGCTAGAAAAGTTTTGAATACAAATGAAAAATGTCTTGGTACAACATGTTTAAACATGTTTACTACATCCGATGTCCAAACAGACATGGATTCACCCCTCCTACCCTCCCTTTGACGCCCCAAATTGAGGCCTCAGAATGGGCAACAATGCTCCAAGTTGCAATTCCATCAAAATAAACAGAAAGGTCCCATCTTAAAGGTAGGGGAAGTGATTTCACTTTTGTCAGATATCACCCCCCCCCCCCCCCTCCAAAAAAAAATCTGTTAAAATGCTCTATTATTAGGTGTGCAGACAATATATGGCGTTTCCCCCTCTCCCACGTTAGCAGAGGAGCTAATAAAAGTTCCCCAGGTGGTGGGTGAATTCTCCTCCAATCAGGATCGAGCAGCAGGTTCACATAGTGTAGCTACTCTTGGGGCCCCTAGTGCGCCAAGCTGGTACTACACCATGAATTTCAAATCACTTCCCTTAGCTTTAACAACAATAAACTGAAAAATGTCACACATCATCCATGAACAGCTTACCGGTAGGTTATCTTTGCTCATGGTCTGCCTAAATCCATTTACAGTGTTATTGGCAACTTTTTGAAACAAACAGCAACACTGTACATAGTGTACAGCCATGAATTAGCTGTGCTCCCTGCTTGTTTTGAATCAATCACTCAACGCCCTGCATAATTATGTACAATTATGAAACAGGAGGACGTTGAGTAATTAAAAATGAGCACAGCACAAACCACTTCACTCACATGCCTGGCACTAATGGGCATGTTTTGAGCAGGTAATGCTTGTGTAAAACAAAGCAAAAGAGGAACACTTAATGATATGGCTTCAGGTTCACAGGGTTTAATTACAGATTATATAATGGTGCATTTATATAGGGCATTTACACAAGGCGCTTTACATAGTACATTATACCCCCATACATTCACTCATTGTGGTGGAACTATGCAAGGCATCAAGCCAGAACATCAGCAGCAACGTGTGCTTCCGTGTCTTGCCCAAGGACACTTGTAGACAGGTAGATAGGAGGAGGCGGAATCCGAACCGCCGACTGATGCATCATTGGACGACCTGCTCTACCCCAGAGCCAGTGGCTCCAACCCAGACTAAAGTTAACAGCTTTACTTCACAGAGACAAAAGCGATAACAAACCCATGCTGTCCCTTATCATAATCAGATTGGACTTTTCGGTCTAAGGAGGGAATTGCAAGTCAGGTTTTGGATGTTGGGATAGCAGTAGGGAGGGAGTTGGTTAGTGTTGGCACAGCAAACATCAATGGTCACTTAATTAATGACAACCTTATGCAAGGGTTATTTCTAAATGCACACAGCAGGTGCATACATACAGTACCCGTAGTAGAGTACACAGGAGTCAGAGAGTTCCAAACAAAGCACATGACAGGCTTGCTATGTGGAAAAAGCCGTGGAAACAGTGGATACAGCACAACACTGTCTGCACATGTCAACATTATCATTCACATTACATTATATAAGGAGCAGGATGCTTGCTAACGTGTTGCTACCACTCAAATCAACGCAAAACCACGTCCGATGTCAGAAAACAAAATGAAAACAAAGGAAGCTCTAAATGATGGGTGTTTAAACTAAAGTAGAGCTGTAGTAGAGCATCAAGTGCTATGTCATTGCTGACACCACGTAGTAGACTGTTAGCTAGTAGCTACCAGGCTATTTTGACAACACAGAGCAGTTAGCTGACACAGAGCCTTAAGAGTAAACAGAGTTACGCCAACTCCGTTCACTTCATGGGGCCAGTCCAATGGCGGCTCTTCTACATAGACTTTTAGAAGAAACGGGGACAACAAATAAGGACACGACCTCGATCGGCATCGCTTAATTTCAGGTCCTTTTGTAGTAATAGTACAACATAAACAATGTATTTAAAGTCCTCAGTTGTCATGTTGCGCTCATGCTTGAAAGTTGAAACCCTTATCTATTTCTTATTCGCTCTGCCCTCGTTGAAGACAATGAATGTCCAACAACCCCAGTCTGTCTCTCATTCAGGCTGCATAAATGAACAGCGCTCGAGCGCTCAGTTTCGGAACCGTCAATGTCGCAACTATGTGGTTCTGGGCTAGCCTAGCTTTTAGCCTAGCTTAGCTGGATCGTTAAGTTGTGCCTGAGTTATACATCAAAGCGGGCTATTATGCTAAAGTGAGACAATAACATGATAGTCATGCTGTTTGGTTGGACGTCATTCATACATGAAGACACCCTGAAAACGTAACGACACTGTGTGTTGGGCCGGCGTTGGGGCTTAACGCTGAGGGGGAATGAATAACATCTTACCGGCGTGGAAAATGACAAGGCGCATTCGTCTTTGTGGACACGGTCCCCGGGCCTCGGGACCCGAATTGTGGACAAAACTGACATCAAAACGTCGCTGACCTCCGCCATGACAAAGCTAGCAAGTCCTTCTGCCTTTCAGTTTTGGACCCTCTCAACGCCTTTGATTGAAACGGCTCGAAATAATGGGCTGCAGCCTGGATCTCCTCCTCCTGTGTGTGTGTGTGTGTCAGAGAGCCGCTGAATGAATCACTGTGTGTTTGAGTGTGTGATGATGTGATGTGATGCTCCAGACAGACGGAAGGCCACACGCTCACACTCATTCAGCGGCGGTGCGCTGCGGGGTACAGCGTTACAGCCACATCGGTGACCTATCGTACACAGTGACTCCAGAGGTCGCGTAAAGCTACATTTTATTATAAAATTGTATTATTTATATAATAATAATTATTAATTATTAATTATTATTATTATTATTATTATTATTATTATTATTATTATTATTATTATTATTATTATTATTATATTATATTATATTATATTATATTATATTATATTATATTATATTATATTATATTATATTATATTATATTATTACTTGTATTCATGAAAATGAAAATACCACAACATATCATAATAATGAAACCAATAACACATTATGTCAGCTTTTCAGATATGTTATTGAATCCTAGATTCAGTAGAGATATGGATCAACAGCTACTAGCTAAATCAAACTATCAAACTATGAGAGGTGCCTGCCACCACTCCAAGCCAAGGCCCAGTTTTCTTCCTACGTACACGGTCACCTACTGTACACATGTGCACTCCACAGTTCACACGTTTCGTTTGTGTGATTTCATTATACAGTATATTTTAGTACTATGAAAATCCCCTTTTAATTCAAAGAGCGGTGGTGGCCTCTGGTGCTGTATGCAAGTATTGCACTTCCATTTACAGCTACAGAAACCAGCTGAGCCAAACAATGAAAATGCACTTTTAAAGCTAGTATGGAAACAAAACAAAACATAAATAAATAGATAAAAAAATCCTGAGTGGCCTCTCAATAGCAAAGTCAAAGTTTTCAATCTGAATGATTGTAGTGGCTGTCTGACTCTGGCAGCAGATATGGACTCGGGACGGGATGGTATGATTTCCTCCAAAAACCTGGAATCTGTGCAGCTAGTCCCTCCTCCTGCTCTCCTCTCCCTCTCTGGAGTGTGCGAGTGTGGACAGTGTTTGGGACCATGGCGCTGCACTCAAATCATTTCACTGTGTACGTGGCGCTGAACAACTTTATATTATTACTATGTGACTTGAGCTTGCCTGCAGCCGGCAGTGGCATTTCATCCTCCTCGGGGCTCTTGCAGGCGTACGACCGTTTATATTACTCCGGGGTGCGGGCGTACTTCGCCGAGGAGTGGGAGAAGGCAGCGGAGTTGCTGGAGAAGTCTATCGCGACCAAAGACGCACTGGCTCGGGTTCGAAGGCAGTGCCACGGCGAGTGTATCAAGGCCGGGCAGGATAAACTCCATAAACTAGGTACGAGTCTTCTGTGTGACTGTGTCTGTGTGTGCAGTGGTGGTGGTGAAAAAGCTAAAGTAGTAGTTTGCGTACTGTACTTCTGGTCCATAGCTCCAGTTGAAGAATCACAGAGCATTCATTTGTACTTGAGTAAAAGTATCCCAAGAATAGTGGCATAAATAATGTAGGCCTACTTAAAGTAACAAAAGTAAAAGTATTAATTATTCAAAGTGTCCAATTTAAAGAGCTCAAAATGAATGTAAATCTTTTGAAAATAGCAGCAGATCTATTTGTTTAGAAATGTATAGCCTAGGGCTATATCTACAAAGAAACGGGTGACTGCAGTTTTCAAATATTTGCAGTGTCACTAACATGATAACATCAGTGTAGGTATTGCATAGATGTGCTAGTACTACATCACAAAGCTTGATAATAGTATGTAGCCAAGCACTGTTCACACTCCACACAGATCAGACCCATAGATCAACTGTGACTTGTGCCAAGTGTGCACGTGCACAGGAGCACGGGGGCCCTTGGATTCAGAAGCTCCTCAAAGTCAGCTTCCAACAAGCTTTTGAACCGAGCAGATTAGACTTTCTGTTCCATAATGGATAAAACGGGCGATTTCTGAGTTTTTAATAACAAGGTTGGAAGGAAGGTTGGACAGTAGATACCTAGTGAGTATTTAATTGGTCATTTTGAGCCTCATCTAATATCTCCACATCTATTTCTGTCAGGCTTACCGGTTTGCCCACACTGAACACATTATTTTATGATTGAGTACTTTATGAACAGTTTGCTCCGCAAAAATGCACAGAAGAGTACAATTTAATGCAATAGCTCATCCGTATATAACATAGGCTACCGTTTCAAAACTGAAATGTGTCAGAAGACATACTGTATGTATGGAGTTTTAAAGTCTAACACAACATAACTTCATTCCATAAGACTGAATGGATGAATGACTGAATTAATTAATTAATTCATCAATCAAGTAGCCACCTTGTTCATGTCATCAGGTCATGTAGAGACGTAGAAAATAATTACTTCTGTAAAGCCAGAAGCAGCAAACCGTAGTGGAGCTAAAAACATAGTGGAGGCGAAAATGTAAAAGATAAACAAACAAAGAGGGGAAATACTAAGACTAATTGGTTATTGGTCATATTGATTGATGACAAGTCCACTGCACAAATGTCTAACAGTATTGTTTTCCCCACATGTTCTTTTCTGTCAGACAATGAGGAGGGCAGAGTCGGGGACTTGTGGGCTTTGGACTGGGTCCAGCAGAGGGCTGAATGTGTGAGGTTCTGTGTGGGACGGGCTGTCAGCCCAACGGGACAGCTACCTGTCTCTTTGGACATCGAGTATGAATTCACCAGCCGCAACCCCTACAACTACCTGCAAGTCACATACTACAAGGTATGTTTTCCCATATTGACCTTTAAACAGACATTTTACCATTTTTGAAAAAAAAAAGTTGACATTGACATTTTTAGAAGAGTTAGAACACATTCCTGGGGGTCATTATGTGTGGGTCATTAGGTTTTAAATATTTTAGATTTTAGAACGCCTGGACAACGCTCCATGCCCCCCAAGCTCTTCTCCCTCCTGGCTCCAAAACTATGGAATGCACTTCCCACTGCAATCAGAACCACACACTCACTACCTATCTTCCACCGCAGTCTGAAAATACACCTCTTCAGACTCAATTTCAGCCCATAGCACTTGTATTACATACCAACCCACAGTACTTGCAGCAGTTACTTATATAGGATGCCTAATGTACAGTATTACCATGTTTTGGTGCTTACATTGCATACATCCCAACGTGTACGCATTTTTCGTATCAGCTACGTGTTTTTACCTCATACTACGCTGCTACGATTAATCACTTAAAAATACGCAAAGAGCGCAACCAAACTCAAACTCCGTTCACTTCATGGGGCCAGTCCAATGGCGACTCTGCTACGTCGTAAACAATGTATTTCAACTCCAGTTTGTCCCTATTCAGGCTGCATGAACAGCAGCTCTAGCGACCCCCCAATGTCGCCCCTCTGACACTACATGGCTCTGCCCCGACTGGCCAATCACAGTGTCTTGTGGATACATTAGCCCTTGTAGCCATAGACATAGTATACAATAGACAGGACACCCTGAGGAAACCTTGAGGCGAAATGGACATAGTGTAACCTCCGGTGTTCTCTCTATTTAAATATATACTCTAAACAACAAACAGAGCGCATAGGCTCTGAGTGCGTCCTTCGATGCAGTTCGGTAATCTTCTAACTTAGCCAGACTCTCGTCAAAATGTCAAAGAAGAAAGCGCCATTAAGGAATTATTTTTGTGAACTAAACGGGGACGGGGCGCCGAGTCTCTCCGATCCAGAGGTCTCTTTGGTCGGGGAGGCACGGCATGTGCTCCCCTTGGCGAACGCAGTGACTGAGAGATGTGGTGCTAAATGGGCTATGCCGCTAGCATCCAAATCTAGTCGATAAAACTGCATTTTCATACAGGGATAAAGGATTTCGTTCAGCCAGCTTTTGATAAGCACGAGAAAAGCAAAAGCACTTCAAGATAGTTGAAACAATAAATAATGATCGTGTGTGTGTGTGTGTGTGTGTGTGTGTGTGTGTGTGTGTGTGTGTGTGTGTGTGTGTGTGTGTGTGTGTGTGTGTGTGCGTGTGGGAGAGAGAACCCACGTTGACATGTCTATAGCTGAAAGCCAGGGGAATTCCACCAAAAAAAGGGAATTCCACCCATTTCCAACATATTACTTTGTCGTTAAATACACCTGATTGATGTTGTGTTGTGTGGTACTGGTTCCCCCATTCTGTCTCCTAGAAATGGAGAAATTAACATGGTGAAACCTATTTTACCATGTCAATATTTTTTCTTTTAGGGCCTTTTCCTGAGTGTGTACAAATGGAATAGGTACATTTGGACACAAGGGTGTGTGTGTGTGTGTGTGTGTGTGTGTGTGTGTGTGTGTGTGTGTGTGTGTGTGTGTGTGTGTGTGGGTGTGTGTGTGTGTGTGTGTGTGTGTGTGTTATTAGAACCTTGGTCCAAAACCCTTAACAATACTTTAAGAAATTCTCTTTATTTAACAGCATTTGATAACTTTACTGCTGCAGGTGGATATGCTGTTTGGCTAAAACACTATTCATTAGTGTTTTAGTCAGTAACATTTTCTCACGCTATTACAGCTGATTTAATAGTATTGAATCAGTGTCATGGATTTCAATGTTTGGGGGCACCCAACTTCTTTTGGGCTAAAATCTACTGAAACATACCTCCATGATAAGTGAGAATGTGAAGTTAATATAGGCATACAAATGTGCCTTGCAATGTGCGCTGCACTGCCGTGCTGCCGCGCTGTCGGGCCGCCGCGACGCGGGAATTTGCTACTCAAAAACATTTTCAAATGTTGGCATGTATGACATTGTATACTGTAAAGTGTTTTGTAAATTCTGCTTGAATTGCAAACTTTTACTATTATGTAAATTGCTCTGGATTAAGAGTGTCTCTTAGCCCAGTGTCTCTGATCGACACTATTTCCTCGACTACATCGGAAGAGAGTGGCTACACTCCCGTTGACTTCCATTGTATAGTGTGTCGCCACTCTCCCTCTACTATAGCAGGCTAATGTTGTTTCTGTAAGAGAGCCCTCCCACTATTCACAAGGAGGTGCACCAAAGAATTGTGGGAATTGTAGTCCAGGAAGTAGTGTCCATGACATCAGAGACACTGGGCTCACTGCTAAAACATATGATTATAGGTGGTATGATATGATTATAGGTCTAAACGTTAGACCTATAATCATCTTTAGCCTCTATCGAATATCCTGTCTTGTGTGTTTGTATGGAGCAGCCCACTGGTCATCACAAAATATACATTTTTTATAGATTTGTTTGTACAAAAGGTTGACAAGAGGATAAACATTTCACCCTGTGGCTCTTTTTTCTGTAGTTGCAAAAATTGCAGAAGGCTGCGTCGGCAGCTCACACATACTTTGTGGCCAACCCCAACCACCTGGAGATGAGGAACAACATTGAGAAGTACAGACGGATGGACACGGTGAAGGAGGAGGACTTCCTGGACAGAGAGATGGAGGCAGAGAAACACTGGGTGAGGAAGGACAGGAATGGTCAACAGTGATTTGGAAGCCTACTCCGTTTTGTACAGGTTCTTCTGTTAAATCTTATTTTTATTTTAGGAAACAGATATTTAGGCTACTCACAACTCATAAGCCATGATAATTGGTCAGACAAGACCCAGACAAGTTTGGAAACAGGGCTGTACAGAATTGATTGCAAATACAATTAGCCCTTCTCAAAAACCCACCCTTTGGAGTGTTGGTTAACTACTATCCATTATCTAATGGCAATCCAAATACTTTAGCAACTGTTGCTATGTAGGGCTAAGTGAAACACAATTATTCAGCATAAGAAACAAAGACACAACTATATTGGACAACAGAAGGCTTTCTGTTGGAAATTGAGAGACGGTGAAAACAATTGATGGTTATTGGTCGGCGACCGTTGGTTATTGGTCGGCAACCATTTTATTATTGGTCGGTAGTCTGATACTGATAGCCTATCGTTCACACCCTGTTATCATCGGGTGATAGTACTAAGCCTCACAACCCTCAATTCACCATCACCACCAAAATGGTGAATACTACTGATACTACAGATTACTTACTGACTTACCTTCACATATCTTTTCTTCCGCTCATCTCCAGACTCTGTACGATGCGGCCCTCCAGTTAGAGGGGGCCTCTGACTGGGTCCATGCGGTGGAGGCCTGGAAGCAGTGTGTCAATGAGACCCTGAGGCAGACGGAGGAGTGCAGGGTCCAGTGTGAGATGGCGTCCCAGCGGCTGCCTGAGGACAGAGGAGAGGAAGCCGGGGACGGCAGCGTGTTTGAGAAGGCTGCAGGTACGATGGAAACATGCACGCCAACATGATAGGCCAAAGTCATTTTACAGCATGTCTCTCTGTCTGGGCTGTGTCACTAGCATAACAGTAAAGTTGCTCATCATCAGTTACAGTTATGCCTAATTGAGGTGTTTTGGTCTCCTCCCACCAGATCTGTCCCTCTCCCTGCTGTCCTGTCAGCAGTCCTGTGTGATCCAGGTCGCCACCCGACCTGGAAGAATCTCTTCCCAGGAGGACTTCCTCCCCACGCAGCTGGAGCATCTGCATATCGCTCAGTTCAAAGGTACAGTAGCAAATGTAGGCAGAAATGTCTGTGTGAGTGAGGGAGGGAGGGAACAATGTTCGATTCCCACTAGCACTGCAACTAGCGTTTACATTCATTCATTCATTTTCATTCATCGATTAATCAGATTATGAATCTGAATCTGAAAAAAGGTCCTAAAAGAAAAATCATTACCGTGGTGAAACACAACTTTCACTGATTAATCGTTGCAGCCTGAATTCCCACACATCAGTAACACACGATGCTGTAGTATTCGTCTGTGCATGCATTTGTGTGTGCGTGCGTGCGTCTCTTGATGCACTATTGTTTCTGCACTACAATACAGGTTGTTGTCTTCCTCACATCTCCTACTGTATTTGATGTTGTCCTCCATATTTAGCCTGTCTGGTTCTCTCTCCACACACAGCTGGCGATGTGGGCGGGGCGGTGCAGACCCTCCGCTCCCTCCTCCTGTTCTACCCCACAGACGCAGACAACCTGGACAACCTGCAGCTCTACTATGACACACTAGGGGGAGACCCTGAGTCACAGGCTGCACAGCCTGCTCCGGTACACCTATTGAAACCTGAAAAAGACTGTGTGTGCGTGTGCGTGTGTGTGTGCGTGTGCGTGTGCGTGCGTGCGGGAGTACAAAGTCTACAAATTGTCTCCTAAGTTAGGCATGCTTTTTCTCGTCTCAGAGCCTGTCAATATTACAGATGGAGTGACTCGTGAGAGTTTGTTGGCTGGTATAAAGAGAGATCGATTACAAAGTGGATTTTCTACCGATATGTCTCGCTAAAAGAAGACATTTTTATCATCCTGTGAATATAGCGGGGCTTGTGAGAATTGGGTCCAGTAATTTGTTCAGTGTCCATGGAGTTAAGGAACGGATCATATGTTCGCTCATATGGTCGCCACAACATTCCAACACCCACCCCTCTATTCTATGTGCCTTTATAATCTGGTGCACCTTATATGAATAGGCCATTCACTGAAGGTGCACCTTATAGTGTGGGAAAAGCGGTACCCATTCTACAAACTGTACTTGTGGAGTAACATTTTCAATCAATCAATGTGTGCTTCTTTCTCATACAGGAGATTGCCACATATGTGAGTCGGTCTTTGCAGGAGAAAGAGCTACTGTATTTTGGCATGGAGAATCTAGACTTCAGCTTCATTGACCCAGTAAGTTAACTTAACCATTGCGCCAGCACAAAAGGAGCCTATACGTGGTGCCCAATGTGAAATCAGTAACTTTCATGTCACATATTGTTTTTGTATCATTTCAATTCCATGTTTCCATGTAGGACCTTTGGACTCCTGAGCATGTAGTGCCTGAGAGCCTACGAGAAGCCTGGCGGTGAGTCACATAACTAACAGTAGTACAACCTACTGTATGTGTTAATGTTTTAATCTTTATTCTAAGCATGGCTTAAACCAGAGAGAGAATTATGGAAACAGTGCACACTTCAATTTATATTCATATCATATGCATACTTTGTTGCATAAGTATGAAATTACAATTTTTCTTACAATAGCTTGAAAATCTGTCTGTTTCCATCAAGTGGCACGTTGTTGGGATAAATGAGCCCTAACTCTTGCTGCAAAGTGAATATAATTTTCCTCTCTGTTGTCCTTCAGAGCAGAGAAGGAGAAAATGAATGAGAAGATGAAGGCCGGAGAGCAGGAGGTGGAGATGGATGACAGTGGGTTCTATGCAGGTAGGACACCTCCTGTCAGACGTGTGCTTTTCAAACCTCCACACAAATCACTGATGAAGCCATAAAGGTGCGTTCGACTTGGAAGTTAAATATTGGTTTGTCCTGAACAGTCGCGGTACTTCTCGTTTTTGCCTTGACTTTGTATCACGCCACTTTAACAATCCCAGGTCTGAACGCACCTTTTCTTCTTGCAGAGTTACTGCAAGAGTGCAAAGGACGTAGTAGAACTAACTCTTAATATAGCAGATCCCATTTACCCATTCACACACCAATGAAACCATGCAAGGTACTGACCAGCAGCACATCAGGATCAATTAGGGGTCTTGCTCATGGACACATGGACACTAACTCTGGGGGAGAACCGTCAACCTTGTGGTTACCACTGCCGCCTCACTGCATCTTGCCACTACACCTCTGGGGGAAATACTGTATGTTTACAAATGTGTTGTTGTCTTCTAGTCAAAGTGCACAGGGTCATGGTAACCCCTTATCCACATCTGAGAATGATTGAGGCCAGACATTTAAATTATTAAATACCACAGAATTGGTATTTAATTCTGTGGTATTTGATTTATTTTCTTTCTCTCTCTCTCTTTGTCCTCTCTCAAGGGGGTCCAATCCCCCAGGTGGGCGTGACCATCACCATGGACGATGACGCTTTGAATGGAACCAATAGAGTTGTATTGGACGGAGTGATGACGCAAAAAGAGTGTGACGCAATACTACAGTTATCAGCAGTATGATAGTTTTAATTATTTTAACTGTGTGTGTGTGTGTGTGTGTGTGTGTGTGTGTGTGTGTGTGTGTGTGTGTGTGTGTGTGTGTGTGTGTGTCATAGAGATGCAATGCCCCACTCACCTCAGCCTACATTAATTTATTCGTTCCATTTCTCTCTTGCCTCTGATAGGCTGCAGCATCAGCTGGAGATGGTTACCGAGGACGCCGGTCCCCACACACTCCCCACGAGAAGTTTGAGGGACTGACTGTTCTCAAAGCTTTAAAGGTGAATGACAGAGAGAAACCACATGTGCACATGACATACTCTACCACTATTGGGTGCATTTTGTGGAGAGGACCCAAAAAACTAGAAGTTTAGAAGAAGGCTAGCTTGGGCACTGGGGGCGTGTTCATCAGTGGCAAAGGAGGATTTCTGTTTGGAGTGTGTATGTTCTCCCCGTGTCTCTTAGGATAGGTACCATCACAAAAACATGCAGTAATCCCTCTCTATACTGTATCAACCTCTACAGCCGGATGGTCGGGAAAGGAACTGGTTGTAATAGCGTGTTCCTTCCACACATTATGTCTAACTATGGTAATAACTCCCTTGTCATTTATTTCAGCAGCCCAATCTAGCCTGGACATTAGGCTGAGCTCCATTGATCAGGCTGCTCAAAAGCTGTATTTCAAGGTTCTTTATTTGTAACTCCAGTGTATGTCAGGACATATACTGGGATGAAATAACGTTTCCATTGTTCCCTAGTGCAATAAGAAAATAGACAGTACAAGAAACAGTAAGTGACGTAGTGCAACAGACTAGAGCAGTAAAGTGCAACTGTAACAGCATAAAGCATACTTCTGTTAGGGGGCGCAGTCTAGCGTGAGAAATATTGTTACCAGGCTGTGGTATTGGGTTCCATGAGCCCACACATTTCTGTGTTACCACCGCTGTTGTAATGCTTGCTAGCTCAACTGCCATTGAGGAGCCACACCGGGAGCATGCAGATATACTGCAGCACACACCTCTGTCCCACTCATCCTGTTCAACACGCGCCACTGACAGGCATTGTCCCCAGCAATAGCTAGGAGCTAGTGCAGTCGAACATAATTCATCTTGACGTTCATCAAAACCGGATTCCCTGTGGTGGATACGAATACAGTTTCCACAGTTACTTCACAGTCAGAGAGACTGTGAACCAGTCTCTCTGTCACTCTCCTAGTCTGAATGCCCGGGATGCATAATGAACCTGTATCTTTTGTCTCCTTCTCCCAGTATGCCCAGGATGGCATGGTGAACGACTCTGATGCCAGGTTGTTACATGAGCTGGGAGAGAGAGCGAGGACTGTGCTTCACTCCTACTTCAGGAGCCCGTCTGGACTGTTCTTCACCTTTACACATCTGGTCTGTCGCACAGCTATCACAGGTACAGTCTGCGCACAGCGACCCCAGCCATCTGCATTCCATGTTGCTCTTGTGGAGTTGTATTGTGTATCCACAACAGTTTAAGCCATGGTTTCCACATTTAAACAAAGGTGTCTTAAGTGGTGTTGTTTATTTGCACATTAAATAAACATAATAAAACGAGGCGGCCCTCTTAGTGAAAAAGATAGAATTAGAACAATACTTTGGAATGGTAAAGAAACAGAACATTAAAAAATGTGCAAAAAAAAAAAGAAGACAACTATTAGGCTTTTGGGTTTCACACATCATCCAGGCGGCCTTCATGGAAAAAGAAACTGTTTCTGTGAAATTTATATTCACTGCAAGCATCCTCTAGTCCAGATCTACCAATATGAAAAACAACAACCTGATGTATTGTGACTTTAATGTGTGTATTTTCTTTTAATTTATTTTTTTACTGTCCCCAGGGGACCAGGAGGGCAGACAGGACCTGTCTCATCCTGTCCACGTTGACAACTGTCTCCTAGAACCAGACACCAGGCAGTGTTGGAGGGAACCACCAGCCTTCATACACAGAGACCTGAGGTACTTAACTGCTAGTGTTTCCACAATTATCACTAGTGCAGTACAGTAATGACTTTTACCAGAGCATGTACTGCTATGCCATGCATTAACTCACAAAAATAGTATTCATTATTGTCCAAGAATGTCCTAAGTTTTTAGTTTGCATACTGTGGGTTATCATTGCACCACATGCCATCAAAATACTTGTATGAACCTCATAATTACAAATAAAGTATCGCTGATTAATTGTTGAAGATTGAACTAGATGTTGAAAACATATTTTCTTTTATTAAAAGAGAAAAAAGTGTGAGATAACCAATAACGCAAGTCTTGAATGAATATGATTTGATTATTTACAAGACACAGTAAGGAGGAATTATTTGAAAGTGTACAGTAATTATTTTATCCTGATATAGGAGATAATGTTTTTTTAAGTTTGTGTAAATTAAGGCAGGACACAAGATGGGACGCCATGTTAGGTTAATTAGCAACTTGGGAGCTTGTTGTGTTCAATTTCACCCACAGCTGAGCTGGCACAGTGTATAATGATCATAGATACTGTATATTTGGCATTTAACGAAGAATCTAAAACCCTTTTCACCACAGTGCCATTCTGTATCTGAATGACAACTTTGAAGGAGGGGAGCTCTTCTTCACTGACAGAGATGCAAAGACTGTAACAGTAAGTGGATTGACCTTGATTGTTTTGAATGTACTCAAGCAATTCAACTCAAGTCGAATGGCTCTTTTTACCTGCATCACATTCCCTTGCTCTTAGAATTTTAGGCGTTACATTTAGTTTGACAGTTGACTCCATTTTCCATTAAGAACAGTTAAATGACATGGGCCCATATCTTCGTGCAGGGGTTTTCAACCTTTTTCATACTAGGGCCCACTATTTATTCTGCATTTTAGCCACGGACCACCATTTGTGTTGAGTTTAGTATCTCGGATACAAAACTAAGGATTTAAATATAATTTTCCTCTTGAGAGCGTAAAATGATACCAAATGGACCAAAGTGATACATTTTATAGACCCTTATAGATCTGTAACTCTTGAGTGTAAAATGATACCAACTCTCTGTTTACCAACTGTCAATCATTTAGCTGGGGACCACCTGGAATCCTCCCAGAGACCACTGGTGGTCCCCGGAACACTGTTTGAAAACCACTGTCTTAGTGTATATCTTGCGCGAGCCATTACCCCGTTACCCCTTTTTGTCTGTGTCCCCAGGCCCAGGTAAAGCCCAGCTGTGGTCGTCTGGTAGGTTTCTCATCCGGTCCTGTTAATCCCCATGGTGTTACTGCAGTGACTGCAGGCCGTAGGTGTTCTCTCGCCCTTTGGTTTACCAAAGACAAGCTTCACAGAGACATGGTGAGGAGTAATAATACAGTGTGTTCTGCATGACTTCAACCATATGGCAAATGTATTTGGAGGATTCATTTTTTTTTATAACAAATGTGCTTTTAAAATGGTAAGGCGGCACCTGGTTGCCAAGTCAATTAGTGCACAGATGCATCTTTTACAAGTGGGAACTTGTGTAGAGGCAGAGCCATGGTATTGTTTGCTTATTGCATATAGGTGACAAATAAGTCATCGTCATGTGGTCTTTTCCACAGTGACACTGTTTACATAATATGACTAACTGAAAAACACATGAGTTCAAAATGCAAATGCTCACATACATCCATACCATTGCGGTATGTGGCGAGCCTAGTCTTCATATCATGTCGGGGGGGCATTATTTATAAAATCTACATCATTTAGCTAATACATTTTCTGCCATTTTAATTGTGCAAATCAAAGGGTTATCCTGCAGGAAAAAAGTTGTGCTAATGTTCAGTTAACAGGGCAATAATTTCAAATAGTAAATACCATCTAAATACTATCTAATCTTATAGAAAAACTCTGTTAAATCTTTCTCCTAACTCTTTAACCTTAATATATATTTTTTTCTTATAAACTCTCTTGGTTTTCATTTGACATTCTCCTTTCATAGAGTGCCCACTGGAAATCAATTTTAATCTAGCGCCTCACTACCTTCTGTCCCTTTAGGAGCGAGAGGAGGCTGAGGCCCTGTGGGCAGCAGGCGGGCAGAGCGTGGTGGCACAGGAGGAGGAGGGGGGGAAGGGAGGCAGCGGTGGGGGCAGGAGTGGAGGTGGACGGAGCCAAGGGACGCCCAAGGACCGCAGCAGAGGGAGAGTTACTTCAGCCAAGGATGAGTTGTAAGAACCCGTGAGCAGAAAACAACTGATGGACTGAACCAAATAGGTTGACATTTTCATGCAATGAAAAGGGAACATGTCTTTTTTGAACTTGTTTTTATTATGTGAGTGGGCTGGACCTGTCAGTGATTGTTTTTAATATACTTGCCTCCATGCTCACATACACTGCGGCATAGGCTGTCCGCCGGTGTCTTTCTCCTTCCCTGTGCTGGAGTTCTCCCAGCTTGACAATCTAAAGAATGACAGTCGCAATGATAAAACTGTGCACACCTCACACACAGTTGAGCCGGCGATCACACACAGTTGAGCCGGTGAACACACAACTGAGCCGGCGATTGAAATGCCAAACTTCAATGTCAATTAGAATCTGGGAAACTTAGTGAGATAAGCTGTCTTCTTTATACGTCGAGACAATGATGTTATACAATTATGTATAACAATTTGTTGATCACTTATTTACTTCCTTGACCTCGACCGACAAATTTAACCATTTGTCTCGAGATCTACATTAATATATTAAATTACGTGGCCTTGTGTTGTGATGTGTGCTACTAGAATAGGAACAATTTGCAAACATAAAGACATGCATTGAGGACTACTTTATTATTTTTACTTTCTTTCACTCCAATCCACTCCTGGTTGTAACTTTTAATTTATTCAGGTATTTAGGAATTGAAGTACAGGTGGAAGGATCTAGCAAAACCAAATTTTCAACCAGTGATGGTGGAAAAAGTCATTCTTCTAGGTCGAGTTTTCAGGGTTTCAGGCCAAAGACCCCTCAGTCGTGAGAGGTTTGAAGCTGTTTGTTCACACATTATATTTTCTATTAATAATGTGTATTTTAACCACTTAAACCCCCATAAACCCATATTTTTTGCATAAACATGCATAAACATATTTTGGCTCTGTACTTGGGATGCTCCGTTTTCCCCCACCACAACTAGTGACAGACCGTCTGTTCGAAGACTCATGCTTTGGGGGGATTTAGGGAACATGGATCACCAATGCCAATCATCTGTTTTTACACCAGGGATGTGAATTTGTGATCTTTCGCTCCCCCCACCCCCCCACCACCACCTTTACGCTACACACACACACACGCAGCATGTGCGTATGTATATACAGTATTATCATTAATGTGTGTAACATTGCATCACAAATCATCATCTGTACATTTGTATCTGTAGCTCTGCTGTAGGCCTATGTGCCTTTACTGTAAATTGTAGGAAAAAACGGCTACGCTGCTACTGAACAAGAATGGAATGAAAGAAGAAATAAAAGTGACTTGACATCAAGCTGTCCTGAGTGCGGTGTGGCTGACACAGAGACAGGAGTATGAGAAACCAAAGGTAAGGAGAGACAGCGGAGGGTGGGGATATTACAGATAGGTGTAGGAGCGAGAGAGAGAGAATGAATCCATTAAGTGATTACGACAGGCCCCGCTCGTTGGCTGCATGCAGATTAAAAAGACTCACCGAAAGCACTCTGGATCCGTTTAAAATGTAGTGTGTCAAATGTTTACACCTACATTTGTAACTTTTTTTTCCCCCAGCTACGGCAGCTAGTACACTGAGCACAGCTAGTATACAAAGCTGAACGTTTGGGACTGGATGTCTGTCTGTCCACACTTTTCCAAGAACTGGTCAAAGCTTAAGCAAGCACGGATTATTACATGCTTCTTGCATCATTAACCGCTAAAGGACAACTTTTTTCATGTTTTAAATTGTTATTAGAGAAAGTAAAAGATGGCTGTTAATTGTTTTCTAAACATTCTTTGCTTTCTTTAGTTTTAGGGATTTTTTTTTATCTATGGGAGGGGGAATTCAAACATTTCCCAAAATATATTTTTATAATCCACTACAGTCCTAATAAACCCCAGGAAACTATAATTGGCCACAAATTATCTACTGAATGTGGCAAGTTGCCATATTGAGCCTCTGGGTCAGACATGCGCAAATATTGAGTGTGTAAAGTGCAGCGCGTTGTGCTGCCTCCTTCACATTCAGTAGATCCTGTGAACTTATATGGCGTTTATTAGGACTGTAGTAGATAATTTAAAAAAAAAAGAAATCCAAAATAGGACCATGTGTGAATGCCCCCTCCCATAGCTAAAATCGATAACTAAAGAAAGCTAGGAATGTAAAACAATTTACACCCATCTTTTACTTTCTCTGATAACAACCTAAAACATAAACCTTGGTTGAAAAACAAAAACAAAGTTGTCCTTTAAACCCTAAACACATTGACTAGGTCTGCTAGTATTTCTCTACCAAATCACATTGCTGAAACTTGGCAATTTACAAGCTCACAACATGTGGAGGTGCTAGCAGTGTCAGCTATTTTCCACTGAATCAATAGGGATGCTAGGCTTTGTGCGGATTAGACTTCCTCCTGACAAACCTCTGCCAAGCAGGCATATAATTCACCTATCCCCACGATTTTATACAATTCACTATATTGGGTTTACAATTCACAATGACATTATTATCCATCCATCCACCAAGGAGTGAATACTTCATATTCCCGAAGCCAGGTGAAAAATTGGTAATTCTGCTGGGTCAGACTTCTGCAAGAACGCAAGAACATGAGCAAGAACTTCAAACTAATCAAGATATAAGCTACAGACATAATACAATTGGAATATGTCTACATTAAAGTGGTATTTCACTTTCAAAAAAAGTTTGGTAATTTTATGGTCTACTCAGTCACATCTGAACACCCCAGAACTCCAGTTTATAAGTGACTCCATTCAGTATTTAGATATTTAATGTTCATTTTAGCGTATCCACCTCCTTCCTATACAAACCCATTATAATTTAAAACTACATTTTAACCATGATGATTATTCGATAACAACCCATCTCTTTTCTGGCAACTGATATTGTCCTCCTCGTAATGCGTGAGAGCGCTGTGGAATTTCATTTATAGTTTTCATTTATTTTTAAAATATAGTTTTATTCATTCGGCCGTAACCAGGGTGGGCATACTCAAATATGGAGTCTGCTACATTTTCCAAAACAATATTTGGAACAATATAATACTGAATGGAGTAACCATGCTGTCTGGGGTGTTCACATGAGACTGAGTAAAATGACCAAACGTTTTTTGAAAGTGAAATATCCCTTTAAAAGCATTTTATTTAGACATAGCGCTATAGTATATACCGGTACTGTATATGCAGTATATACAATATATAAAGCTTTGACTGTGACAAAAACAAAAGTCATGGGGAGTGAAGCTTGGGTGCTAACATTTCCCAATTGGGGGGGGGGGGGGGGTGGTATGGGGGCGGCTCCATCGCCCGTGTTGCTTCGCACCACTAGGCAATGAAGTCGCACTCATACTATTTTCGCTTACACAACTTTTATTAGGCAAGTAAAGCATCGGTAATAACATCAGTTGTTGTTGAAGTTGCAACAGACACGCAGCATGTAAAAGCTATAGGTCTGACTCAGAGTTTTCTGTTCTAATGATAATGTTGATGGAATGCTGTTGGTTTAGTGGTGCGACATCTGTAGTTAGTTAGTATCAGTAGTAGTGTTTCAAATCCTTATAAATATAAGCACTTGAATTTGAAATATCTTGGGTTGCTTTGCATGCCATCAAATTTGGTGGGGCAGTCAGGGCATTTAAGGGGGCATTGCCCCCCATGCCCATGCCTAGATCCGCACCTGCAGCTACCAGTTGTTGTCATCACTGCTGCATCCATCTTCAACCGTGGCCTGGTAGACTGTGCTACAGCTCCACTAGAGAGCTCCCAAACGATGTTATCGATGTAAACGAATGTTATCACTGCATTAAATAGACAAAATCAGCCTCTCCAGAGCAACATTAGTAACTTCCTCCAGGTGGAACCTGAGGCGCTCCAAGGCCAGCAAGACGGTGTAATCCCTCCATCTCATCCCTGGTTTGCCCGGGGGTCTCCTCCCAAGTGGGGCATTCATCGAGGACCTCATTGAGATTATTCATTATTTTAATTATTTATCTGACAAAAACTCGAGTACAGTGTTTTAAAAATACTCAGTTGGTCCTCCTCCCTTTCTGTTCGTGCTGAGGATGGTGAACGTTTCGAGGCAGCCTAGGCACACATCATCAGTGTGATGCAACCACCTGAGGTCATCAGGTTTAACAGGTCTTTACCCTCGACCACCAGGGGACAGGGAAGTCGAGAACGCCGCTCTGGTAAAAAGCCAAGCAGCCCTGACTTGTCATCCACCGCTAGAGAAACAGTTTTCCACACTCTCTTCTGGTTGATTTGGAGCACTGCAGCGTCACTCAAAGCACGCCATCGAAGCTCTCTTCCAGGCTCTTACTGGCTTCTCTGTGACAGAGAGTAGTTAGGCCATAAGTAGGGAATTCATTTGTGGGTGCGGAAAAATACGGAGATACTTAAGGATTCTTCCCAGCGATATGTGAGACAGACATAGGATATGGTGTTGAGTCCAACACACTGCGCAAAGAAAGAACACAACCTGCACCCAGAGAAACAGAAACAGAAAAAGAGGCTGAAGTGAGAGGAGGAGAGATAGGGATAGAGTAGTGAGGGAGGGGGGTAGAAATAGGGAGATTACCGTTAATCCCTCATAAAATGAGTGCATTTGTTTATGAAGCTTAAAAAATCTCCCATTTAGAATATGGAATAGTAATCCAGCTACAGAGATCATTTAATCAGCAGCCACATCCAGCCGAGCCACTCTCTCCCATCCATCTCCCCCATCTTGTCCCTCCAATTAAAACCAACAGCAGCACCCCCCCCCCCCCCCCCCCATCCATGTCTCCCGCGTCCAGCCATTCACCCATCTATCCTCCCCTCCATCCCATGCATCGAGTACTGCCTAATATTAACCCTCTCGCTGCCTGCTGTGTCTTAATCCGTCCAGTGCACTAGAACTGGGTCGACCAGCTCTGTTTAATGGTGACCCCTGATTTAACCCCCACCCCCCCACCCACCCCGACACTCTGAAAGCGTGCAATACCTTAAAAGGCAGCGCTAATCTGCCCCTAAGTATAGGAGTTATGTCTGCATATGATGCATCTTAAGCATGCTCACCACTTAAGTCCTGTTAACTGTCTACCGTTCTAATTATACAGTGCCATAATCAAACACATGACGGGATTCTTTCCTGATTGCTGCGTGAATGAGCAGAAATGATGTAAGGATCCAAGGGCTTAGGGGAGGTAGAGTATACTGGGAAAAGCATCACTGTATTCTTTTGATGTGGCGATGGCATTAATATCTTATCTTTATCTTTTTGTTTTTTCACAACAGTTAGGGTTAGGATCAAGGCAGTTTGTTTGTGGGTGAAAGTGAGATTTGCCATTTAATCCAGTCATGCTAAACCCCAATGATCCCCCACGGCCATCCACACTCCCACCGAGAGACCCTTTGTTTATATAATGGGGCTACGAGGGTATCAGTCAGTCTATAGTGTCCATTAATGGGGATCCGCTCTTCATACCGACAGCGCATTAGTCTGACAACGTGGCTTACGTTTAGTTTATTTTGTCTGCTTTAGTCTATGTTCTATGCTATCCTATCTATTGCACCATGGCCCACTAAACTATACATTACTCAACACCATATAGTTCTATTCTATACTGTAATTGTAACTGTGCTATATTCTGCTATTTTCCAGGTTGCCTTCCGGTGAGTGGCACTTAGATGAAAGCGTCAAGCCAGAGAAATAAGGATAGAAAGCTTAATAGATTTTAATCCCTTGCCTCACTCAGACATGCTTCTCTCTCTTTCTCGCTCTCTCTCATTTTCACCTCTTTCTTTGTAAACTGGACCAGTGAGTTAAGTCAACACTTTCAACCACACAGCTTAATCTATACACCATTGCATTAACCCCCACAAGATGAATGTGGGTGCTACCCCGACCCCAATCCACCATGCACATATAGGGCTCCATTTTTGTTACATGCTAAACCCCTTATCCCAAATTTAATTTCTTTTTTTACTATTTTGAAAAACTTTTTAGAATATTTCAACATGTCAGTCTATTAACACGTTGTGAGCTTGTAGACCGGCCATTTCAACTACTGATTTTTGAGCCCATACTCTTTTAACTCTAAAGCCCTATAGCTACACCAAAGGGATGAGACAGTTTCAATGTGGTCCCGCAGTCTGATATGTCTTGTTGCCATGCTTATGTCACGTTGTCTCCTTTGACCCTTATGTGTGGTTAGGGATTTAGAGACCTCAACTTCACAACACAAATTCATCTTCTCTCCTTGACGCACGCACGCATGCGTGTGCGCGCGCACACACGCACACACACACACACACACACACACACACACACAGGGAGAGGTCAGAACACAGGGTTGCTTGTGCAGCTGCCCATGAGTACATTCATGCTCCAGTGTCTTGTTCAAGGGCCATTCAGTATCACTGGTGGACACCCTGGACGTGATAGCTGTCAAACCCAGTTGCTAGCTCACAACAAACAGGAACTCTCCCTCCTGCTCTCCCTTCTGCCTTTCCACATGCTACAGTATAGTATATCCTAAATAAAAATCTAATGCTATTACATCCAGGTAAACTTGAAGCTATAAAGCCTCTGATACCGACATTTAGCCAAAACGTGCCAGGTTGGTGGCAAGTCTCTTAACCTGGTGATTTTTCTAAATGCCTGACATAGGGTAGGGCTAATGGAGTGTGAAATATACTGAACTAAAATCATTCATTTCCTTATTCTCTCATCATGAGGAACGATGAACGCAGAAGCTTCAATGCAAGCGCATCCGAGAATGAGAAAATGCAGGTACATGGAAGTGGATTTGAATTTGCATGTGTGTTTCTTTCGTATTAGAACTCTTCGATGCCTTGTTGAAGCACTTCAGTGACCTTTTTACATACTGTAAGTATAATAGTTCTTTCTTTATCATGTACCGTATAATTACACACACACAGTCTGTTTAGGGCTCCAGGGTTGGTGTATAGTAGTAGATTTATTATTGGCTAAAGCTCCTTTACTGCTCCTCCTTCTTCTTTCCCCTCATAAGTTTCCTGAAGATCATACCTCTCCCCTTTTTTGCTTCATTACAGGAGAGAGGTGGGCGTCTATGTTTTCTTCTCACAAAATAAAAAATCATTGCTTTTACGGTGTAATTTTAATTCACCATTTTATGTCTGGATTGTTATATATACAGTATATTGGACTTATTCATAAAGTTGTTATTGTGTTGCTGTTTGTCTTTTTTATTATTTGTTGATGCACACAGATTCTGGACGATGTCAGGTATGTTGTAATTTATTGTATTATAAATGTATTGTGTAACTGTCCGTAAAGCTGTGAATCTCAAACTTTTCTGTCAATACCTCATGGGGTTAAACAATAATAACTGAAAAAGGCTAATATGGATTATGCATTAGGTTTGCTTTATTTGTTTTTGAAAATGTGAATTTAATTTTGTCGTCGTTTTATTTATTTAGGTTCTGCCAAACTCTGTACAGAGACACTTAAGTGTGTTGATAATAATAAGCATTCCTATCAAAAGATACTTTTAAATATACTTTGTCAACGTTATTGCACAGACAATCAGGTGTGAGGTTGCCAAAAAATGTCTCCCATAAATGGTGTTGTAGTATAAGAACTATTGGAGGTTTCAATGGTACATCTTTATGAGAGACCTGTCTAAACTAACTGGTCAATGTTTTGGTGCCAGGAGAGATATTTGGGCAGGCGGTTCTTCCAAAAACAACGCACATATCGCCTCAAACTTTTTATTTCAGCCAGTGGGTCACGCACACACAAAAGCAGGCCAAGGTCTGTATAGCTAAACATCTGGCCGCTGCACCTCCATCCATCCACCCTACCTACCCACACACTCTCCATCAACTTTCCTTTCTAATATTAGACTCCGCAGGTTTACAAAACAGCACCGGTGCTGTCAGTCACAGTCCAGTTAACCGTCTCAGAGAGCACCATAAAAAGCCATGTGCCCGCCGCTTATACGTATTTAGCCTTTTTCCTGGCGCGACCCCATCTCCATGTTGTGAAAATTCCTTCCCTTCATCGGTGTGTTTCTTCTGTTTCATCCCTTGACCCAATGATCCGGCCTCATTTGATGGGCCGGTCTTTCTACTTCATCCCTGTCCCTCTATGCCCCTTTTTTGAGTGGGTGCTATCCCCTCCTATATACAGCTTCTGTTCCCATACATCTCAATATTTGCCTTTGACAATGAAAGAAGGGGAAATTTGGTTAAATGTCTGGCAAATCTGACATGAATTTGACATGAACCACTAATCACATGCATTAAGTTCATGCGATGACGTATGATGATGTATAGTGACAAGAGAGTCCCTCACATCACACAGGTGTGATTTTGCACTCCTTATCTCAACTCTCTCTCTCATCCACAAAAGTCCTGTTCTACAACGTTGTAACACTACTAACGCATCCCTTCCTCTTTCACACGCACACACACGCACGCACGCGCACACACGCGCACACACACACCTCTCAGTATACACACCTCTCAGTACACACTCTCTCAGTCTCTCACTCTGCCCCAGCCCCCCCTTATCATCTCTCTCTCTCTCTCCCTCACCCACTGACCATTCCTATGGTTTATCCCCTCTTCACTGATCTCCCTTCATCCCTCCAATCCTCATCTGGTCCCCATAGGAGCAACAGAGAGAGAGAGAAAGAGAGGGAGCGCAAGAGAGGAATAGCTCCGCTCTCTGTCTGTCTGTGTGATGTTGTGTATGTATGTGTGTGCGTGAGATACAGGAAAGTGAATGAACGAGAGAAAGAAGTGTTGTATAGGAGGAGGTGAACTTTACAACAGCAAACGCAGGCCTGCTGAAGGAAGTGGTGAGGACCTACCCCACACACCGCCACACAGGAGGACTTCCACACATTGGTGAGTGTTGTATAGATGTTTTCGGTCATTTGATGGGCTGCACAAAATCTAAGGGTTTTAATTAATGACGAGGGATTTTCTCTTAGACATTATCGTGATTCTGAAGCATCATTCACTTCCCAGTTGAAGGGCACGTGATTTTATCTCCGCACGTAAACAAAAACCACGTTGATTAATGAGTTTGGAGAGTGTAGTGTACAAGTTCAAGTTTACAAACTTTGCACAGTGTTTGACTTGGTTTACCTCTGAGGTGATGGAATAATTCCCCTCACTCCAACTTGCTATATATTTTGATGTGATGTGAAGGATTTGTGTGAACGTTAAGCTCTTCTTTAGGTTATTCTAATTCTTAATATCGTAAATTTGCAGCAACTGTATGAAGAAACAATCTGCAATCTCCTTTGTTTGCATTGTGCTTTTGGATGCCACTAGTTTGCCGGGTTATTATTCGGCATGTACTGTATTATGTGAAACCAAGCAGATAAGAGCTTAAAATAGTCCATCAACCTATTTGATCTAATAATCCTTTTTTCCGTGAAGGATTTGGAGAGTTGTTACTTTTGGCTCTCAACTTAGAAGGGCAGGGTATTTAAGACTCATTTGATACAGTAGTAGACGAGGGAATTCGGATTCAAACCTCAGGACATGTCCCTACGACAACACAATCCCGTCTTCCATTTTCCACACCGTGCCAAACCTCTCGCTACCTCATCCTCACCCCTCCATCACCCCATCCCTTCTCATCTCTCATCTGCCCCCTCTCCCTCACTCCCTCCCTCCCCCCACCCCGCCCTTCTCCATCTGCCCCTCCCTTGTTTTCATCCCTCTATCTCCCCCACCTCCCTCCAACCGTCCCTCTCTCTCTCTCTCTTCGTCTCTTATCCAGATGCAAAGAGCAGTCAGTAATCGGATGAGAGCAGATTTGATCCAAAAGGCCTCCCTTAAAATCTCAGCCACTCGGATTTAAATCTCACTACCACTCTACAGCATGTAACTTCCCTGTAGACCCCTCCCACTAACCCCTCCCTCTACACACTACAATACAACATAGAATTGTGGACAAAATTATATAAAAAAATATACAGTCAAATATGTCATGGGTCTAAGGCGAATAAATAATGGACTATGGTCTGTTAAAGCAAACTAAGCTGAGTCACCTGAACAATAATAGTATGTTTTTTTCATTTGTACTGAGTGATCGAACTTTATCTGTATATATCCCATGTGTGTTGATTGAACTGAACTATAACGGCCCTAGTAGAGACTATGGCATCTACGGCCAGCACTGGGTTAAAGTTACAAAAGGTACAGACAGGCGTGATTCCCATTGAAGCCACATATGTGTCCTAAACACCTTAGCAAGATATTTAACTTGCATTTGATCTTTATATTGTCCCCCAGGACCTACACTATATACAACATAGGCCATAACTTTTTGTCCTTCTACACCACAAATATTCACTAAAACTATGAGATGCACTACACGTGTTGTGAAATGTCAGCTTGTGGTTTAATTTCTCGGCAAATGTTGACCTTAGAATAGGGACTCTCAACTGGTTATGCAGGATGTAGAGGAAGCACATCACTTTCTTCCATACCATTCCATTCCACTTTCTAGGGAAGATCAGAAGTCGAACTAAGGTATGTCTGGTTGTATTATGGTTCTGTGTTTATTTATTCATATGTATTTACTACGTTGTTAAGTCATTCTTATGTAAATAAATAGGTGCCAGCAATGATTGAAAAATCAAATGCCTTTATTCCACAGAATCCTTCCCTCCTCCATCACATAGCTTCCACTCCTCTTCTTTTTAAACAAATTAGAGGCAAATACCCATGGTCATGCGTTTTGACTGCATGGGACATTCAAATAGATTGAGAGAGAGGCACAGAGAGAGAGAGATAAAGAAAATAGATTGCCCAACATTAAGATCAAGGAAAGTATTCCAACCTATCAGCTTTCAAGGTAAGCTAAAGGAAATAGCATTGTAACAATTGATAGCAATCAGTAAATGCAAATTGTTCAAGCATAAGATAATGTAGCATTGCGTAATCTCATTCTGAAGTAATTCTGTTTAAAGTACCAATGCGTTTTTTCCCCCACCTGAATCCGTTGCGTCATCAAAGTCAGCTGTGCAGCATTTTCGAGATTGTATAGGCTACCTCACAAAGTTGAGTATCTCTCACAACTGCTAGCATTTCATTTGTCAAACTATTAATTTGTCCTTTAACCACAGCCATTATGGTTGGCCAGAGTCCCTCAGGGCTCTAAACTAGTATGTTTTCTATTATTGTGGGGAAATCTTTCGCTGAAAATAGTCGATCGACAAGAGCTTTCCCCACAATGTGCTTTACATTTGCAATTTCACACAGTGGTGGTGATGCACCTGTGGGACCAGCTCAGTGTCACCCGCTCACTGGGGGCCAGTTGTTGGTTCAAGTTCATTTCCACCTGCTCATTAGGACCGGTTAGGGGTTCAATGTTTGCTCATGGACACTTGAGGCAGGGGGGAGCCGCCGGGAATCAAACAGAAGCTGATCTACCTCCTGCTGCTACTGCCAGCCTTTAGAATCGTAGAGCATTTACCATTTGTCACACTGTCTGACTTAGTCCATTAGGTGATTGGTTGATTGTTAAACGTTGTTCAATTAATCCTGACATTGCCAAATTCAACAGCCAAAGCCATCAACAGTAAGAGCTTTTTAGAGGTGGTAGGCACAGACTGCTTGACAGGGAAAAACATGTGACTTTCGTAGATGCTGGATTGATTGTTAAATAAATAATGAAAGTTTTGTAAGAGTATTGTGATTACATTATAGACTATGATAGAACATAGTGAATTTACGTGCATTTATGGTGTGTTGTTCGAACAACAAATGCATTTTTGTGTGTATACGGATATACTGTGTGCATGTTTGCGAATGTCTGCAAAGCAGTTGAGGTCGATTTGAATTGCAAAACAGAGCTTCACTGAGAAGCAAAGATAAAAGCTAGTACAAGTCTTCAGGTAGGCCTGCATGCAGGTAAAATTCCATATGAGGCGGCCAGTGATCACGTAACCTGATTATATCGGGCATTAGTAGGGAAATTCAGCTTCAGTTAAGAAGTAGGTTACACCAACATTACAACACGCAAACCAGAAATGCAAGGGTTGAGCCATAGCGCTATAAGTCAACAAACCTGTAATTCTGCAAGGAAAATAAGTGGACAATTCCTATATCACAAGAGCTAAGGTAGAATTAACTCTCTTTTATTTTGATAATCAGGTCATTTGTATTTTCTTTTGTCTTTTCCCCTCTCCTCCAGGATTACATCACCTTGCCTGCGATCTCTTCCTGTCTCCATTGGTGACAGTGCCTGACCAACGTTACCACCATGGGTGAATTGGAGGAACTGCGAAAGGAGGCAGAAAACCTCAAAGAACAGATCGCTGTTAGTATGCCAAGCCATTGTTATAATTAATAAAATATTACATTAACTTAAAATAGCATTTACCAACTTTCCCAGACAATTTATATTGTCATTTATAGTGTCAGTCGCAGAAATCTGTCATATTCATATTCACAGGCAATGTCATTATTTCATCAAACTCTTTGGCTAAGACTTTTCACATTCAACCTACATCAATATTTTGGGCATGATATTATAGATCTTTTTCGAGGGCTATGCCAAGCGTTTTGTGTTTGCATAAACAAGCAATTGAAGACAAAAGTGAGTATGGTAATTGTGATTGGCCGTAACAACATTTGTGATGATTCGATTGGTTGAGCACAGAATGTGACATATGATGGCATATGATTATAAGAATGCTCATCACTTTACACAGAATTTTATAGCCAAGCCACAAGATTACAATGTTACCTGTCCTAAGACAAAGTATAAAATATAGTCCATCAGCCAACAGGCTTCTTAGGTTTAAAGTGGAAAATTTGGTATACGTCTATACATGCATTCATGAATCCACTTGCTGACCGGCTCCATGTATTGTACAATTTTGTTTGAGGGTGTTAGACGGTCTTATATTAACTATAGTGTAGATTTTTTCCTGACACAAACATTACATTTCCATTCACAAATTTTTAGTATTAAGAGTATGAGTAATGTATGTCTTATGTATATGCAAATCATCTAGAGCAAATGGTCCTAAACAAAGTTAAATTCACAATGAGACTGAATGGATAATGTTTAAGATATACTAAAAAGAGCACTCCTTGCTTCACACGGGTGTGATTTTTATAGGGGGATATATGCAACAATACCATTAACAACCTGGATAAGGCATGACTTTCATTCTGCAGCATGTAACATGTCGAATTACAGGGTTTTCACGATTGTGAATCTATATCACAAATTTTGCCCAAAAGTTCTGAAAATGTAGGCTACTGAACTCATCGCAATTGTGACGGCTATTGCAGTTTTTTTTTTTCCACTTACGTTTTTTCTGCCCAGTGATGATATTTTCCGCACACTGTATTTCAACACCTGAATGCGTTGCTTGACATCTATGGTCTCTCCTCCCTCTTAAAATATTACCCATATTGCGTCTTACTTGCGTACAGGAAGCGAACGAAGCTCATAAATTGCAAGCGTGTCCACAGTGTGGTGTCTGCTAGCATATGGAGTTCTGGGTCTGAAATACCCAAATATGGATTACGTTAAAGACAGACAAGACAGACAGACAGATTCTGCCTGGCTTCCATAGTAAGGCCTCACTGAGTTTGCAAAATAAATTAAGATTGGTTATACGTGTGTGTGTGTGTGTGTGTGTGTGTGTGTGTGTGTGTGTGTGTGTGTGTGTGTGTGTGTGTGTGTGTGTGTGTGTGTGTGTGTGTGTGTGTGTGTGTGTGTGTGTGTGTGTGTGTGTACACTCTCTAGGAAGTCCGTAAGACATTCCAGGACACCTCGCTACAGCAGGAAGCAGATTCTACAGCTGTGGCAGCACGTGTCCAACTCAAAACCAGGAAGACACTAAGAGGACACCTGGCCAAGATCTACGCCATGCACTGGTGTGCCACAGATAGCAAGTAAGCCACAGAGAGCAGCTCCCAGGGACATGCAATGTAGGACCGGAATTACCACCGAGCTACAGGCCATGGGGCGGGCTCATGACTGGCAGTGCCCCCAAAATACGATTGCAATCCAACTCAACACAACACAAGTGATATGTGTGTTGTAATTTGTCAGCAAAAAAATGGCAGCAAATTTCTATTTTAGTCTAGTCCCAGTCTTTGAGATGAAACTTTTAGTTTTAGTCACATTTTTGTCACCTGGTATATCTTAGTATTAGTCTAGTTTCTGTTTTAGCCTAAGGGCCATTTAGACTAAGTGCCATTTTAAGTGCGATTTTAGTCAACTAAAATGTATTTTTGCAGGCCTTGATGCTATTGTAATTGACTGATTTTACACATGCTGAAAATATCAGTTCTACAAGCTCACAACATGTCACAGCATGGCACATTGTGAACTTGTAGATCTGCTATTGCCAGCATGAAACTAAGTGTAAAATGACAAAATTGTCACATTTGCTTTTAGTCATCTTAGCTTAGTTTTCATGTGGATTCTTTTTGTAAAAAAAAAAAAGAAAAAAAAGAAAAGAAGAAAAAGGTACTCCTTCATACGTCACTTTCAAGCAAAGTGTTTCTACTTTGATCAAAATTAATCATGTCTAGACATCACCCAGATTCACTGTGTCATAAAGAGGCACACTGTGTGACACAGGTACAGGTAATAATAAATCACAGAGGGAGTTCTAATTGGATAATTGGATGTGTGCAGTGATCACACTGCTGTTTTATTTGGACGACTGAAGAGCAGGGAATAGAGCTCAGCAGTCCTGCCCATTTCATGAAGTCGCCCGTGTTCCAGAAATGGATTCCCCATTCATTTTCTTCAGACTTTTCAAAAATGATTTATATAAAAACAATTACGCCACGGACAAAGCCAACCCAGGTCTGGACAAACATGACAACACACAATGTTTTGGGACGATCAACTAATATCTAAGAAGAAAAATAAAACAAAGGTGTTGTATCCTTCCGTTTTTTGTTCTTGCTAATTCAATATTGCATGATAATATTTGTGATTGTTGTCATGATTTATCACAACCCGAGTTGGCTTTGAGTCTTCATATAAATCATTTGAGAAGTCTATGAGGAACATGAATGAGGAATCCATTTCTGGGAACACGGACGATGTCATGAAAGAGGTGGGACTGCTCAGCTCTATAGTCAGCAGGTTGGTGCCTTGCAATCTGCACTTTCACTCTGCTGTCAGTGAACATGGGGCTTATACAGATTAGAGAGTTGCTACAAATGCAGTGAAATAGGCCCAAAATACTTGGAGGTCGGCCTGTGATGTCAGGAAAATGATGTCAGTGGGGTGTGGGGCAGGCGTGATTAAAAGGAGACAACCGAGTCAACCTTTTTAGTCCCGCCAGGAAAATTTTCACTGTTTTTAGTTTCACCCACGTTATGATCACTCAGAGAGGAGCATAGTTTACAGTTTGCCGTATGTGTGTGGCTCAGAGACGCTTTGACACATAGATCAGAGCCTGGTGGCGAACTGGTGACCTTCTGATTACCAGAGACACAGACGGCATCATTATGCACGTAATCACTACATCATTAAGATACCTATGAACCTGTCTAAATACAAAGTCCACGCTCAAGGCATCAATGGGAGTTCAACAAACCATGTGAAACCCAGATTCGGCACAAACAAGGGACTAAACTTTACTGCAGCTCCTACGTCAGAAAATGGTAAACCCATACCAACAGTTATTAAGACATGTGAAAGACTTGATTACTGGTCGGCTGCAATTTGAAACTGTTAATTAAAAAGCTCCCCCGCCACCCCCTTCCCTTCCTCCTCAATGTACATTATCTTCTCCCTTTTTACCTCCTATTGATGACTTCCTGTTTTTTATATTTGTAAGTCACTAAATATTCTGATGAATTGAAAACGGTGGAGTTCCCCAGTAATTGGTAACAGTGGCGTTTCTAAGCAATTTGGAGCCCTAGGCAAGATTTTCGTTGGAGCCCACCTTTCCTACAGAACTATTATTTTTATCATAATAAAATAATTCAATATATATTGCTTTTTTCTTGGAGGCCTAGGCCCGATCCGGCCCTACTGATCAGCATACGTTTTAGTAGTACCGAAGTACCGAATTAAACAATGCATTTCATTAGTAAACATTACCCTGAAAAATCATTGGTGCTCACATACACACCGTTTTATCATTATCTTTCTAGCTGACCATTTAATTGCGCAAAATAATCACTTAGGAAATGAACTATAGCAATTGTGGGTATGGCATTATATGCGTCTAGTCTGCTGCATGTTAGCATAACTATGAGGACATTGAAACTTGTTTCTCTCCACTATGGCTACTTACTAAACCGTCATGTTCTCCTGTGTAATGCTTTATGGGGTAGCCCATAGTTAACAGTGTTTATATTGAGCTGTGCTAGAAATACAATTCTGCCTACTGTTAATACTTCTTTCAGTCAATCAATCGAATTTGAAGGACCTCACATTGGGAGTCACAGCAGATATACTCTTGAGGGATTTGTTACTTGATTCACTAAACACCATTCTGTCTCTCTCATTCTCTGTCCCTTTTGCATTGTCCTGCTGTCCATACCAGGTTGTGTGTCAGTGCTTCTCAGGATGGAAAACTCATTGTTTGGGACACCATCACCACTAACAAGGTGAGATGAAGATAGAGACAAATCCCAACCACAGTTTGTAGTGTGTCCGGTACATACAGTATCTAGAAATGCTAAGAAATTAGTTTCTTGTAACACAAACACCTATTGTCTCCAAATAAACTCAATTTTCTACAGAACAGACAGTGGAATAATATGGGCTACATTCAATTACTCTTCAATCCAAAGTACTTCACAGCACAACAAGCATTTAACCAAAAGAGTTACATTGTAGCCGTAGCACATTGACAGTATCATTTGCAGTTGTAGACTTGCCATTAAGTTACAATAAGATTACAGAATAGTAACAGGTATCACAAAAATGCAACCGTATAGCCAGAGCTGGACTGGGACAAAAAAAAAATCAGCCCGGTCATTTTTTTTGCATGAATTTGGCCCACACCGGCCGACCACAACCAGCGTGCAGATAGCCCTGCTCTGTCAGCACACACACAAACAAGACATAATACCACCATTCTTACACAACATAAATGATACAAACCAAACAAACACCTACACTACCGTTTGCTGCTCTCACAAGAATGATGCTGGCAATCCAAGATAGAGCAGCATTTATTTGTCACTCACTAATACAGGTACAATCAGGGCCTGTATTATTAATTTTTAGTTCCCCCTAGTGGCCCCCTATGGTTGCGGCCCACCGGGAGAGCTCCTGTACTCCCTATGACCAGTCCCACCCTGCGTATAGCATCACAAATATGTAAGAGCAGAAGACAGCTATGCAGATTTCCCAATTGTTTGTGAGGTCATTGTCCTATGATTGGTATGCTTGGAACACTGATAGATTTATAACGCCTCTGTGTGTCCACAGGTGAACGCCATCCCTCTGAAGTCATCCTGGGTGATGACTTGTGCCTATTCTCCTTCAGGGAATCTGGTGGCCTGTGGGGGCTTGGACAACATGTGCTCCATCTACAACCTCAAGGGCAAGGATGGCCAAGTCAAGGTCATGCGTGAGCTGGCTGAACACACAGGTAGGAAAAACTAACTATAGAGTATAGTTCATAACAACCACACAATCCCAGGGTATTAAATTTAAACAACAATTTCAAACAACAACACTCATCCGGCCTAAGATCAAGACATGGCTCCTCCTGGGAGAATTCCAAAATGCTCATTAATTCTCAGGCAAATATGGTTTATCATTGTTTATTGTAAATCATGGATCTACAATTGCTTGTATCTATTGAAGGGATATTGTATTGCAGCACGGCCAGACGCAAGCCTCTCATCGTTGATTAATGATTACCTCACAAATTCACAATATATTGTCATTTACTTGATATTATGTGTCTGTGTTGCTCAGGTTACCTGTCCTGCTGTCGGTTCCTTAGTGATAGTGAGATCATCACCAGCTCAGGTGACTGTACTTGGTAAGTACTTGTAATCCAAATGGGATATAGTAATATCTTTGTCAGCATGTAAAACCTTTAAAATGACCAACTGGACAGGAGACCTTGCACGTTTTACAGGAGAACTTGCAGGTGAGAGCTTTTAATAATTCCCAGGCCTGGTCAAACAACAGTGAAAAAACAACTAAGGCAAAACAAACAGAACCTAAGAGGAACAGACGGCTCAAACCCAACCTCTCCACATAGCAGCCACACACAGACTGAGCGGATTTTTACTTATATAGCTCCCTGACCCCACCCTTGGGTACAGACAGCCAATCACAATGCTTTGCCAATTATCTGAGAACACGCCCATTAAAGCAACTGAGCTTTTCTCATCTTCTTTACTACATCTGCAGGAATTAAGAACATGTCACAAGTAACAGAATGTGCACCTTCCGTGGGACATAATCTAAACGCATGGATACGTTTAGTGTATTATTGTTATTGATCAGGAATACAATTTATGTTTGCTGCAAATTAGCAAACATTACAGTGACAGGGGCTGCTGCAATTCTATAAACATACTGAATTGTGGCATATTAACTATGAAATGCTTTGCTGTGGTATCTTTGTGTTTCCAAACAGTGAATCCATATCTCATTTCAGTTGATCTCTTCCTTCTCTCTGCCTCTCTCTCCTTGTCTCTGTCTCTCAGTATTCTATGGGACATTGAAACAGGACAACAGAAGACTCTATTTGCCGGTCACCTGGGTGACTGCATGTCGCTGGCCGTGTCTCCAGACTTCAATTATTTCATCTCCGGGGCGTGTGACTTCACAGCCAAGCTGTGGGACATCAGAGCAGCCCAATGTAGACAAACATTTCCAGGACACGAGAGTGACATCAATGCCATTGGGGTGAGGGAAGGAGAGGACATTTTCTTGTAAAAACCTACTGTATATGTTTTTCACATGGGCACTGAAGATAGTAGATCCACAAGCTCTCAACCCATTGCAGTGTGACATTGAGAGCCTGTAGATCTGCTCATTTAGATCTGCTGTCTCAGGCATAGGTGACAGATGTTCGGATCTTGTGCTGGGCAGTCAGAGTGCACAGATTGTAGCTTATTTATGAACTACCAGGCCCAGTTAAAACATGGGCTTAGGTAAATGATGAACACTTATATGATGATGACTTAGTTCTAGCTTAGCGTTTCGTCCTCACACACTGAACAATCCCAACTTCTAAGCAGGTTGGTCAGTGCGGGCACTCAGCACACGATTTCCGGACCCACGCTTAATGGTCTTTTTCTTTTTTAAACAATATATTCACTGCATATATTCACAAAAGACAAAAGGTCATAAAATCACGACAATCAGACAATACAATCACCTCTACAATCACGTCTAAAAATGTTATTTGCTACTTTTTATCTTATGACCAAATGGGAAAAGGCCTAAGAGAGTTTTTTGGCCACAATGTAAAAGTGTAATTTCCACCTCTTATACAAGTAGTTGGAATATCTGCACTACCTGTATCTCTACTCTCATCAGCCAATTATGGCGCAATAACTTTTACCATACAGGCTGTGCTCCACTACCCCATTGTCAATTCCCCTTGTAAATCAGACTTCCAGCCAGGTATTTAATTGGATTATTGAATCTAGACTCAGAGGTTTCAGGAGAGAGTGCCCCAAGGTTTTTCCCCTTTTTTATAAGTTCTTTCCCCATCATTGACAGAGGGATTCCTTAATGGCCTTTTATTTCACTACTTTTGTCATTATACCTCTGTGGGGGAATTGAAGGCACATTGGGATCATGAGTTAAGTTTGGTTTTGCATAATAAAGACCCTGACACTGTTGCACAAGATCTACCTTAGTTTAAAAATTGGCATAGTGTGTGATTCCCAAGCAATGGCTTGGAACCAATTTTGGGGCCTAGTCAAAACAACAGATTTACAACTCTATTTTCACTATTTTTTGGAATTGGGTCGCAAGCCAAACACGTTGGAGCACTATTGCAATTCTTGTACAAAAAGGTGCATATTCATTTATTTATCGCACCTTGTCATAGATCAATTTGTTTATATCGGCAGAACTGTCCTCCCTGCACACCACAATGACCTGGTTCAGTACAGCAATAATTATTTTTGTTTGTCCCTCTATTCTCTCTGTCTCCCACAAGTTCTTCCCCAATGGTAACGCAGTGATCACCGGCTCAGATGACTGCACCTGTAAGCTGTATGACCTGCGGGCTGATCAAGAGCTCATCACCTACCAGGCCTCAGACATCATGACCGGTGTGACCTCCCTGTGCGCATCAAAGTCCGGGCGGCTGTTAATAGCTGGCTATGACGACTTCAATGTCAACATCTGGGACACGCTGAAGGCTGAGAAAGTCGGTGAGTAAACATGGGGAAATAAAATATTTAAAAATATATATTTCTATATTTGTGATGAAAGTCAATGGGAGTTGGATTAAGCTAAGAATGTGGTTCATGTACGGTATTTTTTCCCTGAGGAAATCAGATGATTAATATGTTACAAATATATTGTAATTTGATTAATTATTCAGAGGGTCTAAACGTGAAACTACTAAATATACCATACATTATGACATAATTTATGTCAAAGCATGGACATACATAGCAATAGTATTGAAAATGTCTTTATATAGACAGGCTAATTATATGGAATTTGAAGTGTAAGTGTAAGTGTAAGTCAAATAATATACTGCCCATTTTATCTCTGCTACTATTCTACTCCAGGGTCGTTTTCTGGTCATGACAACAAGGTGAGCTGTATCGGAATTAATATGGACGGAATGGCTATCTGCACAGGATCCTGGGACAACTTCCTGAAGATATGGAACTAAGGACTAGTTCTCCACCAGCGGGCGGAGGAGATAGTTTGGCATGGGGAGGGTTGGTGGTGAAGGGGGTTTGTGGGGGGTGGGAGCTATAGAAGAGGGAAGAATTGGTTTGGAGTAGAAGGTGTTTTTGTTGTGCGACTTGTGCCAAGTCCAGTTTCAAATGTCTGAGAAGGGTCATAATTTGAGGGGAAGATTCTCTTCACTCTTCTACATCTTTCTCACACCTACTTGTCAAGTTATAGTGGGCAATTACCAGGTTTAACCTCAGAGTGATGATTTTATGTCGGTTCAAATCCAATCCAGTTGATTAAGATCTTCATTTCTTTTAGCAATTGTGTGGAAATCCGGATGAGAACAGTTGCCAAATGGAAATGGTAGAGATTGGTTGAGAGCAGAGTTAAATACACAGTACATGTCAAGTTACAGACAGTGTAGGTTCACATCAGTTGTGTTGTTACACTTTATATCAACCACAAGTTACAAAAATCTGTTGAAGTAAAATTCATGGAGCATTTGGTTTCCAACAGCTTTTTTTCTCCTTCGGTTTGGTAGACTTCCCTTAATAGTACTCCTTAATATGTTTAATTTCTCTGTACATTTTCTAAATTACATTAGGATGGATTTAGTTTGCAGGTGTTTAGTGCTCATGAGGTTTTTTTTTTTATATAATGTATGTGTGTGTGTTTGATAGACCATGTTTACTGAGTTGGGTTTGATAATCTCTTTGCCTGCCCTCTACACTAGCTAGTCATAAAAACTGCTTTCAGTAAACCGTTGGGATTGGCAGATGGGATAATCAAATGGATCTTAACGGTTCACTGAGCACTTGAAAAGAAAGAGAAAAAAAAGATAACCCATCTTTCAGCCAGTCAACATGAGTACTGGTATGACTGTAGATGGATGCTAATGGACATTGTGTACATAATGAGAAATACAAGTCTGTATACAACAGCTTAACATTTCCTTTATGTACAGAACAAGATGTACCGGAGTGATGGTTCATGTATACACAAAGGAACGTGCGTAAAACTGTCTATATTACACCAGCTCTTACTAAATTTTGGACTGCCTTTCTAAAATTGGATATACACTGTCCATAGTAAAGCAATACTACCTTTCTTAAGACTTTATAATAAATGTGGAATTCTACATTAAACACTCTTGCCTGAAATCATTTGTCATTAAACTGCATTTCAAGTTTAACTAACATTTCTGAGGGATTAAGCCAACAGATATTGCATCTGCACTTATTTTTTATGCCAGTATTTAATCCATGGTCGTTTGACATGTAAAGAATCCTTATGATGTGTGTGCTTAACTTTTAAAGGTTTAGTAACATTTAACAACATTAAGTAGCATGATGTGCTCATGCACACGCTCTACAGTGAAAGGAAGTACAACATGCCAACAACACATACTCCAAGGCCCACCCACACTCGATCCTGATTGGAGGAAAGGTCTTTCTCCCAAATCCCAAACTGATGCCAGAGTTTATTGAAGCCAGGGGCTCACTGGGGACAGGGAGGAACTCCTTATATGGTCACTCATTAGGAATAGACAAAAGGAGGAAAAAAAGTGAAATCATTTACTATCCCTTAAAGGGATAGTTCACATTTTTTTTAGTTAAGCTGTATGAAATATTTGCCATTAATATAGTGGCTGCAATTGTATTAATTGATGACCAGAGTCCCGTGGTGAGGGTTCTGCTTTGGTTTTGGTGAAATATGAAGTAGTTCCAGTCATTTTGTGGAGGTCACTGAGCCACACAGTAAAATAAATAAATCCAAAAAAGAAAAACCCAACTTCCTTTGAGTTCACTTTTCCTTTGTTCATTTTTGACCCCTCTATCACAGGAAACTATTTATTTTGTGTCCATATCACAAGTAAAAAGTAGTTCCACTGATCATAGGAGGTCCTAATATTAAGAAATAATACAAATTACATTTTGTGGACTAAGTTACTTTTACTGTGTGGCCCCAGTGACCCCCACAAAATGACAGTACTACTTAATAGTGACCAAAACTCCCACCACGGAAATCTGGACATCAAATAATTGACACTATATGAATGGCAAGTATTTCATACAACTCAAGTTCCAAAAAAAACTGAACTATCCCTTTAAGCCCCCCCAAACTCTGGCAAGTCATGTGCTGCCAAATGGTTTGTTTTCCATTTGGATTGTTTTAGTGTTACCGTAGGCATTTATTGAAATATTCAATAACTCTACAAGAGAAAATGGCATTGTACAAATTAAAGCAAGTACGCATATTGTTACCAAGTAGCCTCAAGTGACAGGAAGAACCAAACAAATGAATGCAAAAATCAGAAACAATTACACATTTATTTATTTACAAAAAACAAAGACTGCAAACAAATAAAAAACAGACAGTTGCCGAGATGACTTTACACAAGGAAATATTTAAAAGCACATCTTATAAAAGTGGCAGGATTCTGTAGTAATATGTACACATTGAGTGGTGTCATGCATAGCATTTGCATCATCTGTTCTCTTTGTCCAGAGAGACAGCCAGTGTTCTGCGGTCCAACTGTCCAAGCCGCTGTCTGTCTGGTGTGGACACCTTCACTTTCTTCTAGAAGGTGAGAAGGGGGGGAATGCAAAAACTTAATTAGGTTAGTGTTAATTTTAGCAAGTCATTCATAAATTGCAGCCTTGAGATACATTTCAGAATAGTGGGGTGGATTATTTTAACCCTACAAGTTTATTGGCAATGTCCTAGTACTCAACACTCCAATTTGCTTGGAGAACATGTACATTTGTTGGATAGCGCTGTAGTACGTGGGCAGTCCGAGTGCATGACAATGTTTTAGTCAAAGGAGTGGCAGTATTTGTGCATGCAATGCATATTTGTTAGGTTAGCAGTAGAGTATCCATTTTTCTTGTCACTAGTATGTGTAAACTTTATGTAATAAAAAAAAAAAAAAGTGGTACATCAAGTTACCCAAATATTCCAAGAATACAAAACCAAATTAAACATCAATTCCTAGATAAGGATGAGCATGCATACCTGGGATGACTTCTGCCTGGGAGAGTTTGTTTCTTTAAGAATCTGCAGCGGGGATCGCCCTTCAGCCAGACCTGGAGAAGGAATAAGGAGCAGCATTTATAAACACTGATGCAGCCAGTATCATTTAGGATTAATGCCCCCCCCCCCCACACACAAACACACTTTAGATTAGAGGTTGGGGATGAAGATGCCATCAAAAAGCAATGTGCCAACAGTTACACCAAAACTGTAATTTTGCCATGTGATGCTTTTTAAATGGGAATAGTGCAGTTAGTTGCAAAGCATAGGCAGAAATTAAACTTGGGTGTGAACATGCTTGAAGAATCAGTTACAAATGCACACACCTTTCTCCTTTGATTTAGTAGACTGTCCCTTGTTGTCATTGTACACATTCTTCACAGCCACTCTGACGGCGAGAGGAGAGGAACCTCCCTTGCTTCTCCTGGCTTGCACTCCTCTGGCTCTCAGTCCTGTGGCGCCAAAGCCCTTCCCCAGCCACTGTGGCTTGAAGACAACCTGGCTGGGGCTCTTTGTGTTGAGGTTGGGACAGCGAAGACCCTTAGAGGACTGTACCTCATGAGCCTGTGGGCTTGGGGTGGGACCAACAGCAGCTGGAGGCTCGGGGGTAGTAGTGGGAGTATCTTGGGCTTCAGGGACAATTTCAGGCTCAGGGGCAGCAGGTGTAATTTGGCCCTCAGCGGGAGCAGGAGTAGCCTGGTCTTCAGCAGGAGCAGGAGTAGCCTGGTCTTCAGCAGGAGCAGCCTGGTCTTCAGCAGGAGCAGGAGTAGCCTGGTCTTCAGGGGCAGCGTGTGTAATTTGGGACTCAAGGGCAGCAGGAGTAGTTTGGGCCTCAGCAGGAGCAGGAGTAGCCTGGTCCTCAGCAACAATTGCCTCAGGGGTCGGTGTAATTTGGGGCTCAAGGGCAGCTGTGCTAGTGAGAAGGGGCTCTGGTACAGTGTCCAACTCTTCCGTTTCGACAGAGGTAGGCACCTGTGCCTCTTCAAGCTGCTCAGAAGAGACTGGAACTTCTGTCGCTGTAGGCATATCAAGCTGGACTGGAGACTGGGGGGTTGCAGGTGTATAGGTGATGACAGGAGCCAGGGCGTAGGTGTGGTCAGGTCCCACCCTTGAATTCTCCACCGCAGCCGGGCTGTCACAATGGACATCAGCGAATATGTGTGATGAAGTTGCCCCTTCATGGCAGGTTACCAGGCTCATACTCAGCCTCTTGTGGACGGGGGACTCTCTGGCCTCTTCTGCCTCCTCCAGGGTCACGTCAGTCTCAACCTCTACTTGCAGGTCGTCTATCAGCACGAAAGGACTCATGTCACCCGTGCTGACCGCAGGGGTCTTGATCGGTGTGGACAGGAGGTGAGCGTGCTGGGCCATGCTGCCAAAGTTCTGGGGTGGCTGGCAGGCCAGGAGGGGCTCCATGGAACCCAGCTCCCCGTCCAGGGGGACGGTCTTTTCCTCCTCTACGTTGAGACTGGACGGCTTAGAGAACCTGCCAGGAGGAGCAATGGACACGCTGGACGCCTCGTTGTAGAAGAGGATGCCCAGCCGACGAGCGAAAGAGCCAACTGTCGCTGCAAGATAAGAGATCAGTTGTCACAATCTGTGCGAAATGGCAACAGTACCTTGTCAGGCAGTACATGTCAGTATAAACTGCATTTCTCTCAAGTTTGAAAGTTTTTCCCTCTTAAATCATACCTCGCATTTCATCTCTCACAGGTGTACGGGTAATTCCAATGGTAGGTGACCTGGGATCTTCTGAAGGCAGAGCACATCCATTCGGGACCAATTTTGGAGTTTCGGTAGATGCAGCAACCTAAAGAAAGCAATGGCCAAAATAATGTATATACAATATTATAAAACAGACAAGCGAGAGAAAGTGTTGTTTCTTTAAATTAAAAGGTTAATTAAATAGCTCTATATTCTGACACAAGTTTGTTCATTTAATTTATTTTTGTGATACCCATTTCACACCGGAGAGAAATACTTGCAGAATACAAAACCCTTTAACAATGAATGCTTGCTACTTCAGAATCAGCACACTGTTCAGAATATGGTGCTTTAAATATTAGACACAAAACAATAAGTGAGTGTAGAGAAGTTTGTGTTATTATCAAATTAACATCTCATAACACACTTGGCATCAGTGCCCTCTTGGAGCGGAAAAGTGTCATTGGCAACCTTGCTTGATAAACAAAATAGATTAGATTTCATACAGCAATACCAAGCCATATAAAAAAGTACCTGAATGGGTGTACGGTCAATATCGGCTGAAGGAGAGCGTGGATCCACTAGTTGGGCGAGCCGTTCATTCCTGATGCGCTGTGTGGGCTCTGCTTTCGGCGTGGACGTGGAGGACACAGCCAGCTTATTATTACTGCTCTCTCTGGACAGAGCGGATCCCATCACGACGGATTTAACAACTTATACCTGTAAAAATGTCGATGAAAAGTCGGTCAGTCCCGTGGACGTTCAGGTCGACGTAAACAATGAAGCGTATTTTAATGCTAACCATTATAGCAAACGTGCAAGAAGACAACTTTGTGTTAAATGAGGCACAATGCACGCATTGTCCTACTTGTGGGCGAACAATGGTAACAAATCGTTAGAGACAGACATTTAAGAAATAGTTACTAACTTCATCTTACCTTAAACACGTTAAAAATGGAAAACGGGTTATCTTTTGTGTATTCACCCTGTCGAGTCAGAAAAACGTAGACAACTGAACTGCTTCTAGTTACTACTACTGCCTCACACGAGAACACACAACACAAGTCTCTGCAGGCAGTCTCGAGCACTAGATTTAAAAGGCAACTCTCGCGCGTGTTATTTTCAAACCAACCAATCAGCGGCGTCCTGAGTCCCACCTCCCCGGCTCTGATTGGTTCGCGACATTCAGGAAGTGAATGGGAGGGACATATGTAAATGACATGTAAACAACTTTTTGAAACATGGTTGGGTTTGAAACAAAACAGCCAGCCTTATCGCATTATGAAATGCAATGTTGAAAACCATGTGATCACATTCACAATAAAGCATAATAGCAGGAGTGGAGCTTTTCTATGGGGTTGTTTTTCCTGATTATCACACGCCGATGGAGGCATTTGTCAGTGTACCTGTGATACCAGTGATAATACTACACACCGTATTATTCTTTATTAAAAACAAGTCTCTGTAAATTAGAAAAATGTTTCCGT
The DNA here is from genome assembly GCA_039105355.1 of Benthosema pterotum. Taxonomy (NCBI): domain Eukaryota; kingdom Metazoa; phylum Chordata; class Actinopteri; order Myctophiformes; family Myctophidae; genus Benthosema; species Benthosema pterotum. The sequence goes on along the minus strand of CM076967.1, from coordinate 14,573,128 downwards.
TTTCGCGCAAGGCGGACGAAAAGCCTGGGTGTCGACTGTCGAGGCTAGAAAAATGTAAAACATGGCAACAATTAGGCTCCAAAAACAGCATTTTTATTCAAGTGAGCTATACCAATTTGTTGCAGAAAATGCAAAATGCAAGAAAATTAAAACAAAAACAAGCCATGTGGAATCAGAGCTTTATTGCTGAATATTATATTAAACATTACAATTAGATTAACTAGTTTTGAAAAAGTAATAGTGCAATAATTATGTTACAATACACAATATGGCAGATAGAATTATTTTACAATAAAAGCAAATTGTCTTACAACAAGAAGCATTGGGGGAAAAAAGTAAAAGAGCAGAGGAGCCTGGAAAATCCAATTACAATTACATGATCTCATGGTCTATGTCCCAAAACTGGATCCTTGCTGGTTTTCAGTCCATCATGCCGACGATTAAATCTGTAACTGTAACTATTATTGGGAGGCGGAAAAGAAAGAAACAAGCAGACAGTTCAGCCCTTCCAACTGGTGGATACAGTATGTAGTGTGAACCTGGCCCAGCCTCAATCCCACTAACATTTTAGAACACCATTTATAAAATGAAGAGTTTCATTAACACAGATATCTGTCATCAATTTGAACAATCTGACAACTGTGGTTATACAACAGTCATGCTAGTAGTGTTGAGTTAAAAATTGACTATGGTATATTCAAAGATACAGTATAGCTGGCCTGTGCATGCAAAATATGCATTTTAGAGGTAAATATCCACTGTATGATTTAAATTGGCAACCGATTTTTTGTGTGCTATGGACATTTAGCATTTTGGAATGAAACCCTTCACTTGCAGTACTCTTTAAGCACAGTGGTAATATCGTACCTTGAAGAATCTACAAATGTGTGTAAAGTTTATAATGGTACTTAAGTTACCAGCCATCAGTAACACAAGTGCTGTGAATGCAATGAGTTCTATAACAAAACCCTTTCACAGGTTACCAAAGTCAAGTCACAAGGAGACTCCCAACATAACCCTTCATCGTATTTTACAAAAGACTTGAAATCAATGGACTTTGCCTTTCATTAAGCCCATTTTGTTTTGATCAGTGCAAGGGGATGAAATTACAGAGAACCCTGCAATACTATTTTTGAAATAGGCTGTTAATGTTTGTGTGCACAGCCATCACAGAGACTTGAGCCTAGTATTACATTGTCACACAAACGTGTTGCTTGCAGAACATAACCGATTTCCATCTGTGCATTTTGTTTGATAATTGCTAATCAATTACTTGTTTTTAACATTGGTTATACAAGAAAGTATAAATTACCATTACAGTACTGCTGGTGGCCTCTTTGCAGAGAATAATACTGTTGTATTGGATGCAAGTCACTAATTTCTGCAGAAAACAATGAATTTAGTCTGGGCATAATCTCACACAAATCCTCCTGTTAACTATAAACTGTCGTAGTCAAAAGTAGACTCTAGACCAGAGTGTAGAGAATACCTTACTTGGAGAATCAATTCAGATGAAGTCTGATAGAAGACACGGTTAGAAGATGGTGAACTTCCTCTTCACTGTATGTCAGTATGAGTGCAGTTCATTTGGTGATTAATTAACACCGGGAGCATGCTCATTTTTATCTTAAACCCATTAAGGCAGACTATAGCAATTACCAAGTACACCCGTTAGCCTGATCATATCGTAACAAAAAATAAGGTCAGAATTGGGCCAGACTTTAACCTGGTCAATAGACCAAAGGTCCTTCTCATTTTAACCCAGCAACTGTTGACCTTTAGTCAAACTATTACCTTTACCTGAATATTAACGGTAACTTGAATATTGTATGCCCATGAAGATACCAAGTGAGAGTAGATGATCCATTCCCTTTTGTTTACTGGATGATTCAGTGTCCTACTCACTCACTCCGCCTCCCTCCCTTGATCTTCTCTCTTCCAGTTTCAGCCACCCCGAGACACCTTGTCTGGCATCTCTCTAGTCTACATCCTCCGCACTCACTTCTCCTCCGCCTCAGCCAAACACTTTGTTCCTGACAGAAAGCACTCGCATATTATCAGCGCTCTCCTGGTCCCGTCCTCTGCTCCCGTGGCTGTCCTTCATTCCGACCCGCCCTCCACCTCCCTCTGGCAGAAGTGAGCCAGCAGCGTGTCCAGGTCGCGGCGGTCGGCGGCCGTGTACAGAGAGCTCTCGCCCATCATGCTCAGCGCCATGCGCAGGGTGGACCAGATGTTGTCCGACATCATGGTCGCCGCGGCACCTCCGGGTCCTCGAGCGGCGCCGTCCCCCACAGCCTGGCGCTGGAGGGATAAGGCCTCGAGGAAGTGCTCCACAGCCTCCCTGCGGAGCGAGGGGAGGAGAAGCGGTTGGGAAATTAAATGTGTTTGATGGCCAAAAAAAAATTACATTTAACCGCTATAGTTGAAACCACTATAAACTGGCCGATCTTAGTGGTTATCCCCCCTCACAAAACAAACACCGTTCACACACACACACACACACACACACACACACACACACACACACACATTAGCCTCACCCTGGGGAGTCGGGAAGGTGGGAAATTCTCCCATTGGTGTCTGTGTCTTTGGTCTCTGAGTGAGTCCAATGTGTGAAGTGCCCCTTATACTTAACCCGTCTCCCTCACCTGTGTGCTCCTAGGTTGACACAGCTGATTCCCAGGTTGTATCGGCTCCGGACAAACCCTGGCTGCAGTTCTAATGCTCTCCTGTAGGCGGCTACTGCCTCTTCCGAGCGACTCCCATTAGCCAGTGTGGCTCCCAGTTTATTCCACAGAAGGTAGTCCTGACAACCAAAGGGAAAAGACAAGAGAAAATCACTACATCAAAATTTGACAGCTTATGTTGGAAAGTTTGACACAGTTGTAGCAAGTTACTACAGAGTGGAAAGAGAGAGGAATTATACCAGACTGAGGAAAAATAAACACACAAATCAAATGTTTTTAGTGTAGTGCCTCAGTAACATAGGATCATAAGTAAACCAAGAACCTAACATCAGTAACTCAACTAAACAGTATCATATCAGACAATAAATAATCTGTACATTGAAACTATACCAGCTATAGGATGCCGGTTCAACAAATTAACTTGGCATCCACTGACAGAGCATGCTATCTAAATTACATTTTAACCTCTGCACAAGACCACATCGGCAATGCAGCATGTATTACGTTGTACATTAAACACAAATGTAAGACATCTGTTGTCATTATGTAGTAGTCAGCAACACTGTAGAAAGGCTGTAGTAGCTCTGAAGATATTCCATTTCTGCTGCCAACAACAGTATTTGGCTATGCCCGCTAAGTACTTAGTTATTGTACAAATAATCACAGAATGCAGAGTGGCCTTTTGGCTATTATTCACTCTGGGCAAGGCCTGTACTGGAATTTGGCAGAAGAAAAGCTCACGAAAGTTACACAGATGCTTTTCAGATCGGTTTACGTTCCCTGAAGTGCGTGTTGTGATTGGCAAAAAATAAAGTAAAAACAAGAAAAGACAGTCCAACCTGTGGCGTGACAGAGAGGGCAGCGGTGAAACAGTCCACGGCCTTGTCATACTCTCCGCTCAGATTGAAGAGGACCCCCAAGCCACACTGGAGTTGTGGGTCCACCCGGGCTGGATCAGCGTTAGCAGCAGCCAGGAACAGAGACTGGACCTCAGTAAACAATGACCTGAGGAAGAGCGAGTGAGAGGGTTGAAGATCTGAAATCTGTAAGTCTTTAATACTCTCAATACTTCCAATACAGAAGACCTTCATGATCATGGGAGATTGTATTCCATACCATACAGATGGGTTCAAAAGAAATAATGTTTTATTTTGTTTGGCTTCCAGCTTTAAACATTATTTTGGATGAGGGTGATGATGGCATTTATACAAGATTGAATAATGTAACCTCCCCCCTTATTCCTGTGTTATTCCTCTATGTACTGTACCCATTTTTAGTTTTTTGTTGAGTGTGGTTTGTAAAATAAAACCAAAGGAGAAAAAAAGTAAAATAAATGAAAGTAAATTACATTATTTTTGCAATTATTAGGTATAATTTGTAGAATAGCTCCATCTGATAATGAATATACAGTATATGCTGTCTACTAAAGCCAGATCATGTCCCTGGATGATTCAGAGAGAGTTCCATGGAGGCCAGAATCTGGCCCAGAATAAGAGTCATTTCAACTGGTGTAGATGTCCTGGAAGTGACGTGAAGATGATCCCTCATATGGGCTGTTATCTGGCATGGTCTTGAACATCACCTTAGTCACCGGAGGACGTCATCACGGCGCAATTTGGCTCGCTGGGATCATCTGATTTTAATTCTGCCACCATGGAATTAAAGGCAATCTGTCTCCCTTCCTCTATTGTACTCACTCTGGAAGCAGCGATCCAAATCTCTCTCTCTCCTTCTCCCTGTCTCTGGCACCGTCCTTCTGCCGCTCGCGTTCGCTCTGCTCCAGGACAGAGCGGTATTTGGGGTTGTGCCTCAGCCAGTCGCGCAGAGTCTCACAGGCCTGCCTGTGCAGTGATTCATTGGTGAAGCTGACGGCCAGCGCCATCAGAGCAGTCAGGTTGTCATTCTTCAGTTCTATACATCTAGAGGGACAATAAAAATAGGAGCATGCTCAGAGAACCCACTTTACTGCATTTCATCACACAATATATTGTGTGGTGAAATTGCTGTATTCATTAACCCAAGTTTACGATTATCCACATGGGTAAATGCAATCAAACGTAATTTATCTATTAAAACTGTGAATGATTAGCCACCATGACGCCAAACAAAAAGGAGACGTTCGTAATGATGAATCCACAGCAGAAGGAAAAGAAAACTATGGGCATCTTGATCACTGATTTTGGTATGGAGTAGTATGGAGCAATGCACCCAGGGAGGCAGCAGGGGGCAGCAATTGCAAAGGAGGGGATAATGGAAATAATATTGATTTTAAAATTAAAGTTCATATCATTAGATTATTGTGCCAGTTTAACCACTTTCAACCTGGCAACCCTACATTGTTTAGCCATAGGAATTTTGGGAAAACAAACAAACAAACAAACTAAAAAAGATGGGCAGATCTGTCTTTCTATAACTTTCTAAAACCTTTTTCGCAAATCTGCATCCATACCTTCGGAGGGCACTGATGGCAGCAAATTCTTGCTCATTCTCTGCCTGACAGGTTCCCAGATATTGCCATGCCTGAAATCCAATAGAAAGAGAAGAACAGGCAGCATACAATTGATTGTTCTGAGAGACATGCTCGTAAAATATGTAAGCCTATGAAGAGAAAGCACTCAACCGTTATTAAAGCAGTCATCACCCCAATAAACGCCATTCCTACTACTGGAGAGAAGAATAGCATTCCAAAGTTCACAGATAAATCAGTCAGCTTAAAGCCATAGGAAATTTAATATGCGTGGGGTTTGGCATGACATTTGAACGCACCAGCTGGTTTTCTGGTTCTCTCTGTACGGCGCTCTCGAAGAGCCTGACGGCACCAGGGATGTCCCCGGCCTCCATCCTCTTAAGACCCTCTGCCAGGGGATCTTGGTGGGACAGGAAAGGGTTGTCCTCTTCAAACTGGTACCCCTGGAACAGATACAACAGAGACATGGAGCTCATGTTAGTTTTTTCTTTTAGTCTATATTAAATTAGTCTATTATAGCCACTACCAGAATATATACAAAGCCTGGTTAGGTCATTTTAAATTCCATTAAATGTCTTACGTTTGAAATGTTATTATAAAATGACAGGAGATGTGGTTTTAGGGTGCTACCCAGGCGTTCTATGCATGGTCGGCGGGGTAAGCACATGCAATGTTTAGGTACTTTCAGCAAATTGCTAAAACAGTGGAGAGCACATTAGGCCAGATGAAGGTGGTTTACCATCACATTATACGTGAAAACAAAGAGCCATTAGGCACAAGATACGAATGTGGACAAATATTATTTTAAATGAATGAAAGAAGACAACACAAAATGGATTTTCCTATGATCAAAATGCAATTCTTAATGATTGTAGGGACCAATTTGCAGATATATTACATATTACTTTGTAGTTATGAGCATGCTCATCATTTTCAGGACATGTATTGTGTGTCATATTTTTTTAATCAGAGGTGCCACAAAAAAAAAGTAATCTTAAGTCTTGGTAAAAAAAAAAAAAACACACACACACACACACACATACACTGAGCAGTATATTGAATACATATCTGTTTGGCAGTGAGGGACTGAAAGGATACCTTGTCATATGAAGTGGTGAGTAGCTGGTCAAAGTCAGACAACCAGGGGTGACTCTCTGCATCTCTCTTGGCCATCTCCTCCCATTCCTGCTGTAGCTTCTCCCAGAAGTCCACGTCGCTCTGGATCAAACACACACACATCACTTATAGAATCAATACATATAGGCAGACAAATCTGATTTTATTTGATTTAAGATATTCTTTGGGCTTTTTCAACAGGACATGAGCCTGCAGTGAGCGGTCAGGCTAATTATAATAATAAACGTAGGTGCCCTGACCACAAATCCAGCAGATGAGGCGCACTTAAAAGCCTTTAATTTTCTCAAAAAACAGCAGTGCGCCTTATAATCCAGAGTGCCTTATATGTGGATTGACTGCAGTAGCTTCTATCCTATGTTGACTGCAGTAGCTTCTATCTTATGTTAACTGCAGTAGCTTCAATCCTGTGTTGACTGCAGTAGCTGTAGCTGCCTTATAATTCGGTGCACCTTTTATATGAAAACAGTTCTAAAATGTTTTCATATATCTTCTCATATATCTAAAAGGCCATTTATAGAAGGTGTGCCTTATAATCCGGTGCGCCTTATAGTGTGGAAAATACGGTAATCATATGTGCAATTAAAACTGAATCTAATCTAAGCTCCATTTTGATTTTAGTCTCACCTCCACTGCAGCTTTGGCCTGTTGGAAGTCTGGTCCAGCAGTGGCAAACTCGTCTACCCAGGCCTCAGCGGACACCTCTGACACCTTGATGGGGAAAATATAGCTGCACTATTACGGCTCAAATTACATTCCTGTTATTTGCTTACAAACCAGCGATTCTTAAATATACAGTATATTATTTAATTATGTATGTAAAAAAATCGTTCTGTTGGCAGTATTTGGTTGTTTCTGTTTTTGGCAGTGTGCATTCTCAGAGAAAGAACCCCCACAAAATATATTAGAGAGAGTTACAAAATGGAAAACAAGCAAAGGAATAGATGGAAAATGGATGGAAGGGAAGACAATACAACAGGAAAGAGAAGGCAGAGATCCACACCCATTCCCCCACTCTTTCACATATTCTCTAAAATATGTCCATTAATACATTAACATCTTTACTTAGTTAATATGTACAAAAATGTAACAGCATCACAAACATAAACAGCAGTTTACTGCATCTCCCTAAAGTACTGGGCCCTATAGAGGTTACAGTAAGTAATATGCTGTTATTAGAGGCCACAATAAAACCCTGTGCTTAAAAAAGTGTGTAACATTTGTGACCAATCACAAACCCAACATCAAGTTCGAACGCCATGCCCCTTGGCACTGCCATGGAACTGCCACAAGGCTGACTATGACATCACTGTGACAACAGCGGTGGTCATAACTGGCCGAAGACTTTGGCCCACTGTTCGGCCTGTTTAGTCTTAGTATTTTCAAAGGTTGCACAGCTCTGCTGGCTTTCCAAGGGAAGACTCCCTTCCCCTGTCTCCTCCAGGAACTGGGAGGGTCAAGCGGGATGGGGTTAAAGGGTAACCTGACTCCGCCATCTGGTGGCAGCAGAGCGTTCCTTCTACTGCTCCCATCTGGAAACACTGGGGCAGACCCAATGCACACCGGTCAAAATCTGATCGGAGCTGTATGCTGCTAGAGGTGAGATCAACACGAGACGGGTGACATATCGAAGCTGTCCCACTGCGCTAATGTCAACAACAACCTAACAATACTACTACAACTACAAATTATTTTGGAAATATCATATTTTTGTTCCGCTGTTGTCCCACATAGTTTCTGTTTGAGAGTTCCCAGATCTAGGTAGGAGGAGAACTTGTGAACACAATACTACCGCAATCTGGCAGAGTCAGGTTAGTTAAAGGGTGGGTGGGTTGTCAGCAGAGGAGCAAAGGGGGGGCAATGTTTTAAGTAAGAGAGTGGAGAGAATGGCACGTTGGAAAGGGAAGGAGGACGGAGTAGTTGCAACCCGGAGTAGATGGATGGCAGGTGTTAATCGAGGGAACGGGAGGCCAAGAGTTCAAAGGCAGACGGAAAGCAAGGAGGATTACATGCCTCAGTTAGATGACATCACTAAAGACAGCATAAAGAGCCACAGCTATGAACAAGAGACTCAGCAGAAACACTATTGGCAGTCAATTCAATAAGAAAACAAAGGAGAATGCTGTGCTGTGGGAAATTGTCTGGAGTTTATTGAAAGCATAGCTCTTTGGCATGTAACATCTCATCCCAGAGTCCTAAATGGAACAAAATGTAGATTAGGTGATTCATCCTGATCCCAGTTATGTTTTGAGTAATCTAGGAGGCATATGCAATGTTATGATTTCCATTAAGATTCCCCATTCACAAGAAAGCATTCCACACTGGATAATCAACTGTCGGCAATGTGCATCTATAGGGGAGGTCATATTACAAGCCAGTGGTTGCTTTTGTGGTTATATTACCCCGCGTCAGACACTGGGGCAGTGAGTCACTAGGCGTACATTAGTGGCATCGGTGGTGGGAAAGTGAAACCAGATTGAATCCACAGCAGTGAATTCCCATTTGCAGCCATCCCATGCTCAGTGGTAAGCGGTTAGTACCATTCCAAATCACTGCGATGTTGTAATCCATTTCTGTGGTCTTTGCTTGTCACATTGATTCATGCATGTTTGATTCATTATGAGATTTTATGAAAAAGTTGTTTATGTTTACATTATTTCATAAATGTCTTACTCACTTTATAAAAAAGTGTTTCACTATTGTTTTTCTTCTACGAAGGACCCAATTTATTTAGGAATTTCCATCGCCATGCGAGTTCTCAAGACACACAATTTGCTGATAGTGATATGTCAGAATTTCCCCTGCTGTCCTAGCCTGACACTTTAATGTTAGTGATTCAGGGCTGGAGCCAGGCTACTGCTGTCCTCTTCTCAATACAATAATAGGATTCAGGTAAAATATCAATAAAGTGGACATTTAATTGTTTCTCTATTGTGTTATGTCTTTCCAAATGTATATTTGTTATAGTGCTCAGACTGTATGTAGCTTTACTCATATCATCTTTGTACAACGTAGTATTACTCACTTAAATCCTACAACGTACTGTGCATACTTTATTGACCATTGTCCTTCAGGAGTCTGTACTTGCCCCCCTCCTTTTTTCTCAGATCTCTTTGCGGGAAGTAGCCGTTGTCCATGCACACCACGGTGTGGCACACTGTGAGCTTGTATATCAGCTACTTTCGCTGAAAGTTTGGCTATTTTTGCCAAACGTTCGCCTAATATGACATGCTCAGAATATAGGGCACTAGGGTTCACGTGGTTAAGTGGCTCGTGCTTGTTGGGAAGGTGTCTCATACCTGGTTGAGGTTGGACACCCAGTTCTGAGCCTCCGTGGCCTGAGCTTTATCAGTGAGCTGTTTGTCTGCTCTGTTTTCCACTGTCACACTGCCCTCGCCAATCTGCCTAATGAACCGCAGGAACTAAACAACAGCGGAGGGGGAAAACAAAAGAAACCGGACAAAAACAAACAAAAGAATAATGACAATAACATAATGGCCATTATTACCATCACCAGGGGACATTTACGGCGAGGTCATTTACTTTAAATTTAAACACATACGCTAAAGTACTCAAGGTTAATAAAGGTAGTCAAGTGCATCTCTGTTGTGAACAATAGGATTGTCAGAGACAGAAACCTCAAGGAAAATATACTATAATATGAATATTAAAGTACACTCTCATAGCACTCCTGAGAGGAAAAAAGAATGGGGGGTGGATATGGTGATAAATTAAGTAAGAATAATTAAGAATGATACGACACATTGATACGGTAGAGAGAGTCAGCTACACACAAACACACAGCTCACCTCAGTGTTCTGTAACTTGGGGTCATCAACCTTTGACACCAGTTCATTGGCCGTTTGCTTCAACTCGTCTCCAGGCTGATACTCTTTAGTCCTATCAGATCAACGGAAGAGTTATTCATAAACCAAGTCATATAAAGGATGCCATCCGACAGAAATACGACTCTTCTGTTGTAGTGGAGGAGGTGGGCACTCTTTCACAGAAAGAAGCCCTTACTGTGGTGCTTAATACCCCCAAAATGTACTTCAAAATACATCCAAACATGTATGGTAGCACATTTACATGAACAAAGGCAAACAAAGTGCGATACGATAGAGCAAGAGAACAAAAGAAGGATAGTAAGACAGCTTGCCAAGCATTGGCTCATGTTTTGCAATCTCTAGAAATTGCTCCCGATGTGCTGGTTGTACCTTGCATGGTTTCCACCTCAATCTTTGTATGAATGTGTGTGTGTGTTTATGGGTGAGTGTAATGCACTAGATAACGGCACTGTGTAAATGCACCATTTACACTGTCTTGAGAACACACGACATGGGCCAGAGATGAGACGACTACCTTTATGTCTCTATGTGAATACCAGAAGACTCGCCCCTCTACCAACTAGCCCCAGGCATACAGCCTGCAGAATTGCGTAGTATAAGTAAATTATGCTCAAACGGTTAAACCTAACCTTATTCCTACCCTTAACCTCAATAAAACTCTGGGTAAACATAACCCTATAGCTAAACTTAAGTTCAGTAAATCTATGGCTAATCCTAAACTTATTTCTAACCTTATTCTCAATAAAGCAAAGTGAGGTCGCCGGAAGAATCGAGGTGTGCCTGCCCATCCTGATCTGCAAGGAAATAGGGGGCAAATCCCATTTCTAGCCTTCAAAACAAACATTAAAAGCTTACAATGGATTCTAAAGCGAACCGAAGCCAATGGATGAATCACATGTGACTTCTCTTCTAAGATGGAGCCGATACAACTGATTCAGCTTAAACACCGTCTAAAACACCCATTAAGTGCACCATTATGCAAGGGAATACTTCATTGCACCACAATCTGTGCTTTTAGTGGGAACGAAATGTCACAGCCTTGAAAAAAGCACTTGCTTTCATTTCCCATTCATGGAGTATCATGATGGATCTCCTCTGGGGCTGTGTGACCGGCGGTGATTAGTGCTGTCAGATAAGACCATCACATCTGCAGACACGGAGCAGCGCCTCCACAAAAGCATCAATTCAACGGGAGCATACTCAAGGTCTCAGAGCCTTTTCTGGCGGCACACGCTCCATCTCTATTCTTTTCTTCGGTTCAGTCCTCTCTCTCCTGCACCCAAATGTCTACGGCCTTCTGTCTCTTTGCAGTTAGACAGGATAAAGATTTTGCTTCACTTCACTTTGCACGTTCCCTTGACTCCCCTCTCTGTGATTATACTGGATGGACTCGTTTTGTTTTAGTTTGCGTTTACTTGTTCTATTGCATTATGCATTTTTCTTCCACATCAAATCTCTCAGTCGACTGCAAGATGGTGAAGAGTGTGGGTTCGACTCAGACGACGGCTGAAGGAGTTTGGCATGGGGCCCAAGGTCCTATAGACCTGCTACAGTCAGAGACACAGCAGAGATCACCCGATAATGCACCACCACTTGGCAGGTGAACTGCACTGCCCTGCCCTCATCTGCAGACGGTCATGCAGACAGCATAGAGGATCATATTATTGATTAATAAACAGCCAGACACCCCAAACATGGATCATTTCTGCTGCTACTGTCTGGTAAGCTGTTATTGCAGCTTCAAGGCCTGGAGTAGGACCAGTAGGCTCCAGGCCTCCTGTGTGCCTGTCGCTGTTAGATGCACAAGAGAAAAGAGGGGAACCAATGCACACAACAACATACCCAATAGCTCATATGGCATTGAAGGTACAGAACATTGAATCTCACCACTCATGGTCCTTTTCTCCCAGGTCTCCCAGCCACAGCTTCTCCTCTGATTGCTCCAGATACTCTTCTGCCCAGCGGCCAGGATCTAAGAACACAGAAAGAAGACACCCACGTATCCCACCTTGTCCAAAAGCTGGGGCCCCGTGTGGAGCACTTAATACAATCTCATTTCCATTCCGAAATTGCATGAGGAAATGCATGCTGTCTTTAAAACCAGGCTAGTTAAAGTGAGTGTGCAATCTAGCCCTAGGGGATAGGTCGCGCTGGAAATGAATTGTGTTAAAATTACATTTTGTGTGTGTGTGCGTGAGAGAAAGAAAGGGAGAGCGAGAGAATCTGGGGAAAAAGTTGAAAACTGAAGTGAGAGGATGACAAAGAGAGAATGAAAGACATCGAACAGAAAGAGATGAAAGCCTCATCTCCGTATGCAACCCAAAGCTACCTGCAGCCTCAGCGATAAACTCTCGTGTCCAGTCTGCGTCGGCTGTGTCACCGAGCCCGGCGGTCACCCCCGCCGAGGAGGCAGAGTCAGCACCTGACAGGAACTCGGCCGACCAGTCTCCAGACAGAGCCAACGCCGCCACGCCTGGAGCTGTTGGTTAAAAAGAATGAGACAATGACGATTATGCCCCGACATTAATGCTGTCATGATTGTCAAAAAATATTGCAATTAATGTTTATTTATTTATTGGATTGAATCTTCTCTTTCACAAAGAACAAAAAAATAAATAGCAGAAATAGTTGATCTACTTTACAGCACAATAATAAGGCTGTGGATCTATTTTTGAAAAATGTATGGACATTTTTCAACATGGAAAACAATTGACGATTATGTACAAATAACTGTGATTATCTCAAATAGTTGTGATTAGGCGATTACGTAATAATTGTGACTTGCCAATAGATTTAAATTTATGAGAAATCAAATTGTGGAAATTAAAACCACAAAAATTGAGAAATCCATTCTCAGATTCGATTCCCAAGCCCATTGACATTTGTTGGGTGTCACTCCATCTCTTTCTCTCCCCCATTTCCTTTCCAACTAAACTGTACCAATAAAATGAAGACAAGGAAGATCCCAAAAGAAAGCCTTAAGAAGTGAAGGTTCCTTTGCCCGCAGAGTATAGTAATTGTATAGATAATGCATTGATTGGGTTGGGTACTATCCTGGTTGGATACATGCCCATCTTGAATCTAACAAATCTCTCTGATTCTGAGTCAGATAACATATCTTCCATCTCAAATCAACCTCTTTGGAACAGGAACCAGCTAGCTTCAGACGGGGGGGAGGAAATGTATGGAAACTAAGGAAGGAATGATGAATGTGGAAAGACAAACCGCACCAGGCAGTTACAGTAAAAACTACACAAGTGAACCTCTCTGAGGAGCCTGTCTGTAGCTCTGCTGGTCGATCTGTTGCATCTCCTCCAGGAGCTGGCCCATGTCAAAGGTGTGCGGGGGCCGTGGAGGGGCATGCAGGAACTCATTCACCAGCTGGAAAGAGACAACACAAAGACGCCATGGAACAAGCTGGATGGATATTGATTGATGGTGGAGCAAATCTGATGTAGCAGTAGTAGTCACACTTTTGCGATTCCACAGAAATAAATTCCATCACAAGGCTGAATACACATTGGGCTCCAATTTTGTCACCCACTAACCCCCTTATCCCTAACTTCTTTGACTTTTTTGCTAATTTGAAACACTTTTTTGGAATAGTTCAACGTGCCAATCTATTGACACGTATGAGCTTGTAAACTGGCCTTTTTAACTCTTGAAAAATGTTTTTTTAAATAATTTGAAAAGGCAAAGAAGTTAAGGGATAAGGGATTTAGCGGTGACGAAAATCTAGGCCTAAGTCACAAAGACAAAAACAACTTCGGACAGACTGCAATGAACACTAACCTCTTCTTCGGTTGCTATTTCAATGGGTGCAGGGGCAATCTTAAGGGGGAAAAAAAGAGGACAAAAGAGGTAATATTTAGGACCACACAATCTTTGTAAGTTTGTTATCAAAGCGCATATTTTCATAGATTAACACCAGGACACACAATTTAATAAGACTGATTAAATCTGCATTCCATATTTTGTTGATCTTCACATTCCAATGACTTACTGTGGGTGTGGACCGGTGTCTCCATGCCCCACCCTCCTGGGTCATGTGACCGGTCAACTTCATGAGGGGATTGGCTCCCCCACATTCTGCCTCCACCAACTCCCGCATCGCCATGGCAACACCAGGAAGAGGCAAACCCCAATCAGGCCACCGTACAGCTGGGGAGGAAATGGACAAAGCCTTTGAGTCTTTTAACATTGTTTTGGCTGAAGGAATACTTCACCAGACTGAACCATCTATATCAGGGGTTTTCAACCTGTGGTCCGGGGACCACCAGTGGTCCTTGAGAGAGTTCAGGTGGTCCCCAGCTAAATGATGGAGAGTTGGTTAACCAGATGCAACTCTTTGAGAGTGTAAAAATGAAACCAAATGGACCCTTGCGGGTCCATTTGGTTTCATGTTTACCCTCTCAAGAGTTAAAATATTCATCATCTGAATTAGCCCAAGTCTATGTAGAAGAATGGTCATTTTGATCTATATTTGCCTTTTTTGTTTCTGAAATCCAGCCTGGTATTGTGGACAAAAGCAAAAATAAATCTTTAGTTTTGGGGTCTGTGGGGCCAAAATGTCATCAAATGGTTGTCCGTGGCTCAAATTCTGAATAAATAGTCGGCCCTGGTGTCAAAAAGGTTGAAAACCACTGATCTAAATTAAACAAACGGACCTACTGGTACATCTCAAACAATGCCAAGGATAACAGTGGTACAGTTATGAATGAATTTGTAGACAGTCACAGTCTTGAGATAGCAAACACCAGCCCTGCAGATGCAGTACTTTGTCCATCACTTGGATCTAAAGTGGGAGGTGGGGAAGCAAACCTGAACTGGACTGCAGAGTGTAGACACAGACAGTCAACACTCTGCATATATTTTGTTAGGTGTTTAGCAAATCACATGCTCTCAAAAACTCCCTCGAAAAGAATTGAAAATCCAAAAACATCACCACTCCAGAATGTTTATCCCTCTTCTCAGTCATGGCATAAACAAAGTCAAGCCAGAGCCATATTCAGAGCTGTAGAATGCTGCTGAGAGATACGGTGGTCTATTTCAGGCTCAGCCAGGCCAAGCAAGGCAAACTCTCTCTGTCCCCTGCACTGCCCATAACCATTATGACCCTATGTGACATATCAAAGAGTATTCACAACTGCAACATCCATGTGTTGTGTGTTTCCTCACCATTTACAAGATTAGGCTGGTACAGCTAGAAAAGTAGAATTAGGATCTGACATTCATTGCCAATTGTACTGCAATAAACACAGGGAAGCAGGACTTTATTAGAAACAGCACACTGGGGGCTGCAACAGATGTCAATAATCAATAATTTAATAAATAAATAATAATAAGTTATTCGTATTTTCAGCATGTTAGGCAAAAGTTTTCAAAATGCTTAAATCAATCTAGAGCTACAAGCTCACAATGCATTGCAATTCAAAGCTTTGTGTGTGCGTTTTGCTATTTAGTGTTTTGTTTTAGTATCATTGTATGAAATCCGGCTTAATTGGTTAATTGCTTCATTGGTATAGAAAATGTTTAAAAATATATGTTTTAAAAACAGCTTCCCAATTAACCAAAAAAGGTAATCAATAAAGTAATTACTAAGAACATAATATATAGGTGTGCAGCCTTATGGTACATACACATGCAGAACACCACACTAAATTATTAGCTCCAAGTTCCAACAACAGACAAAGGAGGTTTATTTTTAAACAAATAATGCAGAGGAAATTGCAGAGGTACTTCTATAATTAGCAGAATTTAGTTCCCTCACCTGGTGGTTTAAGAGTTGATCAACCCAATAAGAGGTGGCACGCAGTTAATAAACAAACACTACTGTTCCGTTCACACAGCCGACCTTCAGTATAAACTGTATCTAGGGCAGCAGACACAATAACAGCTCTGCCTCGCTATGTACCCTCATGGGCAAGAAAGTGATGACAATTTCCATAAAGCAGAAACCTAAGCTCCTGACACTGACAGCACTCACTGTACATGCTTAGTTGCAATAGATAAACTATGATACACACACAAAAAGAAAACACTCCAACCAATTATGTGCTGAACTGCTACATTTTACAGGTAGTCTGTCGGTCTGTTTTTCTTTCATACTCTTTGTCTTAGGGCTGTCTAGGGATTAGCCCGTGAGCCAGGGGGGTTGGTCGGTACCGAAAAGGTGAATAAGGCTCATAGTGATTTTTGTCATGGTAAACATGTCTAGAGTTAGAAAATATGTGATAGCCTTGCACCAGTGGTAGCTTTATGGGTGCTATCATGCATTTTATTGTAATAACACTATAGGCGGAAATTGCATGGATCAATATATGAAAGCATACTATATAACTACAACAACAACAAAAAAATAAGGTTTTTCTTTTTTCCATTTCTATGAGGTGTCTAGAACAACATACTAAAAGTTCTAAGAAATCGTAGTTGCAGAAGTATGTGTAATACTCATCATTCCCATATGTGTGCCAATATCGCCAGACAACAATACACTCTTACGGGCTTATTTTTTCCTTTAATCCTATCACAATGAAACTTTCCAGAATGGAAGTTGACATGAAAAGTAACATTTTTTGTATCATTACTCTTTTGTTTTAATAAATTTGGATGTGCAAATGAGCTCAAAACTCATTAAAATGTGACCAAAATACAACCTATTAAGCTTATTTTCCCCTGAACGAGTGGTGCTGTGCTACGATCTGCTAATCACAATGAAACTTGACAGTGTGATGGCAATGTTGCTTTTGGACTGGCTTCTAACCTGAAAACTGTCCAGGGTTATACCCCTGTACCTGCCAGGGGTATAACCCTGGACGGTCATGGATGTGCACAAGACGGTCATGGATGTGCACAAGACTCTCCCCCTTGTTTTGGCCTTTATATCAGATAAAAAATGATATATAGTGAAAGGCATATCTCAGTGACTATTGGGCTGATTTGAATGATTCTGACATCAAAGTCTACATTTTCGGTATACGGTATAGAGAAAATGGATACCCTCTACACGCCATACCTTGTTGTAAAGGTGACTAATCAACATACAATACCAACAGCTATTATAAAGGTAGAGAAAATAATTCCCAAAGTTAGGTTTCCAAACTATGTGGGCCAGTTTACATTTGTCTTGGATTTGTTTTGTTTCTCCTGTTGTCTTCTGAGCTGTGGATTCATGTTGCATAGGTTGCTTAAGAGCACCCCTTTTCATAAATCTATAGATGCCAATGGCTGTATTGAACTATGCGACCTCTTCCTCATCAGAACTGTTCTATTCCAACCGTTGGTGTGAGTTCCTTAGTTGCTTGGTTTGTATAGATCTGGAGTATGCAGTGGCTTGTACATCTCAACAAGGAAGCTTGTGTACTTGTGCACAATTACAGGCCAAAAACTTAAATACCGGTACTTCTGATGCAGGTGCTGTACGCATCCACTAAATTGCTAACTGTCTACCATCAACAGTCCATCCATCCATATACATTCTGTATATGATCTGATGCGTCTGGTGCTGGTGAGTCTGCAGGAAGGATCTCCATAGTCAATTCTGATTTTATCATATTGGGCATGGAAAAATATGCATTCTCTACATGATGGGAGTTGACTGGAATCAGCCTCCCCTCTCCAGATTCAGAAAAGCTGGTAGTGGATCTCCTTTATGTCACTGGAGGTGGTCCCAAAGAGGTTTCAGCTGCAAGTGAACGGCGGCAGGTGTTCAAAGAGCTCTGTTGAAGTATCCTCAGTTTGGCCAAGATAATTGTTTGACTTCTAACCTCAGTGCATTCAGTTTACCATAGCCTCGACCATCCAGGCTTTCATTTTTGTCAGAGTTGCGCGAAAACAGAAAGCCTGGATTAACACACAGAGCAGACTGGCCTTCAAGTGGGAGTCAACCTTTCGGGGTGGGTGTCACTCCAAGTGATGTGATGTAGCGCAGCAGGGGAGGGTCTGGGGCTGACAACATGTTTTCAAGATCAAATCAGATCTAACCGATCTACCGCTGTGGCTGCGCTGGTCCCTGCCCCTCTAAGCCAAAATCACTGCAGGTTATGGTAGGCTAAGTTTACCATGACCAGCAAAGCACTCAATGTCACATCCTGTAAATGTGTGTAATGCAACCGGACTGTCACCAAGGTTTTCTCCCAAACCAAGGTTCCAAACTTGTGTAGGTTCATTGTGTGTGTGTGTGTGTGTGTGTTAAACTAGTTAAATCAACCTTGATTCTGTGATGTTTAATTCAAAGGGGGAGCCATTGTGGGTTTTGCTGGTATGGCTACCAGAAGTGTGTGCGTGGCTGTTGTTATATTATGATTTTCCTCATGTTCAATTTGTCCGTCCATTGTACAAACATCAGAAATATTCAAACAATTATTTAGAGTTCAGTTCAGACAATGATTAATTATATAGTCCTAACATAATCAGATTATTAGCCTAAACCACTATTCAGATACTCTACTCACACATTTTTGGCATTTCTGGATGTCTTACGAACATAATAGGCCAGTAATTTTAGCTCATTTTGGACCTAAAATTGGAATTAATTGTAACATGGGATTTTTCTTCACAGATCATTTCTTTGAGATCTCCAGAACAACATACTAAAAGTCCCGAGAAATCCCAGTTGCGAAAATATGTTTAATTCATAGAGTAATAAAATATAGAGGCTCAACTGGAGTGATAGCCCCGCCTCCTTGCCATTCATTTCAATACAAGTCCTAATAAACCCCTGAAAATTATAACTGGCCACGGAAGTTCACAAGATCTACTGAATGTGAAAGAGGCAGCACATCGCACTTTTCCCTGGAAAAGTCTACGCCAGGGGTGCCCAAGAGGTACTGTAGATCGTGATCTACCAATATATCACCAAGACTGCATGTAGATCACATGACATGCCCTTAAATATATCACACTTGAAATAAGTTAACTTGATTGATTGACAGAAAAAGGCCTGTCAGCGACAAACAGCGCCTATGGGTGTTACATTATAATAACCTGACTAATAAGCCAGAGCCTGGCTCATTGGTCAGGTCATTATAATGTAACACCAACAACACTATTCCATTTTCACCCTTCTATATAATGTAACGTCATCAGCGCACCACTATTCCACCATTTCTATAGATCTCGTTTGGCGTTGTTCTCAGCTGGAAACTGGTGGATTGTACAGCCCAGTTTGGGAATGAGGCATTAGCCCAGGTGAAGAAGTTTAAGTATCTCAGGGTCTTGTTCACGAGTGAGAGGAGGATGGAGAAGGAGATCAGCCGGAGAATCAGAGCAGCAGGGTCGGTATTGCAGTCGCTATACCGCACTGTTGTGACGAAAAGAGAGTTGAGCCAGTAGGCAAAGCTCTCTCTCCACCCTCACCTATGGTCATGAAGTGTGGGTCATGACCCGAAAAGGTTGCGACCAGGTTAGGTGGTTCGGGCATCTGGTTAGAATGCCTCTCAAGCATCTCCCTAGGGAGGTCATCGAAGCACGTCCCATTGGGAGGGCATACCAAGGACCAGGTGAAGGGATTACTGGCCTTGGACATTGGATCGTCTCGGGATCCCCCAGGAGGAGGTCGCTAATGTTGCTCAGGACAGGGAATTCTGGAGCTCTCTGGTGGAGCTGTTACCATGACCTAACCTCGGATAAGCAGATGAAGATGGATGGATGACCCAGAGGCGCAATATGGCAGTTTGTCACATTCAGTAGATAATTTGTGGCCAGAAAAACAAAAAAGAAAATAAAACATAATAAAAAAATACAAAATAATTAAGTTAAAAATAATAAAAAATACTTTAAAAATTAAAAAAAATAATGAATAATAAAAAAAAGAGTACACTTAAGACCTTTATATCAATCAAATATCCCCATGGAGAGCAACAATATGATATTTCTTTATTCATTGGCGGCCATTTTGAATTAAACATATTTCCGCAACTGGGATTTTCCGGGACTTTTAGTATGTTATTCAGGAGGCCTCAAATAAATGATCTGTGAAGAAAAATCCCATGTTACAATTAATTCCACTTGAAACGCTATTTTGCCTGGACTATAATACCACATATGCCTTTTGATGGCAAAGATAATTTGTCCAGCCCATCAGGCCAGGTGTGAGTGTGACTACTTCACAGTCGCAGAATCCCTCCCTTCCCCCAGTGATATTAATGTTTGATAAAATACAGAATTTAGTATATTACACTACACTAGCATAGGATTTTATGAATTACATTCTTTTAGGTTATGTACAAAATGAACTTTTCTTTCATGAAACCGAAGTACATCTTTTATAATGTAAAGTCGCTGTGTTGTCACTGCCTATATAAGATAACATTTCAAGAGATTCTCATTTTAACAACTTTTCTGAACAATATATATAGTCTGAGCTTTATTTCAACTATTTTCTGACTGAGATAGGTTCAATAATAAGAGAGAACCATCAGTTTGAAGTAGAATGAGTAATTCGGATTTTGAAAACTGTATTTTGGCATGTGATCATAAATGGAGTGATAACACACATAAAGCTACCACAGATGCAAGGCTATCATGTTTTTCCTAGTACTAGGGGTGTATACCTACCCAAAAATCACTATGAGAATTATTCACCTTTTCGGTACCGATGACCCCATATTTGGGGTCCTGGCTCACGGGCTAGATGGTGTAGGGATTGTCTGTAGAGTTGGACATAATTTTTTCTTTATTCATTGCCACACTAATATCTGCTGTATGATTAAGGATGGACAAAGAGCATTACACAAAGATATGAATACACATACTGCAATTATTGTACACAATTGCTCACTATCCAACACACTGTCAGTCAGTCAGTCTCTGTGTGTGTGTGTGTGTGTGTGTGTGTGTGTGTGTGTGTGTGTGTGTGTGTGTGTGTGTGTGTGTGTGTGTGTGTGTGCGCAACATGTCCTATATGTCCATTCATAGTCAACAAAATCAACCATACATCAATTAAGACAATCATTCATTCAATATCATCATCATCCTCATCATCTAGCATGGCTAAGATAGACCGAATCAGCTGTTGGCAAAAACAATTCAGTCTGGCTTTAGCCAGCCTGATCATCATAGGCAGGCATATTAAACTTAAAGTTTATAATAGCTCTGGCCCATAGCTCCACACCTTCTATAAGGCATACTCATCATAGAAGCAGTGGAGCTATGGACCACAGCTATTATATACGAATACTTGTCAGACTCTATCTGACAGGCAGTCTGTATGTGACTGCTGTCAAAAACTATAATAACTGACTAGAGTGGACAATCATATGTGGACAAAAAGAAGAAAAGAAAAAGACTGAACATAACATACAGCTATTTGACAGCTATTGGCTTTGCCAGGTCTGGAAAACACACAACAGACAGCGTTAGCTTTGCTGCAAGTGTGGCAGATATATGGACATTATTAAACGATTTACGCCTAAGGTAATAACATCTCATACTGTTAAACTTCACCAGCAGGCGAAGCAAAGTAAAAAATGGAAGCAAAGAATTCGCAGGAGACACGACAAAGGTGCGCTATGGACAGTGATCCCTGTCTTGTAGAGATAGCTAAGTGTTAGCTAGCTAACTGTACACTGCATTCTTTAATGTAGCAAAAGCATGATCATCTTACCACCTACACCTCCCCAGGGGTCTCCTCTTCTTTGTCTGCTTTAATGATCGCGTTATTAGGAGGCAAAGTTGTCTCGAACCGCCAAAGTGTCAGACTTCCAAGAAAATGCAATATCCCTGTGTGTGTTTTATTAGCAGCGTGTGCCTTTATTTACCTCCTCCTTCCCCCATGACCCACTAAAAACTACTCATTCTAAAGCGTGCAATGGGTTTCCTATTCTCAGAGCCGGTTTACGCAGGGAAAGCATCATGGCTTAGTTGTAGTTGCGTTGATGGGTGATATACCTAAATCAGTGGGCTGTCGAATACGGATTCCAAAGGAGGGCGCAGTTTCCCTCTAAATCGACTGCATGGTGAGGGTGACAAAAGAAGAAACTATCTATCTAGCTATCTATCTAATTTCCATTGGAAAACACTGTCTTATATTCAGGCCAATAGGGTATCTATCTATCTACAACATCATAATAATTTAGTATGATGGGATTAGATACATGCATGGCACCTTCTTTTATCTATAATGACTACAGCGCCCTCTAGAGTCACACTATTTGGTAGGTTGTGACGTTCAGTGTTACATCTGACAGCAGCTATAACCCACAATTAATAGCAGGTATTAGAAATGTAGCTGGGTTGTAACAATGTAACAACAACTGTACATAAAACATACATACAACTACTACTATTGGACATAATCAACTCATTATAATGTAAACTTGAAATTATATATATACCGTATATAAAACAGAGATATAATAGAGATACATATGAGGCTGTTGGGGGAATGTCGTTGGGCAATAATGCAAAGTCCAAGTAAGTTGAGCTTAGTTTGTCATTTTGATGTAGAGTGGGACACTATCTGAAGTCTTAGGCCTATGTGTATGTCATGAACAGTGTTTGGTAGTAACTAATTAAATATTAGATATTACTGTAATATTGTTACATTTTCCAGCTAAAGTAAAGATATTACCCTGCCAAAATGGGTAATAAGTATATGTTACTATGTTGTTGCATGATGTGAAAATAGATCCTAATCCACTGCAGTATTCCGTACTATATCTCTATTCCTTCGTGGGTAGGAGTTGGGGACTTGGAAAAGTAATATTGTAATATGTAATGTATTATTCTTTGATTCAAATAATAAAGTAAAGTAATATTATTCCTTTTTCTAAGTGGTCATAAGTAAAATAAAATATTACTCTCCTAAGTACAACGTAATATTGCTGAAACACTGGTCATAAAAACACTGATGTCAAGATCATGCTTGGATTCTAAAAACATTGACATAACGGTTGTTTTAATAGAAAATGCTATTTCTCTCTCTCTCTCTCTCTCTCGAACACACAGAGAGCACAGTGTACTGTATAGCGTTCAATTCTAACAAGAAACAGTTCTGCCTCAGGACGTCATATAGTGTTTTTTATTATGAATTTTGTAATGTTTTCTGACAGTTTTCAATAACAATCAGCCATCATAATCCATGTTATCATTGTAATCAATAATTACAGTCAATGTTCCAATAGTAACATAGTAATAATATAAGTTATTAATGCAATGTTGTTGTTGTTTTTTTTATCCATTCTTAACATCACACTTAAAAACGACAGGCTTTTTTTAATTTTATTTTACCGACAGGTTTAGCACTGCACACTGATAGGCTATACACAGACAGACAGCAAGAGACACGGAGGGCAGAGTGAGGGACTAGTGAAGGATTCAAGGAAGGGAAGGAGGGTGGAAGAAAGGAGAGAAGGGGGGAAGGAAAAGTGCGGAAAAGCACACAAGTTGTAGACATTCATTTTAAAAAAATGTTATGGGAGGGCCGGAATGTAAAAAAATCAAGTTCTGGACGTGAGAGAATCGTGATGGAGTGAAAGCCTAGTTCATACTTCGTCATACACTTCGCTGAAAATAATTGTTTTTCCAACACCATCATACAACAAAGTATATATATATATATATATATATAGGCCTACACTATAGGCTTAACAAGAAGAGAAGTGACAAAGTACCTATAGCTTTCACAACAAATGTGCCCTCCTTTTTTTTCTTCATTGTTTTACTGCGATTCAGATATTGACATTTTTTTTAATTACAACAATAAAACACACAAATTAATAGACATCATCAAGCCGGGCATTATCATCCTTATTACTACTACTATTATTATCATTATTACGTATTCTGATGCTGAACTGTAGATGGGATTTACTCCAATATAAAGAAACACTATTACTAAACCATAAAGGTGTGTGTAAATTAATATATATATATATATTTATATATTCCCTCTCGAATTGTGCAGAAAAAGAGGAAGTGTAGCTTCAATAATAATAGTAATAATAATATTATCATCATATTTATAATATTCATCATTGTATGTACAGAAAAAAATCATTACAATCAATACAATCAAAACTGCCCAAGCTGAGCTGACATTCTGAAGACAGCAGGGGTAGCGTTGTGGTGTGTGTGTTTGTGTGTGTGTGTATACACTACAGTTTGCGTGTTGTGCGTGCGTGTGTACTGCATGTGTGTATGTTTGCGTGCATGTGTGCGAGCATGAGTGTGTGAATGTGTCCTCTTATTGACTTGTGTTGAGTTGTGGTACAACAAGAGGAATGTGCACTGAGTGGAACAGTGTGGTGTGAATCATTGAGATGAGACGTTCTGAATCCTGGATGCTGGTGAACCAAAGTACTGCCAGTGCTAGTTTTCAGTTTAGATGTCTAATCTAATTACATCTGAGTTCTGTGAACTACCTGATATACAGTAGAATTGAAACTGAGCAGTAGTGTGGGTCCTGAGGACCAGAGATGAGAACCATTGATTTACTCACATTCTTGGGGTCATTGTGGTGTGTGTGTGTGTGTGTGTGTGTGTGTGTGTGTGTGTGTGTGTGTGTGTGTGTGTGTGTGTGTGTGTGTGTGTGTGTGTGTGTGTGTGTGTGTGTGCGCGCGCGCGCACGTGCGTGCATGTTTGTGGAGTGGGAGAAGGAAGAGGGGTAAAAGTGTTATGGTGATGATCACTGCTAATGCTATACATGAATAATCTGAGCCTTCACACAGGTCAAGATCAATTTTAGCTCAATAGTCCAGAATCACACTAACATTAGTTAACAATCGCAATACCTAAAGACAAGATCAGTTCACCGCACAGGACAGACAGCATTGTCATTTAGGTTTCAACTAATGTGCATTGTTTCAAGCACAAATGCATGTTTTTTCGAACCTACAATGTCAGATTCTGTGACGTTAATGGAAAGGCACAGATTATGCGCTGCAATCTTATGCTAAAGAAAAAGGAGTTGTCAAAGGTTTTCATTGTACCAAATGAAAAACATAAGCCAGTACAGTCTGACTTTCATTTTACCTCCCGGCGTGTTCAAACCAATGTACTGTACGTCCATATTCTATAAACTGTTTATTTATTTTGTATAAGGAGGCTAGTGCCTCTGACCTCTTACGACATTCATTCTTGGGGGGAAATATATGTAGAGATATTTATATTTATTCTCAAACCTTTATGAATTCAAGTGTATGTAAAACAACGCAATTTCAACTGGGTGCGTAACCAAATTGTCATTTTGGAACCCCATTAAGGACCCCAGGGGTCCCTGGACCCCACATTGCGAAACCACTGAAGAAGTGGAAGAAAGAGATTGTGCAGCAAAGAAATTCGAATCACCATGAGGTGGTGAGGAAGAAATGTTTGGCATGTTAACCCCACAGAGCTTCACAATGCCATACTCTATGTTTGCGAAGTGCTTCCATATGTCACTCAGGATTCATTCTACATAAGATACTAAAACACAATCTTCTTTCGTGATTTTTTTTGTTTTTGTTTTTGTTTTAACAAAACAGAACAATCTCATTCAACCCGTGCTACACCTATACAGACTTAGTTACCACCCTGTGATTTAGAAATGGTGCAACTGGTGAACTGGTGCAAGTCAGGCAGTTGACTTTACATCGACGGGTATACAGTATACATTGTGCCATAAAACATTTAGGTGGAAAACAACGTCCTGCATTATTGTCAGCTATAGGTCACAGATGGCAAAGTGTGTGTCAAGAGCATTACAGTGTGTGTGTGTGTGTGTATGTGTTGTGGTATGTGTTGTGTGTGTGTGTGTGTTGTGCGTAGTGTTGGTAAGCATACATTCCTTAAACTAGAGGTGTTAGCAGTTGTCGATATTAAACATACTGAAGAGTGTTGTGTGAGAGAGTGACGAGCCGGTGGTACAAGCGGTTTCCCATGACCTCTTCTTGGGCTCAGTAGCGGCGAGGGTTGCCGTCTCTTCCCTCCTTCTTGATGATGATTCGCTGGTCGTCGCTGGCGTCGTCAGGTGACTCCGCCCCCTCTTCGTCCTCCTCGCCCTCTCCTTCTGTGTCGGCGGAAATGCCCATGCGAGACTCGTAGGACTACGGGTGAGAAAAGAAATTCTGCATTCAGACAAAGGGGTTTAAACAGTTATTCCATTTGAAAGCACAGGGGCAATAGTATGTATAGCGAAAGTAGATGAAAGAAAGAAATTACATTAAAGTTTAGTTCCTAACCAACTAAAATTTGGCCTTGCGTAGCGATACTAATGGCCGGTATGTAACTATCCATGTGATATCATCCCATCTGTAAGTTATGTGGGAGATTGTTCTTGCATGTGAAACATAACAGATTTACAAGCTATCAACAGTTAACAACAGATGCACTGTAGTTTGTAGATCCTAATCCATCACAGCATTCTGCACACATGACATACATTAGAGGTTATCGCAGTTGTTGCAAGTTGTCGCTAAACAGATTGTGTTTTACTTCTCTATTCCTTTGCGGGTGGGAGGGGGGACTTGGGAAAGTAATACTGTAATTTGTAATATATTATCCTTTGATTCTAGTAATAAGTAATGTAATATTATTACTTTTTCTAAGGGGTCATAAGTAAAGTAATAAGTAAAGTAGATATTACTTTCCTAAGTAAAGTAATCTCCTACAACACTGGTTGTATCTGTTGGAGGGTGTCGTTTTGGCCATTTGACAATTTAGGTTATTTACCTCCATCGGGTTGACAATGATGGTGAGGGCTGAGTCGTCCCATTGGCCGCCACCCTCTTTAGCCCCGCCCCTGGCACCCTCGCCACGGCGATGGATGGAGCGGATCCGGAACACACCCAGAATCACCATGACAACCAGGAAGCCCACACACACCATGATGATGACTGTTGCAGCTCCCGGTACCACTGATGGAAAGAGATAATAAGAGAGTAATAAACACATCACTCATCAATGATTCATTATTTGTTCCCCTATATGGAGATGTGGAGATCTCTTTTATGGTCTATACTAGAAACAGTCCACAGTCACAAGGTGATTTTCTTCTATAATCAATAATCGGACACTATTATCCCTGTTTATTACATGCCTTGTTGAATGAATGCTCCAATCAGAAGCCAGTGTTCTGATCACATGAGCCAACAACGGACCGCTGCGCTCAACAACAGAGCTCCTTGTGCGGACAAATGTAGCCTACACCACTGCAAATAAACAAAAGCAGCCTTGTTGTGTACTACCGGTTCTGTCAATTATTAGTTATTTATTAATGTATTAAGCCATGTCATAAGCATTAACACCCTTCAAACCGCTGATTTGTTTCCTAATGACTGACCAAATAAATCACTGGTTCGTGTGTTATATATGACAGGTCGCTCTTTATTCAATAACTATAGACAGGCACACAGACATACTTTCTGTGCATGCAGTGATTTCTCACATTAAGATGTTTGTTATGTTAACCAGGTCAGACCAAGTGCAGATTCTAAGTCTATTTCTATTCCTATTTTAACCGTATTTGTAACTCTCTACTCTTGTCTGTACCTAACATGCTGTGATTCATTACTGCTGTTGCTGCTACAACACCTGAACTAGCCCACAGGGATCAGTAACCTCCAGAAACCTGGCTGGTCCTTTTTGTCCTCTGAAGCAACATTCTTTTTTTCCATCTCATTTCCATTCCTTTTGAGTAAAGGAACAACCAGAGGTCCTTTTGATTTTATTTCTTCAACCTTCTTCAACCCATTATTTTCTTTTGCCTCGTGTCATCATTATTTTTATTTAATGCTGATTAAAAAACTGTTAATTAAGAAAGAAAACATCTACAATCACCCAGGAAATGTGGCTACAGTCTTCTTCATAAACATCGGCCCTGCCCCTAGATATCCACAGCTACCCCTCAACCATTATGGTAGCATTGCAATCCTGGGTTTATGGTATTTGATGAAAAATACATAATTCAAAGTAAAATGGCAAATGGTGCATTTATATAACGCCTTTATCTAAGGTGCTTTACATAAATTGTGCATCATATTCAGCCATACATTCATACAACGATGGCAACGGAAACCATGCAAGGCACAACCAGCACATCAGAAGCAATTAAGGGGTTCAGTGTCTTGCTTCCAGTGACATCTACTTGCTTCCAGTGACACCTTGTGGCTCCAGGCGTCAGTGGAACCTGTAGCGTACACTGCAGGTACATGATGTGGGCGTCTCACCTGAGTTGCGGTGTGGGTTGGGCAGGGTGTGACCGCTCAGCTCTCCAGAGTGATGGGAGGGATGGAGGAACTGCTGCTGAGAGGCCAGCAGGTGGGAGGGATGATACAGACTGTCCAGAGAGTGGAGGAAGTTTACCTGGAGGAAGACAGGGAGAGATGGTAGAAAACAGAGAATATAATACACTTTAACTGGCTGGGATACTGCACTACACCACTATGAATGCAACCATATTGAATCCCCACATCTTTTACCACTTTGCACCAAATTAACTACTTCACTATCAAATTTGAGTATGTCTAATCAAAGCGTGACAATCAATTGACAGTATACGGTAAACAGTGATTACATACAATGTCAGTTGATGGATTTTCTGTCCAATTTACAGCTACCTTTACAATATATCTCCATTTACATACAATCAGTGGTGCTTTTGATTTGCTTATTCCGCAATAAGGAGCGCATTGATGGATTTAGAACAATGTATTGATTATTACGCCTACTGATGAATACGTTTGAAAAACTGCCTCCTTAGCCCAAATGGAAGAGCCATTTTGGCCGCTCTAACAAGCTCAAAGTGCTTCATATCACGACATGTTGAACTTTTACGTTCATTTTATTGTTACATCACATCAAGTATACAGGCTGATCAAGTCAGTTTAGAGGGCAGCAGTAGAGGGGGAGGGGGAGTGCTTGGAGCCGGAGGCACTACGGTACTTGCATAACTGTTTATGTAGATTTGTACTTAACCACATGAACTTTAGCATCTATATTCTGGAAACAATCTGTTAAAATAAGCAAACATTCTGCAAATAAAGCAGATGTCACAATCACACAATGCTGATCTACTGTAAGTTCAACATGTTGTACAGCATACAGGAAAACAAATGGGCACCAGAGTCCAAGAGGTGAATAATACTCAATCATCCAACCCACGTTTGATTGAAATTTAGTGCATTTATATAGCACCTTTACCCAAGGCAGTTTACATAATGGATTACATCTTTTACCCATTCCATTTCCACACACCGACTGTAGCAGAAACCATGTAAGGCACAACCAGCACATCGGGAGCAATTTAGGGTTCAGTGTCTTGCCCAAGGACACTTCGACATGTAGACAGAAGGGGCCGGGATTGGAACCGCTGACCCACGTGCTCTACCCCTACCTCCTGAGCCACAGTCGTCCAACATCATCTACAGGTCAGCAGACTCACTTCTTTGTTGATAACGCCATTGTATAATTGTCTATACTATCTCCGACCATCATCTAGATATGAGCATTTTCTGATCTCTTTATGTCTCACCTCCAGTGTCAGCTCATTGCTGGTGTACCTGCCGTTCATCTCAGAGCACGACAGGCGGAATCGCCTCTCAAAGCGAGCCGAGCCTTTGGCCAGACGATAGCGGACTGAGCGAAGGACGTCCTCATACACAGAGATGGATTCAGCTCCTTGGCGCAAAATAAGCAGGAGAAGAAAAGAGACATTAAGTCAATACTGAACATATTGTGGTGCAGTAGAATAGGTAAGGATGGATATGAAGATAGTATTCTCTACTCTATTCATTGATGCTGAATGGGGGTTGTGTGCTTTTAATGTTGCTAAGCGAGTAGTAAGGTGTGTATAAATCGCCCAAAGAAGAAAAGGTACTTACTGTCAAACATATGAAATACAAGCCATAGCCTGGACAGAGAATGTACAGAGTGTGTGTGTGTGTGTGTGTGTGTGTGTGTGTGTGTGTGTGTGTGTGTGTGTGTGTGTGTGTGTGTGTGTGTGTGTGTGTGTGTGTGTGTGTGTGTGTGTGTGTATGGGGGGGGGCATATACTGTAAGTAACGATAGTGCCATTATGTGCTGCAGAAAAGGACCACTTTGATTAGAATTTGGTTGCTTTTGATTTAGATCAGGAGTTATTAGCGCTCAAAGATCCCCCCCTTCGGTTATAATGGGACCGGACAACTTTGGATAAAGGACCTGCGATTTATGGCAAGAATGTCGCAAACCAGGGCGAGATCATACAGTAGTCTCCGGAGCTCCAATTTGGATTAATTAATCTCTGTCTAATTGATTACACTCTGTCTCTGATCAACTGTGTCACTCTTTATTGGGACTTGATTAAACACAGTTCTCTGTTTGTGGAGCTTAAAGTGGTAATTGTGGAAGTGTACCTGTAATGGCGATGTAAGCGGTGGTGTTAATGATCTCCAGGCCTCTCTCTCGCAGCACGTCAATATCCACCAGAAGCTCCTCCCTCTCTGGGTTCAGCTCCTCCCCCAAGGGCTGCACCTCGCAGCCGTCCAAGGTGTGGGCCACGGCGTCCGACATCAGAGCTGTTGGATGAAGGACAAGGCAAGATGAGGAAGAGGCAAGCTACAGGAAAAAAGTACATAATCATCCTCGCCATGTGATGAACAGCTTGAATGCATGCCGCAGATGGCCTCCCTCGCAGTTCAGTTCATTTCCATTTACACATCACTGCAGATGGGTTGTGCACAGGCTGTGAGCTTAATAAGTCTGCTAACACCATTAAAAGTCTCATAAATTGCTGTGAGACTGCAATTCCAGAAATGGAATGTTAACTTTACATACTTTTGATGGTTAAACTCGAAAGTCAAGAATCAATGTTTGCAGGCACCACCCTGTTCAAAATGCTGCAATATTGATATAAATACAGGGCCAATTAAAGTTGTGATGTAAAGTGCAGGAAAACGATGTACTAGAATGGAGTTGAAAAAAAGATTTTTATATAGTGGCATTAGGCATACTCATTTCTGGTTCCATTTTATTTTCCCATACATGTGGCTTAATTTGCTTGGCTCTGCTGCAAATGAACCAGAAGCAGAGATAGGTGTCATGTGTTTTTCTTGTTTTTTCCTGAGCCAGTCACCCAAAGCTATGGGAAACTAAACCGGAACAGTAAATGTGATGCATAAAGCCTATCTTTGACCTGAATAGAGTACCAAAGTATTGACGTCAATCCTTCATCCCCTGGTGGAAAGAGTTTTCTCTGGAGAATAACATTGGATCATCTTAAAATCGTCTCATATAAGCATTGTAGTCCAAGCTTAAACAAAATGTCTCTGCGTTATTGTCACAGAGGTGGTTCTGTATCTTTTATGACAGTCAGTCACTGTATATTTTGTACAGTCTGTTTCTGGCAAAATACTAGCAGAATCGGTTGATTCTTCATGTCCATATGAGTCAAACTACCAGGATCATTTGTTTCTTTTTGGAACATAGTTGTTATTGGATATAAAAAACCCAGGAAGGATGGGTAAATTTGTTAGACTTTAGTAGCTAGTGAGTGGAGCTTAACATTTGTAACACCTGTGTTTACTCCACTATTTCATTTCATGCCAATTTGGCCCCCATGAAAAAAGATCTGTTGCAAGGTCTTAGCAATAATGAAGAATAAAGGCCTGTGAGCGCCTGCCTCAGATGATCCATTAAGCAGCGATCATATGCCAGGCAGTCTGTGTAAGTCTTTGTACAACAAATATTAACAAATAGCTAATACCCTAAAGTCCCATTTATTATCCCAGGCTTTTATTTGTCTCAACCGGTTCTGATACCGGGGTTTTATTGGAAGGAGGCAGCTATAAGAAGGCGGCATATATGTCTACTCTTCAAGCCGATCATAATGAATACATCACATTTTAATGTAACCCATTAAAATGCACTGCGATCATTTATTGAAACCAAGTGCTCACAAAATATTGAACTGTGCAGTTGTAGGTGCTCAGTAGTCATTTTAACTTTTTGTAATAACAATATTGGCATATTGCCCTGTAGTAAATAAATACCATAACAACATTAATCAATTTGAAGCTATGATTAATTCCCTACTTTCAAATGACCCCGCTTTCATTAAAAAAAATTGAGAGGAAAGACGGGAGGGGGTCATGCGACTCGCGGGGACGGGTACTGCCGCAGCCTCATGTTTCTACAGTTTAGAGAACGAACGCTTGCTGTATAAAGGGCAGATATATAAGGACTAGCAGCACGCCATCACATCGAACATTGGGTCCCATTACTCACTCATTTGCTGCTTGGTGTTGCGTCATCCTCCTCCTCCACAGTTGCTCTGTTGCTCTCATTCGTTTTTATTTGTGAAATTGTGAATGGCCATGAAAAGTGTTTTACGTGGCGGTCTCTACTGAAGTTTGTTTTAGTTTGACACATTTTGCGTGGCCACAGGAATCTGGACACTGACATGACACTTGAAAAAAGTCTTTATATCCTTAATACAACGCAACCTCCGGTAATTAAAGGCGGGGGGGCTTTTTATTGAAGGAAGGATAGTAATTGAGGCGTCACATCATGACAGTATGTGAGTTTGTAGTTCTGGTATTTTTCACGACTAACTTTGACAACGTATGAACATTTGCCCAAAATCATGTGGATAACATATATTATTAATTAAATTGCGATATTATAAAATATCAAACACAACCAAAGTGAAATGTGTGTATTTGGGTCTGACCAGAAGCAGCAGGGATAAAACATATCCTCACTGGTGATTAAAAAGAAACGACCAGAGGGGAGGATATCAAAAGAAGAGGCGTTATGATAAGGCTTCACTCTCCTGATGCCTGAGGCACAGATTAGACTGAGCTCCAGTTATTCCACAACACTTTGTCCATCAACAGCTGAAGTGTGCCTGCCTGAGCTCAACTCATTGAAAGTCAAGTCCTGGTAAAGGGCATCAGTTTTAGCAGCCTGTAATCTGCCAACTCACCTCCCCCTTCCATCCCCTGTGCGGCCGTGTTGACGGCGTGAGACAGCGAACAGACGATCCTGAGCTCGGGGAAGAGGGGCACGCCGCGGGGGCTCTCAAACTCCGGGGCAGGACGGGCCAGGTGGGGTCCGACCCCGGACAGAGAGATCTGCGGAGCGTCGGGTTGCAGGACCACCAGGTAGCCCTCCAACTGCTTCAGAGACAGACA
Source organism: Benthosema pterotum (assembly GCA_039105355.1). Lineage (NCBI taxonomy): Eukaryota > Metazoa > Chordata > Actinopteri > Myctophiformes > Myctophidae > Benthosema > Benthosema pterotum. The sequence continues at coordinate 14,539,903 of CM076967.1, read as the reverse complement.
GCTCTCCTCATTGAAACACCTGGAGGGGAGAGAGAGAGAGGGGAGAGAGAGAGAGAGAGAGAGAGAGAGAGAGAGAGAGAGTTTGGAATTCATTACATGCAGGCTGTGAATAATCGCTGTTGAAATCCCCAGCTGGACATAATTCATTAATCTACAGTACCATAATGACTTGGACATGGTCAAAAATGCATTCAGTCAAGTGAAATCGCATATGCCACATGTTGCCCTTTTAGCACCATCTTAGTGGCTCCCTAGCTTTACAAAATATGCACATTAAACTATGTTTATTGTCTCCAATGTCTTTTAATTTATTGTTGCTGTACTAGGCCAGACATGACACCAACATTCTGAAGTTTTTCAATATTGTAAAAATGTATACCTCAGAAAAACAAAGTTGCAACCTTTCTGTCAACTAAAATCTGCATTTTAGCCTGCAACAATAAATATGAAGCACCATATTTAATGAAAGCTCAGTAACATGTATTTGTATTTAAGAATTTGAATAGGCTAATATAGCCAGTGTTGACTTCATTATAAGAATCAAATATTTACCGGTATATATTTGCGGCTTCAGACAGATTTTATATTCAAGTTTATGATGCAAATTTGCCATCTCAGTGGCCTGGTATAAGTCAGGGGTCTTCACCATTTTTCAGACCAGTGAGAACTTTGCTCAGAGTAGAGATGAACCAGGGATCCCCACTACAAATTCTATAACATTCTGTTGGATATTTAATGTTAGATATAACACAATATAATACAATTGGAGGGGGTTGTGTTTAGTTTCACTTGCTTTTCTATTTAGACACTTTGGATCATACCAAAGCTCTCACCTACAGAACGGATATAAACTGATGGTCATGGTTAAACATATGAAAAGAATTAGATGGATTACAATGGATTCCTTCTTCAGGAATCCTGTAGAAGATCCTAGTGATGGAAATGTTGAATTAATAAACCAGAAGAGCAGAGTTCTCTATTTCTTTCTTGTGTAGTGCCTTTTGTCCATCACCGGGGCAGTGGATGTTCTATTACTCATGATTAAATTCATCCCCTGAGCAAGAAGGAAGGCACTCAAGTTCAAATCTGGGGTAGAAGACGAAAGTCTGCTGTTGTAAAATGTATTTTGTGTCTTCCATACAGTATATAAGTAAAGATAAGACATCTCATAATACAAGCGGTTGTTGTGAAGTACCATCCTTCACAACAGCAATCTATCAACTTGTATCACAGGAGCGTGTGCAGCTAGCCGACAGCTGTACTATCTGCGAGGGTGAGCAGCTGCTTATATCAGCCTCTCCAGAAGGGCCTGCTGTTTAGCCATCTGCGGAACTAGTCTACTGGCCTTAAATCAACCTAATCTTAAAACACACAGACTTATGAACAAGCATGCACGCACACACACACACGCACGCACGCACGCACGCACGCACGCACGCAACGCACGCACGCACGCACGCACGCACGCACGCACGCACACACGCACGCACACACACGCACACACACACACACACACACACACACACACACACACACACACACACACACACACACACACCAAATGGCTGAAGTCAGGCTAAAAGAACTGTCAAATAATGCTTGTGACCTTGAAACCGAAAGATTGTAAATACAATGAGAAGACACCCTAGGGATAAAAAACGAAATAAACAATCCCTCCTATACTGATTTGCCAGGTAAACATTGTAATCACAGCAACACAAAAACAACACAAAACTGCCGGAGAACACAAAGACAGTCAGGAGAATTATCTCACATATCCTTTGACAGTATATCTCTGCTTTGAATATTAAGCAATATTACAGAGGAGGGTGTTTATTACCATCATTAATGCATGCCAGTGATGCTGCAGGATCTCCAGCATGCAGTGCATTTATTATTATTCATTATTCTTTATGACAGACGTAGTCAGTCAGTCAATGTCTCTGGGAGAACAGAGCAGGTGACTTCTTTGTTTTCATTAGTTGTCCTATATATAGTTTAAGGCACGGCGGTTTCAGTCCGATTCAATCAGACTACTATCTAGAAATGACTGGATATAATACCAATAGACCATGATGATATAAAAGAAAGCATTATGTTGCAATTGCATTCACTTTTTCCCCTCTAGTGTGTGATTATGAAACCCATAACTACAGCCCATTTGGAACAGGGTTTTCTTTTCTCCACTCATTTCTTCTTTTCAATTTCGTGAAAATTAATCGTTTTGGTTACGCAGGGTTTCCACTCGACAGTGACAATAATATACACTATGCTCACGTCGGTCCAGTGCCTTTCCCGAAGACAATTAATATTTCATCACCAAAAGTGGCTGCCAAACCCAGAAAGCCAGTTCACAGTTGTTAACGTGGTTAAATTGTCTGTTGACCCAGAAATAGCTTGTGTGCGTCTTGTTCCCTCGCAGTCAGGGTAGGTGACTCAGAATGGCCCACTGTGTTTGTGAATCATTCTGCAGTACTGCAGATGGACTTTTCAGTCACAGCTGTTTCACGGTGTTTGGTAGGGCTGGCGATACTGGACAAAATCAAATATCAAATCAAATGTTCTGACCAAAAGCTTTGATATTGTGTTGATAACATTGTATTGTGCCGTTAATAAAGCTAAATACTATTTTCTATATTTCAAAGATATATTTCAAAGAAGCTTTCTAGTATTTTATTCGTAAGATTTCTTTTGGGACTATTATGAGTTATTTATAAGACCACAGACTGACATGAAATGGGGAGAAACAGAGAGAGATTGAGAGTGACTGACACTCAGCGACGGTCGGCAGGAACGGGATTCGAACCCGCGGCATGCTGTCAGCAAGCTATGCATGGTCATATTTGCTTAAAGTGATTAAAACTAGAAAATGAATAAATACTGTAATAGGTTAATCTTTTAAAAAAATATTATAGTATTATTATTCCAAGACTTTTCGGAATTAACTTTGGCATCTGACCCTGCGTTTCACTGAGTGACACTGAATTGGAAATTTCCTCATTCATTATTATGAACAGTAAACACAGAATGTTTGCTGGGCCTTGCAAATCCCTCGTCTTTACCAGCCTCCAGGCTTCTGCTCACATTCTCATTGTCAATAAATGAAAACAAGTGAAATGATTTACTTTAATAACTACCTGGGGACATGGAGAAAATAAACAATGTTATCAAGGCTAACCTATCGCATTGCGGCAGTTTGCATGAATATTACCAGTGAAGTCTGGCTTTTCACTTTGAGGGGTTATGGTTATCCATAATAAAGCTGCATTGCCTATCACTTTAATAGTCACTACAATTGAAAATAGTAATTTGCAAGGTGTCATTATCATAAGTGATTGATATGTTGAAGTTACTGCAAGTAGTTAGGTTTCCTGCTAAGGAAAGTCTGATTCTTATTTGATTGATTTCTGATCTGAATAACGTTTTTTTTAGGTTACAGTTTTGCTAGCTTATCCCAAAAAAATGACAAGACAACTCAATGGGGGCAGACAGGGACACGGATCAAGCACAAAACGCCCTGTGTGACCGAAGGGAGCCCAGCAGACCATGAAGCCTAACTTAAAACCGTGTAAAACGATCCCTGTGGCCCAGATTATTTGGCACATGGATGTAATTTGGAACATCTCACAGGCTGTGAGCCACTTGGCGCATATCTCCAGAAAATTAATTAATGTCTCACAGCTTTGACTGACTGACTGACTGACTGACTGACTGACTGACTGACTGACTGGCTGGCTGGCTGGCTGGCTGGCTGGCTGGCTGACTGACTGACTGACTGACTGACTGACTGACTGACTGACTGGCTGGCTGGCTGGCTGGCTGGCTGGCTGGCTGGCTGGCTGGCTGACTGACTGACTGACTGACTGACTGACTGACTGACTGACTGACTGACTGACTGACTGACTGACTGACTGGTTGGCTGGCTGGCTGGCTGGCTGACTGACTGACTGACTGACTGACTGACTGGCTGGCTGGCTGGCTGGCTGGCTGGCTGACTGACTGGCCTGCTGGGAATGGAGAGATTTATACATTATGCTGCTCAAGCAAATGAGAATTACGGTATAGTGAGTATGAATGTATGAGTAAAGGTCGGAACCATGAGCCATACTGTAGCTGCCATAAAGACTGGAACTATACATCCCAAAAACTGAGACAGGGTTTGAATTATGCAGAGATTGTCTGGCTTGTGTGACAACAATTTATTATGAGAGGAGAATCAAACCTACAATACACACACAAGAAAAAAACATGTCATGAATCAATCAAGTGTCGCTGAATGAGATGGTATTCATGGATTAAAGCAAAAATGAAAATCTCACACTTAGTACCAGTGTGAAAAGAGACACCACCCACGCTCGCGCTGTTTCCCAAACAATTAATACAATATGGAAAACGATGATGATTCAGTCAAGTTGTTCCTGCTGTCATACCAAGCTGGTGGAGAAAGACTGAGGCTTTGACATTTGCTTTAATAATGAAATGAAATATCTGAGGCTTGGGAATGCTTCTGAACATATTGTGACACTTCAAATTCTCGAATCATAAAACCTAAAATAGCTGATCTACAACCTCATCATCAAGCTCGATATGAGAGCTTGAATCAAGGTCAAGAGTAAAGCTCTTGATTTGTCGAGAGCTGGTATATTGTTTTCGCTGTGCAACGTGCTTCGACACTGACAATGCTGGCTTCTATGGAATCGTGGTGACTGAGGACTTAAATCTATGACTATTTATTGACCATGCCGTACCTTTTAAACCAGCCATGGTTTATATCTCTAAGTAAAAGTCAAGAAAGACAAAACCATCTCAGTGATCTCAGTGAAAGGGATTCTATCCTGATGGTACAGCAGACCCACAACTGAAAACAGCTCTACCTGCAGGATACATGAGGACACTGCATGCTTTGGTTTAATGAGCAGCATGTGGCATGACCTGTGACAGTGTTTTTCAACCCCTTTTTTAAACCCTTTCAAGGACTATTATTTATATTATTATTTATGTATAGTTTGGTCTGTCCATTTGGTTTCAAGATCGGCTCTCAAGATCGGTAGATGAGCTCCCATCAATATGGTTTAGGTGGTTAAAATAAAACTGTCTTTCTTTTTTTGTTAAATCCTCGCAACATTAATCAAATTAACTTTAAATGTATGCTTTTTGACAATGCAAAGCTTTTTTGACAAAATAATCAAGTAATCGGCAGTCTGGGAATCAATCCCAATCGGTCACCATATTCTGCATCGAAAACCAATACAACCCGATAAGCAGTAGTCGCTTATTATAGTCTAAATTATAGTCCTATTATAGTCAGTCTAAAATCTATAACTGGTTTAAAATGGACCGTTTTGTATGTTTTAAGAGTGTCTGATGGACAGCCAATGTTTCCTGAAGTCTATTATTTGTCTACGAGAGCCGGCGATTCTGCTAATAGCAGGCGAACGTGCGATGGTCGAAAAGTGGGCGGAGCAACATCGGCCAAAAAGAGAAATATAGTTTAGGCTAAATATAATTGGCCGATTTAGGCCAATCAAACTCTAGCGTCGGCCAGGTCGCCCGATTTTCGTCGCCTGATGTTAAAACGTACTGACACCTTCATTAGCTGTATCTATAGATATACGTCTATATGCAGCAGCTGAAACAAGTTGTTTCATTTTTAGATCAGTTATATAACCCACTTTGGCCACATACTTTAGATGTCTAATAGCCTGAAAGATGCACAGCGGAAACACACATACTGTATCTCAACCAAATAAAACACCCCATACTGTATAATCACCATACAATAATAAATCACCATACTGTATATCTAGCACTCGGCGGGGCCATTCCAGCGCCGCTGCAGCTCTCACAACCACAGAGAGATTAGATAAGTCCATGTTATCTGTGCATGTGACATCCACTCCATACGCTAAGCGCCCCTTATCATATGGCCATTATAACAGAGTTCATGTTTGATGAGTCCAACGTCCAAGCTCAGTGAGTGAGAGATCGCCATGCATACACGCAGCAACGCTCGATATAACATGACTTCACTTGTGCACTCTTATTGCAGGACAGGGGCGGATCTAGGCATGGGTATGGGGGGGCAATGCCCCCTAAATGCCCTGACTGCCCCACCAAACATGATGACATGCAAACAACCCAAATTTCAAATATATTTCAAGTTAAAGTGCTTAAATTTAGAATGATTTGAAACACTACTACTGCTACTAAACCAACAGCATTTCATCATTGAAAACGGAAAACTCACTCAGTCAGACCTTTAGCTTTATGCATGTTGCGCACCTGTTGCAACTTCAAAAACTGTTGATACTCCTGTAACCGAAAATGGTATGGGTGCAACTTCATCGGCCGGGGCGCGAAGCAACACGGGAGATGTTATATCCGCCACTGTTGGCGGAAGCAAAATGTGTAACTGAAGATGTTACAGTGTGCCGTGAGTGCGTGCGTGCTGTGTGTGTGCATGCTGTGTGTGCGTGTGTGTGTGTGTGTGTGTGTGTGTGTGTGTGTGTGTGTGTGTGTGTGTGTGTGTGTGTGTGTGTGCGTGCGTGCGTGCGCTGTACCTGAGGGACGTGGTGAGTTTCAGAGGTCTGACTCCAGGAGTAGCGAAGCGTAGAGAGTTTCTGTAGGTGACCTGCTGGACTGCACGATTAAAGCTCTCAATGTCGTCTCCCTCCAACACCAGCACTGACTGGCTGGGGTTTACATGGACCTGCAAGGTGCCACAGTTCACCTTTTAATCCTTGTTGGCTTGTATAAGACCTACAAATGCCTCCTAAATCAGTACAGTAGCTCTTACAAATTCACAATATAAAAAAGCATGGCACAGACATTATAGCTCACGCTATGAGCTTGTATATCTGTTATTTTTCAGTAGCCAATGCAAAAACAAACACTTAGTTGACCAAAGTACATTGGGCTCCATTTTCATCACACACTAAACCCCTTATCCTTTATCTTCTTTGACTTTTTTACTATTTTGAAGAACATCTTTGAATAGTTAAAATGGACAGTATATGAGCCCACAACATGTCAATGTAGTTTGTCTAGTTGAACCATTCAAGGATGTTTTTCAAAATATTAAAAAAGTAAGTACTTCTTTAAATACTACATGCATTAGGCCCACTCCTGTTTTCCGTCTATATTAAACATCTGCCATGAAAACAGCAGATCTGCAAGCTCACAACACATTACGCTGCAACACATTTTCGGGCGGACGTTCACTTCAGAATAATAGGGGCTCCAGAAACAGTGTATCCATGCATGCAGCCACACAATGCCTTTAGATCAGTGGGTATTGAAGCCCCCAGGCCTCCTTGAGGAGGTTCTAGTGGGGTCACCAGCAAAAGTATTTGATTTGGCATCAAATTTAATTCGACCACCTCAACCCTAAACATTGGTAATTTGAAAAATCCAAACTCAACAACATTGGTTATTAAAATAAATAAATCACAAATCATTTTCAGATGGGGTGAATGATATACGGCCAAATGCAAATTTATCTGGTGGATCCAAATCAGACTAACAGTACGGAGAACAAAACGTTGAAAAGCAGACAGAAGTTTCTCATTTCCGGTTGAGCTGAAGCAGAAACACACATTTATCTGCGTGGCCAGACTTCGTATAGTGCCCAGGGGCTGTGATGATGATGACAGGGTTTAGTGTGTTAGTCGATCTCCAGCCCTCTTCATTATGACAGAGCGCTGATGCCCAGCTGTCACCGTTTTACGATTTACAACTTAGGCATTTTAGCAGACGCTCTTATAATCCAGGGGGATTTGGCAGGTTTTGTTTATTGTCCTCACTTATGCCAGCATCGAGTGGCTGGAATGATATATTTACAATCAATGCATATGGTTTCGGCTAGCAGACAATTATACGATTCATTGCATTGGGTTGAAGACGCTTTGTCAGTAGGATATCTGCCAAAGCCATCTGGAGAACAACTGAAACACCTATTTGTTTTCCAGTCAGCAGATAAACTCATTCAAATCCAACTAAATGTACAGTATGTACAGTATGTATGTGTATGTATGGGGTGAGCTTGATCCATTCTGATGTGCGCAGGTTTATTTCACATATATTTGTGATTGTATTCTACAGACCTCTGACATTTTATTAGTAATGTCATAGCTCTGGTACTCAAGCTGTGTTTGTTTTGGTGAGTAGGTAATATTGTTCTTTATATTTCCACTCCAAAAGAGCGGCTATTGTCAGGTAGAGTAATGGCAGATTGCATTGTATGTTACAGAGCTCCAATGCAAGGCAGACTCATAGAAGCAGTGGAGCTCTGGACTAGAGCTAGTGTTGTCATATTATTGTTGGGCTGGGATGGGGATGGGGGGGGTGCAGGGGGGTAGTTTATTAGTGCTGCCAGAATGGTGTGTTGTTTGCGCCTCCAGAGCCTCAGCATCAGGCCCCAGGCTGCAACCCCAAGAGCCTCTGTGTTCATCCAGGCTTGTTTACAGCATTCATCACAGTTCACATATCTGCTGTCAGTGTGTGAACGTGTGCGTGGTGTGTGTGAATATAATGTATGACGCTGCTGCACAGTAGCTGAAGTTTTTTTTTTTTTTGTTATTTACTTTCTTCAGTAGCAGTAGTAACTTCTGCCCCCATTACATCCGAGAGGAAAAAAAAAGTACTTTCACATTGCAAAACTAATATAACTAACTTCAATTGTACACACAGTAACACTTCAGCTATATACTATACAGTATATATATATACAGTATTTGACAAGCTGCAGTGCATCACGATGTGGCATACTGTAAGATTGTAGGTGTAGGTCTATTTTCAAAAGTTCCTTGTTAGGCCTATATAGTTTTTGTCAGCATGAATTCATAGTCTGGCTAATATGCCAGACCAAATCAGCTGTTGGCAAAAAATAGCCTGTCAGCAGATATTGTAGGGTCTGGAATAGCTCAAATGTACACCCACTTCCTACTTCCAGAGAAATGGTGTGGCCAATCAGGACACAGTATGCAAATATGCACTTTTCATTTCAAATTTCAAATAAATGAAATTATGCAATCTCACATTAGGCCAGGCTGTGTTTGAACCTTTTAAATAGGCTACTTTTGTTTTGTTATGTTTTGTTTTTTCACTTCACTGCTGTATGGAAATTATTGATTTATTTATTTTTTTTGCAAATCAAAAACTACTGCCATTAAAGGGGATTCCAATAATTTTCATTTTATCATTAACATTTTCATTAACATGGTGAAACACAACTTGCCCTCATCAAGTTATGGTTCACCATGACTTTTTTCAGACCTCCTCCGGAATCACAGAATAGGGGGAGCTTTTTATCAAGTCCACACAACATCTCTGTGGCGTATTAATGACAGTAAAAATGTTTAAAACTAGAAGTTCGGGGCGCTTCGCGCCCCGAACCTCTAGCGCCACGCGTTGGATCTGTGAGGAACTAAATGTCATGAGTTCATTGTTTTTAATCAAATAGCTAGTTGGTGGAAAACTGCAGGGGTTCTGAAGTAGTGGATTGCAAACCATACATTAAAGTAATCAACGTTGACATAGACAACACATAAATAAGAAGTAATATTATAAATGGTGTTACAAATCAAAATATGTTTATTGACATATGAAATCTGAAGAGGTTGTCTTAAGTGATGTGTACACCCTGAGCAAGCAGTTTTGCAACAGTGGCAGAGAATGAGTCCTTCTTAACCGAAAGAAACATCAGGCAGATCCTGGCTGTAGAGTGGTTTGAAGTTGTTGGAAGTAGGTTGGGAGGTCAGTCTTGATCTGCACTTGGTGGTCTGTGATATGAGGCCATGAAACTGTTAAATGGAAGACAGAAAAATGTGGAGAGTGAGTACATAGCTATTGATGTCAATAGTAACTATATCAGTCATTGCCTTGAATGATCAATGTAACAAACAGGTTTAGAGTCACACACCATCCATGTACTGTATATACAGTAGATAGAAATGAGAATGGGAAAGTGTGCATGCAATATCAAAAGACAGACTGTAGATGAAGAAAGTCTCAACAACACATTGGTGTAATCCAACATAGCCCTGGGCCAGTCAGTGCTTAAAGTGAGTGTTGGTATAGAGCTGCCATTAAGCATTTGCATAATGAGTGCGATTGGCTATTGGATTGGCAATTGTTCTGTGCTGGGTGTGAAGTACAATGAAACTGGGCAATGGCACTTAATGTGTTGGTTAGAGGACACAGAATGGGAGTATTTGTTTTGAATGTGTCTGTAAGGTGTATTACTACAGTAAAATGTTGCAAATGGGTGGAATTTCCCTTTAAGTGCAATTGACATGTCACACACACACACACACACACACACACACACACACACACACACACACACACACACACACACACACACACACACACACACACACACACACACACACACACACACACACACACACACACACACACCTTGTAGCTCGCCAACATCATAATATCATTAAACATCATTAAACATTGTTCACAGCTGGAGATGAACGGACATATGACGGCGGCATGGGAGAACAACTGAGTTACGAAAACTCGGTTCACTTTATAGGTCCCGTCAAATGGCCGATTTTCTACATAGACGTGGATTGAATAGGGACAAAGAAATGGGACAACCGTGTAGGGAATGCATTGGAGTCTATGAGCTCACGCGAATACATGAACCACGTGACCAGCCCGTTTTCTGCCCCTGGTTGTCGCAAGTTGCGCAACAATGACCATAGCTTGGCTAAAAACCAGCGTGACGACGTATCGTCTTTGATACCGTTCTAACCAAGTATTCTGTCAAGTGAAAACAGTGCAGCTCGCCTATTGAAGTGTATGAGAACGCAATGCGTCCGTGTTTAAACACTGAAATCAGAGCACCGCCGCCGTAGTAGCATGCCATCCCACAGCCATTAGTAGAATGCTATATAGAGTACCCGCCATTGGACTGGCCCCATGAAGTCAACGGAGTTGGTGTAACGCTGCCCCTAAAATCAAAGTAAAGTTGCGCCAATGAGGGGTCAGAAACTGAGACTGTTCTGCAGGGGTTTGAAATAGGCTACATTGTAATCAATGAGGCGTGTGGCAAAGACGTCGATATTGAACAATACGTTCAGTACAATGACAACTAATGTGTTGTCATGTCTATGTCGTAGGCCTACTACAGAACAATGTAAAATGTACATAGAGGTTTAAGGTAATTTCTGCTGGGCTGTTGCCTTGGTCCTATGCATTTATACCTGTAAAGTTGATAACGCAGTCATGTATGCACGCACGTGCGCATCATGTGATTAAATGGGTAGAAGCAGTGTGGTAAATATTCGCAAGTTAGGAATCCTTACTTTGAGCAAAAGTGGAAAAGTTTGTGTGTCTTTGCTGGGAACACATGCATACGTGCATGCACAATGATGTGCTTTACATGCAGTGTTTTTGTTGAGAAAGACTTGAAAAGTTGATATGTCTTTGCAGAGAGAAACACGCAAGCATAAGTATAAGTGTTAAGTATTACCTTTTTTTGCTGCCGTTAGATGTCCTTTCCAACTTTTGGCCTTAGAGATGTCGTTTCCAAAATGTCGTGTTAAAATCCATGGTTTGTTTGGAGGTGGGATGTGAGGAGAACAGCGTTCCGAGACCCTTGCTCACGGAACGGTAGGCTGCTTGTGAGGAGCTACAGCCAGCATAGCGTCAGCATTGCAGCACAGCCGTTTTCCCAGCGTAATCATTGCAGCTTCCGGTGCAGCTTAGCGTAACCATTGTTGCACCACCATTGCAACCCATTGTAACGCAGCCAGTGGACGCTAAGCTGCACCACCATTGCAACCCATTGTAACGCAGCCAGTGCAACAATTTTGCAGCTTCCGGTTCAGCTTGCCAATTGTATATAAGGATGTGGTAATTCCCCTTTAATCCAAAAAGGAATCAACAGTATAATAGCCACTATAAGAGACTAATGTCTAGTAGACCTGCGTTGTGTGTTTGTGTTGTTGTTACCTTCATGCCAGAGCCCAGTGTCTCCAGGTCCCCAAAGTCGAGTCCCTCCCTGCAGGCGTAGAGACACTCCACCACGCTGTGAGGCTCCACGCTGCCTGGACGCACCGTCACCCCAGACAACAGGCCGCGGTAACCACCCACATACCTCCCTGAGGAGACACCATCAACATACATACAAACAAACAGTCAATGCCGTTATTAAAGTCACAAGTTGTTGTTAAAGGGGAACTCCACCCATTTTCAACATTTAAATATGTCATTAATGGAATTCCGTATTTCCTAAAAATGGAGGTCTGAAAAAATCATTAACATGGTGAAATACATCTGATGACATCATCAAGATGTATTTCACCATGTTAATGATTTTTCTTTCAGACACCTTTTTCAAAAATTTCCTGAGAGGATATACAGGAAAATATTGAAAATAGGTGGAATTCCCCTTTAATACTGTTCATTGGTTGAATATTCAGACTAGAAATCTTCCTACCCTTATTTGTTCAGGTGTTATTTTTTGCCAAAACTCCTGATTGGCTATTTCCCCTATCATAAGTCCTCGACCAATTGAATGGTTATTAAATGGGGCATTGGGATGTTGTGCTAATTCGCTTATTTCCATTTTTCAAAACCCCTTTTTTGTATACAGGCCTATCCTCTCTTCACAGTGTAAATAATATCCCAACCGGCACACTTTAATACTTACTGTAAAGAAGCACTTCCAATGTGGCAGCCCTATTTTGGGTCATTTTTAGGCTGTCAGTTTTTCTAAATTCTTTTTGAAGTACAAAATAAGGCTCCGATAAAAAAAACACATATGGAGGTAAAAGGTTTCTGTCTGACAGTGAGGATATGTGTTGTTGTGAGCATGCACATGCAAACATGGATGCACACATGGATGCACACACACACTTGCACAGCCTAGCTGACACTGTCCGCATATCAAAACCCCCTCATACATAACTCATACATAACACATGCACATACGCTAACATGTACAGAAAGTACACACACACACACACACACGCACACACGCACACACGCACACGCACGCACACGCACACGCACACGCACACGCACACGCACACACACACACACACACACACACACACACACACACACACACACACACACACACACACACAAACGAATCACGGAAAATAAATGAAGTCACCTGAGTCTTTGCCCTCTGGGATGGTGTTGTTTGTAATCTCCTTCGGCTTCTCCTCGGGCTCTGTGGGTAGAAAATGGATGGAAGGGTTGAGCAGGAAAAGCTGAGAGAAAGATAGAGAGAGCCAAGAGAGTGCAACAACCTATAGGCTTGAAAAAAAAAAAGATGTCTTAAGTGGGCGAAAACAAAGACATGCGCACAAAGACGCCCCGAAGATGCAGAATTGTTGGCTGACAGTGAGAATAGTGGCAACCAGCAAATTAGACAATAATGATATTCAAAGGTACAGCAACATCCTCATTAGCTTGCAGCAGCTGGAGCTGCCGCGCACACACGCGCGCATGCACACACAAACATGTGCGCGTGTGGGCAGCGGTGTGCCTAGACTGCCTACAGACACGGTTGGGAGTGGGTATGACTGAATATGTTTCTTCACATTTAATTGGCAGGCAGAAGGTTCCATTTTAACGATTAGCACTGCAAGAACTGGCAACCGTCTGGCCCCTTCGTTGTTCTGCCACCATGAATAATTGATAAGTCTGTGATATTATTAGCCTGATCCAAGAGCATCTACACCCCCCCCTCTCCCCACCACCATCCACATCCACACACACACATACACGCCCTGACCAAAATATAATAGAGAGAAATGAGGAAGTGAGTCAGTGACGACGGCAGTGAAATGTCTGATGAGCATCGCCCCCGGTGGCGCCGCTCGCCGCCGGAACGCCAGATTGACACCTACTGCTTCGTCACGTTGGATGAGTGATTTGAGATGACATGCCGATGACTGTGGAATGCGAAGCTGGGATGCAAATTGGGCGCAACTAGCTGCTGCCTAGCTATATTATTTATATAATTTATTTTCGTCCCGTGATTGGCTTTTTCGATTTTGTGCATATTGCTTGTCACTCAGTTGGCATGGGAACAACATGCCGTTAGACGAAGAAACTTGAAGAATATTTAGGCTCGGGTCCAATTCATCTGCATAATGAAAGGGCAAAATGATAAGTGATAACACCTCGAGATGAGAAACAAACAGCCAATTTGTTGTGGCGAGATAAAGAACTAAGTGGCAAGGTAACACACGAACAAGACATTGGGGTGAGATAGTGATAAATTGGAATACAACTTAAAGGGATATTTCACTTTGAAAAAACCTTTTGGTCACTTTATCGTCCAGTCAGCCTTATGGGAACATCCTACCTGGCCAGTTTTTAAGTTGCTTGATTCTGTATTTAGATACAGTATTTTCATATTCATTTTAGCTGCCCCGCCATCCTCCCTACACAAACCCATTACAACGTCAAACTCCATTTTAACCATGATAGATTAATCGAAAACAACCTTTATTGTGGACTGATATTGTCCTTCTAATGCATGATTGTCATTGGATTGTTCAATCGTTAGGCCGGTAGTTCTTTCTGAAAGGAAGGAGCAGGAGAGCTAAAATGAATATCAAATATCTAAATACTTATCAAGTGCCTTAACTGGGTGTTACATAGCCTGAGTAGACGATAAAATGACCAAAATCTCCTTTGAAAGTGCACACACTCCATAGCAGTGATGTTAATGATCAACATTTTGGCTGAAGTGTGCTTCACTGCTTCTTCAAAATCAACACATTTTCATTTGATTTTGAAGGCGTCTTCTTGGCCAAAACTTGAATCATAAAAAGCACTCCATATGAGGGCGTTAAAGCACAGAATTTTGTCGATGTTTTCCAACATTAAAATCAAAGTCAAGTTGAGAAGTCGTTTCATGAAGTTATTATCATTTTCCCACACAATGGGTGGCCAAGCAGACACTGAAACAATGAGAAACTTATTCAAAATCTCTCTAACAATGCACTATAATTAGGTACAATTAGGAATGAACAATTTATGCCTTAACAGCGGTGGAAGTAAGTAAAAGTCCGGAATTCAAAATTTACTTGCATAAAAGTACAGATATATTGCTATAAAATGTAATTAATGCCCTGGCACTGGGTATGGAACCAGAATGTGCAGTACATTTTAACTCTTTTCACATCAAGATTTTGTCAACATTGTAGATTCTACAAAACATTTGCTCTGAAAAGGACATATTGAAAGATTTCTGCTGCATTTCCACGATCTCACCCCAAAAATAGCAGGTGTTCACGTGCCATAGCGCGCCACTTTGTGGCGCGCTATGGCGCGTGAACAGCTGCTATTTTTCAATAAAACTTAAAACACCAAACGTACACTACAGAATGGTTTAACATCAAATCAATGAAACAATCAACAACAACAAAACGTCTTGTGTCCTTACCCCAACACGCCCCGATGACCATCCTCTGGCGGGGTGCTGGGTTGGGGATGGCGCCGTTGTCATGGATGAGGGCGGGGTCAAAGGTCACACCGTCCACATACAGGGTCACCGAGGGGAACTGGACGCTGAGGGAGAGGTGGTGCCACTCGCTGTCACACACCTGTTGGAGAGGAGAGACAACACAGCCATGTTTGGATCGTATCGTAGAAACCAGTGGTTTTCAACCTTTTTGATACCAGGGCCCACTATTTATTCAGCATTTGAGCTAGCATTTGAGAACATTTTAGCCCCACAGACACTAAACACTAAAGTTTTCTTTTGCTTTTGTCCCACAATTCCAGGCTGGATTTGGGGAAACAGAACAGGCAAACATACAGATCAAAAATGACCATTAATCTAGTTGTGTAGACTTGGGCTAATTCAGATCCTGGTTGAAAACCACTGGTTTTCAACATTTCCCTCTGAGGGGACTGGATCTTCAGTTAAGAATTGAGTGATTGTTTTCTGTCAGGAAAAACGCATTACCCCAATAACTACTAATTATGATATCAAGTATCAACAATGAAATTAGATTAAGCTTAAGATCATATTTTAGAGGCCCTTAAGAATGTTGATGGCTATAATTTCCATAAAGCATAGAGAGCTGGGCCATCCACACAAAGCACTAATTAAAGCCATAAGTATATTGTTCTCCACTCTCATTACTATTGTAGTGTGGACTCTGCCATCCACTTGATTTAAGGACGTTTCACACAGGGAGCGATAAACGCCTGCTTTAGCGGATCAGCGTCAGCTCTGCTTAAGAGGGAGGCGATGCAAGAGGATTGATAAAACGTCCCTTTAGTTGATTTTCAACGGGACTGGTGGTTTGTGAAAAAAACTAAACAGAATCAAGGGGAGGGGGGGGGGGGTTATAACTAAGCAAGAATGAGCATAGGAAATGTACATATTTTTTTATTTAAAGAAAAAAAATCACAGTGCCTTCTCAACACAAAACACCTGCCCCATTAAAAATGAACTAGAGTAGCTTTTTATCGATCCCAGTGTGAAACACCCTTTACAGTGATTTTACACCCATACAGTATATTGGATTAAAGGAATATCACAAAGTTTCCATGTCAGATTCAGTCCTTTAAACCAGAGGTTATTAACCAGTGGTCCCTGGACCACCAGTGGTCCCAGAGAGGATTCCAGGTGGTCCCCGGCTAAATGATGGAAATTTCATGTTACACTCTCAAGAGTTAAAATATTCATCATCATCTGAATTAGTCCAAGTCTACACAACTAGAGAATGTAGAAGATTAATGGTCATTTTCATCTGTATGTTCTGACTGTTTTGTTTCTGAAATCCAGCCTGGAATTGTGGACAAAAAAACAAAATAAATCTTTAGTTTTGGGATCTGTTGGGGCTAAAATGTCATCAAATGGTGGTCCGTGGCTCAAATTTTGAATAAATAGAGGGTCCTGGTATCAAAACGGTTGAAAACCAATGCTTTAAACTAATAAGATGGGAACTTTCCTTTATACCGTTAACTTTCAAGTTATCAAACTTTGAAACTTGTGTTTTCCTGTGTGTGCCTATCTCCTTTTCTTCTCTTAATTGGTATTGCAGAGAGGAACACAGGCCAGTGATTTAGAGGACAGAGAGACAGAGGGACTGCAGCTCAGGTTGATATGGATGTCTGAGGGACCGGCCAGACTGCAGGGAATACAGATAGTGGTTCAGACAGAATGGGATTTGACAAATCTCTCTATCAGCTTCACATTCACTTAATCCAGCCAAGTTCAATCTGTCTGGGAACGGCGGCGGCAGTCAAAACATGTAGACACACACACACGTGCACACACACACACACACACACACACACACACACACACACACACACACACGCACACACACACACACACACACACGCACACGCACACGCACACGCACACGCACACACACACACACACATTGTTGTAACATAAGCTTGGCAATGTTGTCTTTCTTTCTCTCAAATTAAGCTAGATTGAGATTTGGGTAGGCTTCATTGCCTTATACTGTAGATAATATGCCACTGAAGTGCATGCATCTATCTGTATATGTGTAAATGTATGTGCGCACAACCCAACAAGACAACATGAACAGCATCATCGATAAACGCAGGTGGACGTGGACCTGGATTGGCCATGTGCTCAGAATGGACATTAATGCCATTCCTAGAGTCGCATTACACTGGACACCCAAAGGCAAGAGAAAGAAAGGAAGACCAAAAATGACATGGCGAAGGACGATCGAGAAGGAGCTCCAGCAACTACATCAGAGCTGGGGGACCATAGAGAAGATGGCCAAAGACAGATGCAAGTGGAGGACCTTTGTTGCTGCCCTATGCGCCAGCCGGCGTAATGGGGATAAGTAAGTAAGTAAGTAAGTATGTGCACACACACACACACACACACGCACGCACACGCACACGCACACGCACACACACACACACACACACACACACACACACACACACACACACACACACACACACACACACACACACACACACACACACACACACACACACACCATCCATATACTCATTCCCAAATGCTCCTGCCCACCTACAGTACATTCCAGCTTTGGATCACATTCCAAAAGGAGAGCACTCAGCTGGGAGGTGTTTCAAGCAGTTCCTTAATCATATAAGCCAACACATAAATCACCATTAACATGCACTTATCACGTTCCCTCAGCATCGGCCCTGTGGTTCACACACAGTGAGTCAAACAGGCTGATCAGCACATCCCAGTCCGCAGTCTGAGTACTGCTACTAACCCTACAACCCACAGGCAAGGATTGTACTCTTGTGGAAGATATATGGAATATAGTAGTAGCCTATTGTTAATTGTAGCATTCATTTAAGGCAGTGTTTTTCAACTTTTTTGATTTGGTAAACAAAACAGTAAAACATACAGACCAAAATGACCATTAATCTTCTACATTCTCTAGTTGTGTAGACTTGGGCTTTCAGATGAAGAATATAATCTAACTCTTGAGAGTGCAAACATGAAACCTGCAAGGGTCCATTTCATTTGTCTCTCACAAAATTACACCTGGTTAACCAACTCCATCATTGAGCTGGGGACCACCTGGAACTCTCTCAAGGACCACTGGTGGTCCTGTGGTCCTGTGTTCTGGTGATGGGTTGAGACAGCGTTGGATATCTGTGAGGTTTGAGCCCATGTCTTGGAGTCTATAAAGAAGTTGGAGTGTTACTGTCTTTGAGACAATCTGGTGTTCCATTGTAAACGCTTGCCCTGTCTCCGTATTCGAATAGGCTACTTCAAATTCTGGACTGGTACTTTGAAAGACTGAATTGTGTTTGTCTCATTTTGTCATGTCATAAGTGCTCTCCAAACAGAAATCCTTAACAGGAGTGGAGGTTCCACTGAGATTTGAACTCGGAGAGTGTAATGTGCTATAAATAGTTATTATTACATGACTTGAATGAATGCTCCAATCAGCAGCCAGCGTTCTGGACACGTGAGCGGCGTCACATACAGTATGTCACAACAACGGACCACTCTGCTCAACAACAGACCTCCTTGTGTGGACATTACAACCGCAGCCTACACGACTGCAGATGAATAAAGGCATCATTGTTATGTACTATGGCATGTAAGGCATGTAATAAGAGGTTTGTTTCCTAACAACTGTTTTATTAGGAAACAAATCACCAGTTCATTGGGTGTTATCCTTTACTTAGTTACTATAGGCAGACAATCATATTACAAAACATAAACTAACCACTTCCAGTAAGCGTACGATGCGAGTAGAACGGCTACACTTGAGAAAATTTTGACCAATGTGAAGTTGCATATATATTTGTATTATTGTGGTATGGCTACTGCTACTTAAGTAAAAAAAACATTGCTGGCTGTTGACGCCTTCTCCCACAGTACCTGCTCCAGTTTCCACAGGAACTTGACGGGCCGCGCGGCCGAGACGTCAGGCCAGTAGAAGAGAGAGAGACGACAGCCGTGGACGGACAGGGAATAGTGGGAGATGGAGTCATCTGAGGACCAGAGAGAGAGAGAGAGAGAGAGAGAGAGAGAGAGCAGGGGGAATAAAACCCAGTCAGTCATGCAGTTTAGAGTTGTATTCAGTGGTTAGTTATTACTTCAAGCCTGTAAATAGTAAATGGCGCATTTTGCTTTTATCCAGAGTGCTTCGGGAGCAAATCAGGGCTTCAAGAGTCTTGCTCAAGGACACTTGACCACACTAACTCTGGGAGGAGTCCAGGGATCAAACCGGGCCACTCTAACCAAACACTACGGTACTCTGCTCTTGAGCCACTGCCGCCCATATAGATGATCAGAGCCCCCATCCCCGACACACGCACGCACGCACGCACGCACGCACACGCACACGCACACGCACACGCACACGCACACGCACACGCACACACACACACACACACACACACACACACACACACACACACACACACACACTGGCTTGTGATTGGCTGATCACCTCCTATCCTCCCTAGCAATAATATGAATGGCTGAGCAAAGTACATACAATTTAAAATGTAGGCATTTAACAGACGCTTTAGGAAAAAAAAACATTGCAATCCTTCATATACCGGTACATACAGACACCTGGTAATACATTTTTGTAAATAACTGTTATCTAAATCTACTTAATATGCTATTTAAATACCTAGTTCGGTACTGCAAGACCTTTGGAGTCTGAAGACATAAAGTAGATGCTTATGTCTGATGATAAGAGCAGCCTTTTTCCTTTAGATCTGCTATTGTTCAGCCCAGAGTTATACATATGTTTGTACTACGGTATCTATGAAGTACACAGTCTTCGTATCAAACCCTTGTATAGACTCTGAACCTACTGATCTCTCAAACCCGTTTCACTCTGACCGAGTGTTTATCTCTTTTGTTTATCCAAGGAAATACAGACAAGCACCTTGTTATTGCTGCCATACAACTATTGGGTTACACAGCTTTCATATGGATGAGCTGCCGCATAATGTACAACCACAGTATTCCCTGTATGACAATAAGCAGGTCTAATATAGTAGATGGGGGTTAACTACCTCCTGCAAGCCAAGGGCACCTTGGTGGTCGTTGTTGAGCGACAGAGTAATTTATCCACTTTCCCCATGTGGATTTTTTTTGTATTCTCGGCCATTCTGTGAATTCTTTCTAGCCACATTCACCGTTCTCCTGGCTTACATGATGTGAGGATGTCTGAATGCTAATACATAAGATTTTCTCTCAATGTGAGAAGTCTATTAATGTGATGCCAACGCCAATTTAAACACATACTATGCCTAAAACGCCTGGACAACGCTCCACATGCCCCAAATTCTGTGGAATGCACTTCCGGTTGCAATCAGAAATGCAGATTCACACCCAATGGACCCTTGCGAGTCCATTTGGTTTTGTTTACACTGTCAAGAGTTAAAATATTAATCATCTGAATTAACCCACTTAATTAAGAAGTGTATACTCAATTAGAGAATGTAGAGGACTAATGGTCATTTTGATGTTTGCCTGTTTTGTTTGCGAAATCCAGCCTGGAAATCTGGACAAAAGCAAAATAAATCTTTAGTTTTGGGGGGCTGTGGGGCTAAAATGTCCTCAAATGGTGGTCCGTAGCTCAAATCCTGAATAAATAGTCGGCCCTGGTATGAAAAATGTTGAAAACCACTGGCCTAATGTAAGTCATTCTGGATTAAGACTAAATTGTAAATTGTACACTAGTGATTTGCTATCACTTGTATACTAGTAATCACTTGTATACTAGTGATTTGCTATAAATAGGACTTCAAATTCCAGGTGCACACAGTCAGTCTGTCATCATGGAATCTATCTAAACCATGCAGAGGTAAACTGGGACAGTGCGACTGACCGTTCTTGACGGTGCTGCAGACGATGGTCTCCTCCTCCTTGCGGCTGGCTCTGTTCTGACTGGTGGACGGCTGGACGTTGGCCCCGCCCCGTCGCATCCACAGCTGCAGGGTGAAGTGGTCCCCGGACACGCCGGACACCACGGTGTCGGGGACCACGGCCACGTTGGTGGAGCCGTTGAAGGAGAACACCAGGGAGGAGTCAGAGGAAGGCAGAGTGGGCAGAGCTGAGGTCCAGTTGGCTGCAGGGGAGGGAGGAGGGAGCAGGTCCACCTCACCCCTTACAGCGCCTGGTTAGGAGGACAAGATACAGAGGATCAGGGTTATAATGTGTCCTGTCTAGATTTCTAGTTTCTGAATAACATAATATTCAAAGATTTGCACCACGTTTTCACGATTTTTCAAAAATAGCAGAGATACAAGCTCATAGCGCGCCACTCGGTGGCACGCTATGAGCTTGTAGATCTGCTATTTTTCAATAGTTAAAACATAATGCTCAGAACACCAAAACGTGTTCAGTAACTAAAACTGACAAAAATGAAAGTAAGTGAGTACAACACTTACTACCCTCTCTGAGGGTAGAACACATCGGCCGACAACGCCTCCAGGCTTGAAGCTCCCGGCGCTGGTGGCCAAGTTTGGTACTGCAGGCGGGTGAGCAGTTTGAATTTAAGTTGTTTTCTGGATGAACCAGCGGTCCTCACGCCATATACTACCTCTCAAAACATAACGGATGTATTATATGACAGATAATAAGCTCACCACAAATCCAAAAGCTTGTTTTTTGATGCTGTTTAGTTTTTTTCCCTTTGCTCGTTCTCGACGGCGCTCGTTCATGAATCCTTTCCGTTCCCATAATCCCTTGCTTCAGCCGCGTTCATGAGGAAATACTTCCGCATTTGAGCACCAAATTTTGGTGCTCAAATGCGGAAATAGGCGCACTTCCGGCGATGAGCAACTTGTATTGAAATGAACGGCAAGGGGGCGGGGCTATCGCTCCAGTCCACTCTCTATATTTATAACTCTATGGGGTAGAAAGGGAACCAAATGGTCAGTCTCACTACGCATGGGTTAAAGGTCCATCCTTAAGTAAGTCATAATGTAGGGCTGAATGGTCATTGTTGATAAATCACAACCAGGCTGATTAACCACTGACAGAGCATCAGGGATGGTTAATCACCCTGAAGCTGATTTATCTATCAACAATGACCACTCAGACACACATTATCACGCTTATTACATGGCTACTTAATAAATAAATGAATAAACGGACACAAAACACAACAAGACAAGACGTTTCCTTGCTTGGTATGATGGTGTTGTTCCATTCGACACTGCATGGCCGTGTCTGCACAGCTGCAGCACTGTCGGAAGTGCGCTGATCAAATTTTCGGGTTCTGCTTCATCTATTCCTCCCTCAAATGTTTTCCGAAAAACATTTTGAGAGCAATGTTTAGTTGTAAATGGCAGTGCGTGTGTGTGTGTGTGTGTGTGTGTGTGTGTGTGCGTGTGTGTGTGTGTGTGTGTGTGTGTGTGTGTGTGTGTGTGTGTGTGTGTTTACATGGTTATAATGTTTGGAAACAGCGTTAAATCAAGCGGAGCGCAGCCGCACAGCTGGTGCTCCCAGAGAGTGAGTTTGATTAGTTGGTCGTTTTTTTTTTTTTTTTTTTTTTTTACTTTGTCAAGCAATAAATCCATGGCTAAAATAAAATAAACGCTCTTGACTCAAATTTCTTCATTAGGAAAACAGACCCCTTCAAATGTTGCATCTCGTTTTCGAGGGGCTCCCAATACATTACATATATACATACATACACGCATGTTATGCATGCATACATACAGCACATACATACATACAGTACATACATACATACATACTGTACACATACATAGAAATACTGTAAATATGTATGTAAAGCAAATCATTTAATTCAAAGTTTACCTTTTTTAAAACATAATTAATATGGGATTCAAAACTGAGTTTTTAAAACTCTTCCTTATGTTCACCCGTTTTCTCATGCTTGGAAGTCAGCCCTGCTACCGACGATCATTATTCAAACTTTGAGATGATAAAGCCACTCTAAAAGGATCTGTTTCTCCGGCTGATATGTCTGCCAGCATTAATAAGTCACTTTGAATGTCAAATTCATAAAATAATCTTGATTTGACAAGACTATTTCCCTCGAGACATCACGTCTAGTCAAACTGCTTTCAAAGGCATTCAAAAATGCCGTTAAAAAGTTGATAGGTTGACTTTCACATTGTACTAAAAATGAACAGAGTCCCCTGCCTTCCTTGGAGATATAAAAAAAAATCACACTTGTGCAAAGGGAGCGTCGCAAGTTACTGTTTTAAACAAACATTAAACTCTGCAGGCTTGGCTTGCAAACGATTTACGTCATAAGTGCTCTAAACAAACAAAAGTCCGATAGGCATAGAGACTTAGCGTAGGCTGCCATATGACATAATCTTCGAAAGCCATGTATAGCGCCTCAAAGAAAACGGTATGCATTGGGAAATGATAACGTCAGTAATGTTAAGTACACTGTCTGTCACCAGCCAGTGGGCGAAACACGCCACACCACCACCACCACCGGTATGCTCTTTCAAGATCTGTCACTGTAGCAACACCACATCCTGGACTCGGATCAAAATTACCGGCAATGCTTCTCCTGTGTCTCCCTTGTGTTTCCTGTTCAACATGCCAACCAGACATCTCAATGAAGAAAAAAAAATAGCAACTGTGCTTTTAAAATAATACAGTGGAAGAAGAATGCTTTTCATTGTGCGTGCTGCATGCAAGGTTTCTGGTTCTGGAGAGCAAAGAGTGTCGCGTGACAATCTCAGATTCTAGTGTGTGTGTGTTTGTGTGTGTGTGTGTGTGTGTGTGTGTGTGTGTGTGTGTGTGTGTGGAGGCCCGGATTAGCAATGGAACTTAGTGGAGCTTAGGCTCCAGGGCCCACAGTTTGCGGGGCCCTGTGCAAGAATATTTAAAATCGGAACAGCTGAAACAGACGAAAAATGTCATGTGGTGTGACACTTGGTGGGAGGAGACTGCAATATAGCAGATTATATATGGGCACTAAACGCACGCACGTTAATTTAAGGGACGCAAAAATGCATGTGAATCACATGCATGAATTGCGTGTGCAGGGGGGCTTTTGATTTGGGGTAACTCCAGGGCCCTAGCAGGGGTTGATCTGGCACTGTGTGTGTGTGCGTGCGTGCATGCGTGCGTGTGTGTGTGTGTGTGTGTGTATCGGTTACAAAGCAGAACTCACCACACAGGCGGCGCACAGATCTGTCTGAGTAGCTGTCTCTATCGCAGCCCTTCCCGATGTGTCCTGTCTGCAGGTCTACGGTGGCCTGGATGTTCCATACGGTCTCCTCACACGTCTCCAAGCGCAGGCTGGGGAACAGAGGGATGCTGCCTGACCCGGGAGTGTACTCCACACGCTTGGTCCATCCTGAAACACACACACACACACACACACACACACACACACACACACACACACACACACACGTTATTGTGTCCTGTCTAGATTTCTAGTTTCTGAATAACATAATATTCAAAGATTTGCACCACGTTTTCACGATTTTTCAAAAATAGCAGAGATACAAGCTCATAGCGCGCCACTCGGTGGCGCGCTATGAGCTTGTAGATCTGCTATTTTTCAATAGTTAAAACATAATGCTTAGAACACCAAAACGCGTTCAGTACACTAAGGGTAAAAACATGGTAATAACGTCATATACATAAAAATTGTCAGCACAAATAAAAGTAAACTATGTGTTTATACTATGGAGCTGAGCAGTCAGCTCTTGGCCAGTCGCCCGTGTCTATATCAAGACGGTTACGCCACGGACAAGGCCAACTTGGCTCATGACAAATCACGACAACAAACACAATATTACCATACAGTACAATATATAATTAGCAAGAAGAAGGAAAAACGCCAGGATACAACACTGTTTTTCTTCTTAGAAATGAATTGATTGTCCCAAAACATTGGGCGTGTAGTCAAGACTTGTCACGACTCGAGTTGTCTTTGTCCATGGTGTAATCGCCTTTATATAAATTATTAACAAAAGGTCTATGGGGAAAATGAATGGGGAATTCATTTCTGGGGCAAGGGCGACGTCATGAGAGGTGTGGGACTGCCCAGCTGTTTGTTATCTAAGGCCACGTTTACACGGAGACGCTTGCGAGTAAAGACGATAAAACATTTTATCAGAAGTGCCTTTCGTTTATATGGTGACGGCGTTTTGTGGACTTGAAGACGCAAAAATCTCAAACCACCCTTGAAAGTGGAAAAGTTCTATACGCTCCAGTGCAGCGTCTCCGCCTAAACAGGCCAAAACGCAAAACTGGCTGTTCTGCTCACGTTGTCTAGGCAACGCAGACGCTTTGGGCGACTCATGTTGACGTCAGAATGTAAACAAACATGTCGGATTACATCCATCCTTCGGAGCTGCAGGCTACTTTGGCCGCAATAAGTAACGTCGAACGTCCGTGTTTCAAGACGGGTCTGGTGGGTAGCCGACATCGTCGCAGACCCCTAGCGCCTTGTGTACGAGGGCCGGTCCCCGCCCGGGCGGCGCGGCGCGGTCAGGACGCACTGAGGACAGTCCGTCCAGGTCGACAGCCGCGTCGGGGGCGAGGGGGGGTTAGGGCGCAGAGATGCTGTCCCACGGCCCCGGGGGAAACGGCGAAGTCGGGGCGGCGCGCTGTAAAGCACGGCGGCTTGTGCCGCCGTGCCACCTTCGCGCCGGACCCTTCCAGGCCGACCCAGAGCCAGTCGCGAAGCACCGCCGCGGAGAAAGTGCGCCCGGCGGGGGGCACAGGGCAGCGCGCCCAATGGATTTCTACACACTTTTGCGTCACTGTATGCACACAGATTTCCTCATGAGAACGCTCGTCTAGACGCGAAATAATAAGTGATGACGCGACGCCACTTTTGCGTCTTCTGTTCACATAGTCTCCGTGTAAACGTGGCCTAAGTTACATGAGTTGAGCCATTGCATATGCTTATGCCCGTACGACCGTTAAGGCTAAACTCTATAGGGCAAGTGCTATGACAAGTGGTACGCTACAGTAAACACCTTGTCGTGACCATTTTAGTAAAACGTTCACTCCTGTCTCGTGTATCATCGTTTTTTTTAG
The DNA here is from genome assembly GCA_039105355.1 of Benthosema pterotum. Classification (NCBI taxonomy): domain Eukaryota; kingdom Metazoa; phylum Chordata; class Actinopteri; order Myctophiformes; family Myctophidae; genus Benthosema; species Benthosema pterotum. Next base: position 14,513,403 of record CM076967.1, on the reverse strand, counting down.
ATCTCAACAGGCTAGCATACAGCTATGGCTATAATGTAGATTTTAATACACCCAGCTGAGTCACGCGTGTGGGAGTTATTCATCCGTGGATAGAGGAGCCAGTTATCCCAGCCAACAATGTTCACATGAAAGACAACAACCAGATAGAATCATTTGATTCCATTACCAGAGATACAAGTGGGCCTCTGATGATCATCCCACATACTGTGCGTCTGTCTGTACTCATGTACACTTCAACTGGGGGAGCTTTTAATCACTTAAGCGCTATATGGAAGCACTACGTCCGAAATAGCACAATGCGACATATTGCGAGTAGATTGGCCTTCTATTCATGTATATTTCAGATATTCAGACATTAACATATTCGTATGAAAATCCTTTCCATATTGTCTCCATGGCCCGGATGGGGGGGGGGGGGGGGGGGGGGGGGGGGGATTGTGTGAATGTGTGAAATTTGGGTTGTTTTGCATGCCATCATGTTTGATGGGGCAGTCAGGCCGTTTAGGAGGGCATTACCCCCCCATGCCCATGCCTAGATCCGGCCCAGTTAATCCGGTTGATGTCCAACTTTGCACACAAACTCTGGATGCCAACGATGAACCTGCCCCACATTTTTAGAACAGCCTGTTATAGCACCACCATGAGGCAGCTTTTCATATTCTAAATGCACAGATCTGCATGAAACGTTGCATGCACCTAGAGGACATGGACAAACCTTTGGCCTGTATTTTTCACATCTGCTTGTATATTGTTTGACACAGTATCTTCAGAGTCATGTGCTAAACCATATTTCATATTCAATCCTAATTGTCTATAATTGCCTTTCAAAGTAAGCAGGATTGTCCTATTTTGAACCAAAAGCATCAAATCCCAAATGCAGTGTGCAATTTATGTGAAATCTTTCATGCGCTTTTCTACTACTAGGCGTACAAATATAACCGCACCCTTTTTCCAGTATTACTGTTTTTCTTTAGAATCGTTCATTTTAATTGATCGATCAATCTAAATCATAAATTTGTCTTTCCTCCTAGATGAGAGCAGAGGTATAGACCTTTGTTTGCCAGTTTGGACAGTACATAGACCCTCCATGTACTGTCTCTAATCTCCACTGTGCTGTCTATAAATAAATGGCACTAAGATTAGAAGAAGAAGACGTTGGTTACCGATCCAGCCAGGCTTGCAGGAAGGCTTGACGGTGACGACCACCTGCGCGTCGGCCTGCGCGCGGTTCTTCCCGCAGTCGAACGCTGTTACCCAGAAGGTGTGAACACGCTGCCGCTTGGAGTCCAGAGGCTCCGTGTTCTTTATGTTACCTAGGAGACAGAGAGGAGGACGAACCCGATGACAGCAGCACAAGGTGAATACATGGACCGTTTGAAAGGGAAAGAAAGAACAGAGAGGAGTTGGGAGGAGACATGCAGAAAGGATGAAAAGGAGTCATGGATGAAAAAAAAGATGAGACGAAAATGTAGAGAGAGAGAGAAAGAAAGAAGGACAAACCAGTCAATAAGCACGTTCAAAACGGATAGACAATGACGCACAACCCTCAGTCTAAACCATGGGTGTCAAACTCTGGCCCGCGGGCCAAATTTGGCCCGTCGTGTAATTTCATTTGGCCCTTGAGACATTATCAAATTAAAGGGGAAGACCACCCATTTTCAACATTTTAATATGTCATTAATATACCTGTAGGTGTATACCTGAGATGTTGTGTAGACATGATAAAAGTTCCCCAATTCTGTATTTCCTAAAAATGGAGGTCTGAAAAAATCATTAACATGGTGAAATACATCTGATGACATCACCAAGATGTATTTCACCATGTTAATGATTTTTCTTTCAGACCCATTTTTCCTGGGAGGGTACAAATGAAACCAAATGGGTCCATTTGGTTCACATTTGTACCCTCTCAGGAAATTTTTGAAAACGGGTGGAATTCCGCTTTAAAAGGTTAGTTTGTTCAAACTTGGCCCGCGGCTTTGTTCAGTTTTAAATTTTGGCCCACTCTGTATCTGAGTTTGACACCCCTGCTTTATAGCCTCACTCAATGTTCGACTATTAGGTCTATAACATGCAGCATGTCCAGAATAGGGCGGCTTGGGTTTGTGTGGTTAAGATGAAACTATTCTCTTCCCTGGTAAAAAAAAAAGTCCCAAATATACTGCTTAGTATATTATACCCGCAGTGCAAAAAGCCACAAGAGAAAAACAGGCATGGTAAACGACAGGGGGGTAAATGAAAAGCGACAGGCCTGTTCCTATTTTCAGAGACAAAGGCAGAGTGAGTAACAACGATAGGTTGACGGCATCAGCATGTGAACCCACAAAACAACGTGTCCAGCAAGAGGAGAAAAAAAATCAGGGACTAGGAGAATGATGATGAGGGGATGAAAGAGATATCCAGAGGTAAATGGAAAAGAAGAAGGAGAGAGAGAGCTAGAGGGAGAGCGAAAGAGAAAAGAGAATAGACAATGACAACGCTGCTATACAGCCTTTTCCACAGGCTCAGAACAAAAGGTGTCTGTGCTGCCGCATCGGTCTGACCCAAAACACAGAAGATACTGTACACTCATCCTCCACAATCTGATGTGAATTCTGCAAAGTCACAGCATAAAGAACGGCTCCTGTGGAAATGAGTCTTCCAGGCCACGTACTGTACAAAATGTCGGCGATCAATCTTCCGCTGACCTGAGTCAATGGACTTAAAGTTGCAGCCATTTTTTTTAAAGAAAGCTAAAGCTATCCATACAACATGGGACTGAAAAAAGTACATAGAATCCTAGAATCTCAATCTCAGCTGAGGAGTGCATATCATTCTATGTATGGATAGGGTAAGTGAGACATACAGTAAGTGAGCATCGTTATCATGTGGCCGGAATCATAACTTTGGATGTTGTAAACATCCATATGGGATAGGGAAAAATTGGGGCCAAAACAAACATGACAAATATGATAGAGATATCTCTAACAAATACAACAAACACAAATCCAGCTCATCATCATGCCATATATATATATATATATATATATATATATATATATATATATATATATATATATATATATATATATATATATATATATATATATATATATATATATATATATATATATATTTTTTTTTTTTTTTTTTTTTTTTTTTTTTTTTTTTTTTTTTCATTTTATTTTTTTTTAATCTAATCTTACAAACCTAACCAGTAATCTCTGTTACCAGCGACTGTCAAACTGCTACCGGTATAATGAACCAAACAGTGTCTGCAATGTTTACCACAATGTTTGTCGCAGACGCAATACATCCGCCCACAGAAATTCACTATAAAAAGATATATAATAATTACCTGGGAGAGGAATGAAGTAGCTGTCCTACATACCACATCAACTCAATGCATCAATCCTGCCAACAGTAGTTAGTGAGTGAGTGAGTGATGCTGTTGAATTGTAAATGCGTGGCTGCATCCAAGGCTACATGAAAAATACACAGAATCCTATAATATATAATGCATAACAACCTCAGGCTCAGGCTAACTCATGTGACAGGTTAGAATCTAGTAAATTGATTAAACAACAACTGTCTTGAGGTCCACAACGCCCATCTCTCTCGTCTCTGTCCACTCTACTGCCTAATGAATCAGATATGCCTAAACACATGCGGGTGAACTTACACTATTTTCCACTGGTTTCTTTTTTAGGGATATGTAAATAAATACACAGGGGTATCAGGGGAGCCCAGCTCAGCTGAACATTTCATATAAACCAAAAAAGGCATCCTGGGCACTAAAACATGTATAACAGATGCTTCGTCGGCAGTAATATGCACACAGCCGATCATGAAGTCAATGGGTCAAATCACATGCCATCCTTTATCGCTGACTTGCATGCATGTCCACTCTCTCTCCCCTCTCCCTTCCCTAGAGTGTACACTACAGTGACAAGACGCAGGAGACGTTTCAATACTAATAGAAACAACAAAAGTGAACACTTGTGGCGGGGGTCTCTCACCGTCGTTATCGATGGCGAAGGGCACGTTGGGAGTGATGATGTCATAGAAGCAGATCTGGCTGTACTGCGGGGAGCAGTCGGCATCCAGCGCCTCCACGCGCACAATGCGATCAAACAGGCGGCCCTCGGGGACCGAGGCTTCGTAGCGACGCTCCACGAACACGGGGGAGAACTCGTTGACGTCATTGACGCGCACATGCACCGTGGCCCTGAGGGGGTAAGAGAGAGATGAGAGGGAGGGGGGGTTGGGGGGCGATACGGAAAAGATGAAGAGAGGTTTTATTGTGATGATATGCAGAGTACACATCCTGCAGCGTTTCGCATGCGTCCTTACATGGTGGAGGAAAAAAAATGCCATGGGAAATACTTAGCAAACACAGTTATTAAAAGAATACCTACAGTACCACAGAGCTGCTTAGTAGAAAGACTGTGGCATGTGGGTTTTCTTTTGCTTATGTAGCTTCCAGGTAAGATTGTGAGAGCCTTAACCATGAGAGCCTCATACATATCTAAATTTTAAAGGGAACACTAAATTCCCTGGATAAATATTCAAATAAGACGAGAGTTAAGAGTGGGTTTGGGGGTGTAAATAGAAGAACTCAACGCTGACTTGCTTTGGGTGCCGTGGATCCTCAACTAAAACAACTAAAATATAAATAGTTCCCAGCTCTGACGCTAACTAGCGTAGACTGAATAGATATTGTTGAGAGGCTTTCGTTAAAAAATAAGAAAGAAAAAGCAGTTCAAATTGGTCCGTAGACACAAGGAGCGAGCTACGTAGTAGTTGACTGAATAATATTGACATCATGATTGCAGCATCTTCTGTCTGACTCAAGCTGAAGACCCATGTTACAGTTTTCTGCTGTCATATCTAAAAAAAAATAAGTGAAATAAATAATATAGACTAGTGACAACCAGGGGGCGGATCTAGGCATGCCCATGCCTAGATCCGCCCCCTGGTTGTCGCCTAAATGATATATCAAACTAACTTATTTTTAAAATGATTTTAAACACTACTACTGCTAGTAACTAACTACAGTTGTGTCACCACTAAACCAACAGAATTTCATCATTGAAAACAGAAAACTCTCTGAGTCAGACCTTTAGCTTTATGTATGCTGTGTGTCTGTTGCAACTTCAACAACAACTGATGTTATTATTGATGCTTCACTTGCCTAATATCCTGCCTAAGTCCTGTAACCGAAAATGGTATGGTATACCATATGGTATACCATTTTCTCCTGCCCCCCCAATTGGGAAATGTTACATCCGCCCCTGGTGAGAACTGTCAACTGACTTGTGTGACTTCTTGCTGTTGACTCCGTCAGGGCCCTCTCCACAGTCGTAGGCCTGGATGGTGAAGCTGTGTTCCCGCTGGCTCTCGCAGTCCAGGGGCTCCTTGGACCGGACCAGGCCCTCTCCGGTGGAGCGGTCCAGGACCACCGCCTCAAACTGGACCGAGCCGGAACCAGATGGACCATTGTGGACCCGGAAGCCGCAGATCTCCCCTGAGGGTGAAAAGAATGAGGGCATGCAGCAGCAGTGTGAGGGGAATGTAATCGTCGAAAGATGCTGTTCATCCGCAGTAAAATGAACAGAAATAAAAACAATATAACAGGGGTTTTCAACCAGTGGTCCGGGGACCACCAGTGGTCCTTGAGAGTTTCAGGTGGTCCCCAGGCTAAATGATGGACAGTTGGTTAACCATATGTAACTCTTTGAGAGTGTAAATATGAAACCAAATGGACCCTTCCGGGTCCATTTGGTTTCATATTTACACTCTCAAGAGTTAAAATATTCATCATCTGAATTAGCCCTGGTCTACACAACTAGAGAACGTAGGTGAAATGGTCATTGTGGTCTATATGTTTGCCTATTTTGTTTTCAAAATCCAGGATGGAATTGTGGACAAAAGCAAGAGAAATCTTTAGTTTTGGGGTCTTTAGTTTTCTTTAAGTAAGTAAGTAAGTAAGTAAATTTTATTTATATAGCACCTTTCACAGAGAGGTCTCACAAGGTGCTTTACATACAAACAGAAAAGAAAACGGGAGAATAAAATGGAGAACGGTGTACAACAGGAGAAAAATCAAAGAATAAAACAAGAAAATAAATAAAAGAATAAAAGTTGTGCGACTCCATTATATAAAACCAAGATAAAGGGAAGCATTTCGGAAAAATAAAATCACGAACTATCACTTAGCAGCAACAAAAGCTTGTGCAAATAGGAAAGTTTTAAGTTTTAGTTGCGGGTCTAAGATGTCATTAATTGGTGCTCCACGGCTCAAATTATGAATAAATAGTGGGCCCTGGTATCAGAGAGGTTGAAAACCACTGTCCAAGGATAAAAGCCCTTTACCTATAAATTATATTGCACACGGAGATTCAAATTCATCAATTTCAAGCAAAGCTTGTATCACAACAGAAGCTTTGGTCAATACCAAACCCAGTCCTAGTGCAGAAGAACACTGAAAATATCCTGGAGAGTTTTCATGAAGTAGCACTTAATTTGTCTTTGCAAAACCATGCTGACAGAAATAGAACAGAACGTCATTTATTAAGCCAAACAGCTCCCGGACCAATGCACCTGATAGCCTCTTTCTATGGACAAAACCAACCCAATCAATGTGAACAGACCACCCCGCCGCCCCCCTCCCACCCCCAGAGTAACGCTGGCGGATCCATTCTAATTCAAGCAGACAATTGAATACTCTGCAGAATGGACTCAAAGTGTTCCCAGTTGCAGACGTGATAATCTCATTTCTGTATGCAGAAGAGTAGAGCGCTAGTACTGCTGCGCTGACAGATCCACCCAATGAGCAGGTCGAATTACACTATGAGTCTGTCGGACTGCCTAAAAATAGTTTCGCGGCCATGATTGATTTCATGGCTTCTAATATTTATAATTCCTGAAGGAATACCCTGGTTTTCGATGGATGTACAGTGCCTACCACAGTAGATAAACCTCTTCCGGCCGAATGTGGTCAGGTGGAGATTGCATGCATGCAGATTGTGTGTTGTTATGGTGCGTGTGTGTGTGTGCGGGCATGCGTACGTGCGCGCGTATGTGTGTGTGTGCGCGTGCGTGCGTGCGGGTTTTATGATCAACTAATACCCCTCCCTTTACAATGGTCAACCAGCGACCATTGGTGTCTTCTTACAGCAACACCACCTGGGCCAAATGAAAAGCTAAATATATTTCAAATATCGCCGACGCTGAGCACTAGAAGGGCTGGGTTCGGGTTTGACCTATTTTCCTCAGGAGCCATTTCTGTGCCTCTTAAACTGTAAGCACACTGTCTCACACCATAGCTCCAATATTTGTGGGTATGTTTGGAAAAAATGTGTTCAATGCATGACAACACCAGACCCTACAGTGTACGTAGAACCCAATAAGAGAAGCCAAATCTGTATACAAATTACAAACCCATAAGTGTCCATTTGGTTCCAGTTGTAGACCCCCCTCAAAGCTCCCTGTGAAACACTATGGGAAACACTGGTCTATGGCATAGGTTTGACTACTGTAAGTGTAGATTCTATACTTAAACTAAAACAGGACTGAAAACGTCCTCAATTACACAGAACTGGAATCAATCTACACCAAAATGTCTTCACCAAAAATAGCCGATCTACAACCTCAAACGCGCCACAACATAATACGGGATGCGTATGGTTTGTAGGGTTCAAGTGCTTATAAGTATAAAGTTAATTCCAATCCATCCTAATAGAAACTGATATCAGTGCCATGCATAGAAAACATTATTTACAAGGAGTGATCACAGCCAAAATAAAGTTTTGAAAACCTCTGCATTAGTGGGAGTGATTCTGTAGTCAGTATATGCTTTGTAGAATTTTGTTTTGTAGCAAACTGAAGGTCCTTGAAATAAATAAACTGTTGAGCACCACTGCAGTACATTATATATACAGCGGCTCGTTCTCCACACAGCCTCTTATCAGCAACATCCCACGGCCCACTCCTTGGATCCCGCCCCCCCCCGGCTGAGGGGCTGAGAAACACTGATAGGTTGGCCAAAATGTATGTGCATTGTTACCGGCGTAGTGCAGAGGAGCGTCTTTGTCCAGGGCAAAGAGTGGGGGATTGAGCAGCACCGTGTTGTCATTCTCCATGACAATCCCCTGGTACTCTGTCTCGATCCATGGCTTGTGCTTATTGGCTGAAACGAGGAAGAGAGGAAGCGGGAGGAAAGAGGGAGAGAGAGAGAGAGAGAGAGAGAGAGAGAGAGAGAGAGAGAGAGCCCAGCAGAGAGAGGCTTTGGGTTAAACGAAGCAATTAGAGAAGAACAAACGAGTCTATTTTTAACAGGCCCCATTATGGCAGAGGACACAGTGACTATGTGTGCTTCTCATGATGGCTGGAGTAGAAACACACAATGTATGTGATGTGTGTTAAGTGTGTGACCACTAGTGCAGTGCGACCACAAACACAATTTAATGACTTTCAGGACACACACACACACACCTACACACACGTTCACTCCGTCTCACTCTCTCCTCTCTCTCTCTCTCTCTGGCTGTCTCTGCTACTACACCACACACACACCTTGCTGACAGAATAATTAAAACCAAGTCAGATTTCACCTTATCACAGAGAGCTAGGCTATATTGCACATATCAATCAGCCATATGAGTACGCCTGCCTGCCTGCCTGCCACAGGCGGCAAAACCTCACACACACACACACACACACACACACACACACACACACACACACACACACACACACACACACACACACACACACACACACACACACACACACACACACACACACACACACACACACACACACACACACACACACACACACAGGAGGACAAATAAATAATATGTGGCACGTCAAAATCAAATGGCGGCGGCGGCGGTTGTTTCGCCTGCGAAATTTCACCTTTAATTGCAAATTAATTATTCATCCCCTCTGCCGTGTGTTCTCTGCCAATGATCAAAGGCCAAGTTAATGAGCTAGAAGGATGACAATTTTACACTCCCGAAAAATCAAAGAGCCAAACAAAAGGCCCGGCCGCTGCGCATGCATGGAGGAGGAGGCAGCGCAGCAGCGCAGCAGCCGCTCGGCTGCGTCTGCTGCTGCCCTCTGTTTTTTTGTTTTTTTTTTTTTTTACGGCGCAGAGCATCGTTAACTGCTGAGTCTGCTGCCTGCTGCACGGAAAGGGGGTGGTGGTGGTGTGTGTGTGTGTGTGTCCACGGACACTTCTTGTGTTGTACAATTACTCCGTTATACACTCACTACATTTGGGTTTTCCAATTCTCTAGAGCAGTGGTTTTCAACCTTTTTTGATACCAGGCTCCACTATTTATTCAGCATTTGAGCCACAGACTCCAACACTAAAGATTTCTTTTGCTTTTGTCCACAATTCTAGGCTGGATTTGGGAAACAAAACAGTTAAAACATATGATACAGAACAAATCATCAAAATGACCGGTAATCTTCTACATTCTCTAGTTTGGATAGACTTGGGTGATGATGAATATGTTAACTCTTGCGAGTGTAAAATGAAACCAAATGGAGTGGAGTTTCATTTTTACGCTCTCAAAGACTTACATCTGGTGAACCAATTTTCAGTAATTTAACCTGAGGACCACCTGGAACTCTCTCAAAGACCACTGGTGGTCCCCGGACCACTGGTTGAAAACAACTGCTTTAGAGAACAAGATCATGAAGGAATGACTAGCTCACTCGAACTGTGTATGCACAGCACAAAGAAAAATCATCCTCTGCGTTCATTTAAAAACTGAGGAGGAGGAGAGCACACAAACGTAAACAACATTTTTAACATTGTTTCATCCGTGTCCTCTCTGAGTTAGAGACCGGCCCATGAAGGTCCATTTGGTTCTCCCAGTCCCTACAGTGGTTTCAATAATTTATTTGGGGAAACCCTGGGTTGTATTTTTGGTGCACTGTCTGTGACTCACGGCTAAATGAACAGAGAGGAGAGGAGGTTTGCTGTGTGTATGTGTGTGTGTGTGTGTGTGTGTGTGTGTGTCCATGTGTGAGAGCTTAGTTCAGGGACAGGATCAGCATCAGGAGGCACCTCTCCCAGTCACAAATATCATCATCCTTCCCTCAAGGTCCGAGCCGGTGTCCTGACTGCCCTCCCTCCCCTTAGTGCCTGAGATTCCTCCATCACCTGCTTCTGTCCATCTTTTGGTCATTTATCTCACCTCCCTGTCCACCACCAACTCCATCCATCCATCCATCCATCCATCCATCCATCAGCCCACCCCTCTGTCCACTCAACTCATCCCTCCAGCCCTCCTTTGTAGAGTTAATCTGAGCATCAGGGCAGTGGATTATGGATTGAGAGGAATCCCATTCCATCGCCCCCTCTATGACCACTCTGTCCTCTCTCTCTCTCTCTCTCTCTCTCTCTCTCTCTCTCTCTCTGTCTCTCATACCTCCTCCTCACTATATAGTCTCTAACATGTGCCTCACTCCTCATACGCCCACTGCCACCTCCTCCAACACACAGGGAAGCAATGCAATTTTCAATTCAGTGGGCTTTACTGGCCTGAGAAAACTGTGTACATTTCATATTCAATCCCAATACCACAATCTCTGTGTTAGCTGATACCAATACCTAGACTAGAGACTAATATACTGTATATATACAAAAAAGAAAAAAGATCTCATATGAAGTACATACCACCCGGGAATAGCACTAGACTCAAATGTGTACTTGGCCAACTCCAAATCAAACTCCACATTTTATTTACCTGACAAATACTGACGCCAGTGTCGATACTGATACTTTCTGAAAACGATACAGTGTTGTCGATACAGATATGAAAAGATATGACAAAAAAGGTCCGATCCGATCCTTTTTCCGATGCTGATACAGTATCGGGACATCCCTGTCACATTTGTATGTTTATTGTTTACTTTACATTGCCAAAGCAAAAAGTAGTAGCAATCCAGTCAAAACAAAAATCTATGCATACAAATTGAAAAGTCTGATTCACCAATAAATCAAGCACTTCCTCTCTCTCTTCTTTTTCCCCTCTCTGGTGTCACCCGATCTTACCCCCCCAACCCCTACCCCCTACCACACAAACATAAACACACACGCACACGCACGCACACACACACACACACACACACACACACACACACACACACACACACACACGCACACACAACCACCTGCTCCAATGTCTCCAGTGAACCCGTCCATTTGTTCATCATCAAACTGTCTCTATAAACGCCGTATGTTCTCCTGTGCCTCCAGTCCCCGGTGTCCACCTCTCAACCTGTCACCTACTGTATAGAACCCTCTTATCTTCCCTCCTTCTCTCTTTCTTCACGTGTCAATCTCTACCCTCCGTCTGCCGGTGTTTTTGTGTCATTCCATCTATCCTTCAATCACCACTCTTTCTCTCTCTTCCTTTCATTTCTCTCTACGCCTTCCTCGTTCCTCTGTGTCCCTTTCTCCTCTGATATCCCCCTCACACACACACACACACACACACACACACACACACACACACACACACACACACACACACACACACACACACACACACACACACACACACACACACACACACACACACACACACACACACACACACTTTTGTTCTCGCCACATTGTGATAATAATTTGTGGGAGATGATGATGTTCAATCACCGTCACCGTTATCTACAATCATAAATCTAACACAGTCTGGGAGGAAAAAAAGATTTGTCATCTCCTCTCCACTGTCCACACAGTACTGATGACACGAGTGCAGACACAGACACAGACACGTCACAGACACACACAATGAGGGGTCTTGCCCGCGGCGCGCTTCACAACATACATCAAAATGGAAGCATACAGAGACAGAGAGTGTGGAGACGTGGCATTCTCCAAAGAAGGTACATGTGTAATAATATGTGACCATTTTAGGGACGGATCTTGAGAGGGGCAAATGTGCATCCTGTGCACCCAATGAAAGGTTATAGGGAGCGGGGCCGGATATAGGCACATGGGCTTGGGGAGGCGGTACCCCCCTAAATGCCCTGACTGCCAAAACGATGGCAGGCAAACAACCCAAATTTAAAAGATACTTCAAATTAAAGTGCTTACATTTAACATGATTTGGGACAGTACTCCTGCTACTAACTAACTACAATTGTGTCACCACTAAACCAACACCATTTCATCATTCAAAACAGAAAACTCTCTAAGTCAGACCTTTAGCTTTATGCATGCTGTGTGTCTGTTGCAACTTCAACAACAACTGATGTTATTATTGATGCTTTTGCTTACTTGCCTAAGATGTCCTGTACAAGATATAACTATTGTGGGTCACAGAACTAGAGAATTTAAACGAAAATGGTATAAAAATTGGTAAATGTTACATCCTGGCCTGGACCATTTCAGTAAATACAGCTACTCTATATACAGTATATGTAGTGTATATCAGACAATAGCCATTGCTCTGCCACATGTACACCCAGGTAGGTGTGCAGTGCTGCCATGGCGATAGGGAAAAATACAGAACAGCATATTCAACAACAACAATAGACAACAATTGACAGAAAAAAAGGAGGAGGAACTGACCTTTGTTGCCAGCGGCAACCGAAGTCAAGCAAAGGAGGAGGAAGGAGAGAAAATTCATTCTGTCCATCTGAGGGAGGGAGAGAGAGACAGGGGTAGGTAGGAGAAAGGATGAATACAGTAGCATGCATTATATAGGAAGTGAGCGAACCCGGAAAAAGGCATGCACATATACACAGGCAGAGAAAAGAGACATCATGACAAAGAAAAATAATCATGAGAAAATAAATCTGACTCAGGATTGGAAGAAATCGCAGGTGTAGACTGCAAAGAGCTTTCCATGATGCAACTATATTTCATTGTTGCAGTATAGCCTAGTAGCCTACACATACAGCTATACATACAGAATACATTATAGTATAGATAGATAGACAGATAGATGGATGTGTGATAGTGCGTGTGCGTGCGTGTGTGTGCGTGTGTGTGTGTGTGTGTGTGTGAGCGTGTTTTGTGAAGAATTTAAGCAAAGCACAGTGGAAAAAACATGTGCATACAGCCAGCCTACCTACTAGTATGTATCTCATGCATGCTCTATATATATTGGACGTAAAGCATCACTGGACTGGTGATATATAGGCTAGCCTACTCTTACTCAAATCTATATACGCATCACTGAATCCAGCAGCAGCAGGGGGAAAGAAGGAATCCTTTATCTAGAAAGATCCTGTTCTCCTGGATAGCTACCGGTATAATATGGCTGTTATCTTGTGGATATAGAGAGGCGCATTCCTTGCAAGAATGAAAATGTAATGTGTGCAGTTTTAGCTTTCATCTGCATGCATGGTGCACGCACCTGGCCTGGCCGGGTCGTGTATACACTACAGTACGTGCGTGTGTGCATGCCTGCGACGTGCAAGGCGTGCGTTTTCACACCTAATTGTGGTACGTGTGCATGGAGGGGGGAAAAATGCAGCTGCACCTGACACAAACTATAAGCATCCCATAGAGTCAGCAGGTGACATATAAAGACTGTGACAATTTCCATTAGGGCTGCAACAACACACATTCCCTATAGCATGCATACCTCAAGATAAATCTAAAGGGGCATTCCACCCATTTTCTGAGAGTATAAAATGTGAACCAAATGGACCCTTGCGGACCCTTGCGGGATGCGGGTCCATTTGGTTCACATTTGTACACTCTCAGAAAAACGAGGTCCTAAAACAAAAACCATTAACATCACTTGATGATGTCATCAAGTTGTGTGTCACCATGTTAATGATTTTTTCAGACCTCCATTTCTAGGAAACACAGAACGTGGGGAACTTTTTTTTTATCATGTCCACACAACATCTCAGTGTAAGGTATATTAATGACATAAATGACATGATATAAATGAGATTTATAAACGATTTCTTCTGCATAGGAATTCTACCCCGGTGCTGTAGCCTACAGTACGTGCGTTCTTCTGGATATATAGTATGCAGTGCAAAAGGCTGGTCAGGCATGAGGAAGGATTCAGTCAGATCTATCGCGTTAGAATTCAGGAGTCAGGACTAGCCTACATATACATATATATAAAGCCACATACGTGCGTCGCATATGGCAATGCGACAGCAATCAATCGATGTTCGATGTTTTACCTTAAATTGCCCATACATCACATCGCCATGCTAAGAAGAGTGAGGTATCCATACCAATACTCTCTTTTTTTTTTTTTACTGCGGAGTTAAGCCTGTCACACAGAGAGATGGCTAAATGGCTAAAACGAGCACATTTACGCTGTGGATTTTTCAGCATTGTAACCTACCGTGGTGGCGGCGATGGTGCTGATGATGCGTTCGGTACCCGACTCTGTCCTCGCAGCATCCGCTGCTCTCTCTCTCTCTCTCTCTCTCTCTCTCTCTCTCTCTCTCTCTCTCTCTCTCTCTCTCTCTCACTCTCACGCCCCTGGCTGGTAGGACTGGTGGTCCCCCACGTACAAACACAAACACACAGACACACACACACAAACTCACACCACAGGTGACGCAACTGAACTGTCCTCCTCCTCCTCGCTGCTTTCTTTTCTGTTTAGTTATAGTGCGACGACGCTCGTATAAGAAACGATACGCTAGATTAATGCAAGGCAAGGCTGTGATGTACGTGTTAGACGGAGAGAGGGAGAGAGAGAGAGAGATGCCCTTGTTTTCGGGTAGACGTATGATGATGGAGGAGGAGGAGGAGGAGGAAGAGGGGAGGAGGAAGGGGGAGGCGGTGGGAATATTACGCTGGGGCGTCGATCCATCCCCTCCCCTTTCGGCGTTTCACTCAACCCGCCCACACTGCGTCCTTCTCTCTCTCTCTCTCCCTCTCTCTCCAGGGGCGGATCTAGGCATGGGTATGGGGGGGCAATGCCCTCTTAAATGCCCAGTCTGCCACACCAAACATGATGACATGCAAAACAACCCAAGATATTTCAAATTAAAGTGCTTATATTTAAAATGATTTGAAACACTACTACTGCTACTAACGACAACTGTGGCACCACTAAACCAACAGCATCTCTCTGAGTCAGACCTTTAGCTTTATGCAAGCTGCGTGTCTGTTGCAACTTCAACAACAACCGATGTTATTATTGATGTTCTGCCTGCCTAATAAAAGTCCTGTAACTGAAAATGGTATGGGTGCAACTTCATCGCCCGTGGTCCGCCCGAAGTCGCCCCCATACCATCCCCCCCCCCCCACAATTGGGAAATGTTACATCCGCCCCTGCCTCTCTCTCTCTCTCTCTCTCTAAAGCAGGGACGTGCACACATCGGGGCCTACCTCGGCTTGAGCTGCTGTCCCCTTTACCCTTCTGTAAAGCAACTTCCCTTTCCAGACCAAGAATGCATCATTTATTTACTATACAGGGTCAGGGTGCAATAAATGCTAAATGCCACTCCGTTCTTTTCATGCCAGCATTCAGGAGAATTGCTTTTTACCCCTGCTGAATTTGGAACTCAGCATTTTGTGTTGGGCAAAATATATTTAGAAATTCATTTCCTCTACTAAAGAGTGCTGGGTTGCAAGCAGGTGTACAAGCTCAGCTTGTTTGATTGATTTGTCAGGTTGGAGATTTACAGATCATTTACAAGCCAAGCCAGTTCCACATTTATTTTGGTGGCAAGGAGGCGTGGTCTTACACAGGTGCATGGGTATGTTGTGCAGTGGTTTTCAACCAGTGGTCCTTGAGAGAGTTCCAGGTGGTCCCCAGCTAAATGATGGACAGTTGGTTTACCAGCTGTCACCAAATGGACCCGCAAGGGTCCACTCAATTAATTATTCCACTCAATTAAGAAGTCTACACAATCAGAGAATGTAGAGGAATGGCCATATTGATCTATGTTTGCCTGTTTTGTTTGCCTGGAGCTGTGGACAAAACCAAAAGAAATCTTTAGTTTTGGGTCTGTAGGATGAAAAGCGTCATCAAATGGTGGTCTGTAGTTCAAATGCTGAATAATTAGTGGTCCCTGGGATCAAAAAGGTTCAAAACCACTGTGTTAGTGTATCGAATCTTGTGGACCAGACCCATTGCAAGCTGTTGTATTCTGTGGACAACCCTAAGCCAACCCAGTCTGTCAAAGTGGGCAGGGGTGAGGTTGGTTTGGGATGTGAGGCCAAATAACAATCTGACCAGTTTGTTTTGGGAGGTCAGGAGCCTTTTTTCCAGGTACTGGTAATTTTGTCATTCCATGGGATAATGTCTCCCATTCTAACCGTGAGATCTGCTGGTTTCCCTATCTTTGCCAAAAAGTACCTGCTTATGGGATTTCAGCCCCTGCCCCTCTAACGCTCTGTGCACGTCCCTGCTCTCAAGGCCTCCCTCGCCAACCATACTCTGCCAAATTGCTGTTCTTGCTTTTTTCCCCTTCTCCCCCCTCCATCCTCTCCGCTGAATGCATATATGTGGGGTGGAGTGAGGGCGAGTCAGACAGCACGAGCCAAACAGAATCATTCATTTCAGCAGCACGGCAGCAACGTTAATTTACCGATGTTTGATAAATGACATGGAGGAGAGACTCTCTCTCTACATTTCAGTGGCACTGCTGTGCCACCTCTATCCCTCCTGCACGGTCCCTGGCCTGCATGCATCCCTCCACGACTAGCCCAGACTGCAAAATTACGTCATATCACACTCTTAGTCTTGCCCCGCGCGTGCTCCTGTCAAACAGATGGAGGGCACTGCACGGGGGTGGCGCGCAAGCACACACACACAGTAAGAAACACACAAACAAACACATTTGCTTATCCGTAGTTGGATTGTAGGGGCAGCAGCTCCAGACTTCCCTTTCCAGACTAACATTAGTTACTTCCTCTGGTGGGATCATCCCGAGACGTTTCCAATCGCTCCATCAGCGCCTTGGTCTGTCCCGGGATCTCCTTCCAGTGGAACGTTAGAGCCATTTAGGAATGGGTTTAGGATGCCTCTTGAGCATCTCAAGAGGCATCCTAAACAGATGCCCAAACCACATAAAAACAGATGCCCAAACCACACTGCGAGAGCTGCTGCAAAAAAGCAGCAGCTCTAATCCGAGTCTCTCTTGTGTGACTGAACTTCTCACATTATCTCTAGGGGATATAGACACCTAGACATCAGAGAAAACTCATTTTGGCTGGTTGTATTTGTGACCTTATTCTTTCTGTCATCACGACCCACACTTCACGGCCATAAGTGAGAGTAGGACCGAAGATTGCTTGGTAAACAGAGAGCTTTGCCTTCTGGCTCAACTCTCTCGGGCGGTGCGGTGCGGCTCCTGCAATACCGGCCCAGACGCTGTGATTATCCAGCTGATCTCCTTCTCTGTCCTCCTCTCACTTGTGAACACAAGACCCGATAACTTAAACTCCTTCACCTGGGGTAAAGCCTCATTCCCTACATGCACACACAAACACACACACACACAGCTCATTCTTTTAAATCCAGCATTTTAATGAACATTACAAAATGTATTTAAAATTACCCCCCACCCCATTGTTTTTTTTTTCCTTTTTCTATTTTACATTTGGTAGCAATAAGGCAAAAAAAGTAGTCTCTTGAAACAATTACTTTACATCAATTAATAAATCACTGATGTAATGTATAAATATTAAAACCGGGGTTGTTGCTACAATGAGATGCAACACGTCTCTCTGCAAATCGAAGGGTTTCATAAAAAAAGAAGAGAAAGTGATCCAATCATTTGGACGAAAACGTGCTCCTGTGGGCTACAGGTACATACATACAGCTTCATGTTAAATAAATATATGAAAAATCTCTGTCTATGGATTGCGTTTCTCAGATATGCTCACATAATGTTTGTAACCCCCAACTCCCCTCCAAAAATAACAAAAAAAGAAAGAAAAAAGTACGTTTTAAAGGGGAATTCCACCCATTTTCAAAATTTTCCTGAGAGAGATGAGAGAAAATGGGTCTGAACGAAAAATCATTAACATGGTGAAATACATCTTGATGATGTCATCAGATGTATTTCACCATGTTAATGATTTTTTCAGACCTCCATTTTTAGGAAATACAGAATTGGGGGAACTTTTTTTATCTTGCCCACACAACATCTCTAAGGTATATTAATGACATATTAAAATGTTGAAAATGGGTGGAGTTCCCCTTTAATGGAACCCTTCTTTTTGAGAGGGGAAGCAGAGTTGTGGTTCTCACTTCACATACTGTGCCTCAGACTCAGACTAGACCATCCAGGACCAATAGAAAACCTTTCCCTTGGCGAGATGTGATGATCCAGTCTGTATTCATACCGACTTCTTTACTAAAAAACAAAACAAACAAAAACGAAAAGCAAAAGAACAAGATGAACGGTCAGAGCGCTACTGATGATATCAACCATAACAAAACAGTGCATATCACTCCATACAAAAAGGTGGTGATAATAATCAAAATGTGTTTTTATGATCTCCAGTTAAATATAGTAGACAACCCCCCAGGTTCCTAAAACAGCTTCTCAGCCCCCAATTGCTCAAAAGAATATAAAAAAAACTGCTTTGGTGGTTTACATAGACTCAGTTCTCAGTGACCTTAAGAATACATTGCAAGGTACGTTTATTGCCAAACAAGCCCTACAAGTACCCCCCTAGTACCCACTGTGCTTATTGCATATTCACTTAAACTCTCATAAAGTAGTGACATTTTGGTCTGTGGGTGGCAATAAAAGGTGATGGGGTCAGTAAAATAGTCAAGGTTCGTCATCTAGGGGGACATGAACCACCGCACCATGAATGCAATCGGCATATTTCACTGCAATCCAATCTGACTATTCAATTTTCAGTTAAATTGTGCGCAAGTGGACATTTAGGTCCTAGAGCAGTGGTTTTCAACCAGTGTTCCGAGGACCACCAGTGGTCCCTGAGAGGAGCCCAGGTGGTCCCCAGCTTAATGATGTACTGTTGATAACTAAATGGACCCTTATAGATCTGTTAACTATGATTAGAGTTAAATTAGATCTGTAAGAGTTAAATTATATTGAAACATCTGAATTACTTAACTTTCAAGAATCTACACAATAATAAAATGTAGAAGAATGTTATTTTGACCAACGTTTTGCCAGTTTATCTCTCTTGTGGACACAATCCTTAGTTTTGGGTCCGAGAGACTAAACTTAGCATCAAATGGTGGTCTGTGGCTAAAATGCAGAATAAATAGTGGGCCCCGGTATGAAAATGGTTGAAAACCACTGTCCTAGGGGAAAGGACATCCTCCTTTCCTACAGAAAAAGTATGTTTTCAGATATCTTGTTTGGTGGGGAAATGTGACAAATAACTGTCTAAATGTCCTTGTTTAGTACGTATCTCATGAACCTAAATTTAGGCCAGCGCATTATTAGCCAGCAAGCAGTATTATGTACTGTAGAAGCACAAGGCATCATGGTCTATGTAAAGCACTGCAGAGCAAGTTAGATAAATTCTTTCAGATCAGTGCAAGCGAGGGCTGAGGCCTATTGTAGGAGACACAAAGAGTAAACAGAGATTATATGGTGGTTGGCAGGAAAAGTCCATATAAAGAGGATTAACAGGACATGTACAATGAAAAACCCTTTGATGGAACCTTATCCAAAGCTACAAAATGTTCTTTTTTTTCTCATAAAACCGCCTAAAATAGCTATATAAAATCAAGTCTCTCGTCACGAAATAATGAAAGTCAAATGAAAACCAGAATAAATGTATAAACATTCATTGAAATACAAGGCCATTTTTTGAGCTGAGTTGTTGAGTGTTAAGTATACAGTGTTGTTTTACAGTGTTTCGTTTGCGAGTGAGTGCCACAATCCCATCCCCAAATATTATCATTCCCCGTCAGAGCAGCAGACCTTACTTTTCCAACAAGCAAAGAAAATGCATGTCATAATTATTATTATTATTATTATTACTATATCTGAAAGTGCCAAATACATTATTGTTGTGCCTGAACCTTTTGCCCTGTTAAGGTTCACTATGAGTGACTGTGGGGAGCACATGAGTTTAGAGAGACAGAGGGAAATTAAAAAACGGAACGAAACAGAGAGCCATTACCGACTGACTCAAAACCCGTGACTGGCAAGTGCAAAACGTTGTGTACACAATACTTCAGTCTCTCAAGTTCCTTGTGCCCCGCCCACATACAAAAAAATAAGAGAAAGAAATTAACAAAAGAAAAAACAGGAAATCACCCCTGATTGGCTCACGATTAACCATGTGGCACAACGGTCACTTCCTGTAAACGTTTTTTTTTTCTCCCAATGTTTGTAAAAACTCCCACCCACATTTGTTTTAAACACAAAAAAATATATAGAAAGAATTTTATTTTACACGGACATATAATATATATTACTAAAGGCCTTAAAATATTTTCTGATCTGTTCCTTGTTAAGACAGTTCCCTTCAGATGCATCCTGGGTGG
Organism: Benthosema pterotum; assembly: GCA_039105355.1. Lineage (NCBI taxonomy): Eukaryota > Metazoa > Chordata > Actinopteri > Myctophiformes > Myctophidae > Benthosema > Benthosema pterotum. The sequence continues at coordinate 14,492,983 of CM076967.1, read as the reverse complement.
ACAATCGGCGAGCGATCTGGAGAGGGAAACAGAGCGACATTCAAACATTGCAATTCAAAACATTGCAGAGTTTCGCCAAAAAGGCGAAATTAAATGAACCTGCATGCAAGTGTTTTGGTGGGAGGAACCCAGAGGACCTGGAGGAAACCCACATGATCACATGGAGAACATGTAAACTCCACAGAGACCAGGGTCAGGTTCAAACCCCGGGAGAACCTTCTTGCTGTGAGACAACACTGCTACAAGCCCCCCTGGCTGCAACCCATTGGACTTTTAAGGAACTCAAATTTAAAAAGTCACAGTATTACAGTCAAAGAACAGATGACCGTGTTCACAAAATGTATTTTCCGGGTGAAAGAAAATATGATTGTCTGCTGCTCCAGGCAGACTTTGTTTACATCGTGAAAGAACACACATCTGGTGTCCCCAGTGGGTTGATAAAATTAGGTAAAAACCTGAAAAACACAAGCGGTGGCGGAATAATCCAGTAAGTCATTTACAGCATCATCGGCTGGTGGCTCAGGGCACCATCCAGTCATTGAATAGACAAAGCATCTTATTCTGAAATTACTATTCTTGAAACTGCATCCTCATAGACAGCACAAGCCAGCAGAATTCTCATTTCTGGGTGTTGTTATGAAGCGCGTACAGGACACAGTTGTGAACCGTAATCAGTTGAAAGGCGCCCAAAGGCAATCTCGGCGAAGAAGATTTGAAAAGGAGGCATCAAAAGGCAATATAAGCGCCAAATGAGTTGCCGAGTCAAATAATGTTACTGTCTGTTTTTAACGAGCTATTGGTTTACGTTGGACTGGGATTTGGTAGACAGTACCACTCGCATCACTGATAAAAAAAGCATTTGGTAAAGACAGGTGGTTCGTTATAATTTGTTTACCAGGTAGATGTTTACTCTTCCTTCTTCTCTGTCCGTTCTTTCCTGGGCACCAGTGCCTTGCGGAGGTACGGTATGATTAAATAGGCTGCCAAGAAGAACAAGTGACCGCAGAAATAGACCGACGAATACACCTGGAAAACAGAGTGGACAGCCAAAAAAAGTGTTTTTTTCCTCATCCCAGCAAGTAATGACCATGGTCTTGCATGTTTTACCTCTGGAAATTACAGCGTATCAAAGGCGATCTAATCAATGACATGCCAAAGAAACGACTCAAGGTTGACAGTGGTAAAATGTAACAATAGTAAAACACACCCACACACACACACAGTTAAATTGACAAAAGAGAAATGCTGAGGTACCTTCAGCCATTTGTCGTAGGTGAAGAGGCAGAATGCTACTAGAGGGTAGCCCATGAAGAGCCAGTGTATAAACTGTTGAACTAAATAGATGAGAGGATACACAGGACTGTTGGCCAGTCTGGTCAGCGATGGGCTGTCCCGTACCAGTGCCTGGGCCTGGGACACACACAGACACGCACAGAGACAGACACACACACACGCACGCACACACGCACACACACAGCATTAGATATAAAAAATATAACAATGCTTATGTACCTAACTATGATCTATGATTCAAAAGTTTGATCATACTTGATTACAAGTGTATTCATACCACTTAAAACATTTATTTATTTACCAGGGACAGTGCTCACTATTCAACATTTCAGTTTTCAGATCAAGAGTCAATGAGGCCAAAGAGGCCAAAGGCACTGAGTAAATTCTTATCTCTAGTCCCAGAGCAGGTTGTTAAAAATGGTGATTTATATATATATCAATGCATATATATATATATATATATATATATATATATATATATATATATATATATATATATATATATATATATATATATATATATATATATATATATCAATGCATTACATAAAGGCAAAGTTAAACAAAGGTATGAATGAATAATGAATAGCAGTGACAAATAATAGAGCAGATCATTATCTGTGATTAGTTTGGTTTGCTTAAGACTGTAATACATTCCTTAAGCGTGCAAGTGAACGTCACATGATTCATTCTCAGGCATTGTGTCCTGATTTCAGATACATTGAGAAATGTGTCTATTGCATTTTGTGTTGCAAATCTGGCAAGTCCCTTTGTCTCTAGAGCAACGCTGGACAACTGGCATGTTGAGCATTCTGTGTAAAGGATCACTCTCTCACATTTACAGTCCAAAATGAAATATCCGTGCTTGCTCAAATTCAATGGAATTACTCATCTTAAAAAGTGAACAATAGCAGGGGGCACACATCCACATAAGAACCCTCTGGAGCTTACGCGAAAACTATTAAAATAAAAATGAGGGCCAGGACGGAGCCACACATTGAACTGAACTCCAGGTGCAAGCATTGTTGTGACGGAATTGGACCATTTTATTATATTTCATACTTTAGTTGCATGAGATATGAAATCCTTTCAGAGAACATGATTGTACATAATTAAATGAAGTTTTTTGAATGGAAACAAACCCACAATTTTGTTCAATTTGAAAGTTCCACCATTCACCATTAAGCCCAACTTTCCTTGGGATGAAAGAGGACAGACTTTGGAGGACAGACTTGTCTGAGTGAGTGAGCCGACGGATTTCACAAACTTATTTACAGGGCTGTTGATTCTAAGATATTAATTATGTGTGAGCCTCAACTTCCACATTAGCATGCACAGACGGCCGCCTTGTTCCCCTCATATAACCTTAGGAATTACTTTTCAGTAACTACAGCAAAGATCCCCATCCCCTCTTCTGGCATCTGTCTGCCTGTTACATACCTGTCGCTCTACCGTCACAATGATGAACTCCATAGAGAAACAGAGGAAGTATCCAGAGTGCAGGCCATGCCAGATAGACAGGAACACCAATGTGAGGACTTGAGATAGGATCTTATTGCCCAAGAACTTCAACCGCTTGAAGACATGCCTGGGAAAAAAAACAACAACAACAAAACATGCCATGACTTGTCTTTACGTTGATCACTGATCAGTGCATGAGAGGACAAGAGACAAATGAGAAGAGATGCCTAAAGATTAATGTATACCCCACTGCACAAAGGTGCCAAAAATAACAAAATCTACAAGCTTGCGCCGTCATCGCAGTGGCACTTACAGCTGATTGCTTCTCTCCAGAGAAAATGCTATAGTTGCATCTGATCATCTAATGCAAGTCACGGAAAAGAGCATTTCACCACAAAACATGTTTTCTGCACATAATCTCACATAATATACTCCCACTGATATTATAAATAGTCCCGCTCTACCTGGTTGTCTTTAGCGTTTAGTGAACTCGGGACACATTGCAAAAAATGAAAAATAAAGATTGCAAGGCCTAGAAAGGTTCTGGCTGTGAACCTGTCATTTTTGTTGCAACCAATGATACAATTAAGCCATTCTATACTGAGGCCCCGAATGGACTAAAATTTTGTCTCTGAAACTAAAACGTTGTCTCTGGAAGTAAAGTTTTGTCCCAGAAACTAAAATATTGTCCCTAGAACCAAATATTGTCTCTGGAACTAAGGTTTGGTCCCCAGAACTAAAACAGTGGCCTGAAACTAAAATGTTGTCCCTGTAACAGAATTTGTGTCTCTGGGACTCACACAAATGGAACTGGAACTAAGATCTTGTGCCTGAAAGATGTTGTCCCTCAAACTAAAACAAATTGTCCCTGGAACTAAAGTTTAGTTCCTGGAACTGCCATTTTTGTCCCTGTAAAATGTTCACGACATTTCAAAAAATATCAGACCTACAAGCTCATAGCGCGCCACTCGGTTGCGTGCTATGAGCTTGTAGATCTGATATTTTTCAATAGCCAAAACACCTAAAGGCGTACCCATTCAGAACGGCTTAAAGGTAATTCGAGAGAATTGGTTGCTGTCAGTAATAACACAATTTTGTGGCATTGAGTGCAACATGACAGAAAAGCTGCTTTTTAGAGCCGCTTGACTGTACAAGGACGTCCAACCAGTGAGCGCTTAATGGGTTTTTCCTTCCAACTTCCCCCATAGCTACATCAACTCCTTTCACCTGCCAGTTGTTGTTGCATAGCAACTGAGATGACAGAAAACATCTCTGAACCTGATTCTACTGAACGCTCATCAGTTCAATGATGAAGTCTACCTTATATGAGCAGTTGGTTCTCAACCAAGTTGTCTGTGAGGTGTCAGCTTATTAGTAGGTGACCTTCAGCATCCATTATTATTACCTGTACAAGTATTTTCACAAGTAGAGAACGTATATACTGTACTGTATATCTATAGAGAACGTATATACTGTATATCTATAAAGGAATTATGGACCAACTAATAGACCAGTGGTTTTCAACCAGTGGTCCGGGGACAACCACTGGTTCCAGCTAAATGATGGAGAGCTGGTTAACCAGATGTAACTCTTTGAGAACGTAAACATGAGACCAAATGGACCCGCAAGCCGCAAGGATAGTCATTTTGATTTAGCTATGTGTGGCTTTTTAATTTTTTATTTTTTTCAAAATCCAGTTTTCGAAATCCAGCCTGGTATTGTGGACAAAAGCAAAAGAAAGCTTTAGTTTTGGGGTCTGTGGGGCTAAAATGTCATCAAATGGTGGTCTGTGACTTAATGCTGAATAAACAGTGGGCCCTGCTCTCAAAAAGGTTGAAAAATACTGCAATAGACCAATAAATGTTGGCAATGGCAATTATTGGCCATGTCCCACTGCACGTATTCCAACAGGCTGTGGAGGCACCTGTTAGTGTGGTGTGTTGGGTGGGAGGAGGAGGACGAAGGGTCTAGTCCACATCCTCCCAGTGGGGGCTCCTCACTGGCAGATGAGTTAACAGCACTGAACACAAACAAATGGGTGTGGCGAAGAATTAATTGGTACAACGACTAGAAATGCGGGATTATGGGATATTGTTGATCAAATTGAAATTGAAAGTTTGGAATTACTGCTCCGAAGACAAGTTTTACTTTCAAACAATGAAAACTGAACTGAGGATCTTACTTAACCTTTGTTGCCTTGGAGCAAAGAAACTAACAAACTAATAGAAAATGATTAAAAGCTCCCATGTCAAGCTTCAGCTCAAATCAGCTGATGTGTTCCTGAATATACTGTACAGGTATATCCATGCACCATTTTGGCAGAGAGCTACCTTTGCTATCACGGCTAGAACAATGTAGGCCTTTGTCAGCATTAACACTGATATACACACAATACTATGTTGTAGTCTTGACAAAGTTAATGTAAACATGTAACTGGGTCCTTTTGTCATCAAAATGGCTTGGAGGTGTGCCAGATAAATTATTAAAGCTGGTAGTAAATTGTACTAGCCTAAAAATAACTAGTCCCGTTTGGCATGTACAGTAGGTCGACCAAGGAGAGGCATTGTTAAGCGAGACTGCACTGTGACAACACAGCATGACCATGAGTGAGGTGACCTGGAGAAACAGGTGTGTGCTTAACCATAGAAGGCACAAAGGATGACTTGTTATGGGTTCTAATCTGGCCTTTGAGTCCTCTGGCCCATATCATTTTTACATAAAGCATACGCTAAAAAAAAAAAAAAAAACGTAACCGTAACATGACAAATCAAAAAGCCTAAACCAGAAAGACAGGCCATCGCGACTGAAAATAAAACATAAACGTGTGTGTGTTTGTACATGTGCGCTTGTTTGCACGTGCGCCTCAGAAACCAGTCACCTTCATTTTTTCACCATTTTCATAAATCAATGTTGCTCTAATAAAAAAAGCAATGAAATGTGTAGCAAATGACATCCTCAAACTGTCAACTAAACAAGCAGCTAACTCCACCCCCTCTACCACGGTCATGCAAGTAATTTACAATAAGGTCAAAATAAAAACTTGGATAAGGCAGTATAGCTTTGTTTTAAAATGAAATGTTTTTTTGTAATTTCCTGTGTGTGTGTGTGTGTGTGTGTGTGTGTGTGTGTGTGTGTGTGTGTGTGTGTGTGTGTGTGTGTGTGTGTGTGTGTGTGTGTGTGTGTGTGTGTGTGTGTGTGTGTGTGTGTGTGTGTGTGTGTGTGTGTGCGTGCACTGAGCAGGGGGGCACAGTATTTATTTTCCTTTTAGATAATACTCTGAAAACTGAAAACTACTGCAAGGCCAGATAAAAGTCTCTATTTATAGGTTAATAACTGTTGTGCTGTTAAATTATGGAGGACCAGATAAAACACATGGTATAGATGATTGACAACTCTGTCAACAACTCACTCATTATTGCAAACCGACTGACGTTTCCATAGCAGCGCTTGGCTGCATACTGGGAGTGAGTGACAGGTATAGATATTGCCCCCTATGGTTCCTGCTTCCAATGTGATCAGAGGTACAGTAGCGGTGATGTAATTGGTTGTAATCTCACCCGCAGCTGCCATAATAAGACCAGAAGAAATGCCTTCAAAAGAAATTAAAAGGGGTTTGAAAGTGGTGATAAAACTAATTGATCCCTGTGGGGAAATCCAGTTGAATGAGACGCAGGACAGGTACATGTAAGAGCAGAGAAATAAGAATGAAATTGCAGGATAGGAACATGTAAAGAGCGGACAAATTCGGATGACACAAGATAAGTACAGAATAAGCCTGGCCCCAAACGGTTCTCGACTACTTTATAAAGTAAAACTTTTGCAAGATTTGATTTAAGAGATTGGCAGTCAAATCAGTCTTGATTGCATAACTTAAAAAAATGGAATAGATTATCATTCCATTTGGGCTGTGAAGAGTGCTTAATGTCTGATTTAGCATAGGCTCTATACTTGCCTGTTTCACAGTAGACTAATACATTTAAATGTTTCCAACAAAATGTGTTTATAGGTGATAACATTGAGAATGCCGACAATACTACTGTAACTCCAATGCAGTGTGTGTGCGTTTTCTGCCTATGTTGCAGGCACTAAATCATTCACTATTCATCGTTTTGGAGGGGATTGAAAAGTATTGTACTTGATTCTATGTAATGATTTATTCAGGTGGTCACAGTCGTTCTTTAAACTAGTGCTGTGTGGGCAGAGATAGAACTAAACTGGGGTTTTCATCAGCCTTTAAGGATTTTACACAGCGGTTCGCAGTGCATGGACACCAATAGATTGGTGTTATTATAAACAGAATATGAATTGCAATTTCAAAAAAGCACGAACAACAACAAAAAACGCTTCTGACCATTTCCCCTGCTAACAAGAGTAGGAACAAGATCCACAAAATACCATTTCAGCAAGCTAAACAGTAACACCAACAGCTATTTTATTTGGTTAAAAGCAGCAAATAGCTTTTTGTGATCCTCTCCTCCTGTGTCTCACTCTCAGACACTTTCTGGCTCGCAGGCTGACATGACCTCCCTCATCAGTCACGAAGACTGCTAACTCACTCCCTATCTTCTGTCGCAGTCTGCAACCTCACCTCTCTAGACTGCATCTCACCCCCTATAGCACTGACCATAATCACTCCTGGTAAATGGTGCAATAACACCTCCCACCCAAAGCGCTTTACAGTGTGCATTACATTTACACGCACATTCAGGGGCAATCATGCAAGGCACCGATTCAATGTCTTGCTCAAGGACACTGAGTCAGGAGTGCCCACGGATGGATCAAACCCAAGAAATTACATTTATGACCAATCGAGGTGTCCGTATTGTGGAGTCATTAACAAGACATGAAATACCCAACATTAGTCACGAGTTTGACATTGTCACCTGGCAATTTTATGAATGTTTTGGCTGGTGAAATTCACTAGCAACTGTCGCAGTTTAGTTGTCATACAAGTTTCAACTTGCTTTTAAACCGTTGAAGCTGACTTTTATGTGCGTTTCTGTCAGAGACGGTCGCCAGCAAAACGAGTTGATACAGCATCACAATCACTTCTGAAATGATAGAAGTGACAGACCGATCTTATCCTACTGAAATGCAACTTTGTCTCAGCTACATTTCCAGCGACTGGCTTTAGCCAGCCTTATATACAGTACTTTGGGCGAAGGGAAACTTGCACTCTGCATTTGATTAACCCATCCTAATTACAGTACAAGGAGCAGCGGGCATTCAGTGATTAGCAGCAGCGGGACCGTCTTGCCATGAGGCCACACTGCAGAGCACTGAGCCTGCAAGCCACTGCCCCAAGCACCATGTACCATTATTATCTGTGGCAGTGTGAATGAGAGACCTTTTATGTTATGTGGCAGAGAGAAAACTAGCCAGGAGGCATGGTCATTCATTACTTAGCAGCAGGTGTTGCCTTCTACACACAATGAATGAACAACACGTTACCCGGCGTTTAACTGTTACCAAGCAAGTAGATCATTAAGTTTTTTTTTATAGTTCAGTAAAATAACCTGAGACAGAGAGAAATAAATGTTCTATTTCATCCCTCCTGACCGCCAGAGGCACTGAATAGTCCCTTCGTACATGTGCAGTCGATTATCTATACCAACGTCAATCTTGACCCCAATATGACCCGGATAGCATGGGTTCAGTCTCTTTCTATTTGTGGCTATGTGTGTATGTTGAGTTTGCATCTTTGCTGGTATAATTCATTCAGTGCTTAAAGCACCGCCTCTGGCGGGCAGGAGGGATGAAATAGAACGATAGTTACCTATGTAACTACGGTTCTGAATGAATCCCGAATGACCGGCAGAGTACTCTGTCACTCAGAATCCTGATGGTTTTGTGAGAACATTCTGTAGAGACTGAGCTCATGCTGACCTCCGGAGGATATAGACTCCTCCGGGTCATCATGGGGTTAAGATTGACGTTGTTGGTATAGATACTCGACTGTGCAATGCGCAAAGGGACTATTCAGTGCAGGACCGCCAGGAGGGGTCCACGCGCACCCCCCGTATTTTTTTGTCTAGTCTGTTTTTTATTGATCCTTAGGACCTCTAGAATAAGAATTTTCATGATCCCAAGAACAAATTTGGTCCTTTTGGTGTTTTTTTCAATGTTTTGTGAGTCATACACGTGCTTCGAGATTGCCGTCAAGAACGCCTGCGAGACTGTCTATTAGAGACTGTGGTACGCTCAAATTTTGAGATAGCCAGAAAGCAAATACACCATTGTTTTCTAGACAACCTCAGCTTTCCAATGAGACCATTCGCATCATGCTCCCATGTCAGAAAAGGGGACAAATACCTAATGATTCAAAGTTAAAATAATATTTTGCGAAGGAAAAAAGGCCATCGACTATTTTCCAAAAGGTCCCTTGACGTGTCACTTCAAAATATGTGAATGGAAATGGGTTACAGGGGTAGCTACAAGCCTCCCCTATACAGACATGTCAAATTTATGCCAATCAAATGCAGTTTTGACCAAGAACCTTGCACTTTTGTGCATGCAGTACAAATGTAATTTTGCCCCAAATGCTGTATTAGTCAAGTTGAGACTGTCTATTAGAGACTGTGGTACGCTCAAATTTTGAGATAGCCAGAAAGCAAATACACCATTGTTTTCTAGACAACCTCAGCTTTCCAATGAGACCATTCGCATCATGCTCCCATGCAGAAAAGGGGACAAATACCTAATGATTCAAGTTAGAATGATATTTTGTGAAGGAAAAAAGGCCATTGATTATTTTCCAAAAGGTCCCTTGACCTGTCACTTCAAAATATGTGAATGGAAATGGGTTACAGGAGTAGCTAAGCCTCCCCTATACAGACATCAAATTTATGACAATCAAATGCAGTTTTGACCATAGAACCTTGCACTTTTGTGCATGCAGTACAAATGTAATTTTGCCCAAAATGCTGTATTAGTCAAGTTGTGCAGTGCACATTGGGTTTTGTTTCTAATGGTGATGTTTAATGGTGATGGAATTGCATAGCAGGGGTTGACACTAAGGTCTCCGAGGCACTTGACCCTCGGGCAAGTGCAAGTCAGGTTCTACTTGCCCTCAGGTCATGGTCACTTGCCCCCTAAAAATATCGTGAATTTTGCATTCAAGGTTACTTTCTACTTGCTGCTTTAAACATTTCCTTTCGCAGTCAAAGACTGTTTTGTTTAAGTCACAATCAGTAAATATTCAACTTGTAAATCAGTGGTTCCCACAGTGGTCACCTCAGGGGTCTGTGATGCCAGCAAAATGATAGTTTAGAACCAAATGGACCTGGGAGAGAGATAGCTAGAAAGCAGGAAAAGACGCAGAGGCAGAGCGCAATGACCACCAAGACAAATATATCTTGTGTTAGGTTATAGCGCACTAAGTCACATGCTTGCCCGATTGGGTAGCAGTATTCACTTGCCCGACCATTTTTTTACTTGCCCCGGGCAAGTGGGCAAGTGTTAGTGTCAACCCCTGCATAGTTTTCTGTGTGTGTGTGCGCGCGCAGCTGAGACTATTCTACAACCAATGTCGCAATGTAGACTGTCAGTTGGTTCCCCATAGTGATGGGGATCCAATTGACAGTCACAGATTGACAGTAACCAATGGACCGTCACCAATTGACCAATGGACAGGCACCAATTTACTGTCCCATTGGCTGAGAACTTAAATGACAATAGACTCCCCAAGTATAAAGAGGTCATTTCACCTGGTGTGTTGGTCATTGCTACACGGATCCTAGAAGAGTTGTCTAGCACATGTCACAAACTTTCAAATTGTCACCATGTCAGTGGATGAGTCTGGACCAAGCCAGAAACGAACAAGGGTTAGTGATTCAACACCAACGCAAATATGTATTTTACATAATGTAAAACTTAAAGATCCAGCAACATTCACACCTCTCAGTGCATCAAAGATTGAGCCTGTGAGAAACTCAAGCATCTCATCTCAAGCTTAACATCCGGTATGAGAGATGCCAGGAGCCCCTTAACTCACCATACAGGATGAAGGACATCTGTGACCACATTCCAGAACCACTAGAAGGTATAGACATAGGGTTCACAGGCTGGCACAGAACATGTTACCAGTACTTTGTAAAAAAAAAAAAAAAAAAAAAAAGTACTGGTAACATGGGGTATAGACATAGGGCACACAGTGCCCCAAAACCAAAAAATACTCACCCCGGAAAAGGAAATCATTATCCAGTGATCCAAAGTTTGGGCCTGAGTGCATTTTGTGTGAAAAAAATGTAATTAAATCTCGTCCAAGTTGGCATCATAAAAATTAGTACCCTGTTGTTGAAATTTCTTTATTCAGGAATACCCCTTGAGATACACTATCTCGTTTTCGAGAGGTTCCTACAATTAATACACGACATTGTAGGCCTACAAAGAAAGCATAATACAAAAAACAAATACAAGCACAGGACAAGAATACCCTGTTGAATTTCCAAAATAAAAAGGCAGATCACCATCCTGGGACAACCTTGAAAGCCAAGCACAGCAGTTGGTAAATTTCAAGCTTTTTAGGAAAATATCTAAAAGTTGAAGTTGAAGATTTGATCTCTGGTACCAAGCTTGTGTGACCAACTCAGTGGCCTTGTGGTTAGAGTGTCCGCCCTGAGACTGGGAGGTCGGGGTTCGATTCCCTACCGCGTCATACAAAAGACTCTATAAACGGGACCCAATGCCTCCCTGCTCAGCATCAAGGGTTAAGACTTACATACCGACATACTAGCATCATGTCCAGGGGGTTATTGTACAACAACCTGCCACCCCCTAAAGCCCTATGGGCTTCATTGCTCGGCCTAGCCTCATAAGATCATGGCAAGGCAAGACTTACTTCCCAAGCTTGTATGCTGTGAGGATTGCATCCAGAGATAAATTTGGTGTAGATCAGGTAAAATGACACATCCCTGTAGCTGGACCTGAGCAAAATCAACTGCATTTTGTACTCAGTAAAACAACTTGTCGCTCATCTACAATGTGTTTCTGCACATTACTGCACATCAGAGTGAACGCCTGGTTGTGCGCAGCAAAAATACATGTATGTGCTTGGGCACTTTTAGGTTTACAGCTTCTCTTCTTGGATTTGACAAGATTCTGGTATTCCGTATTAAACTTATTACAGCAGGAAGGATGGTACTTTGCTTCTGCTGAGAAGTGTATTTTCCTAAAAAGTTTGAAATTTTCCAACTGCTATGCTTGGCTTTCAAGGTTGTCCCAAGATGGTGATCTGCCTTTATATTTTGGAAATTCAACAGGGTACTCATTTTTACGATGCCAACTTGGACCAAATTTGATTACAATTTTTTCACAAAAAATCACTCAGGCCCAAACTTTGGATCACTGGATAATGATTTCCTTTTCCGGGGTGAGTATTTTTTGGTTTTGGGGCACTGTGTGCCCTATGTCTATACCCCATGTTACCAGTACTTTTTTTTTTTTTTTTTTTTTACAAAGTACTGGTAACATGTTCTGTGCCAGCCTGTGAACCCTATGTCTATACCTTCTAGTGATTCTGGAATGTGGTCACAGATGTCCTTCATCCTGTATGGTGAGTTAAGGGGCTCCTGGCATCTCTCGTACCGGATGTTAAGCTTGAGATGAGATGCTTGAGTTTCTCACAGGCTCAATCTTTGATGCACTGAGAGGTGTGAATGTTGCTGGATCTTTAAGTTTTACATTATGTAAAATACATATTTGCGTTGGTGTTGAATCACTAACCCTTGTTTGTTTCTGGCTTGGTCCAGACTCATCCACTGACATGGTGACAATTTGAAAGTTTGTGGCATGTGCTAGACAACTCTTCTAGGATTCGTGTAGCAATGACCAAGACACCAGGTGAAATGACCTCTTTATACTTGGGGAGTCTATTGTCATTTAAGTTCTCAGCCAATGGGACAGTAAATTGGTGCCTGTCCATTGGTCAATTGGTGACGGTCCATTGGTTACTGTCAATCTGTGACTGTCAATTGGATCCCCATCTCTATGGGGAACCAATTGACAGTCTACATTGCGACATTGGATGTAGAATAGTCTCAGCTGCGCGCGCACACACACACACAAACTATGCAGGGGTTGACACTAACACTTGCCCACTTGCCCGGGGCAAGTAAAAAAATGGTCGGGCAAGTGAATACTGCTACCCAATCGGGCAAGCATGTGACTTAGTGCGCTATAACCTAACACAAGATATATTTGTCTTGGTGGTCATTGCGCTCTGCCTCTGCGTCTTTTCCTGCTTTCTAGCTATCTCTCTCCCAGGTCCATTTGGTTCTAAACTATCATTTTGCTGGCATCACAGACCCCTGAGGTGACCACTGTGGGAACCACTGATTTACAAGTTGAATATTTACTGTAGCTGATTGTGACTTAAACAAAACAGTCTTTGACTGAGAAAGGAAATGTTTAAAGCAGCAAGTAGAAAGTAACCTTGAATGCAAAATTCACGATATTTTTTAGGGGGCAAGTGACCATGACCTGAGGGCAAGTAGAACCTGACTTGCACTTGCCCGAGGGTCAAGTGCCTCGGAGACCTTAGTGTCAACCCCTGCTATGCAATTCCATCACCATTAAACATCACCATTAGAAACAAAACCCAATGTGCACTGCACAACTTGACTAATACAGCATTTTGGGCAAAATTACATTTGTACTGCATGCACAAAAGTGCAAGGTTCTATGGTCAAAACTGCATTTGATTGTCATAAATTTGACATGTCTGTATAGGGGAGGCTTGTAGCTACTCCTGTAACCCATTTCCATTCACATATTTTGAAGTGACAGGTCAAGGGACCTTTTGGAAAATAATCAATGGCCTTTTTTCCTTCACAAAATATCATTCTAACTTGAATCATTAGGTATTTGTCCCCTTTTCTGCATGGGAGCATGATGCGAATGGTCTCATTGGAAAGCTGAGGTTGTCTAGAAAACAATGGTGTATTTGCTTTCTGGCTATCTCAAAATTTGAGCGTACCACAGTCTCTAATAGACAGTCTCAACTTGACTAATACAGCATTTGGGGCAAAATTACATTTGTACTGCATGCACAAAAGTGCAAGGTTCTTGGTCAAAACTGCATTTGATTGGCATAAATTTGACATGTCTGTATAGGGGAGGCTTGTAGCTACCCCTGTAACCCATTTCCATTCACATATTTTGAAGTGACAGGTCAAGGGACCTTTTGGAAAATAGTCGATGGCCTTTTTTCCTTCGCAAAATATTATTTTAACTTTGAATCATTAGGTATTTGTCCCCTTTTCTGACATGGGAGCATGGTGCGAATGGTCTCATTGGAAAGCTGAGGTTGTCTAGAAAACAATGGTGTATTTGCTTTCTGGCTATCTCAAAATTTGAGCGTACCACAGTCTCTAATAGACAGTCTCGCAGGCGTTCTTGACGGTAATCTCGAAGCACGTGTATGACTCACAAAACATTGAAAAAAACACCAAAAGGACCAAATTTGTTCTTGGGATCATCAAAATTCTTATTCTAGAGGTCCTAAGGATCAATAAAAAATAGACTAGACAAAAAAATACGGGGGGTGCGCGTGGACCCCTCCTGGGGCTTCTATTCAGTGCAGGACCGCCTTGCCTTTAGGCTTCGACCAGTGGAAGGAAAGAGCCTTCAGGGGACAGACCAACAGTTGGTAGGAGAACACTGACCTGGCCGCCCAGGCGTTGGTGTTGATGTTGAACGAGGCGATCGTTCCCGTGAAGAGAGGCGTGGTCTCAAACACCCACATCTTCATGTTGGCACAGGCGTCCCACTTGTGCTGTCCATCCTCTGTGGTTCCATTATAGCCCAGGCCGGCGAGTACACACACGCCCTCCTAAAACATGCAGAGAGAGAGACAGCACGGTCAAGTCAAACCGGACGTGCACAGCAGCTGGTATGCAAGGGGGAGAGGCAAAGTCGTTTAGAACAAAATGTATATGAGACACAATTTGACACTGTGAAGACCCCCTTTCAGTTGGTCAGGGGTGAATGGTGGCATCAAAAATAAACAAGACTATGAATGTTAATTAAGACTATTAAGGATTAAAACCTTTCAACCTTTTTCATACCAGGGACCACTATTTATTCTGCATTTTAGCCACGGTCCACCATTTGATGTTGAGTTCAGTCTCTCTCACCCAAAACAAAGAATTTTCAAGTTTGTGTCTACAGTCTGACTACAGTTTAGGAGAGATAACTGGCAAAACATTGGTCAAAATAACAATTCTTTCTAAATGTGTAGATTCTTGAAAATTAAGTAATTGAGATGTTTAAATATAATTTAACTCAGGAGTTACAGATCTATAAGGGTCCATTTGGTTACCAACATTTAGCTGGGGACCACCTGGAATCCTCTCAAGGACCACTGGTGGCCCGCACCACTGGTTGAAAACCACTGCTATTGATAATTGAACTAATGTATAGGATAGCCTCATTCACCTCCTAATGCTAATAATACCTAACATTTATTTAACGTGCCGACATTTCAGCTATGACGTTTATGTAGCCTTCACCTAGTTACATTATCTGGGTGTGTGGGGTGTCAAATGGGTAGGCCAAATATTTATGCTGCCAACAAGAATGCACTTTTTTATGTTTTACGTTTTCTAAACTAACATTGATATGTTTTGGAGTTTTGTTTTTGAAGTTTGAGAAGAGTGAATGAGAGACAATGGCATGATTCTTCTTTCACTGTTAGACAGCCATGTTGTTATTCTGGATGCAGAAATAGCAACCAATAACCATTAAGATTTAACAGACCAGTTGAGTCACACCGCTAATCTCCAGAACCAGATGAACTGCAGCGCACATCAAGGTGTGCCACAGAGAATCTACCAGCAGAGGAATGTATGGGAAAGGTATGCAAAGCCTGGTGTGGCGATTCTCATACAACAACTCTAATGGCCACACAATGAGTGTGGTATGCAAAGCAGACCTGTAGTATATTTAAAAAGGCAAATGAGCCGCTAGACTGTCGAAAGGGTGACAGTGTCCACATTCAGGCTTGTGAACAGACACATTTGGGCGTAGATATTTATAGATACCCAATGTTCCGTTCCGTCTAGGATTATTCAATTGGGTCCCGAGTTTACATTCAAGGCAAATATTGTATTGTGTCACAGTGTGACAGCAGTGGGTAACCAGTGACCAGAGGAGTGACATTGAGCCGGCTAAAAGAATATTGGGAGAATAAGATGTGGGTGGATTTTGTGCCTTTATTATTGGTAGTTATACAGTGAAGAGACACAGGAAAGAGGGAGGGAGAGACAGGGAGAGACATGCAGCAAAAGGTCATCGTGAACAGGGCTCGAACACGCGACAAGATACAAGATGTATAGAACGGTGGTCAGGCCAGAGCCTGACCTGCCACAGTATGTGGCA
This sequence comes from Benthosema pterotum, assembly GCA_039105355.1. Taxonomy (NCBI): domain Eukaryota; kingdom Metazoa; phylum Chordata; class Actinopteri; order Myctophiformes; family Myctophidae; genus Benthosema; species Benthosema pterotum. The sequence continues at coordinate 14,476,852 of CM076967.1, read as the reverse complement.
TGCGCCAGTGGCCGCCCTGAAACGTTCTTGAATCAAGTAACCTACAGCATCAACTGCTCCAGTCGGTGAAGCTACTCATTGATCAAACAGTAAGACAATTATTGTACTGGGCTGCAGCCCCTAGTGGTTTTTACAGTGTGACACTTTTACAGTGTGACTCCACTAGTCATGTTAGTGGAGACTGTAGTTTTGTAGACCAAAGTTCCAGTGCAAGGGTCGCCCAAAAGGTAGGGACCCCGTGTTCTAGTGGGAGCGTCTAGCTGTGTGTATGTAGACTGCGGCTGTATTTGAGCACCAAGCCTTGATACTCGATACGTGCAAAAAGTGAAAACCTGGGCTAATTCATAGGCTGCTGTGGTGGACTAGGAGGAGTCTACCTACCGCTCGAAATGATTTGACATAGTGCAGCACTGGGGGGCAAAGGAGGGGCCAGGGAGATGCAATCATGGCGGGCGGTAATCTGAGTCACGACCCACCTCAGTCTCTAGGCCAGTATGTAGGCAGGTTTGGTTAGGACTAGGCAGCTCCTATCTGTGCATGTACTGTATACTGCGATTGTGATGGGAAGCCTCTAGTGTATAGAGCTGAACTGCCTCTAGTTTTATGCAGCGTTAACTCTAATTTATTACAGCAGCAGAATTCATGGGTCTGCTCTTGGCACACAGCAGCGTAATCATTGGAGTTATTGGATTAAAAGAGGTTGGCCTGATGAAAAGGGACAACCCACCACAATAAAACTGGCTCCTCCAAAAAAAAAGGGAATTGATATTTGTCTGCTGAATATTTATGGCTTCATTTAAGCCAAGTTGCACATTATTAGTGGAATATTGGGACAAACCCACATCAGAAACATGGTCCATCCATAGTGACAGTTTAGGATCATAATAGTAATACTTGGGAATACCTATTGGGAATTTGAAGAAAAAACATAGATGGGTAGTTATCAGCCTAGCGCACCGGTTTGGCGTCCTTAAACAAGAGACCGGAGAGGACAAAGCAAGGTGTTGCTGTGAGACAGTATGAGGAGACAATTTTCTATGGATAATAATAATAATGATCTTAGTAATAAAGACAACTTACCGCTATAACCCAACAGCTGACATATTTGTAGAGCATAACTTTAGCCCAGAGCAGCATGAAAACACAGCGATACCAGAAAGGCTGGGCCTGTGTGAAAAGATACAGGTACTTGGCATTAGAAACGAAATACATTAGTGCCATTGTACATGATATTAGTCAGTGAGTGTGTGTGATCATAGTGTCCAAAGTACAGCATTAGCCACTGTATCATCCAGCCTGCCATTTCTTCAGCGTTATGGAATATAACATAAAAAGGGGACATTTTAGGGCAACACTAAAGTACTTTACGACTGAGTCAGTGTGAATTAAAAAGTGGACCTGTTCAACAGTTCTCACCTCATACTCATCTGTGAGGAAATAGCTGTCTTCGTAGTGAGGGCTGAATATTGTATATATAACCAGACAGACCAGGCCCAGGGAGAAGCGTTTCATGGCAGGTAGAACACTGGGGAAGAGAGTACAGAGGTGACAAGAGAGAAAAAGAGAGGTTATCTCTTTGACAGATTAGCAGAAAACCTAGGCTAAGTAGGCTCACTCCCATTAGGCTCAATAGTAACAAAATAATGTATGGAAAGTCCTCTGTTGTGATTTGTGCAAATGAATGATATCGAAAGACAGCTTAAGGTGTCTACTTTAAGGGAAAAAATAAAATGAGTTGATGTGTTTCAGTTTTATTTTTAAATACATTTGACAATATCATTTATCAATTATAGTTGTAAAGTGTGTGGTGTTTTGTAGTGCAATCACCACTAAAAGGACTTCAGAGGTGGTGTGCAGTGAGTTAATTAGCTTGTTAATAAAACAAAACCTAAAACGACTTTTGGAGTGAAAAGCAGACACCAGAACAATCAATCACTCCAAAAGTCGTGGTAAATCTGTCAAGGAGTTAATGATGTCAACAATGGACAGAAAGGGCTCGTCTGTGCAGTACTGATCTGTGCCCCGTTCTGCTTTCTCGTCAATCCCTCAATAGATCTCCCTCCATTTTTCTTTTCATCCATCCATCCATCCCCTGCCTACCTCTCTATCCCTTCTTTCATCCTGTATCTCTTCATCCCTCCCTTAAGTGGGGCTTGGCTGGGGCTTGACAGCATAGCATGTGACTATGGAGAATCTGAACAGACTGCCCAGCATTTAATTACCACCTGCCCCCTATGCAGGCCAACTGAAGACCCCCAGCCTCTTCCATGTCGGAGCGGACCAGTCACCAGGGCATACTGTAGGTACACAATGCCAAGCTGGCCATCTGATTTTGTCCAAATCCAATTCGTCCTAAACCGCTTCAATTTTCTACCCACAATTTGATTCTTGGATTGTGAATTCATCTAGCGTTCTAATCCCTGTACTCTCCATCGCTCCTCCTTCTTTCCCTTCACCCTAAAGTTAAGTAGGGTCTAAAGTGGGGTTGAGGGACCCCCTGGGGTCCTTGATTTGGTTCCATGGCATCCCCCAGCTAAATGAGGGAACCCAGCATCAAAATAAATACTACCCTTGGAATTATCCAAAATATTGTATGCATTGCCTTGTGGCATGTTGCAAGCTTGCCTGTGAGGTATTTGGAAAAACAAATAATAATAAGATATTATTATTTTTAACTTGAAGTTCAGCTATCAATCAATCAATCAATCAATAGTATTATACTAGTCTTGCACGTGGATCCCTGTCACAAGGACTTTTGAAACAGAGTTCTGTCAAAATGCAAAATACATATTCACTTGAGCAGTCTGTGCCGTGGAAATGTTTTGAGAAATCCCTTGTGTAGTGTACCTGTTGGGAGGCTGTCCAGGGGCGTCTGTGAGCTCTCCGGCCACCAGCCTCTGGTAGCTGCGCAGCGTGAACTGAGGCCCGACCAGGAAGCCTCCGTAGAAGTAGGAGAAGCCGTACATCTCCAGCAGGGAGGGGACGGTCCGCAGCGCACCTTTCTGCTGGTCTGCACTCAGCTGCTCCTGGAGGGGGTGGAGGTCAGAGGTCAGAGAGAGGAAGGGTCAAAGGGATTCACTGGCCAGAGTTTTGCCATACATCATTGATTGAACTCATATGAACTGTGAAACGTGGGATACTGAGCCCTGGGAAGCAGTCAGGGCTTTGGTGTCTTGCTCAAGGACACTTGAGCAGGGATTTGAGCAGGGATCAGAACAGGAATTTCAAACGCCAGAGACTTTTAATCCCTTTCCAATTGCATCATATCTGGATTTCAAGGCAGTGGAACACTTTGGCTTCCACTCTACGATCAAAGAATTAGAAAAGATTCAGAAAATATTATGTAAATAAGAAAACAAAGTTTGATTAATACAATAATATCTTTAACATCTTATATCAGAATCTCATACACTCGGATAGGTAATGAACTCCTTGAACTCTTCGGCCCTGGTGAACCACGTTATATCCTCTGAAGGAGAAAAGAGGGATTGTGTGAGTCATGAAAGGGGGGCAGAGGAGGTGGGGAACGGGGAACGGGGATCTGATGGGGGGAGAGAGAGAGAAGCAAGAGAGAGCTACGTTGTACATAGAGAGAATTGACTGGGTGAGGGCCTGTAGCCTAGAAACCAGACAAATCTTTTGAAAGAAAATTATAACTGTCTGCAGATTAGTCTGGGCCAGCTTGACCGTGATTGGATTTTTTTCTGCCCCTGGAGTTGTTGGGCACCAATCAGCGCCCAGTAGTAGTAGTATATAGGGCAGAATGTTTTGCTGTGCTGTTTGGCACCATCTACGTCTACTTTTTAGATGGCTGTAAATATACTGTACATTGAAACAACGTTGTCATCTATAAATACACGTTGAAAAACTCCTAGACCAGTGGTTTTCAACCTTTTTGATACTAGGGCCCACTATTTATTCAGAATTTGAGCCACGGAGCACCATTTCATGGCATTTTAGCCCCACAGACCCCAAACCTAAAGATTTCTTTTCCTTTTGTCCACAATACCAGGCTGGATTTCAAGAGTCAAAATGTTTGGTGAACATTTTGACTCTTGAGAGTGTAAACATGAAACATGTTTCATTGTTTCATGTTGAAAACCCCTGGCCTAGACCATTTTTTGCTATTTTTAGACCACCCTAGATGTCCGATAGACTACAAAAATGCTCAGTGGGAAGTTCCAGACCAGTATCGATGCAGTGATATTTATGAAGATGGAATAAGAAAGAGGTGAACAGTGGAGTGAGAGAAAAGATCTGAGGACGAGAGACTGAGGCAGAGAGGGATGACAAACAAAATGGAAACGGAGAACCTACCTACCAGCCCATATACCTATATGGGCTGTAGAGAGTAGACTACCCTGATATTTAGGTAGAATATCTGGTAGGTCTGTTCCTCATGAAAAGAATCAATCAACAATGAGGCCAAGACAGAGAAGAATATTTACCTTTGGACTGAGAATTTTACTCATGATTCCTAACATGATTGTGATTGTTGCCTCGCACAAGTGACATAAGGAGAGGCAACAGTTGACTGGATAGAGGGACCATCTAGGAAACAGAATGTCCCCGGTGTGCCTGAGCAAGGCACCAAGCCCCTATCAACCACTCCTAATCTTCACTATACCATGCAACACTAGTAGCTTACTATCGAGGGAATATGAAGCTGATATCTAGTGACTGAAGCTAGTTCTACGCTTGCTCTCACTCTGGAATAACAGCATGAGCTACATTTTTAAATGCAAAACCTTAAAGGATTGTGTTTTCATAAAACGGTGAAGCGAAGATAAAAAAAAAGATAAAAATAGCAACGTAAAGACAAAGTAAAGCAATGAACTGCAGTGGCTTTGAGCTATTAAAGAACAAAGGTAAGTGAAGCATATGGGAGAAGTAATGTACTTAAGTGGCATTGAGCAAGTGTCTCCGCTCTAAGCTTGTGTATTTTGTAACCTAGATAAATGACGGTGATATAGGCACAATAAAGACAGAGCAACCTGGTAATGTACTAAGTGGGTACAGCAGACTTGAGCTGGGCAGCTAGTAGCACCACAGCTAAGCACAGTGCAGAGAGTGCTCAGATGGAAAGGACTAACACTAGAAAACAGGACAATACGTTAAAAAGTGACTCCAATCTGCCCAGAGATAGTGTTGTGATGAGTAACATCCCTGTCTCCACAACCATGGCCCCATTGGCCTTGAATCAGATCGTCTCTCTACTGTATCACCTTTACGCCGCCCCCCTTTCGGCATTTCAGGAAATCTGCCTCAATAAATAAAAAGCTAGAAGACGGCCAACTAAACAAAAGAGATGTATACTAAAATCTATTTCGCCAGGAATGTGGAAATAGAAAAGACTGTGGTAACAGAAAACCAGGCTCTATTTGACAGATTAGCAGAAAAGATAGGCTCGCTCCCATTAGGCTCAATAGTAACAACATAATTTATAGAAAATTTGCGCAAATGAATGATATCCAAAGACAGCTTAAGGTTTTTACTCTAAGGGAAAATATAAAATGAGTGGATGTGTTTCAGTTTTTTAAAAAATACATCTGACAAAACAGCCTGTATTTTCACATTTCAAGTTATATCATTTATAATTTATTAATTATGAGGTGGTGTGCAGTGAGTTAATGTGCTTGTTAACACAAAGCCTAAAATGACTTTTGAAGTGATAAGCAGACAACAGAATAATCAATCAGTCCAAAAGTCATGGTAAATCTGTCAAGGAGTTAACACCTAGCATAGCCACATAACCGACATATATCCTGTTCTGCAGTCTTCTTATCAAAAAAGCAATCTTTTCCTCTCTTCCCCAAGAGGAGGGCAGAGTGAAAGAGTAAGGTACAGACCGTTATACACACATTCAGCATAACACAAGAGAAATTACATTCAAAGACAGTTAGGGCTACACTTTGACCAAAAAACAAACAAACAAAAGTATTTTGCAAATATTTATACATCCCAAGTTTAAAGCATGCAGTAACACATCATCTCAGAGCAAATACAACACACAACGGAAAGAGAGGGAGAGATCAAATCAACTCACCGGTTCCTTTCCGCCATCATAGTAATCAAATGCCAAACCTGCAATTAGAAAAGGTAACGAGCATCAGAGTATGATTGCCATGATCAGTAGAAAAAACAATTCATATCTTATGTGCAGTGTATTAAAGGGGTATTAGGTAGGGGGGGTATTAGGTAGGGGTATAAGGTATTCCACCCATTTTCAATTTTTTTTCTGATAGCGTACAAATGCAACCAAATGAACCCTAAGGGGTTCATTTGGTTCCATTTGTACGCTCTCAGAAAAAAGAAGTGTCTAAAGAAATCAATTAACATGGTGAAAATACATCTTGATGATGTCATCAAGATGTTTCACCATGTTAGTGGTTTTCTTCAGACCTCCATTTCTTAGGAACACAGATTGGGGGAACTTTTTTTATCATGCCTCTAAGGTATATTAATGACATTAAATTTAGGCCTGAACGAAGATTTCTGAAAAGACTTCAAAATATAGATATAGCACAAAAATTGAATTTGTCAATACTGTACCTACTGTCCATAATCCAAAAATGGATTCCCGTCCTGAAAGGGTTAAAATGTTGAAAATGGGTGGAGTTCCCCTTTAATAGGTTTCATCACCAAGATTTTCTGATAGTGCTTGTTGAGGTAAATTGTCCTACAGTATATAGAGTCCCGGTTTCAGGGTCAAAGTAAAATGTAGGTGAAAGTGCCTAACCAGTTGTCAACCACTTCTGCAGATCTGTCAACCACTTCTGCAGATCTCCCACTACAGAGATCTGCAGAAGTGGTGATTCCTAAACCCTGTAGCTCTTGACCCGAAAGAGAACTTTTAGTGAAAATACCTGCAATATCTGCAAGCCACAATGCGATGCATTGTGAGATTGTACAATGTACTACCATAATTTCCTTCAGTATTCTTTCACTTCTCTTTTTATTCATTACATGAAATTCACTAATGTCATGTGTTGGTGTATTGGTACAGTGTTGATGTTTTGAAATAATAATAATAGGGCTGGGACTTGATAAATAAAAAACTAAATTCATTTGAAGCATTGCAATTAATTACTCTCAATTAATCACATATCAATGACCTGCAAAGCATTTCTGGTCAATTAAAAACAGCCTGATATATGAGTGTACCAATGAGTGAGACTTCCAAATCTAAATTTCCCATCATCCACTGGGCCAAGCAAAACAATCTGATTGGCTTCTTCCCTCATTGAATGCACCAGTATTGGTACGCCTGAAATTTGTCCAGTAAAAAGGCTCTTTGGTGTAAATTATATGAACGATTAAAATGAGTTGTTATTTCTTATTTGCGTTATTGCTTCTGTAATGAATTAATCTCAATTAATCAGTTAAAGTCCCAGCCCTAAATAATAATAATAATAACAACTAATAACACATGCTCACGCCCCACAGTGATGTAGTGGGAGATCTACAGCAACAGGGATGAATCAATAACGTGGCACCAGCCAAGGCCTATATGGCCGCTTTTACAGATCAAAAGTCTGAAAGCAACATTATTGATCACAGATAACGTTCTCGGCTGAGGATGGAGAGTAAAGACGTAGAGATAACAAGGGGTGTGTGCCTCAGCGAGATAAGACCAAACATACCAACAAGCTTGAGTGTTAGGACACAATGGGGCATGGTCCATTTGATATCATACTCCTCCGTGGCTGTGTAGTAATAGCCTGCCAGCAGGTATACCTACAGGAAATACATACGTACAGGGAAAGCACAAAGATCAGTAACAATTATTACGTACAGTACATGATTTACATTCAGCCATAGTTCAATGAGGAAACATAAACGCACATGCATACATTACATCCAAGCATATCTAACCCTAGTACACTCAACATGGGTGAATTACATCCAGATTATTATATTTTTGCTAAAATGTGACAATATAGTGTGGTTTGTTTCACTACACACACCCATTTTTTCTCCAGGCAGGTGTTTGGGTGATATGTATTGGCATTTTTTCTCCCTTTTTATTTTACTTTCTTAAATGAAATAGTTTACAGTTGTAAAAACAATATGCACATTTTTGACCAATTTTGCCCCGATGATTTTTTTTGTGTGTGAAATTCATGATGAAATTGGATAAAATGTATCCATGTTTAATTGTAACAAAAAATATGTGTGTAAAGTGTTCTAGGTTAAACCAAGAAGACATTTAACACATAAGAGACCAAAATGTTAACAGCAATAACATGAGGTCTGTCATCTAATAAATAAAAACAACTGTCAGTGTAGGCGTAACTACTGTATCGGGAATCGAGATATCACAAATACATCCATGTTCACTTGAATTTACAACATAATTCCTCTTAGAGGCTGCAAATTTCAATGCCAAGTGAGATTACAGTTTACCACAAAACTTAGCCACTATATGCTTTGTTGTATCAGAATGAGAAGATGCGCAAGCCGCACTCGCCACAAAGCATCCCACTGCAATTATACAATTAGAAAAACGCCCCAGGACGCAGATATGGTTGCAGCAAAGAAAAAATGAAAAAACATAAGCTGCACGTGGCGAACAATCTGGCAGGCAGTGTCTACTCTGAACCACTGCAGTGAAAGAGTGCGAGGGTGGATAGAGGGGGAGTAAGAGCCATGAAGTGAACCTGCATTACCACCAAGCACAAGGAGACAAGGAGCAAAAGAGGGGAGAGGGCTGGGGGTACAGAACAGGGAGAGCGCTCACCATTTGAAAGATGAAACTGCTCAGGATGGCTGTTATCGTCCTTCCCATGAGCCTCAGCATCAGGAACTGGACTAAGATACATACTGCAGAATGATAGAGCTGAATGCCTGAGAGAAAGAGAAAGAAAGAGAGAATGAAAGAAAGACAGAAAGATACATAGTGAGACGCAGGACGGGGAGGATGGTATGAATGCACTGAAGTGTGACCTGCAGGATTGGACATGACAACTGCATTTTCCCCACCTTCATTCTAAATTGGCACACATAGTGAGAGGGACAGGAGGGAGGAAGAGAGAGAGAACATAAAACAACGTACATCCAATACGAGATGAGCGTTATCCAGGAGGGATTTGGAGGCACTCACAATTTTAACTAAGAGAAAGATAAAAGCAACAGACCTGCTGTAAAGTCCAAGTGCAGCCACAATAGAAAGAAACAAGTGATCAGTAATTAGCAGTCCATTGGTTAGAATTTTATATACAGTATAAAATATACTGTATATATACACTGTACAGTACACACACACACACACACACACACACACACACACACACACACACACACACACACACACACACACACACACACACACACACACACACACACACACACACACACACACACACACACACACACACACACACACACACACACACACACACACACACACACACACACTTCTCTCATTACAGAATAACGTTAAAAAGAATAAAATAAATATTGACTAAACAACTGAGGGCCATCATGTTAATTATTGATGAATTTAAAATATTTTGTTCATAGGTATCCATCGTCATAGTCATGGCTGCCAGTTCCCTCCTGGCCAATAAAACATATATATAATAAATAATATTATTACAAAATTGTAAATGTGGATATACCTGAGTAAACTCTGTGATACAGTGGTGTGTATGTCTAACACTACGTTTTAACAGCGGGCGATGGACAAACAACGTCGGCCAATATCCATTATTTGTCTATGGGAGCTGCCCATAGACAAATAATTTGTTGGTCGTTTGTCCATCGCCCGCTGTTAAAACGTAGGGTTACACACAACCACAGCCTGGTGTTACTGCTCGAGTTTGTTTGGAAAAAGTACCGCCCCTGTCCCTCATCGTCAAAGACTAGACGATCATTCACTCCCTCCATCTACACTTGTGTTGTCTTTACCTCCTTTTTATTAAATTCTACACCTGTGAACTTAACTTGTTATTAAATGTAAATGTAGCCCTCTGTCAGGTCAAACCTGTTCTACACTCTTCCGTTTACCAATTTGCATATGAAATATTCACTTCCTCACACCAGAAGAACAATCACTTAAACAGGTCGTACTCAGTCACATAGAATGGAGAATGACAGACGTACAGCATCTCGTTGTAGAACTACACACAGCCCTCACACAAAGCTCTCACACAAAATACTCTTTAACATTTTGATGCAGTGCTGCCCTTGGAACACGCGTAATACATGGAAATGAAGCAGCTTGAAGGCAGTTGTAACCCATTTTTGGCCACAAGGGATGCATCTGGGTTGTGGAATGATATGACAGGCACTTGAATGCCTGCACTCAAATGATTTTGATGTCCATCCCCAGAAATGAATGCAGAGCCCAAGGCTAGACTGCGGAATGAGTAGAATAAGTCACTGGCAGGCTATATATATATGCACATGCATGAAGTGAGTGGCAAATCGAGTGGAAAAGTGAGTTTAACATTGATTAATAGATTTTTTTGCTGCTTAGTAGGAAGGAGTATGCGTTCTGGGTATGACAACGATTGGGAATGCTCAAATCACGTTTTAGTTTGTTGGCCCCCAATCATATTTCTATTCTATAGAACATGCTTATGCCATATCACTACTACAATATCGCCGAACAGTGTGTGTGTGTGTGTGTGTGTGTGTGTGTGTGCGCGCGCGCTCATGCGTATGTGTGTGTATGGGTTAATGTGATGCACACCTTCTGTAAAGTGCCGTGGGTAAAAGCGCTATATATATATATATATATATATATATATATATATATATATATATATATATCAGGGCTTGACACTAACACTTGCCCGCTTGCCCGGGGCAAGTAAAAAAAATGGTGGGGCAAGTGAAGACTGCTACCTGGTTGCCCGATCGGGCAAGTGTGCAACATAGTGCACTATAACACAACACAAGATGAATTTGTCTTGAAGGCGGTCATTGCACTCTGCCTCCGTGTCTTTCCCTGCTTTCTAGCTATCCACAATTCCAGGCTGGATTTGGGAAACAAAACAGGCAAATTAACACATCAAAATGACCATTAATCTTCTACAGTGTAGACCTGGGCTAATTAAGATGATGAATTTTAACTCTTGAGAGTGTAAAAATGAAACCAAATGGACCCGCAAGGGTCCATTTGGTTTCATTTTTACGTTCTCAAGAGTTACATCTGGTTAACCAACTTAATTGGGGACCACCTGGAACCTGGGGGGCAAGTGACCATGACCTGAGGGCAAGTAGAACCTGACTTGCACTTGCCCGATGGGCAAGTGCCTCGGAGACCTTAGTGTCAACCCCTGTATATATATATATATATATATAAATAAATAAATGCACCATTTACCATTATTTTTATTATATACGTACAGGTATATTAGTAGGTATTTGAAACTTGAAACCAGTAAAAAAAACACACACATTCAGGCGAGTCTCTTTTACAAGTGGGAACTGGCCAAGAGGCAAAAATAAAATTACACTTCAGTACCACATTTTAAGTGTCACATTTTGGAACAGCGAATAGAAACATCCATAATACAGTACATTCAATATTACCCGTCAGAAAAAAGACTACCTAAGCAATAAATATGATTACAACATGTAATAAATACAGAAATTTAAATGCTAGTCTTCAACAAGCAGGGCAACACAAAGTAGAACATATTTGCCAAAGTGAATCAAAAATAGTGCGATCATACAGTATAAGCTAGTTAGTACATACACACAAACATGTGCAGGTGTTGGATTGTACACCTAAGATAGTCCATTTTAAACTTTCAAGGTCAGTTTCAGTCTGGACTGCAGGTCGTTCAACGGCCAGACTTTTTACTTCCCTCAGATTTGATTGCTGGTACTAAACTCTAGACATTAGGCATTTGATGTGAGGTTTAAACCATTTTTGGACCATGTCGAAGTTAGAGGAAGTCCTCAGTTCCCCAAGAATGGCTTTATAAATGAAAATATGACAATGTTGCATTCTGGGAGATGTTAATGATAGTTATGCATGTGTCAGATATACTGTGTGTGTGAAGTGTCAAGCAGCTGATCAATTGATTCCTTGTACTTCCTACTGTGGTTAGTGTTGCCAACTTGCTGCTGATATTGTATGATTTAGTTCCCACCCAACCCCAACCCCCACCACCAGTAGCTTCTGCTTTTCTCTAGGGGTTCTGTTTGCCCTGGAGGGGATGTATGTACTGTGTATAATTTGCCTCTCTTAAATGGTTGACTGCTAATGTGCTGAGCACAGAGTAATGTATAGCAGAGCCTGAAATGCCAAGAAAGATCAAATATAATATTCACACCCGCTTGTATTTACATTCAATTTAAATGTTCTCAAGCTACTCGTGAGTTATCTGAAATTATATTGTGTTAGTAATTAATGAACACTATTACATTTCCACGCCAACGACATTACACTAAGCAGCGGCTGTATCCACTAGTGTCGTAGTTCTCATCTCGAGGGCTGAGACAACAACTTTTTTGTCGTTCTTGTCTCGCCCCAGATTGTCTTGGTCTTGTCTAGATCTTGTGGCTCTCAACTTAATTTGCCTCATGGTCTCATCTTGTTCTCGGACTCAATTTGTCTTGTCGCAATCTCGGAGCAAATGTTTTGGGTCTCTTTCACCAACAAGACCACTCAAGGCGAGACCTATGACTACTCCAAATAAGGCCCAATTTCATTGAATGATGCATCATCAAAAGCTTACATTGTACTTGAATAATCTGTAAAAACAAAACAAAAAAGCCTCGGTCTTGCTTCGCAGTGGTCTTGGTCTCTGCCTCGGCCTCGACCGCTCTAGGTCTTTGTCTTGTCTTGTCCTTGTCCCCACAAAGTGTTAGTCTCGTCTCAGTCAAGTTCGTGGTTGTCTCTGTCTCGTTTTGGTCTTGACCCTCCTAGGTCTTGGTCTTGTCTTGGTTTCGATTAGGTGGTCTTGACTACAACACTAGTGCACCCTGTTAGCTCCCGACCTCGACCCACCCGCCACCATTTTGGAAATGAAATGAATGAACATAATCGTTTCATGTATGTTATAAGCAGTGTTGGGCAGTAACTAATTTTAGATTACATATTACTGTAATATTATTACTTTTGCTCCAAAAAGTAAAGTAACGAGATTACTCTGCAAAAATGGGTAATAAGTAACGCATTACTTTGCAAGTAACGCCAAGTTACTTTTTTAAAATGAGCTTGTTGTTGCATGCAAAAATAGAACAGATGTACAAGCTATTGACAGGTACTGTAACAACAGAGATGTGCAGTAGATTGTAGATCCAGTGCACACGCTGCATCCTGCGCAGTTATGTACACTACAAATCGCTTGCTGCTTTATTTTGTAATAAACAGATTATGTTGTACTTCTCTATTTTTTCAAAAGCGGTGTTGAGAACTTGGGAAAGTAATAATGTAATATGTAATATATTACTCTTCAAATCCAGTAATAAGTAAAGTAATGATATTACTTTGTCTAAGGGGTAACGAGTAAAGTAAAGAAGTTACTTTCCTAAGTAATATAGACCAACACTGTTTCATGTATGTTATAAGACATTATTGTATATCTGCATATGTCAAGCTATATGGAGACTTTGACATCCTCATAAATGTGCATACTGGCAACAGTAAGTCGCCCAGGGCTGAAACAACAGGTCTGGGAATGCCTGGAATGATTTTTCTTTTTGTACTTTTCATGTCAAGGCCCCCTGTTGTGAGAAGGCACAGCAGCACCACAGGGGGGTGCATGCTCCTGTCACACCACAGTTTGAGAGGCCCTGCATTATTGTCAATTAACACCCTTATCTAAAGGTTATACAGTTGTGGGGATGTGGTTTAGCAGCTAGTTAGCACTTGGGTAAGTAAGTATGTAATTACATGTTTATGCAATTCACCAGATCAGTGATTTTATTCTATTACTTTACAGACATGCCTGCATAGTGCACAGTGAGTTTCCATGCCAACCATACCAAAAGTGAGTTAAAGGGATATTTTGCTTTCAACATTTTTTTTTCTTTTTTGTGTTTTTATACTCTGCTCAGCCTTTTGTGAACACACCAGACAGTTAAGTTACTCTATTCAGAAATTAGATATTTGATGTCCATTTTAGCTGCCCTGCCCCATTCCATTAGTAACCCAAGTTACAGTAAAACTCGGATATTGCCGGATTATTGTGTAGGATATTGTCCTCCTAATATGTGAAAGGGGCTGTGGAATATCATTTACACAGTTTGGAATTATTTTTAAAATATAGTTTTGAAAAAATGTAGCAGCATCTTTACCAACCTGGTGGGGAATAAAGAATTTATTAAGTTATAATTGGTCAAATATCTCAATATCTATTCTAAACTGAATAAAGTAAAAATGTCTGTGGTGTTCACATAGAAAAGCTAGAAAAGATGATTATGATGATTATAATGACCACAGGGTTTTTTTTGGAAGTGAAATATCCCTTTAGGCCAAATTAAATCTGTTTTACATTATTACTGTGTTTGTGAGTGAGTAGATAGAAATGTTGATGATGTTGAGAATTCCAATGCATTCTTGGATATTTAGTCTCTATAATGTGTAACCTGTGGAATGTGTGTTGATTATACACCTGCCTGCCTCCAGCCAGATCTACCACTGTACCACAAGAGAAACAAGTCATGTGACTTCATTCCAACAGAATGCATGTGCATCAAATTATAACAAGATAGCACAGTACAGTAACGGCCCCAACGCACATGTGCGCGCACACACACTCTTAAATCATGTCAGTTAACCACTTGAACATGTGCAATGCTATTCTAGGCTAATATTCACCGAGAATCTGCAGATAAGTTTGGCGAACATGATCTGACCCTCTCTATTAGATTTTCATGTTTCACAGTGTTCTCTCTTGGTTTCCCCCACTTTTCCTGCTAATCATTTCAGACGAACTACACAGAGCTTTCGGCCATAAGACATTGCTGTTCAACAGCACAGGAAATTAGCACACTTAAGTTACCACATCCGCAGCGCTCTTCCCAGACATAATTTATTATGCTTTCCACACTGATGCAGAAAAGTATTACAAAGAAAAACATCGCCACATACTGTATACCCCATTAATCCAAATGTAATTGCTCACCATGGCATTATCCATTTTGATTACAGAAGCAGTTCCTTGTTCCCCTTATAGAATAGCTTTGATAAATGATGATTAGTCATGCAGCTCTTGAATTTATGCGCTCGACATCAGTAGGAGCAAGACGCCACATGTTGAAATGTGTAACTAGCTGTATGCTAGGCTATTCAGTATACAGTATATAAGTTCAGTTGCCAGTGGATCTGCTATTTTGTGCTAATGTTTCCCCCAGAATCAGGACGCAAGACCTCAAGAGGTTAAATAGAGTCACAATGAACATTTACCAAGATACAGGATCTGAAGCCACTTGTGAGGCAGGCACACTTATAAAACACCTCAAGGAGACTCAACAATGAGTTCAGGTCTCTCAAAGGACCAACCTCTTCTACATCTCTCCTCTGTAGAAACCATGCTCATTCATAATACTGTTGCTAGCTCTACGCAAGCATGACATGATCAACCATTCACATCTGATCTGGTCGCCCGATTGTGAATCACTGGATAATAAGGCAAATATGCCTTAATATGTTATAATTGCCCTCTATGACTAAAAAAAGCACCTTAAATATTCAATATCATCAAATTAAAGATAATCTTTCACTCCATGGAACTGTTTCTGCCGCAAGTTGATGTCATATGTCCATGTGTGATAATGTGGAATGTATGAAATACACATGCTAATAAAATGTAATACTTCTTAAGGTTAATATGAGCACCAAAGAAATACTTTAGATTCTTGGCATGTGCATTCTATACATACTTGGGCAAATGAGATCAACTTGCGGCAGGAATTCTCCCTGTTGAATGAAAGATTACCTATTTCTAAAAATAAATGCTCTGCAATCTCACCGAAGTTGAACGCTGCAAGAGCCAGTCCAGAGAGGGCATGGAACAAGTGGATGATTTTGGCTGGCTGGTGATAGAAGAACCGCCGGTATACGAGGGCACACGGGTAACCTGCAGGAGAGACAGCAAATGGAGAACGAGAGGGGAATAGAAAACACCAACAAATTGACAGTCAGACAGACACACAATGCATACAATATGGGCATATGAGGACAATGGCAGACTCAAATAGAATGAACCAGTTGTTGGAGAGGGTGGGGGGCAGGGGGAGAGAAGAGCCAGACACAACCAGACAGAAAAAAGAGAGAGAGAGAGAGAGAGAGAGAGAGAGAGAGAGAGAGAGAAAACTTGTTATCTAAGCTCTGAGCACCAGCATTAAGCTATGAGAGACTTGTTCTTGCCACCTCCTGGTGTGACCAACATTGACCTTGTGGTCTAAACCACTCCAAGTACCCCTGATAAAAACCGTCACACGTATCAGTGTGCTACACACACTAACAAGTAACAACTTTAACCTGCTTGCTCTGGGCACAGCATGTAGGTGGTGGTACTACGTAAAGTGTAAGTCACAGACCCCCTTTGATGACATTTTAGCCCCACATACTCCAAAACAAAAGATTTATTTTGGTTTTGTCCACAATACTAGGCTGGATTTTCACAAACAAAACAGGCAAATATACAGTTCGAAATAACCATTAATCTTCTACATTCTTTAATGTGTAGACTTGGGCTAATTCAGATGATGAATAGTTTAACTCTTGAGAGTAAACATGAAACCAAATGGGCCCACAAGGGACCATTTGGTTTCATTTTTACACGCTCAAGAGTTACATCTGGCTAACCCACTTTTCATCTTGTTAACCAACTTAGCTGGGGACCACCTCTCTCAAGGACCACTGGTGGCCCCCAAGCCGCTGGTTGAAAACCACTGCTGTACATGATGTGACTGCAATTGTGAGGTGCAGTTTGGCCTTTACACTCGAGCTGTGTGCATACATACAGTGGGCAAACGACTGTTTACACATTAAAGATTTAGGCAGTACCTGCACAGACATGGACAAGGGGACCAGGGAGGGAGAAATATGCAACCAAAGGCCACATATGTGGTTTCAACATAGGGATAGAATAGCACCGGTCAGCCTGTAGTAAACTGCTGCTACTGCTGCAGACAGCATGTGACTAAGCAGTAAGCAGTATAAGCACAACTAGCAGGGAGGGTGACAGAGAATAATAAGTGTATGTCTGTCCATGTGTCAGAGCAAAGTTCACCAAGTTTACTTTCAGCACCACAACCCCCACCCCCAGCAAACACACACACACACACACACACACACACACACACACACACACACACACACACACACACACACACACACACACTGAAATATGACCTCCTGCATTTCTACTCCTATCACTGTGTGGCCTCATGGCCTGATTGATATTAATAACACTATATGCAAACACGTGTCAGCAAAATCAAAGCAGACTAAGCTATTTTACACGAGACTAAGTGATATGCATTATCTAAACGTCCCATGAAATCACACACCCTGTGTGTGTGTGTGTGTGTGTGTGTGTGTGTGTGTGTGTGTGTGTGTGTGTGTGTGTGTGTGTGTGTGTGTGTGTGTGTGTGTGTGGTGACCTGGTCTGGTGGCAACTGTCCACTGATCGACCTTGCAGACTTAGGTGAGGGGTCATTCACTCCTATAGCTTTAAGGAAAACATATTTCATATCTATGGGACATTCGGATTCTAAACGGAACCAGGCAGGCTTGCTATTATGGTTCGACAGTAACAAAACAGAACACTTCGGCTCTATAGAGTAGACCCCTCCATCGGTTCACTACCTGTGTGTGTGTGTGTGTGTGTGTGTGTGTGTGTGTGTGTGTGTGTGTGTGTGTGTGTGTGTGTGTGTGTGTGTGTGTGTGTGTGTGTGTGTGTGTGTGTGTGTGTGTGTGTGTGTGTGTGTGGAATGTACACAGTATCTATACACTACTACTATATGTTTAGCTAAAGCCGAGGTTAGCACAGTGAATGAGAGTTGCAGCAGCACAGCAGCAGCAGCAGTAGACACTAGACAGACATACAGCAGTAGACAGAGATCATAAAACAAAACCCTGTGCCCTACATGGGGATATCTGCTGCGGGTTCTGATTTGATTGAACCGCGGTGCTGTCACGGGTTTTTAACAGAATAAGAAGCCACCGCACTCACCGATCAGAACGGACAAAATGAGTCGCACTGCCGGTTCTGGGGAACCCAAAGACTCCGATAATTTCTCCATCAAGGGAGCCGCCATCTTTCGTGTGGGCGGAACTGGAAGTGGCTCCTAGCGGTGATTCAGCGGTGATGATGATGATGATGATGTGTGTGTGTATGTGCGTGTGTGATCTACAAAACTGTCTTGACACACTTATATCTGCCTGCCTGCCCCCCGCTGGGGTTGAACATAACGTCCAGCCCCTGCCTATCCTCCTCCTCCACCCCAACGTATACACCTCCCTCTTTCTATGCGTTTCTGTTTGCTTGCTTTTTTTGTACAACAACCAAATAAAAACATAAAATGTTGAACTGACTGGCTGTCTTCTCTTCTCAGTGGATATCTAATAAGGCTTGTCAAAAACTTTGATATCCCAGTCAGAGTTAGATAATGTGGCCATTCACTCACAGCCACACCACTCACTCACCGGCACTGCAATAAATGCATAAAAGGAGATAGAGGTTGATAGTAGTAGTGGTAGTAGTAGTGTGTCAACCTGGATAACCGGTCAAATGTCTCCCTCCAGTGGCGAGAGTGATATGTGACGTTTTATACTTCAGGCTTAGAAAATACATTGAATGAATACCATACCGTGTAGTATGGCTTCCAATGAACTCACGTTCGCGTGACAACGATCTGCTCATCGCTAGCATAAAATAAAAACAAGATAAGATAAATATAATAATATAAACATTTTAATCCAGAAGTAGTGGTCAGTTCAGGAGAAATGTGAAATGTCTCCCCCCAGTGGCGAAATTAATAAATGACATCTAAAGATCAGCTCCAAGTGGAATGATTTTGTTAATGCATTTGTTATGTAAGTGTCTTGCTGTGCTGGGTGTCCAGTAATGTGTAGTGGACTGTATGCATCATGTGCTGGTGCGGGTTTAAACACTGCATTGTGTTAAACTGTAAGTGGTGACAATCCAACTACATAGGCGATATAGGCTATTCCCCCAATTTTCAACCGTTTATTATATATTTTGACACCTGCTTTGGAGTGTTTTCTCGTGACAATATCACTTAACTGACTTGAAGGTGAGTACTGGTGGCATAGTGGTCGTATTCAACAAGCTCGTTATCTTGTGAAACAACCATCAAAGCAATAACTTAAAGCCAGAAAGACATAACTAAGATCATAAGTTCCTCATCAACTACTATATGTTTTAAAGTTAAGCAGTCTGTAACATCTATAGGGACCAAAACGGATTGTATTTCTTTTGACAGAAAAGGGGGGCTTCTAATTATTAGAAACCTGCTAGAGAAATACTAAAAGAGTTAAATTCCTGCAGAACTAGAGCCTCGGTGTTGCTCTGAACGTATAACAGTACAGATTTGACTGGCGGTGCTGCCTGCACGATTTTTTTTTATTATTATTATTTATTTTTTTATTTGAAACTACACCTAAAGATAAAACGTTAATAACTTGAGCACAATTCTGTCATATAATAATAATACCATATTGGGAATGTATTTAAGAATAAATTGTTCAACCGAAATGCATGCTGGGTATGGTTCGACACATTTGAATACCACTATACTATCAGTAGTACTATACTTGTCTGTCAACATTTGACAGTAATAGAAGTAGAACTAGTAGTGGTAGTATTGGTAGTTACTATCAGACTCATGGGTATTAGCGCAAATACTCTTTATTACGTAGTTTCAGATAAACCAGTTAGAAATTTAACGGCAGCCAGCAACAAGGACAACAATAGGCTATACGAAAGTATTCATAGTTTTCTTTAACACATTGAGGGGGCTTCTAATTATTAGAAACCTGCTAGAGAAATACTAAAAGAGTTAAATTCCTACAGACTTAAGGCTCTTTCAGAGTTCAGAATTTCGGTGGCCACCGCGAGCACCGCTCAGAGCACCGCGACCACCGCTATTCCAAAGTCCACTGCCAGCACCGCACCGCGCTGTGGTGTGTTGTGTGTTTTCTTTTTTTTAACCAGCCGTTAAAAACAAGCAACCGCTGCGGTGCGGTGCAGTGGTTAGTAAAATCCGAGAGGAGGGCTGGAAAGTGCGGTGGTTGCGGTGGTATGACGTCATATTGTAGGAAACGGTGGTCGCGGTGGTCGCGGTGGGCACCGAAAATCCATCTCTGAATATGCCTTTAGAGCCTCGGTGTTGCGCCGCACGTATATCAGTACAGATTTGACTGGCGGTGCTGCCTGCACGATTTCTTTTCTTTTTTCCCCCCTTTTTTTAACTACACCCAAAGATAAAACATTAATAACTTGAGAAACACAATTCTGTCATATAATAATAAAACTATATGATCTACTGGGAATGTATTTGAGAATAAATTGTTCAACCGAAATGCATGCTGGGTAGGCCTATGGTTCGACACATTTGAATACCACTATACTAATAGTATTAGTAGTACTATACGTACCTGTCAACATTCAATAGTAACAGAACTAGTAGTATAGTGGTAGCATTGGTAGTTGCTAGTATCAGACTCTTGGGTATTACCGCAAATAATCTTCATTACGTGATTTCAATTAGATCGGTTAGAAATTTAACGGTAGCCAGCAATAACAACAATATGAAGGCGATCATATAGTTTTCATTTTAACACAAAGAGAGGGCTTCTAATTATTAGAAACCTGCTAGAGAAATACTAAAAGAGTAAAATTCCTGCAGAACCTCACTATCGGTGTCGGGTTGGAGCTATATCAGTACAGATTACATTAGCGGTGTTGCCTGCACGATATTTCCATTTTTTGATATTATGAAACTACACTCAACGATAAAACATGAATAATGTGAGAAACACGATTCTGTCATATAATAATAAAATTATATCTACTGGGAATCTATTTGAGAATAAATTGTTAAACCGAAATGCATGCTGGGTATGGTAACAGTGCCGCTTCTCGACCAATCGTATTGCAGTGAAGAGGTGGAACGGTCTGGTGCCGAGCACAGTGTCAAAGTTGCGTCATTGAGGGGTCAGAAACTGAGCGCTCGAGCGCATGTTCATGATGCCTAAATAGGGACAAATTGGAGTTTGAAACACATTGCTTTCAATGAGAGCGGCGCGCCACCGGACTGTTTTAAGGATATATTATATGCCGTTTTTAAGTATAACAACACTAGTCTAGACCTTCTAGGCTACTACAAAACAATGTAAAATAAAGCTGGGCTGTTGACTGAGTCCAATGCATTTCTTCCTACCTTCGGTCTAGGACTTGTCGCTATTTGTTGTCCCCATATCATGAGACATAACCCCAGGTGAAGGAGTTTAAGTAGGCCTACCTCGGTGTCTTCTTATTCACACAAGTGAGGAGAGGACGGAGAAGGAGATCAGCCACGGAATCGAACTCGAAGCAGCAGGTGCAGTATCACAGTCGCCAGCTGCCCTACTCTCCGCTCCTATTCTCGCCTATGACAGGAAGCGTGCTTCATGACCAAAAGAATAATTCTGCAGAAGTGCAGATACAAGCTGACAAAATGATTTTGCCACGGCTGTCAGATGGGGTGAGAAGTTCAGTCAGAGATTCGTAGTAGAGTCAGTGCCGCTAGGTCATTCATTTGGGCATCTGGTTAGTTAGGAGGTCCATCTCCAGAGGATGGGAATTGACTTTGGCCCCCATGATAAGCGGTTCGAGATGGATGAATGAAAGCTCAGATGAGCTTCTAGGTTCATTGTTCTGGACGCGCGCGCACGCACGCACGCACACACACACACACACACACACACACACACACACACACACACACACACACACACACACACACACACACACACACACACACACTCTGAGGGTGTGATTTTTTTAACACTTGTCTAATTGAACTCATAAAGCCTAATTTTCATTCCTCCGTTTTAAGCTATAGACTGCAAAAGTGATGTCACAGTTGGTCTACTTTGTGATTTCATTATTTGAACTTCTGGTTATTTTCAACCACACTCCCAGGGGGAATTTTATTTGACAAGTAGTCTGTTGAGCGGAAACTGAAAGATACTTAAAGTGGTATTGCTATTTATAACAAATGATGTAACTTGATGAAGAAACGACCCCGAAAACCTAGAGAGACCTCATCATTATGCCTAACATAAGGCTGGATCATAACTGTTGCAAATAGCTGAATATAGCGCCGGTATAATATGAAGTGGTATCGGGTTATCTATCGAAATACATGCTGGATAAAGGAGGGATGGTGAGCTCGTAAGATGAAGTATACGTATAACGCAAGTAACAGTAGTTTTTCAGGGCCGTATATAACATTTTCCATTTGGGGGCGCAGGCAAAAATGGCATGAGGGCGGCTTCATCCCATTTTCATGGATAATGGACTGCCCCCATACCATTTTCATTTAAATTCTTAGTTCTGTGACCCACAAGATGTATCTTGTAGCCTACAGGCTATCAGGCAAGTAACCATCAATAATAACATCAGTAAGTTGTGGCATTTGCAACAGGCACAAAGCGTGCATAAAGCTAAAGGTCTGACTCGGAGAGTTTTCTGTTTTGAATGATGAAATGCTGTTGTTTAGTGGTGCCACAGTTTGCCGCAGTTGTCACAGTTTTAAATATACTGTAAGAAATTTAAATATCTGGGTTGTTTGCATGACACCATGCTTGGTGTGGCAGTCAGGGCATTTAGTGGGGGCATTTAGTGGGGGCATTGCCCCCCCGTCATGCCCATGCCTAGATCAGGCCCTGTACTTTTTTGCAGGCGTGTTATCACAGCGCCAATAGACGGAGCTCGGAGGCGGGGTTAGGCGTCCGGGGGAGATGATAAAACGACCGAGCGGCTGTCCCTCCTCTGCTCTCTCTCGCCCCACCACACACCGACAGGCAACAGCCCCGGAACCAACGGTTAGCACCGTTCTGAAAAAGGCCAAAGCAGCACAAGATCATCCACCAAAACCGCAAACATGAGCAGGAAATTCTTTGTCGGTGGTAACTGGAAGATGAACGGCGACAAGGCCAGCCTCGGCGAGCTCATCAAGACGATGAACGGCGCCGCGGTGGACCCCAACGTCGGTACGTGAGACATTTGACATTCACACACAGACAACGTGATCGCGACCCTCCTCTTTGATTGTGTAACTGCAGCTGGCTCCGTATCACGACTATACAACGGTGACACTTTGAATGTCTTTGCGTTTTAGTCGCTTTCGCCCGATCAACGACTTGAGAGTTGATACGGGCTTAGGAATTAGGAAATGATAAATTATAGATCAAAGGCGAGGATCCGGATCATGGTGTACTTTTTCCCCCATCAAGAGACAAAAATGGTCATAAATGGATGAAAGCATCACCACAACACATGCTGCGGGGTTATGCCATTTGCCTCTTAAACCCACGTTAACCCAAATCCCTAGGAATTCTAGGAGCCTAACAATAGAAGACACAACGCAATACAATGGATGAATGAATGGGGAAGTCTCAAAGGTTTTTTTTTCATCGAAAGTGGGCGTGCATGCGTTCCTTCCGAGCTGCACGTAGCCTATGCATGCACGCAGGCCGTGCAGCGGCAGCCGGCAGACAGCGAGTTTATGTGTGTGCAGCTGTTTCTATGCACGTGCGCGCGCGTGATGATGACAGAGAAAACAGTCTGACTAGTGCACGTTCAAGTCCTGTGATCTGGTCATTTTCCAAAAGCCTAGTGCACAGGCCCTGGCCTGCCTGCACGACGTCTAACCATTAATTCATTTTTCTCTCTGTACTGTACAGTAATACCCATTATGAAAGGGAAACGGTAGCACAGATCAATTTCCTGCCCTTATCTACATTTCAAGTTGGCAATTAGACAAGCAGACAGACAGTGTGTATCGTGTAAGATGCGTGCAGGCCTGATGCACCTCCAGTTTCATTCATGAGGACAGGGAATGATCAAGTATTGGACTTTGGTCGTCTCTAAAACTAGGACCCGCCCCTACAAAACAGTACACTGCGGAGTTCAAATGGACATATGCTAGAGCTAGATGGAAACTCGAGTAGGATTTTCCCACCAAATTGTAATGTCAAAGTTCGGCTGTTTCGTCTCAGCCACAGTTTTATTATCCTATGTAGGTTGTTGAGTATATTTAAAGTCTGCCTCTTTTTGTTGACATTTTGAATGTAGAAGTCGTCATCTTGGTTTGACCTCAGCAGAATGCAGCCAGCCACTCAGGCGACCTTTTGCAGGTTGAACTCAAGACCTTTCACGCAGAGGGACAGACGGTGTCCGGCCAGGGATAAATGACCTTTACCAAGGCCATATTGAGCCTCAACGCAAGCTATACAGTTACCATGTGAATGTCAGTGTCGGAGTGTGACTTTAGTGTACCCTGCCTGAACTTTGTAGTGGGAGTTTAGTAATGTTGACTTGGGCAAAACCACACTTGATTAAATGTTAGCTTGGTACAGTGACAATATTTGGTAATGCGTGATAAACTCGCACAAGACACAATCTTTATCACCAAAATATATCACACTAAACCACACTGTCAACAAATTATTTAAAAAGTCCCAGTTTAATATAATATAATACAATAGTCACTTTTTTAATAAGCCACTGCACGGTTTTCTTGTGTCTTTATCATAATCAGATTTACTGGGGCCAACCTTTCAATGCTAAAAGATCTTTATTTTCATCTTTGTGCTTTCAGAGGTCGTGTGCGGTGCCCCATCCATCTACCTGGACTACACCAGGGCTCATTTGGATAAGAAGTTTGGGGTGGCTGCTCAGAACTGCTACAAAGTTGCCAAGGGTGCCTTCACTGGGGAGATCAGGTTGGGGCTGTTGTACTGGTTTAATAGAACTATCTTTATAAATGTAGTGGAAAATAGCTGATCTATAAACTCACATTGTGAGTTTGCATATCTGTTATTTTCAAAAATATTGGAAGTAGTGATTAAAACCAGGAAAATACCTTAGACAATACCTAGTCTCGTATCACAATAATGATATAATGAATTTATTACCTGGGTTGTCTATAGGTATATTAATGCGATGAAATTCCTGTCCTCAGCCCTGCAATGATCAAGGACTGTGGAGTGCAATGGGTAATCCTGGGACACTCTGAGAGACGCCATGTCTTTGGAGAGAGTGATGAGGTAAGTCTGCAGACAAAATGTACAAAATGAAAGATATAGAAAGTAAACACTGGTACCAATAAAATGCAACATACCTGTCTACTCAGTTTGGTCATGTTATGTAAATTTGCAAAAGTGATACCATTGTATGACTTATCACTAGCTGTAGCATTGTATGTGATAGCATTGTACACTGAAACGATACATTATTATTGCACAAGCATGATGGCATAATCTAGCCTGGTATCGCTGATGGTTTGAGTAAGACTCCAAGTTGCCTTTAACATGCAGGGAAATGAAATCTAACACAATATGTGTCTTGTATTTACTTCTTACCACTTTGTGACCGATCTAGCTCATCGGTCAGAAGTGCGCCCACGCTCTGGAGAACGGCCTCGGGGTCATCGCCTGCATCGGTGAGAAGCTGGACGAGAGGGAGGCTGGCATCACAGAGAAGGTGGTCTTCGCTCAGACAAAGTTCTTCGTAGGTATGTAATGACCACTCTTTGACAAACCACATCATACAATCATTTGACATCACACCATTGTTTCAGATTCCACAGAAATGTCATGTCACAAGTTGATAGTACATGCTATGGAATCATGACTCATGGCTATTGTCTACATCCTTGGCAAAAAATGTATTTATTTTGATTTATTTTTCCAGACAATGTAAAGGACTGGAGCAAGGTTGTGCTGGCCTATGAGCCTGTGTGGGCTATTGGCACCGGCAAGACCGCTTCCCCACAGCAGGTAAAGTTTGATAATGTTAAATGTTGCAACAATAAAAACACAGATATACACCTTTGCAGGTCTCTGTATATACAGTGTGTGAGAGATGGGTTTCTCTGTATATGTCAATTCACTTAAAATGACTGTTTGAATGATCCTACACCTTCACTTCACTCACTCTGTCTGTCTCCTGTTTGGGTCATGTTAGGCCCAGGAGGTTCATGAAAAGCTGAGGGAGTGGATGAAAACCAACGTGTCTGAGGCTGTGGCCAACTCTGTTAGGATCATCTATGGAGGTACATCCATTTGTCTGTTCATGTCAAATATGACAAATCAATGAATTAGGTTCATTAGATATATTGTACCTTTATTCATCCCATAGGGGAAATTCAGTTGTCATGACATTAAAATAAATGTAATTGTTTTTGAGTCAGTTTCTCACATTTGGCTTGTAGTAGTAACTTGTTTCTCTTCTGTAAAAAGTAGCTTTGGGTATGTCATTTTAAGCAAAACTTTCCAAAAACTCCTAGATTGTGAAACAATCCGTGATGCAAGCTTGTCGTTTGGCTGCTACTCGCATGTGACACAATCATAAGTAAAAAACAGGGCTGTGAAAGTGTTTTCTTTTCATGTCCGCTCCTTTTATTGTGATAATCACATCTTCTCACACATTCTATTTTTACCCATAGGTTCTGTGACCGGTGGCACCTGCAAGGAGCTCGGAGGCCAGAAAGATATTGATGGCTTCCTTGTGGGCGGAGCATCCCTGAAGCCAGAGTTCATTGACATCATCAATGCCAAGCAATAAAAACCCTGGGAAGTTGCGACCATGAAACCACATCCATATTTCAGCTCCATTCAGATGCTTGGGTTCATCAGCATCATCGATCCTTCAAACTCAGCACTTAGAACCGTTCCTCTTTCACCCTTTTTTATCCTTTTTTGTGTAATGATGTCAGTTCCTGTGTTTCCTTTTTTTTAGTATTTTGTTACAAAACAAAAAGGGACAGGTTGACATGCCTTGTACTGCACTGAAAAAAGAAGAGAGAAAAAAGAGTTGGTTCCACTAAAATGTGTGCAATACAAACACCCACACACAAGTGCTCATGCTGCCAGGGGAATCTACAGTATATGTGCAGCTTGAGTTGGACAATACACCACAACCTATGCCTTTACTTGAAAACTTTGTGTGCGTACAGTGTTGAAGCTCTTTCACGTGTCTTTTTAATATAGGTATCTCTCTGTGATTATGATGTTCACTGCCTTTTACCCTCCCCGTAGTAAAAGTTTGTTATCCCCCTCTTTTTTGGCTTATTTTGCTGAGAAGGGGGTGTTCATCACATGTCAATCATAATGTGTCATGGCCAACGGGTAGCCGGGCGGGAATGCCTGAAAGACAACATCATAATAAACTGTTTAGAGATGGGTATGGTGTCTTGTGTTTGCCAAAATCTATTGTCTTAATCATTAGATTTTGTAATGATGTGCTATTAACTGCTTCTCATACAATCACCACCACTTCCAAGTCTATTCCTCTTAAGTCAGTTATTTCACTTCACTTCAATTCAAATATACAGTATATACTGTACACTGTATATTTTTGTGATAATCCTCCCTTCTATAGAATGTGCTGACTATATAATTAGTTCCCTATCCCCAATTAACCAAAGGGGCATACCAAAAATGCTAGTGTCGTCCTGAAATCCACTTGATTACATTTAACACAATTGAGTTAATACCGGTAATATACTCAATACTGTATTAATATAACACCTGCCTAGATCCTTGCTTTAATGTGAAAGCAAATAACTCGTTATTACTAGTCACACCACAAGATCCAAAGGATATAGGATGCTACAGGGTGTTATAACATAAGATTTGCAGACAGTGGGCTTGTTACAGGAATGAAGTCATGTTAAGACAATGCAGTGCAGGGCAGTGAAGGAATCTCACTGCTATATTTATCTGTTGGACTGCAACCACACAGCCAGATCCTGTGACACACAGCAGCCAAGGAACACTGTACCATGGGAATACTCTACTGTAGCCTTGTCCATTAAGCACTCATACTGGCCCTACTGTCAGTGTACAGACAGTGTACACATGTCTGAGCAGCTAGTATAACAGAGCTCCAAGATGGTATTAATGAACGATAATGGTCTCAGAGCTAGAACATAATAGAATGCTATTGACTTTCACAGGTATTTGTGGTGGGTCTGCAGCATCTGTGTTAAATAGATTTGGTGTTTCTGTGTGTTTGTAGAGGTCAAGAGAGGAGGTAGTGCACTGTAAACATCATCTGAGTGCATCAGTGAGTTGCATCATTACTTCAGGTTCATACTACACGTAATACTGCCATCTGGGCGATTAGCTACCACAGGTTGGTGACTTGTCATTCAAAAGCTGGCAGGTTGAGCTGCTAACAAACGCATCCTCCTGCTGCTTAACGACCACTCTGTTTTACTTTGTCGTTCAAATTGGTGACATTTGGGATCATCCATTTTCAACGTGCAAAGTGAAGTGTTCCATGCGCACATCGACCATTCATGAATAATGTGAGGATGATGAATCAACACACTAAGTTTATAATGAAAAATAATACTAATAAGATGTGTGTATGCGTGTGCAGGTGTGCGGCGTGCACGTGTGTGTGTGTTTATCCAGGCAGTGGTGGATAAACAACATGAAACAACACAGTAGCAATAAGCATAGGCGTCATAAGTTTCCTACCGTGTCAGTACTTTATACCGTGTCAGTACTGACCTAACGTGTCAGTACTGACCTACATTACTGACACCTACAGTGTCAGTAGGCCTGCTGTAGGTCTACAGTGGTACTGTGGGTGTACAGTTGACAGAAAGAGACAAGGATTCTCTCAGGTGCACCTGAACCAGCAGGTATTCTTTCACCTGCCCGCCTTCCCATTGCCTGGAGACCACAAACAGCTGCACAACCTCCAGAGCGCTCTTTGGCCAGAACTATAGTGCAAACTGAAATTGAACTAAAGCAAAAATGAGGGCCTGGCTCTACCTACGGCCCTCATCAAACCTGGTACATTCCATACACTGCCCCTCACTGACTGCCACCCTTAGATCTCCAAATATGGAGCTGACCGGTTCTGCCCAGCCCTACCTGGGGCCTCATCAAACCTTATACATTCAATACACTGCCCCCACTCTTGCCATTAGAGCTGGCATGTTCTGATTTTCTATATATTGATCTGGCCTCAGGCATCTTACTGCCTGTGTGTGTGTGTGTGTGTGTGTGTGTGTGTGTGTGTGTGTGTGTGTGTGTGTGTGTGTGTGTGTGTGTGTGTGTGTGTGTGCGCGCGCGCACGCGCGTCCATGCATGTGTACGTGCATGTGTGTGCACACATGCGAGTGAGTGAGTAGTGAGTGAGTTCCACTCAGTTCACACCAAATGGTGTGTGCTGTGTGGTGAGTGGTGCTGTGTGTGTGAACAGGGGAATGGGGAGCATTGGACCAGAGTTAGGGACAGCAGTGGAGCTATGGACCAGAGCTAGGGACAGGTGTACAGGTGGGCAGTGTTGGGTAATACACACTACATAACTTGATATATTACAGAATAAATTACCAAAAATCAGTAACTTGTAATATAATATATTACTTAAGAAAAATAATGTAGGCTAATATATAATATATAATACCCTTCTTTCTACATTTCTGCATTACTTTCTATATTACTTTCTGTCAATCTGTCTTGTTGCATGTGATAGTATGTGAGAAATCAGAGATTAAAGAATTACTTGTTTTATATCATTTATTGGCTTACATTAATTCAAGAAATCCATTTAACTCCTATGTTAGCTGTCCATACCTGAGTAGGACACACACTAGTAGAGTTTTCAGGAATGATGCTTTGGTCAGGCAAAATCTGTCACCCAGCCTGTCAGATGAGCAGGCTTCAAAGACTGAAAGGCATAGCCCACATTGGATTGCATTATTGTAGATACGCCACTGATTGAACAATATTTAATTAACAGTGAAATATAGTAAATATTGAATTATATATTTCTATGTTTTTTATAAGTAAGTATATATGTAGTATGTAATATGTAATAGCAATTATTAATACTGTACATTACACTTGCTCAGACAGTAATATGTAATATAATACTTTAAAACGGAGGTAATATTTACTAAGTAATATATTAGAAAAACAAAAATAATATGCTCAACACTGCAGGCGTGTATACTCTAGATGGCACTGACTGACTGTACAGAACAGTGAGTTAGGGACAAAGCCCTTCTGCCCAGGTCTCATAATGCATTCATTCCACTCCACCCCACTACGCGGCGGTAGTGTCACACTCATACAACAATTCTCGTCTCAGTGTGTTTACAAGCGAAGCGTGACGCGTTCACCGGAGTGGCAAGAATAAATCACACTGGTGTGGTGCTCGAAAAAAGCGAAAGCTAACGAATTCATCTCGAGGAAAAAACGGCGTTAAAATGCTCTCGCTCAAAGTGTTCCTCACCAGCAGGTTGACGGCAGCGGCCGAGGAGATATTCGGAGCGGTGGAAAAGACCATAGAGGAGTACAAGGAAGACATCTTGCGTTCAAAAGACCTGGAAATCAATCGTCTGCGGCTGCAGCTGAGGCTGCTCAAGTCAGGTCAGTTTGAATGATGGTTATCTAGCTGCTGCGATCTCCAAGATCATCTACTGTTGTGTGGGCGTTGAACAACAGCTTAATCATCCGTGCAGTACCTCTAAAACAGTGGTTTCTCACACTGTTTCATGTCCAGGACCCTCCAAAATGATACCAATTAGCCCGCGGACCACCCCATTTGGAGAAAAATGTATCCCAGGGAGAGGCTAGGGTCCTAGCTCTCTGTGGTCCAGTATGGGCCAGAGCTAAGGGACCACCATAAGAAATGTATACAGCTCTAGCAGTGATTCTCAACGCGTCTTTTTAATTGGGGCCCCCCAGTTTGACATGCATGATTGGACCCTCATTTTTTAAAATCTCTGGGACCCAATTTATATTACACAGTGCAACCAATGGACCATGTTCTATTCCAATGGTTCCATTTGTACACTCACGAGTTACAGAGCCATATAAGGGTCCATTTGGTCCCAAACTATCATTTAGCTGGGGGAGGACCCCCTGGAACTCCTCCAAGGATCCCTGGTGTGGTCCCCCCACTCCTAGGACCCCACTTTGGGATCCACGTGTGTGTGGGTGAATGTAATGAATATAATGCACTATGCACTACAATGCACTACAACACCTTGGATAAAGGTGCTACAATATAAATGCACAGTTTACTATTTACTGCTCTTCTTTGTCTTTTATTGTCCATATAGCCCCTCGGTCAGAGAGATATGGAAGCCAGCATCACCAGCAGCAGCACCACCACAGCAGCAGCAGCAGCAACCCCCCTCACCCACCTCATCATCAACAACAACAGCAGCATCATCCATCACTCCCCCCTGCTGTCGCCTCTACAGGAGAGCAGGGGGGTCCCTGTCCCTGTACAGAGCCACCACCAGCACCACACCACCACTGTGACCAGCATGAGGAGGACGGCAACACCAGCAGCATGGACGAGGAGCACCCGGAACCCTCGCAGGTCAGTGTTGATTTAGCCTCGACGCCAGGCTAGATCCGTGTTGCTCGAAAACGGAAAGCCTGGACTAATTTGTTACCCACATTGGCCTAGAGGGGGGAGTCAAGCTTTTGGGGTGAGCGTCGCCCCAAATGATGTGACGTAGCACAGCAGTGGAGGGGCGGTGGGGGGAGGGGCTGCGACTAAATGATGGAGGGTTGCTAACCGAATGGGCAAATACAGAATGGAAGTTTTACTGGAGTTACGTTTAGGTATAGGGTTAGGTCTAAGGCATAGTTTTACTGAGGTTAAGGTTAGGACTTGGGTTAGCTTTTACGGGTTAACTGTGAAAAATTGTGCACCTAGCCTGGCCTAACCTGAAATGATTTTGGCCTAGGGGGGCAGGGTGCCGTCACTTTTTAGACGGAAGCTAATCTGATTTAATCTCACCAACGCGTCGACATCCCCGGTCCCTCCCCCCGACCCTCCACTGCAGTGCTACGCATAATTTGCTTTAGGAATACCAGGCTGTCTATTCTCCAGGTAAGTTGTTAATTGGCAACTTCAGTTGGCTATTCAAACTAGACTAAGGTGACTAAAATGTGACTATTCTGGTATCCTATTGGTGTTTTAATGATTATGTTATGCTTTTGAAAAAAGCAGATCTACAAGCTTGTAGCACGGCACTTGTTGGCATGCCATGAGCTTGCAGATCTGTACAATTTTGAGAAATTGTGAATTTTGGGATGGTGGTCTGCAGCCAATTCTATATATATTTTTGGGGGTCCATGGCATGAAAAATGTTTGAGAACTTTTTTTTTCCAGAAAACAAAACTGATTTAGAAGATATTTTGTAGAATTATACTCAGATCTTAATGGGTTAAAACTATTGTCTCTGTTGTTACATTCATGACTGTATTTCACATACAGAGCCATATACTGTATTACTCTCACTGAAATGCGGTTAGTGCTGCAGAACGGCGGCATGTATGTGGTCATTACTCTGAGTGTACTCAACCATTAAATACGGTAATTCCAAAGACGTGGAGTAAGATATAGTCCTCTAGTTTCATATCCACATGAAAGTTGTAAATGTCTATTTAGTCAAATATCCACTTTTTCCATGAGCTGCACCCAGATGTCTGTCCATCGGGCAAAGGGGCTCATATGACAAATGTCATCAGAGAAACACAAAGGTTTGTGGCACACAATTGACAGGTGGTGTGATTATTTCCCCAGCACCTATCACCTGCCAACTGTGTGTCCCAAATGTTTGTTACCCTGCTTATATCGGTGACAAAGTTTGCAGTGAAGTTTGAGGAAGTTTTGATATAAGTACAGCTGGCATGATGAGCCCCTTTGCCCAAGGGTCCGGGTTTGACTAAATAGACCACTATTGTGCCACAATGTTCACATGGGTGACACACTCGGAGTACAGACCACATCAATGCCTGTGTATGTATCGACAATACCAGTGTCGACGCTACCAGTAGTGGACACAGCCGATCTATGCCTGCGCACACAAAATTTAATTTAAGTAAGTGTGTCTAGGCTAAAATTATAATCAAAATCAACACTGTCACAGCAGGTCAAGAAGGAGCACCACCACCAGATGAGCCAGCAACAACAACAACAGCAGCAGACGTCCAGACACTTCTGGATGAGCCAGGACGACGAGCAGCTGGACGGGCTGGAGTCGGACATCAAGGAGTTCATCTCGCCCTCCTCGGGGCTGAAGGGCGGCAGCCCGCAGGACTCGGCCGTGTTGCCCTTCCACCACGCCTACCCGTCCAACAGCAACAACAGCAACAGCAGCGGCGACGAGAACAAGGAGAAGCCCTACTGCTGCTCGGTGTGCGAGAAGCGCTTCAGCAACTGCTCGCACCTGGCGGCGCACATCCGGACTCACACGGGCGAGCGGCCGTACCAGTGCGACATCTGCCGCAAGACGTTCATCACCACCAGCGCGCTGAACCGGCACCAGACCATCCACGCCGAGGGCAAGCAGTTCATATGCAACTACTGCGGCAAGTCCTTCAAGTGGATGGAGTCGCTGGGCAGGCACATCAGGAGCGTGCACAAGAGGGACACTAACTTGGGGCACGGTGGCGCAGTGGGTAGTGCTGTCGCCTCGCAGCTAGAAGGCCTCCATCCTCCGCCGCCTCCCCAGGCTGGCGGAGGATGTGTAGAGCCCAGGATCACATTAGGAATTGGCACTGGGTGAAATATGGGTTACAAAATCGTGGGATAGAGAGAGAGGCTAATATGCCTATATGATTGACACACTGTGTACATTTAGTTGTATTTAGATTATTCTATATAGGCTGTGATTGTGTTTTGTTTCCCCTTTTTTGTTGGGTTTTTATTTCCGAATAGTATATAACTAAATATCAGTAAAAAGTAGAGCCTGACCAATATAGAATTGGTAACTTTTTTTTTACTGGAATAACTAGTGAGGATATGATTATGCAAAGGTACAGTCAAAGTGACAGTAGCAGTAGGAGGCTGCCTTAGCTGCTGCTGTCACATTTTAGCCCAATTTTCTGTCACTGGAACATAAAAAAAGATTTGGGGTGGGGGGCCGCACTTTTCATATCGATATATCATATTTTCACCGAAATTATATGGCCTTATGCTCGCATTGGGTGCCAATGTGGCAGTCAGATATGTCGGGCTCTAGTAAAAAGGGGATTGGGCATTGCGGTTTCTTGTCTTCATAGTTTTACTTTGACATTAAATGTGAATAATCGTTGACATTTTCACCAATGCGATACGGCCTTATTGTCAAATCGATAGAGTATATCGGTCAGGCTCAAGTAAGGGATTGGTCATTGGGATGTTTGTCTTTCATAGTTTTATTTTAACGTTAAATGTGAATAATGTCGGTTAATGATGTGCATGCATACTGATGTAGGCTCATGTAGTAAGAAAAAAACGTTTATGTAGAACAATATAACTTGCTTCCATGATATGAACATAATACAAACATATTCTATAAAGATTTTATACATCCAGGCTTATTGTAACTTTATTCTTACAAAATAAAACAAGACTTGCTGTATTTTCGCTACTTGTTTTTCTTCAGTTTAGCTCATTCAAGTCAGCCGGCCTGAGGTTTAACTTCTGCAGTGTGGAACCAAAACATGAGCACAGTTCCAGTTCGCTCCAGCAGGTGGTAGTAACAGATACCATGGTGACTCATTCATGTTTCTGCATAAAAAACATTTTGATTGTTTGCTATGAACCTATAGTGTTTTATGTTGTATGATTTCTGTTTTGTGTTTATCAAATGATGCACCCCACTGTAAAGCAGATTTAAGACAAATTACCCAATTTCTATTTTATGTTTTCGGAGAGGTCTTCATTTCTGCATTATTATTCTGAGGGTGTGATTGCAAACTAAACACTGGCACACACACCTGTATGATTTCAAAAGTCTTCTCAAATGTGACAAGGAGAGCCAAACCCTCATGTGTCACCCTGCATAGTATTCCTTCTTCTTAAAACCCACACTGATTAGTGGGTTTCAAGGGTAAATCATCTTCATCTTTATCCTGGGATAGGGGACAGTTTTTATGGTATGGTACCTGCTACAGGTGGAACATATAGGCTACACCTGATGTAACATATGCCAACCAAACAATATTCCAAAGTCTCCCATAGAGTCTGCTTCCATTATTTTACCTACCAAAAACAGTGCATTAGAATAGCATAGAACTCCCAAATGATAATTGGTAGAATTGACAGCCATTGGCTGGTGGAGTTTCTCTCCTCTGCATGGCAACACACACAGATGCCATTAATTCATTGGTCACACATAGATAGATTGAGACCTCACAGTGATGCTAAAATACATAAAAATAACTAAAAATGTGTTACAAAAGAAGCAACGAGTAGGCCTGCGTAATACAAGTTGATTGAGAATACCGTAGACATTTTGCAGGATTTCACTGCACCTATAGAGTACATACTGTATGCCGCCCTTCTTAATTCCAATACAATTAACATTGAAATAAGGCTATTGCAAATTAAACTGTTTCCAAATTAACCTAATGACAGGCTTGGCAGCAGCCAGCTAATTGCTGGGAGATTAATCTTATTAATGAGGAACATACAGTGACTAATGAAGCATTTGGTAACAAAAGGAGATATGCAGTCTGACACTGACAAAGGGAGGTCTACAGGGTAATATAAAATAAGTTAATACATTGGAATCAGTGTTTTTTTTTATCATTAGCGTCTGCTGCTGCGCAGGGGCGGATATAGCTTTTCCCAATTGGGGGGGGGGGGGGGTGCAGGAGAAAATGGTATGGGTGCGGCTTCATCGCCCAT
This sequence comes from Benthosema pterotum, assembly GCA_039105355.1. Lineage (NCBI taxonomy): Eukaryota > Metazoa > Chordata > Actinopteri > Myctophiformes > Myctophidae > Benthosema > Benthosema pterotum. The sequence continues at coordinate 14,440,985 of CM076967.1, read as the reverse complement.
GAACCATTTTCAGGTAGAGGACTTTTATTAGGCAAGTAAAGCATCAATAATAACATCAGTTGTTGTTGAAGTTGCAACAGATGCAGCATGCATAAAGCTAAAGGTCTGACTCAGAGAGTTTTCTGTTTTCAATGATGAAATGCTGTTGGTTTAATGGTGCCACAAATGCAGTTAGTTAGTAGCAGTAGTAGTGTTTCAAATCATTTTAAATATAAGCACTTTAATTTGAAATATCTTGAGTTGTTTTGCATGTCATTGTTTTGGTGGGGCAGTCTGGGCATTTAGGGGGGCATTGCCCCCCCATGCCCATGCCTATAGATCCGCCCCTGCTGCTGCGTCTCCCTGCCTGGGTGTGACTCCTGGGATGTGGCTCAGGACATGTCTCTGTACTCCAGCTGTCTCTCATGGTCAAAGCTTCACTTCAATTGTCTGTCTGTGTGGGCATGTTTTTAATACAGTGGTTTTCAACCTTTTCCATACCAGGGCCCATATTTATTCTGCATTTTAACCACAAACCACCATTTAAGGCTGAATTTAGTCTCTCAGACCCAAAACTAAGGATTTTCAAGTTTGTGTCCACAATTTAGGAGAAATAAACTGGCAAAACATTGGTCAAAATAACAATTCTTCTAAATGTGTACATTCTTGAAAATTAAGTACAGTAATTCAGATGTTTCAATATGATTTAACTCTTGAGAGCGTAAAATGATACCAAATGCCATTTTACGATTTCGAGAGCTACAGATCTATAAGGGTCCATTTGATTACCAACTGTCCATCATATAGCTGGGGAGCACCTAGAATCCTCTCAGGGACCACTGGTGGTCCCTGGACCACTGCCCATATTTTAATACACCACAGCATCACAGCATATGTCAAAAGTAAGTGTGTGTGTGTGTGTGTGTGTGTGTGTGTGTGTGTGTGTGTGTGTGTGTGTGTGTGTGTGTGTGTGTGTGTGTGTGTGTGTGTGTGTGTGTGTGTGTGTGTGTGTGTGTTAGGGTTGAAGAAGTATAGATTGATTTTTAATGCCATACTAAAATCGAATCGCAAAGTTCAGAATCTTCATCTTGTCTGGTTGCATTAAAGTGTATGATTCAACTTCTTCAGGTTTGGAATTGTGACAATATCGAATCGCAATAGAATTAAGAATCACATTCTAAATTCAGTTCCACCCATTGTGTGTGAGAGAGAAAGTAAGGTATGCAATATGATTATGATTTGGAAGTTAAGACTTTGATGACCTTGTGTGGCCTGCCTTCTATTTATTTTTAAAGATATTTTGTGCCTTTATTGATAGGACGGAGAGACATGCTGGGAATGACATGCAGCAAAGGTTGTCAGGATCAGGACTTGAACCTTCGGCACATTGTCAGACATCCTCCTATGTGGTAGACTATGTGCCTGGACCACTAGGCCAGCCCTGCCTTATCTTGACTGTGAATTGACTTTCTAGAAAATATGGAAGTTGTCCCTTACTAAAAGTCCACCTATCTGTGATGGGACAAAGGTACAAACAAAGAAACAAACAACTTTGTTGTTTCAACTTTTGAGACAACAACTTTTCATCCCTGCTTATATTGTACAGTAATAATGGTTACTTATGTACTATTTTTGTAAACTAGTTATAAGTAATGCCTTATGCGGTGTTGTTTTTGAGAACAGTAGTTTACCATATCAACAAGGAATTACTGGAATTTGTCTAATTGAGACTTACATACAAAACCTCTCTAGTCTCGCCGATAGCAGAAGGCAGTACTGGAGTCCTAGTAATAAAAATGTTGTCTACACATCCTTCATACTTCTGACATTGTCCTCATTCACCCTGGCAAAGGACTGATGGAGTTCTAAGAATATCTCCCAGATGTGATGACACTAGAGGGCAAAATCTGATTCGTCCCAGCCAGAACATACTTTACATTATGTCGACACACTTATTCAAGGTGACTTTTCATAGCCACGCAACCTACATACAGTACCACCACTGGAACTTAAACCACATCCAGTAGCTTCACCATGCATCCACTATGTACTATGTACTATGTACTCAAATCCACTGTCAGCAACTTAATTCTAATCATGGGTGACTCCCTTTGTTTGTTGTCAAGAGGTTCATCAGCATGGCGATGGTTTTAATTGGATTAAGAAGACAGTAGACACATGGGCGTCTACTAACAGGTGTGTATGCCAATTCATTAGCTTAACAGGACATGGAACAACAAGATATGATCAGCAGGTAATAAGACAATGCCCGCAACAGCCACCAGACTGGCATATTTCCCTATAAGTGGCCTTGAACCGGTATGCTTGTGCTACTAGGAATTTTGACCGCTTCACCAGATACTACACAAGGAACACAGAACCCCATGCTGGCAGCAGGTAATATGATCATGAATTATTTAACTCTGTGCCACTTCACCCATTCAGACTTTAAACACTGTCCGTAATATGCAAGTTTATATCCTAAGCAGTCCTTAATCTGTATGCCTAAAGTAATTCTGTAAAAATGAAGGTCACATTCTCTTGATAACAGTCCAGCTGGTGCTAGAGAGAGAGAAAGAGAGAGAGAGAGAAAGAAGGGTGCTGGGGTGGTGTGTTGGTCGGTCGCAGTCAGAAGAACACACACGTACATGAGCCGTTAACAGCCCCACTAAATCACATTCCCTCAGCTCCTCCTTTTCATTCCCCTCTCTATAGTTTTACAGTGCGGTATGGAATGCTCGCTCTACGGGGCGACTGGTGTGCAGTGGAGCGACTCCACTCCCATGTCTCGCACTCATCCCATGTGTCTCCTATTAGCTACACTCTCGCCAAGAGAGGGAGGGAGAGAGCGATGGCAAGAGAGAGAGAGAGTCAGAAAAAAAAATGGGGGGAGGGGGAGGAGAGCGAGGAATTCGATATGCTTTGTGCATGAGTGACTTGTATAAAACAAAGAGAGGGAGCAAGAAGTCTGGATGTACGTGAGAGAATGAGAGCGACAGACAGAGAGAGAGAGACAGAGTGAAAAGTGTTGCTCGGCTCATGGATAACGCAAGAGACTACCAAAAAAGATTATAATTTATTTTGGAGATTATTATTTTTTTGTGGTTGTCGTCACTGTTTGTTTGCATTTGCATCTCGTTTCACAAGGTAAATTGAAAATAAAAAAGAAACTCAAAACTTGACTTGCCATAACCATGAAAATGTAAAAAAATAATAATACAAATAATATGTATATATAATTATATCATTATCAACAGACAACATTAATCATAATAATAATAACAATACTATTGATCGTAAAACATAATATAACACTAAAATCGGCTGGTCTCATGCATACGCATTAGAGCGCCCCTCTGATACAAAAGAGGGGGTCAATTTTACTAAAAGTAGAAACCGAGAGTTCCACCAGTTCAGAATTATTAAGCGCCTAGTTACATGCAATGACATAAAAGAGAGACTCATGTACAGTAACACATTCCTTCTGGCATAAAGGTATATTACACATAATGTACTTCATCATTGTTGTCCCCCCCACACCCACCCACCCACCCCTCCCCCCAACCTCACCCATTATACTGTACAGACCACAATACAAAACAGACTGGAGTTGAAGAACATCATGATAACAGGAGGGAAGCGCCAGAGTTTCGGGGTCTCGTCAGAAGAAGAACAACACGGTGCGGCTTAACGCAAGGAAGGGACCGAAGTGTCCAATGTTTGCACTCCTCCATTACTTATATAAACTCCTTCACAATCATTACATTTCCTTCACTCGGCCGCAACGTGTGTGTTTGTGTCCATTCACAATGGATTTGGGGGTTTCTTTGTTTCTTCTGTGGTTTGCAGTGCTTTTGTTTTCTTTATTTTTTTATTTTTCTCCCTTTTGGTGTCATCCAGCCCTCACAGGGTCTTGTCACTCTCTTTCTTCAGGTGACTATACAGGGTGAAAGGGGAAAACCGTGTGAGATTCGCAAACTGATGGGTGTCAAGGGACAGGCAGTGGTTAAACGTACAGGTGGGGTTCAACCTCCTTCACTAGCACTATCTGATTATTGCCCCTTCAGTTAAATGATTCTAGGTGCTGGCCTTTTCACACTGTGCAGCCAATAAAAATAAATATATTGTGCAATTTTATAAATGAAACAAAAGATATTTATGTGAAAGAATGCAAATAAAAACATAACAATAAAAACATCAATTATTTTTACCCTTAACAAATCACTTATTTAGTCATGAAATATCTTAAAATGTATTTACATATTAACATTTTTTAATGTTAACATGTAACATATCTGAAAATTTTGTTTCTGAAAATTTCTTGCTTTCTAAAAGTTGCTTTCCAAAATAACCTATCTAGGGCCCCCATTCTTTTTGGCACAATACTTCTGAGGTTTTGTTTGAAACTGAATTGTGGAAATTGGAGGCGGGGCTACCAAAGGTGTCAGCAAAAAGACTGCTGAATAAGACTGGGTACATTAGATTTAGGCGCACTAATGTGAAAGCACTGACAATAATATTCGCTAAGGCCAATGCTTTCACAACAGCACATTCTAATACACCATTTGTAACTCTATTATACGGGTACATTTTATTTTCTGCAGCTGTGCGGCTTAAATCACAGTGTAGTAAGATCAGCACCTGCCATGCCTCTCTCCCTGGTGTAGTTTTTAACCTGGGCAGAAAAACTAGCCACAAAATTGGCCTACGTTTCCATCCCCCTTTAAATATTCAAAAACGCTTCCAACACACACAAAGAATGACCTCTCACTCTCAAAAACGACAACAGTACAACAATACAACAGTAATTTGCATTTAGACAAATGTGGGTGTTTTTTTAACCTGGAAGCTAGTATGGAACGCCCTTCTGCATTAACAAACAAATTCAAGACCCATGAAGGATTTCAATCCGGATTTCAGAAAAGAAAACCAACTACAATAGGAATTTATGACATTACCACTATGTCATAGAGGTTACAGTGTGTTACCCACCTGTAACCTGAGTGAAGTGAGCACATGGGTAACAAGACGGCTCTGCCCAAATAATACTTGGCCCTGAGTATAGACAGAGTTACACTGTCGCAAACTCTGTTCACTTCATGTGATCAGTCCAACCATCAAGTTGTGTTTCACCATGTTAATGATTTTTCTTTTAGGACCTTTTTTCTGAGAGTTTCTCATTTGTACACTCTCAGGGAAAAAATGAGAGCTGAGTTTTCTGACTCCTCAATGTCGCAACATTTTGGCTGGTCCGCATATTATTTGTGCCGAGCCTTCATGTATCCCAGTGAGCGTATGTAGCGTACCTGTAGTACTCGTCCTGGGTGAGGGAGTGGTGGTGGTGATGGTGGATCCACTGCTGTTCCAGGGCCAGTCTCTGGATCTGCAGCTCAGCGCTCTGGGCCTGCTGCATGGCCTGGAGCTGGTGGGCTGCCGACATGGGACCAGACAGAGAGGACGGCTGGGGCAGGTCACGGAAGGGAGCGCCTGTATGGGACGAAGGCACACAGAAACCACAGGGTGCAGAGAAGGAGGTACAGGGAGAGACGCACGTGGGGGGAGAACAAACAGAGGAGGATGGGACGAAGAAGCAAAAGGATCACCCTTGTCATTTTAAGCCTACAGTTGTCTATAAAATGGTCTAACAGAAACATTGGGCACCATATTGCCCTGCAAAGACAAAACAGCAGTAACCTCAGTATTTAAAGCGCAAATAACATGGATTCATAAAACTGTTTTTAATGCCTGTCCTTGTCATTTCTTTATGGACAGTTTAGCTGCAGTACCACAATGTCCTGAGGTGGTGGGGGCGCTGATATGGAGGAGATTATATAGTAGAGTCGTTGTGATAGTGATGCTAGATAAAACCAGGCTTGTTTAAATTTCATGTCAACTTGGCAAATTCAACAATGGTGAACCTTATAAACAAAGTGGAAATGCAAATTTGGAACTGAAGACTGAAGGAGAGGAGGAATTATACACAGCAGGGTGCATTGATGACATCATTATGAGGCCAAAATCAAACATCCCTGAGAGCAGTTTACATTAAAGCTCATCTATGATATGAAAGACTGATTGTTCAAAGTAGACACTTTGTGGGGATAGAAAACACACATGGGAGCACTAAAACACTAAAAATATAAAAAAGGTGAATTTCATGTTATTCTCCCTTTAATCAGTGTGTGATTCCAAACCGAAAGTCTGATTATACTTTGCAAGCTATGTGTTGATGTCGTGACCTGAAAATAGCTGATGTACAAGCTCACGATGCACCGCATTGCGACGCATTCCCATCAGGCATTTTGGATTTTTACAACCAGTGCACAACAAACTATAAACGAAGCATAGCTGCCTTGAGCAAATCCCAAGTGAGCCTTCCTCCTGTGCTCCGTGGACCAGCCACAGAAACACCCCAAAAAACAAACTGTTACTGCTCTTCCTTTCCTTTGCAGGTCAGTATAGAGTACATCAATAATATATTTATTATAATATCTGTATAGAAGAAATTGAATTGAGTACATGGACGAGGATCCTTCTCCTCACCGAAGAGCTGTTGCCGCAGAACCTCGCTGTCAGTGAGAGGGTGGGCCAGGATGGGGGTCCCCAGCGTGGCCCCTGGGTAGGGGAGGCGTGTCAGAGGAGACCCCGAGGCCAACGGGTCCATCAGGGGGTGAACCCCGCCCGCCGCTGGCGGCCAATGATGTAAGAGACAAAAACAGGATGTATTTAATAACAGTTAAGGAATACAGTATGCTTTATATATTCATGTTATTGCATTTTTAAAACCTAATTCATACAGTGTATAATGTAAAAAATGTAAAAAAAAACAAAAAAAAAAAAAAAACACAACACACTATAAAAACGTTGCTTGGCAATAAATAACTGATCTTGTCAGCAAGCGACAACGTCATGTAGTATAAATTAAGATAACATGTACCGTACTTAGCTACAGAGATTAGCAATTCAAATTGGCATGCCATTATAAGTGATACTTTTCTGACTTACTTTTCAACAAAAGGCAGATTTAAATGAGCATTTCCGCAATTTTTTAAATGCCGATCAACCCATTTATACCTGGGGCTGTTTTCTGAAAGGCTTCACATGTCAAACGTTATAAATGCATATTAATACTACATAGCAATAATTTCAAAAGCGGTTCTCAGATTCACAGACATCACAAGGGTTCTCTGTCTAAACGGGTTAAGCCCAATACATATTCCTTCCAACAGAAAATCAGAAACTTCTTTCGAAAAGAGAGGCAAATTGGCGTCATTCTGAGTATTCGGTCAACATCATTACTTTTCCTCAGAACTCATGTCGCACCAGCCGTCCTGATGATTCAAACTAGCCTGTCCAAACCAGACGTTATTTTTCTTTTCTCTCAAAGTCGGAAGAAGCATGTATTTGGTTAATATAAGCCTAGCGTTTCACAGCCCCAGAGAGCGTATGTGAGATAGCAGCAGTGGGTACCTGTGTCTTGCTGGTGCAGGTGTAGGTGGGAGTGGATGTGCGAGTGCTGGTGATGATGAGGCGTCACATTCAACATTTGAAGGCGACCCAGATTCTCCCCTCCGCCTCCTGCCGCTCCGCCTCCACTTCCTCCTCCTCCTGTTCCACCACCTCCTCCTCCTCCTCCTCCACTCGCCGCTCCTCCGGCGCTCCCCCCTCGTTCTCTCTCCCTCTCCCTCTCCCGCTCTCTGTCTGCAGCAGTTGGCAAGTTCACTCGCTCTCTGTCCCGCTCCCTCTCCCGCTCTCTCTCCCGCTCCCTCTCTCTCTCCCTCTCCCCGCTCCTCTCTCTGTCGCTGGAGGCCGGCGAGCGTGCGGCCGAAGGGTAGCTTTCAGAGGGAGTGGTGGCGGCGGGGGGCGGCGGCGGGCCCGGCTGAGAGGGTATGGAGCTGGGGAAAGGAGCGTGGGACGCCGGGTGGTGGAGGGACGACGGAGGGTTGTTGGAGGGAGGCTGGGAGGCGGGAGGTGGGGGAGGAGGAGGAGGAGGAGCCCCGGCAGCCCCAGGGGGAGCAGAGGAGGCGGGGCCTGCCGGGGGCGGCGGCGCGCCGGCCACCGTCGGCGGAGCAGACGCAGGGTGCGAGGGCAGCGAGGGAGGGATCAGGGAGGAAGGCGGAGGAGGGTTGGAGAGGGACTGAGGAGGGGCGGCGGGGTTGGGCGGGCGAGTCACGCCCGGGGCGAGCGCCGGGTTGGGGAGGTGCGGGGGCGGCGGCCCAGGGGGCGGGGCCTGGGAAGGAGGAGGGGGCGGCGTGCCGTAGACGGCCACCGGCTCGCCGGCTCCGGCCGCGCCTCCCCCGAGGAGCAGGGAGTGCGCGTGGGCGTGGGCATGAGCGTGAGCGTGGGCGTGAGCGTGGGCGTGCGAGTGGGAGTGGGCCAGGGCCAGCGCGTTGGGGTCAGAGACCGGCGGGTACACCCTCTCCTCGCTCTTGAACTCGAAGCCCGGCTTCATGCGGTCCCGGTGGGCCGCCATGGCGTGCGGGAAGCCCACTCCTCCCAGCCCCGCGCCGCCGATGCCGGCGTGCCCCGGGCCCCCAGCCACCCCCGTGTGATTGGCCACTCCCGGCCCGCCTTCCAGGCTTCCCCCGTACAGGAAGCCCAAGATGGCCGCCGCCGTGGCGGCGTCGGTGGGGAGGTGGTGCGGGTGCGCCGCCAGGGCGTGGTTCTGGAACTGAGGCAGGAAGAAGGAGGGGTGAACGTGGGGGTGTCCGTGGTGGATGTGGGGGTGGTGCGCCTGGGCGCGGCTGGCCATGCCCAGGGGGGACATGGCGTGGGGCCGGGCGTACTCGCTCAGAGTCCTCAGCGCCGGCGTGTCGGGGCCCAGGTACGGACCGCCTATGCCGATCCCCAGGGCCCCCTGGTGGGCCACCGCCGACCCTCCCATGGACGGGATGAGGAGGGAGTGGGGGATGGAGTGAGAGAGGGAGGGGTGGAGCGGGTGCGAGGGGTGGAGGTGGGCGTGGTGCGGGTGGGACGGGTGGTGCTGGGCGTGGGGCTGGGGGTGGGAGGAGGAGTTGGCCGAGGAGCAGGCGGGGGACGACGAGGGGTCCAGGATCATGGAGGACGACGAGGGGAAGAAGAGAGAGGAGCCGTGGCGCGCGCCCACCGCCGCGTTGTTGTTGGCGTCTTTCTGCTGCTGCGGAGAACAACAGATGTGAAGGGATCATCGTCAGTCTCGTCTGTCTGAACTTCTCACAGCATTTCAAAACCTTAATTTCAAAATAATACACCAACCAAACCAAAAATATGCAAACCCGTAGTTTACTGGCTTACATTATGTCAAGGACCCGCATTTGAAATAATTCCCCTCGCGATATCGTGGTATAAGCAATAAATCTCTGAATTTGAATGGCATTTTTTCCTTCTTTTTCTTCTTTATCTAAGACTGTTTCATTATTAGATCACTTCCTGAAAAATATCTAGTATCTATGACAACCATGGGAGCTGCAGTGGCCCTTTAAAAACCATAATCCTCCACCACCTCCACATTTGACTCCGCCAGTCCTTGCTTTTCCTTAATCAGAAGCAGCTCAGTGAGGCTCTTCTAGATTGGCTAAGAAATATTCCTGTCGGGACTATTTGTTAGCCAATGAGAAAGCTGATTTTTTGGAGGCGTCCTGCAGCCCCTAGAGATGTCAAAAAGACAATATTTTTTGGAGATGATCTAATTAAAGGAAGACTTCATGAAAAAACATAAAAACAATAAAACACAATGTAATTATTATTTTGACCATAAAATCACATATAGGAGCTTTAAATTGTAATTTAACTTGCACCATGCCCCATTGGGCACGGTGCAAGTTGGAAACGCATGCCCCACCCAGTTATTTTTTCTATGCCCAAATAATTCTTCGTCATGTAGTGCAAAATATGGAGTCTATGCAGACACCAGAACATCACTGTGGTGTCAGAACAGTACAAACAAACAAGTGAGACCCCACACAGTCCTAACCTGTAGATGTCTCTCCAGCTCTCTCTCTCTCTCCCTCTCCCTCTCTCGCTCCCTCTCTTTCTCCCTCAGGTCTCTGGCTCTCTGCTCCACCTCCCTCCTTGCTCTCTCCATCACCTCGTTCCTCTTCTTCCACAGCTTGGAGCCGTCCAGCGGGACGAAGAGGACGTCGCTGCGGGCGCAGGAGTTACCACTGCCTCGGTCCAGAACCCTGTGGAACCTGGAGACAGCACACACAGGGGCGGATTTGCCATTAGGCAGACTAGGCAGTTGCCGGAGGACCCATTAGGGGAGTGGGGGGTGGGGGCACCAGGGCGACCACCAGACATGCTTTAAAAGGATCCCAATAAGCTTCATATGGATAAATACATTATACTTGTCGTCTATAAATAGAATTGAACATTTAAAGGGAAACCACATTTTAAAAATAAATGAATTCTGTAAATGAAATGCCATGGTCCTCTCACGTATTAGGAGGACAATATCAGTCACCAGAAAAAAGATGGGTTGTTTTCGAATAATCTGTCATGGTTAAAATGGAGTTTTAAGTTATAATGGGTTTGTATAGGAAGGAGGCAGATACACTAATATGAACATCAAATACCGGTATCTAAATACTGAAAGGATTAACTGAAAGCAGTAACTTAGACGTAGACCATAAAATGACCAAAAGTTTTTTTTTTTTTTTAAGTGTAATATCCCTTTAAAACACATTTACCCGTATTGTCCCGGATATAAGACGACCCTGGTTATAAGACAACCCCATTTTTCCATTCTCATTTGGGTAATGAGAACATTGAATGTCAAATAATATAGTCTCCAAATATAAGACTACACCATTTTTTGTATACAGGGCAAAAGCGCTGTCTTATATTCAGGCCAATAGGGTAATATGTTTTTTAGTTAGCCCTTGTGGGACACCATTTTACTGTGCCTGTCATAGGTATGATGTCACAGGAGCCCCCCCTAACCAAATGGAACCTTACGGGTCCATTTGGTAAGGGGGGCTCCAGGGAAAATTTTGCCTGGAGCTCCAAATTGCTTAGAAACGCCACTGAGCACACACGCGCACACACGCATACACACTGTAACCATTAGCAATCGACAGTGGACTGTAAACAGTTTAGTTTAAAAGAAAGTATGTAACAGATAATACAATCGTAGAGAGATCATTCTCTCACCACATGCACATTTGCCTTTATCACTATGATTATCATAATCACTGTCACAGGTAATTACTGAATTGAAAGACTAATGCAAACATGGACTGAATAGTGACCGTACTGACAGACTTTTTGGAATCAGACCTCCAAAATCTCTTCCAAATCCATCAACAAGACCTGCCATATGCCCTGGGAAAATATGTGTGAGGCATTTCTCTTTTAAAACAATGATTTATCACAGGGGTTTTCAACCAGTGGTCCGGAGACCACCAGTGGGTGAGAGTTCAACAGTATATGTACACAGTATATGTTTGCCTATTTTGTTTCCCAAATCCAGCCTTGTGAACAAAAGTATTGTCAACAAAAGTAAACAAAAAATAAGTAAAACAAAATAAATCTAGTTTTGGGTCTGTGGGGCTAAGATGTCCTCAAATGGTTGTCCGTGGCTCAAATGCTGAATAAATAGTGGGCCCTGGTATCAAAATGGTTGAAAACCACTGTTTCATATCATATAGGAAAACTATTGGTGGTTTAACCCAGGTTATGCTTAGCTGTGATTGGACCATAGCAGTTTGGGGAGGAGGGGCTTAGCTATGCGTTCAATTTGGGATCCTGCTTTATTACCGTGCTGATTGGCTGGCGTGAATCGGAATGTCCACCGGCTTGGGCTCAGGGGAGGGGCTTCTCAACACCGGAGGCGGGCTTTCGCTCTCCTCCCGCTCCTCGATTGGCTCCTCCTTGATGACGGTCGGGATGAGGGGACCCGACGACGAATCGGAGTGCCCGTCTCCAGGAAGGGACGAACTGGAAACCGGGGTGGAGGTGCCGTTGTTGCTGTGGTTACTAAGAGGCGGGGGAGGTCCCTTGGAGGCGTTCTGAGGCGAGAGCGACCGCGGGCCGCTATTGCTGATGTTGGGCATGTTGCCGCCGCTATTGCTGCTGCCAGAGCCCCCGCCGCCGCTCCCGTTGGAGTGATACGGCCCGCCGAACGGAGGGTGGCCGCTCAAAGTGCTGTGGAAGGGGGAAGGGCGGCAGCCGGGCGAGCAAGTGGACGACACGCCCGAACCGGGGAGCGGCATGTTGGGCCCAGAGGAGGACGAGGAGGGGGGAAAGCCGGAGAAACTCCCCATCTGGTTGGTGGAGGGGCTGGGCAGCGGAGAGAGGGGCGTCGGAGGGGTCTGATTGGAGGATTGGAAATGCGGAGGGCGCGTGTGATTGGGTCCCATCATGCCCGACGGAGGCGGCTGGCCGTGGGAGCTCTGGGGCAAAGGGGGCGGAGGCGGGGGAGGGGGATACGGAGCGTTGGGAGGGTGTCCGTGGTGAGCGGAGGACGACGAGGACGAGGAGGAAGAAGGGGACAGGGCAGGGGGCTGATTGGGGCCGCCGCCACGGTTTTGGTAAAGCGCAGACTCTCGCAGGTTCGAGTCCCTCTCCCTGTCTCTGTCCCTGGGCCCCGCCTGGTAATGAGGGTGGGGCGGGTGAGGGTGCTGCGGGCCCCCGGGACCCGAGTACTCTCTCCCCAGGTTCGGGGCAACCCCAGGAGAGTTGAGAAACTCTCGGTTGGGCCCCGTAGAGGCCTGCGTGCCAGTGGGGAAGTCTTTCCCCCCAGCGGGAGGGGGGTAGTCCCTATGGAAGTGGTCTGCCCCAGAAGGAGGGGTCTGTCCTTGGTCCATGGAAGGAGGGTAGTCTCGGCTGGACGAGTTCGGCGGATGTGGGTGGGGGTGAGGCGGCAGGGAGGAGTGAGGAGGGTGGCTATTTTGGGGCGATGCCGGACGGTCCCGGTTCAGCATCGGGGTGGCGGGTAGCCCGCCGCTAGAGCCGGACTGGTTCCCCTGCGGCCCGGGGTTGTTGCTAGGGTTATTGTTGCCTCCCACCTCTCTCGTTTGACCCCCAAACTCACCCCATCTGCCCCCTTCTTTATCTCGAGGGTGCCCGGCTCCGTTGGGCCCGCTAAAGTCTCTGTTCTGGTTTTGATTTGGTAGAGGGAATTCTCTGCCGCCTCCGTCCCTCTCTCTTTCTCTTTCTCTTTCCCTCTCTCTCTCCCGCTCCCTCTCCCGCTCTCTCTCTCTGAAAGCCGGACCAAAGTCTCTTCCTCCCGGACCCATGTTAGGTCCGTCTCTCCCGGACCCCGGGAACTCCCGGTTCTGACCCACCGACAGACCCCCAAACTCCCGGCTCTGGATGTTGTTGGGTCCACCCATCCCACCACAAGTGCTATTGTTATTGTTATTATTATTCCCCCCGCCGCCACTGTTGCCACTATTGCCCAGTGGAGCCGAGAACTCCCTGGCGATCTCCCTGCCCCCACACTCCCCCCTCACTCCCCTCTCCCTCTCTCCTGCGGCCCCCCTCTCTCTGTCCCCTCCCCCACCGGCGTACCTGGGCAGGTACTCCCTGTGGGGGTGCGGGTGAGGGTGGGGGAGGTAAGAGGGGTGGGAGGAGGAGTGGCGAGAGGACGGAGGGTTGTAAACGGAGGGGAGCTGCTGCTGCTGCACCGGGGGCTGGTGCGGGTGGTGGTTGCCAGGGTAGCGGGTGTAGCCCCAGCTCCCCTGGCAACCGGTCGCCGTGCCACCCTGCCAGCCAGCGGCGGGGCTGTAGTGGGGGTGCGGGTGTGGGGAGGGCTGGGGGGGTTGGGAGGGCTGGGAGTGGGGCTGCTGGGGCTGGGATTGTGGACTGGTCTGCGGTAACAGGGACGGAGGGGTAGACTGGGCCTTGTCCATCAGCTTGCCGTCTCCCTTCTCCAGCTTGTCCCTCTCTATCTTTACCTCGGCGGGCAGGTTGGGCCCTCCTCCCAGCTCTAGGGGCTTCAGGGCAGGTGGTGGGGGCAAGGGCGGAGGGGGCAGAGGGTGGGAAATGCTGGGGTTGCCGTGGGGATAGTCTCCCCCAGAGATGGTTGTCTTGGTCACGCACTGCGTGTTGGCTTTGGGATTCATTCGGCCGCCGCCGTGCACATTGTCCGGGCCGCCGTACTCCACCTTGCACACCAGTTTGGAGTCCAACGAGAAATACGACTTCCTCCCGCCGCTATTGCTGTCGTTGGCGGAGTCTCCCAACCCGCCGCGGAGAGAGGGAGCGAGAGTGGTGGAGGAGGAGGAGCAGGGGGTGGAGGAAGGCTTGAGGGACGGACAGTCCTCCATTCTTCCCTCCCCATCCCTCTTTTCTCCGTCTCCGCAGGGCTCCTCCCCTCTCCCCTCCCTGCCAGTCCTCCTGTCCTCTCCCGCCGACTTCCCCGCCCCGCCCTCCTTCCCTTTCTGTCGCTCCCTGCCCTCTCCATGCTTTGGCGAGTCGGGACCGTCGGAGTCAGAGTCCAAGCTGCCCAGAGGGGAGGCGGAGAGGCTCGGGGACGAGGAGCGATTGTCCTGGTCTATGTCCCGCCCGCTACTGAGGCTGCTGCTGCTATTGGCCAAGCTCCCTACCACCGAACTCCTGCTGCCCTGGGACTGGCCGTCTTCGTTGTCACTCTCTCGGGACTGGCTGGTGACTGAGGTTGGAGGCGGGACCGTGGAAGGAGCCGAACTGTCGGTGGAGAGAGCTGACGCCGGAGGGTTTGGGGTGGAGGCTGGATCCTGCTGAGAAAAACCCCAGAACGTCATGAGTAGACAACACGAAAATGAATACTTAGACATTAAATAGAGGTAACATATTTACTTTCTGTGTGAATGGAATACCTAAGTGACCCTGTGGTTACTGGTTAGAGAGTAGCCGGTAACTAAAAGATTTGGTGCCAGCAACAAGCAGACTTTGTATTAACACTGACCACGCATGGCCTTGGACCACGGTCAGTGGCAAAGAGTGACTTTTCTGTCAAGCTGTTACAACTTTGCAAGCTGCCTCCTTGATTATGGGCACCGAGCAAAGCTTTAAATGTGTTTCTTATTATCAGAGGTTAATGAACTGTAGCAGTACCTGGACTTTCTGCCTCTTTGGAGGTGATACAATTGGCTCCCCCTCGCTCTCAGACGAATCATGGCCTTGTGATCTGCGATTGAAGCGATTTCCTGTCAATTCCTCCCCAGTGCTTCTCTGCTACATGGAGGGAAAAAAAACACACGTTTTAATGTCATCGTGGTGCTGTGGTGCATAATAGTCCTACATCTGTTTTTAGAACAAAGATTCACAAACACACGTACGTGCACAAAGCACACACACACAAGGAACAACAAATCCAAACAAAGAAAAAAAGACTTCAAAGTGTTCAATGTGTTAAGCTGAAACATACACCAGCAAACAACGCTGGCAGTACAAGGGTACGTCTGTGGCAATCATGGTGATGACTCATACTGGGAACACACACACACACACACACACACACACACACACACACACACACACACAACATCACTCTCTCACTCACACACACATGCAGACACACAAACATTAAGATTTGGACTGATATAGAAAATGACAGTTCCTTCTTGTCTACCTCTCTTTTAGGCACGCAAGCATGCACACACACCACACACACACACACACACACACACACACACACACACACACACACACACACACACACACACACACACACACACACACACACACACACACACACACACACACACACACACACACACACACACACACACACACACACACGCACACTGCCTGTGAAGTCACTCCACCACCACAACAAAACAAGAAAGAAAGGGAGAAAGAGCAAAATCAAGCCTCTAACCGGCTGCCTGTCGTTGCGTTCGGGTCGAGTGGGGCTGGGGTGTGGGCGCCGGCCCCTTCTCTCCTCGCTGCCCCCCCGCCTGCGCCCACTGCGCATGGGCATCTGGAACACCAACGGCGGGTGGAGGGAGCCCAAGGAGCCCACAGACAGTCGAGGGCAAGAGCGGGAGATGGGGAAACATAACATCGCAGGGCGAGAGATGGAGTTAGTAAATTATATAGAAGACAAAAACACAACGCCACGCATGATTGATTGTGGTCAAAGCGTAATATTTTAATGTTAGTTGAGGGGTGGATAATAGAGCAAAAATAGAAGGCAAGAATAGTGGGGAAACAGGGGGAGGAGGGATGTGTGAAAAAAGAACAGAGAGAAAAGGCAAAGAGAGGAGAGTAAATAATGATAAACATGCCATCATATATTTTTCAAGAATCAAGCTGCATTTATGTATGAAAGGTGCTATTAAAATTACAGTTTATTATACAGTCACACAGGTAGCTAAATCCTGCCACAAGTTAAAATAACATATTGCCTTATTTGCTGTATACACAGATACTGCTAAGGAGCAATTAGTACGTACAATAAGAGAGTACATAGATAACATTGTAGAGGTGCAAAAATGTGTAAAAATGTGTGTAAATAAGTGCATAATAATAATAACAATCACATCACTACACCACTATACAGAAGTTACAGTTTGGCTCTTACCGATTCTTTGTGTGTTCGCGTTTTCATCGTTGCTCTGTTATATCGTCCATTCTATAACACATGCCATTGAGGGGAGTGAACTGGATTTGTCTTGTTGTGTGCAAGCTGGGAGTTAGCTCATTTACTAAAAACCTGCAACAAAAACAAACAAACAAGCAGAGACACATAAGACAAAATTTCACAATGTTTAACTACGTGGGAGTCCCGCATGGAAATTAATGTCCTGTTTTGAAATAGTGAGTTGAACAACTTAATTCCTAAATTTAAGAGCGGGATCGCTCAGGGGCTCTATGGGAGGACCACTCCTTTGTCCTCCGGTGTAGAATAGATACACCAAATGTGTGAAAATACTTGATATACATGCTCATATTAGTGTCTACTGCAATGCATTGTGAGCTTGTAGATCTACTATAGAATAGTATAAAGATAGTGATAGTCATAGGCTATCATAGACTATAGTTGCTTTGTGGGTCCCTCAATAATGTTTAAAATCCACAAACAGAAGTATAGGCATATGTCTTGCTGTTCTGAGGCCGAATCTCTATACTATTAATGTCAATCAAGAATAAATGTGAAGGTGAGTGGAATAAAGTCACTCAAAAAATGAAAAGAATAAACAAAATACATATGAAACAGTTCGGCTTGGGTGTTAAAATATAGGCCTACATTTTTTACACTCCAATATACCAGTAGGCTATACAAAAGGCTTGACCACATGAACCATAGAATGGATATTTCCGGCAAAGATATTTGTGGAGAAGGAAAAAAGGTGGGGGCCTAATAAAGATCCCTGGGGGGGTCGAATGGTCCATTCAAAGAAGTATAGGGTTCATGTGGTTAAATATCCATCCAGGGGCAACCCGATATCCGAATAATTAGGGTGCGAACCACATGCATGGGCTCTAATGCTTGACAGCGAGTCACTGGCTCGATTCCTGATACTGGCTGGACCATTACTGCCTGTCACTACTGTACTCTCTGAGCTAGGAAAAAAATGACTTTAAAAGGGCCAAAATAAAGATTTCCCGTACCTCCATCCACCTTCACAGCAACTCAAACCCACAGACACATGTGGTTAACCCACATGACCTATGGCTATGGCCAGCAGAATGCACTGTGGTTTGGGACATGTGCGTATGTGAACTGGGGTAGGCACTAGGCCCTGCAAGCTCTGTTATGGATTACTGTTATGCTTTTGTAAATGTACTATAGTGTGGTGCTGGTTGGTTGCGACTTTATTGTATTCAGCTGTGAGTGTCTGTACCACACTAAAGATACAAAGATACCATTTTACCACACTAAAGATACAAAGATACATCTCCACATGTGGGCATTGAACAATAGCGTTTCTGTCTTATTCTAGTGATGAAAAACCACACTTGTGTGAAGTGAGGAGCGCAGGGAGGCATCATTCAGCCAGAAGACGTCTTACATTGTCATTTACTGCTCTGAATAAACATTAAAGTCCACAGACTTGACTGGGGATGGGGAATTTATAATTAGGCGTATTGATATCACTCTGCTTTTAGCCTGGCTGTCTGCAGCAGACTAATCAACCTCAAGAAATTGCTCTGTAAATATCAAGACCAAGCAGAGACCCCTTCTTTCCCTCTAGTACCTCCATCACAGTAGTCCAAAACCCGCAGCCACTTGTGGTTAACCCACATGACCTGGTTATGACCAAGCGGAATCACTCTGACCGAGTGCTGCTCACCCCAAACAGCCAGCCTCCGCCATGTCATTAGAACACACACACACACACACACACACACACACACACACGCACGCACGCACGCACGCACGCACGCACGCACACGTCCTTATATCCACATGGGTGTGCCCTGGTAGGTAAGCCACTACAAAGGCCCGTTTTAATCCATGTATTCATGTACCACTGTGGTGGAAATAAATTGGACTCATGTATATTAAATGAGGCTATAAATAGTGCTCTTACAATGGGTGAAATAAAAGATATATTTAGCTGAACAGTTAGGGGCAGCGAACGAACATGCACGATTTCACCAAGCAAAGCAGGCAGTAAATAGCTACACAGTACGTGTGTGTGTGCATGTGTGTGTGTGTGTGTGTGTGTGTGTGTGTGTGATTCATAGCAGGTACAGCTAGTGAATCCTGCTCTACTACACATGGCCATGCATTAATTATTAGTGCATGCTGCAGTGACTGATTCAATCAATCACAATAGTACAATCTACAGTCCAGACAGGCTGCTATGATCACCTGCCATGCCTGTACACATACATGGTGCACTGACCATTCCCATAGAGGACTACATATGCAGATTTATGTAGCCTACACTTCACACAGTTATTGTCAGTCATGCAGTAAAGACAAGTATGGTTCCTTGCTTAAGGCAGTTCCTCACCTCAAGGAGTGAAAATGGATATGAACTGCTATACTTAACAAGCCCATTGACTGACACATTGATTGCACGCCTCTGTTTTGTCTCGATGAGTAGGCTAATTACAAAGTATATATAGGGCTATAAATGCCTAACTAATGTAAGGGTCTATTGTTGATATATGGCCAACATTAGCAACACATTATTATAAGCCTAATTTGCAGTGACATATGTTGCAGGGTGACCTGCTGCATAGGAAGTGAATGTTATATAGTTACAGGTGGCATTAGTCTATCTATGGGTCCACAGGCTGCTGCTCTGCTGGATGCCATAAACAAATAGAACGCAAACGCAGCAATACCAGCCATGCAACAGTATATCAGCACCACCATGGCCTCTCTCTCTGTGTCTCTCTCTCTAACACACGCACCTACACAGACACACTACACGCACGCGCGCGCACAGGGTCCATGCATTATAAACAAATCGACTACTGCATGCGTGATGCAAAGCAGCATGCAGTTGCACTGCTTACATCACCGAGCGACTGACGAGGCAAAGCAAGCCAGCCAAGGCACTACTGCAACCACTCTTTCTTCTCTTTCTTCCTGCGAATGTTATTGATACACATGCAGGGGGAACTGGCTAGAAGCTGTTCTTCTCCATAGCATGCCAGAGACAGAGAGAGACCGCTGCTGCTGCCACCTAGGACGAGACAGACGAACCATGTTGAGCAGCACACATACATACATGTTGTCGGTCAGAATGGATGCCAGCACAGCACTACTACAGTTTCTTCTGGATAAAAATTCCACGTCTGAAAAAAAGCACCACAGCGAATGCTGGTATAGAATGGCGAATCATGGCATTTCGCACTACCACCGGCTCGATTTTAACCCCCTTTTCTCGGTTTGTGATGTTTTTTTAGTGTGCCCCGAGGCATTTCATTTACATCATTAACATTAATTTACTGGCGGAGTCTTGTAAATTAGCCATATAACGCACGTACGGGGCATGTATGATCATTAACGCACAAAGAAAGAAAGAGAGGGGAGGGAGACACTACAACACAAACGTGGCCCAAAAGGAATAGCTTTCACATTTTTTTTCTTCAAATTTAGTCTTCGCATCCATTTTCCCCCCTTCTCCTCCTTACCTATAATATCCAGCGATGCGTGTCCCCCTCTCTCTCATTCTCCCCCCTTTGCTTTTTCCTCCCGTTTTTCCTTTTATATTGCACGTTGACACACACACACACTCACACAGAGAGAGAAGCGCACGCTTCTGTAAACAAGAGCCCCGGTGCTGCTGCTGCTGCTGCTTGCTGGCTGCTCACATTGTTGTAACGGTTCCTCCGCACAATATAATGCAGAAGAATTCTGTTTTAAGTCGTTGCAGCAGGCAAAAGGAAAACGGGGGTGCCAGCAGTGGAGAGACTGTACAAATTGATGCGTATACTGGGCTGCTCGCCTCTTCCCCACCCCCTTCGCCCCTTTCCTTGTTCCCCACTCACTCACTCACTCCCCCCCGTATACGTACGTCCCTTCCTACCGAAGACGACTTGCACTTTTTTTTCCTCCTTTCCTCCTCCACCGCCTCTCCTCCTCCTCCTCCTCCTCGGTACAGTCACAATTTTAACGGAGAGGGGCGAGCGAGGAGAGAGCATAGGAGGGATCGAGGAGGGATGCACGTCGGGTGAGAGAAAGAGAGCGAGAAGAGGGCGTGATTTGCATAAGGAAAGAAGGAAAGGGGGAGCTCGGAGAGAGAGGGAGAAGGGAGAAGCATGAAGCAGGGAGAAGGAGGTGCAGAGAGAGAAAGAGAGAGAGAGAGGGCCACAACTCTGAAGAGGGAGGGAGGGGACCACGAGAGACTCAGAGTCGAGAGAGAGAGAGAAGGGCTTTTTCTTTCTATTGCGTTGGCCAGGATAAGGCTTCTCCCTCCCTCCCTCCCCTTCTTCTCCCTCCAGAGTCACCTTAAAGGGGAACTCCACCCATTTTCAACATTTTAATATGTCATTCATATCATATACCTAATACCTTAGAGATGTTGTATGGGCATGATGAAAAAGTTCCCCCAATTCTGTATTGCCTAAAAATGTAGGTCTGAAAAAATCATTAGTGAGATACATCTGATGACACCATCAAGATGTATTTCACCATGTTAATGTTTTTTTTTCTTTCAGACCCCTTTTTCCTGAGAGGGTACAAATGGAACCAAATGGACCCGCTAGGGTCTATTTGGTTCACATTTGTATCCTCTCAGGAAAATTTTGAAAATGGGTGGAATTCCCCTTTAAGCTAGCATGGGGAAGGTTCTGCCTGTCTGTTATTGCAGGCCAGATATTTCTTCTATGGTGATATTTTCACCTGATGATGGACCATTTAGAAAAGGAGTCGTAGGCCTACATACCGTAGGTAGCACATAGCCTACACAGACAGCACTCCTTTGTTCTACACTCATTGGCCTTTAATATAATTGGCGACAGTGATGGTTAGATTGAATACGATGATATCTAAATAATTTGCGAAATGATGGTGACTAAACCATCCTGATGAAGTCCGAAATTAATTTGAGAATAACATGAACACACACCCCTCTTTCCTAGCATATCTGTCCGACATGTGCAGATCCGACGTTACCTAAAACGTCCTTTTTCTGTCTGTCTGTCTGTCTGTCTGTCTGTCTGTCTGTCTGTCTGTCTGTCTGTCTGTCTGTCTGTCTGTCTGTCTTGTCTACAGTCTCCAGACGAGGCCACCACTAGTACACTTGAGTCAGTCTGAGAAAAGCTTTTGCAGCGGTGTGTCCAGTCAAGCGGGTCTGCAACCCCCCTCCCCTCACCCCCCTTCACACAGCCCCCTGTCCCGGCTCCTATTGTGTAGTAACCATGGAAACGGTGGTGGTGGTGGCGAAGACCGGCGTACGGCGCCTGCGCGTCTACCTTCCTTCTCTCGAGTCATTCACACACCACGAGCACGGCTCGTGCTCCCTCTGCTGCCAGGCACGCTTGCTACGTGCAGCAGGCGGACGGTGCACAGTGCACACATAGGGAACCTGTTACCTCGTTTATACCTCCAAAACAGTGCAGTTTTTGCCCCCAACCAGTTTCATTGCAATTAAGACCTATTACGGTGGGTTTTCCAGCCTTTTTGAGCCATTTAGCCTCTCAGCCCCGCAAAAATAAGGATTTTGTCTACTATTCCTTGCTTTTGGAAGACGTATATCAAAATAACAATAACAATATAATATAACTCTTGGCAGCGCCATTGCAGCAAATTTTGGGCCCCCTGAAAATTTTTATCACAGGGCCCCCACTGTGCAGCCTTGCAGTATAATAATAATTTAAAAAAAACTATTAATCTGAGCTTTTAGAGCAACCAAGTGGGCATGTAACCAAGAACTTTGATCTACATTCTAAACTGTATAATAAAATGCAAATAATAATGTACATTTAAGCTCCATAAACTACTTTATAGGATAAGCTGCAAGGCCAACACACCTGGCAACTGTCTTTAGTACGCCTATTTACTGTAAATGACATTTAGGTTAAAGTTTTGCATGAGATTTCCAACACCAGAGGACATCTTTTGCTCAGTACCTCCTAGAATATCAATACGATTAGAAAGTTAAGCCATATGATACTATAACAAATTCTGTCGGTTAGTAGTGGGAGTGAAGTCCTTTTAATTCCAACACAAATCACATAAATTGGCTTGAATGTTTTTCATTGACTCATTGATTGATTTAGTTGAGTGATCAATTAAAGCAGAAGAAATACACATGAAAATTATGTTTTGAATTCAAGAATTTCATTTCTTTATTGAATTTTGACATTTTACGTAAAACCTTGGACCGAAGTAGCAACAGATATAGTTCAGTGACTATCTAGTCGGGGGGGTCCCCCACATGGAGAAAGAGAAGAGGACAAAGAGCACAAAACAGCAGGACAGAGATTAAAAGGAAATCTGAAGAGCCAAGTGGAGACGGAAGGCGAATCAATGGAAGGAGAGAGAGAGAGACAGAGAGACACGCAGAGGGAGAAAATAAGGTGAACAGTGGAAAGAGGAAAGTGCTGGTGTGTGCAGTGAGGGGAGACACTCGATTGTCCCCCTGTATGTGTGTCCAGGTTTTCGTTTCGCTGTAATCAGCTGCAGCTGCAGTTTGTGCAGTGACCCGTTGCAGTCTCAGTATATCTACTACAAGCTGCGAGAGCATTTCTGTGATTTTACAAGTAATTTATCTTAATGTTGTTTTACGATAGATTAGTGTGCTTAAAGCAGTTTTTTAGGAGGATCTCATGTGTGTGTGTGTGTGTGTGTGTGTGTGTGTGTGTGTGTGTGTGTGTGTGTGTGTGTGTGTGTGTGTGTGTGTGTGTGGTGTGTGTGTGTGTGTGTGTGTGTGTGTGTGTGTGTGTGTGTGTGTGTGTGTGTGTGTGTGTGTGTGTGTGTGTGTGTGTGCTTCTTCCTGGCCACCAGGCCTTGGCACTCAAAGGGCACTGGGGTTGCGGAAGTTGTGCCCAGCAAAGCGCGCCTGGTCACCCAACTCCTCCTCAATCCTGAGAGGGAGTGTGATGTGAATGAGGAAAATATCAGAAAATAAACAGAAAGGTGGATGAAAGGCGGTGGGAAATAAAACAGGGAAGAGGAACAATGAAGAAGGGGAGAAAATTTGAGTACATTTAGATCAGTGACATTAAACCTGTAATGTTGGCCTTCCAGCCCTTCACATCTTTACCACTTACTAAATTGACCACTAATATTTCCCTATAGTATACAGCAAATCTCTTAAAAATAACAATATATTTAGAAAAATATATATATATACTGTATATACAGTATTTAATATATATAAAACTCAGTAAAAAAAATATCTTTAGACTCAATTTGGACTCAACCTCTAAGGACTCCAGATTTGACTCAGACTCGAGCTCAATGACTTTGAATGACTCGACAAGTATCGACGAAGATTAATGAAAGAAAGGGAAAAAAATCCAATCCCATCCCCTTTGTTGTCCCTCATGGAATGATGCTATAGCGATGCTAGCACAAACTAAAGCAAGTGGAGCTTTTCATCATATAACATTTAAATACTAAAACGGAAAAACTAAACACATGTATGTTTGGCTCCGCATCAGCTATGCATCCTTAACTGCATTTGTTTAAAATGTTGATATGAGGATAGGATAAAATGTGTGAGGGAACATTTTTGAATTATCGCGTTTGTTGTTGGGAAGCCGGTTGGGGAGGGGAGTGTTTTTATTTTTGTTTGCATGCTGCTAGGGAGGGGAGGGGTTTATCTAGCAACTCCTACAGGTTGGGTGGCATGGCAGTTCAACGGGTGAGGGGCTGGGGGCATGTGGGGGTGCACTACATCACACGAAGTAGGTCTACTTCTTGCCAGTGACACAGCTCCCTATCAGGTGAAAAGAAGCAGCTTGTAGCGTCTCGACTCCACGTGTAGGGTGAGACAATCATGAGGGACATTGATAATGACTGAATTAGGGCTTGGATAAATTTCCCAGTTAACGCCCAGCGGTGGGTATTTTGAAAAATATTTTACCTTGCTGTGACAGTGTTAACCGGCATGGCGCCCTAAAATATTCTACGGTATTGTACCGTATATAAGACGACTTCCATTTTTCAAAATTTCTGATTTGTGGAAAAAGAACGTTGAATGTCAATGACTATAACACGACCCAGTCTGTTGATATTTCCATATTCAGGCCAATATGGGTACATTAAGCCTTATTCCTTCAAGACAGCATGTATGAGATTTGTGCAGTATACGACTCCTCACCTGCATGCATACAGTGCAGTGCTTCCTTCACCTGCCTACAGTACACAGGGTAAATCTCTGCCAACCTATACATACAGTATAGGCCTAAAGTACACTGCAGCATGCCACATTGCAACAATACCAACCTCATGAGTTGATTGTATTTGGCCAGACGTTCGGATCGACATGGAGCCCCGGTCTTGATCTGACGTGAGTGGCATAAAAAAAGACGAAGAAAGGCAACAAAAGGAAATAATATTGATACATTGATGCATAGGACTGCAAGAGAGTACAACAATGTGTCGTATTTGTTGTATTTGATGTATTTGTTTAATTGGTATTGTTATCAGGAAAAAGTGACACAGTTTCACTACATGATAATTTATTAAGCTACTACTACTACTACTGCTACTACTGCACTGCTACTACTGCTGTAAACACACAAACTATTAACGTTTACTCGACTAGATTATTTTTGTACTAATAGATTTCACTGTGTGTGCGACTGTGCGTGTGTGCGTGCGTGTCTGTTCACGTTGCTACATGTGGGTGTGTGCATATGCGTGTTTGTTTTATCTTGTCATCAGCCATGTCAATCAAAGGGCTTGTGAGTATGCGTTCGTGCGTGCGTGCGTGTGTGTCTGTTCGCGTGTTTGTGTGTGACTGTATTTGTGTGCACAATATAGTGCCTGAGTGTGTGTTGTGTTGTGTGATGTTGAGTGGCTACCTGTCCAGTACAGAGGCCAACCACCAGGTCGGCAATGAAAGTGTCCTCAGTCTCTCCTGAGCGATGACTCACCATCACCCCCCATCCATTCTCCTGAGCCAGCTTACACCTGAGACACAGCAATAATTATACTCACAGTATAAGTCATAGTGCAACGTAGAGTTCTCAACTCTGCCCGAACCCGACCAGGACCGAACCCGAACAGGCCCGACCCGACATTTAGGGCCGGTAGGGCCGAAAATCTATCCTAATATAGGGTCGGGCCCCATGAAAAAATATATATATTGAATTATTTTAATATAGTAAGAATAATAGTTATTTTCTGTATTTACCTATTATGAAGATGGTGCTGATTGCCATTTCAATTTTAATCTGTGGCGAATTCTCAAATTTTGCCCAAACCCGACAGTTTACGGTAGGGCCTAAAATGTATTCCATTTAGTAGGGCCAGGTAGGGCCTAGGGCCTGAACTGTTAGGGCGGGCCTTAATTTTCAGGCCCGTTGAGATCTTTAGTGCAACGTACATCGTTATCACACATAGCACCACACAATAGACTAATTTGGTAAGAAGTAACGGCAGTTAGGAGTCTATCTGATGTGGTTATTGTGTGCACTCGTATTATTTATTGTTGTCCTGCATTATGCAGGCATGCATTGTTGAGGGTGTACATTTAGTTTCTTTTGAGGGTGATGTATTTTACGCTGCTGTAACTACAATTTTACCCTGCTGTGTCTACAGTCATGTAACTGTATATCACGCTGCCTTTGCGGTATTAATTAAGTTTATATCTTATCTTTAATTATCTCATGTATATGCATATGCATGCACACACGCACACACAAGAAAACACAGACAACTCACGCCTTGATAGACTCAGTCACAGAGCCAATCTGATTGACTTTTAGAAGCAGGCAGTTGCAAGCCTTTTCCTCCAGGGCACGCTGTATTCTGCGTGGGTTGGTCACAGTCAGGTCATCTCCCACCACCTTTAAAATTCACATTGAGAGAGAAAGAGAGAAAGCTATCAGCTCTTTCAAGTACAACAGAAACTGTCACCAGAGGTTAATTAATAGCATTCGTTCCTCAGTGTATGAAAGAGCAACCCTAGAGTTGAGTGTCACTCATTGACTATAACGGCATAATGGCATTCATATAAAAATAATATCTCTAACTAACTATGATCATGTCATGTCTATTGATCATGACATGGCAATGATCAGAGACAATAGATAGATCCCATTGGTTTATATACGTTAACAATCTGGATTGGAACAACTAAAATCTGATAAACTTAAAGGTAATAGAGGCAACTTTAGTGTGTAAAAACACTGTGTTTGTAAACAGATTTGTTTAAAAACAGAATCTAATTCCACCTCACCTCCACTCTATTGGCTCATTATGAATCTGCTGGAGAGTGATGTGATGTGCTGTGATTGGCTAACCCCCCCCCCCCCCCCACACACATTAGCCACGCCTATTCTTATTTGTTGACGTCACGTTAACGTTCTGGATCATCTGCAGGACGAAGCAAGTGTCTTTCTGCAGGGAACCAGCTGCAGTATCAAAGTAGAAGAAAAAATGCAAAAAATATACATGTAGCTATATATCTATTTAGATTTTTGGCTAAAAAGTTGCCTATACTGTATTACATTTAATCTAACAAAATACAAAATAATGTATCTTCACAAGCTGTTCAATTCTACTCCTAATCCTACTTAACAGGACAAGTACCCGGGGGTATGTGCCAGAGCCGTTGAAAGAGAGAGTTTCCTGAGTCTCTGATCTCGCCACAATGCCGTCATGTAGTTCATGTACTGTAGGAAGCATGCTTCATAAACACTCATTAAGAGGCTTCAAAGTACTGTCTGGAACAACTGGTCACCCCCAGGGCACGCATTTACTTCTGCATTCATCTTGTTCTTGTTGTTACTTGGTGTTGTTGTTGTTGTCACTGAGTACACTAAAACAACTTCCAAATCAACTGGCAATATGCTATGGAATATTATCTACAATTACACAATGTCTACGGGAGTGTCGTAACGCTCTGCTTCAATGGCGCTGTGTTGAACCAATGTCATTCGAGGACAGGCTGAACTAAGACAGTCTGAGCCAATCAGAAGCTGTTGCTGTACAGTACCTGGATGCCCACAGAGGCAGTAAGCTGTGTCCACGCTGGCCAGTCATCCTGATCAAACGGATCCTCTATGGACACCACTGAGGGAGGGATGGAGGGAGGCAGTGTTGATTTTGACAGCAAGTTTCATAGTCATTTGAAGAGTTTTTTTTTTTTTTTTTTCACATTTTTTATTCACATTTTAGTACCTGGAATATTGTTGATTTTATAATGCTGCTTTTACACTTGCAGAGAATAGCCTGTATCTACAAGCTCACAACATGTAAAATTATATTTTCAGTATGCAAACAAGTGTAATATCACTTGTTGTGCTAATACTGGACGGAACCAGATGGAGAAGTTAGTTGAGCCCTATTTTTATTTTCGAAAGTCTTGAAAACGTTTTTTGCTAAATTAGTGCACTTTGTCCCAGACAGTTAGTTCAACCGTTGTCTGGGCACCTGGACTGCTAGTGCTAAGCCAGCCTGGCGGCATGCCGCAGGCTCAACTCCCGATCCTGCGGCCTTTGCCACGTGTCTTCCCCCCATCTCTATCCCTGTTTGTGGTCGAATTGCTGTCGGCTATCAATGAAGCCAGAAAAACGCCCCAAAACATATCTTTAAAACAAAACAATTAGTGCACTTTGCTTACATTTATATTCCAATATGAACTGTCGACATGGAGCCTTAATGGTTCCTAATGGCTAAGGCTATAGGTCTCCAACAATTAATAAAACATTAATTGCATACCCCTTGTACAGTATCATGTAAGACATGTGCGCATGCATGCAGGTGTGTGTGTGTGTGTGTGTGTGTGTGTGTGTGTGTGTGTGTGTGTGTGTGTGTGTGTGTGTGTGTGTGTGTGTGTGTGTGTGTGCGTGTGTGTGTGTGTGTGTGTGTGTGTGTGTGTGTGTGTGTCTGCACTCTGGCACACTGTGGTATAATTTATTGTACTCTTTCATTATTTACCCTCCTGACCAGAAGGCTAATGGGGCTGAAAGGCCAGCGCCAGTCCCTCATAAAGCCTTACACGCCCACACACTCTCACACACACACACATAGGCGTCTCACACACACACACACACACACACACACACACACACACACACACACACACACACACACACACACACACACACACACACACACACACACACACACACACACACTCAGACCATTGATGGGTTAAAGAGCGTTATCTGAGTGGTTCTCATCTTGCCAAATGTGCACTGTAGCGCATAATTAAAACGTCTTTAACAGCACCCGAGTGTCAGCAAGAGAGAGAGACTTGAAGTCATCTCTCTCACTCCCTCATTCTCCCTCTTTCTCCTCCTCTATAAGAAGTGAAATATGAAAGATGGGCTGATGTGTCCATTTACAGCCAGTAATTGAGACCACCATTAACACTGACACTTTGAGTCAAGAACCTGCCCCCAAGGGACATATGTGTGTGTGTGTGTGTGTGTGTGTGTGTGTGTGTGTGTGTGTGTGTGTGTGTGTGTGTGTGTGTGTGTGTGTGTGTGTGTGTGTGTGTGCGCGTGCGCATGTGTGTAGGTCCTTAACAACTCTGCTTGGCTGTATATTCTTTTCCTTTATGCTTTTGTTATCATCTATGTGTGCAATTAAATGACCTTTATGTCTCCATAAAGTAAGAAAAGAGAACAGAATAGAAGAACTCCCCTATAGAGCAGTGGTTTTCAACCATTTTGACACCAGGGCCCACTATTTATTCAGAAATTGAGCCACGGACCACCATTTGATGACATTTTAGCCCCACAGACCTCAAAACTAAAGATTTATTTTGCTTTTGTTCACAATACCAGGCTGGATTTTGGAAACAAAAAGGGCAAGCAAACATAGATCAGACATTCTCCAATTGTGTAGACTTGGGTAAATTCATGAATATTTGAACTCTTGAGAGCGTAAACATGAAACCAAATGGAACCGTTGAGAGTGTAATCATTTGAACTGTAAACATTTGAACTCAAGAGTTCAAATTTAGTTTCATTTTCACGCTCTCAAAGAGTTACATTACATCTGGTTAACCAACTTTCCATCATTTAGCTGGAACCCTCTCAAGGACCACTGGTGGTCCCCGGATCACTGGTTTAAAACCACCGCTACAGAGAACACCCCCTACAGTATATTGTACAGCTGCTCTCACCAGGGTAGTTGTTGACAAAGCCCTGGTAGATGGCAGACAGCTCCTGGGCACTGATGTGACGGGCAGCGTTGGGCACCGACTTGAAGTCCAGGTCATACTTCCCTTCGATGAAGAACTCGGAGGCAGCGACGTCCATTCCTATCACCACCTTGTCTGTAAAGCCTGCTAGGTCTATGGCCGTCTTTATTAGCTCCAGGGCTATAGGTCACAGGCCAGATATATAGCAGAAGGAAAAAAAAGACAGCTTTATTGTTACTTATTGTTAAGGCAATTAAAATCTATTACCTACACCGCACATGGCTCTCAACTAACTATAAATTCAGATATATAGGCCCTGTGGAGGACAATGTTTCAGAGGAGATTTTCAGAAATGTGCAAGTTGGCACTCTACTGAGATCAGTTCTAGTTATTATTATTACAATAGATAGGTGTCTTATAATAAATATACATAACATCACATAGGCCTACTCTATATGTGAGACATTATGCCTTTCATGAAGAGATGAATACATCCTCCTGTTAGCTCAGAGAAAACACCATCTAATGCCAATATTATGATAATAGCTAGTTATTAGATGACCAGCCACAGAAACAAACAGGTGTGGTTAATTCTTCTTCATGGGTGGGAAACGGGGATAGGTGGGGCGTTTTGTGTCTTACTGCTGTACCTTCACTGTTCTCCAGTATGTTGGGGGCGAATCCCCCTTCGTCTCCAACATTGGTAGCATCCTGGCCGTACTTCTCCTTGATCACTCCTCTCAGTGTTTGGTACAGCTCCGCCCCCACGCGCAGAGCGTCGCGGAAGGACTCCGCCCCTACAGGAAGTACCATGAACTCCTGCATGGCCAGTTTGTTCCCCGCATGGGAGCCGCCGTTAATCACGTTGAAAGCCTGAGGGAGGTAAACGAAGGGAATCTCTGTTAAGGCTATCAACTTGAACCCCTAGCAGCATCCTTACTCTGGGCCGGGGACACATGAATAGCCGACCTGGCAAAGAGATTTGATGTGGAGTGAAGAAAACAGCGAGAGAGAGTTTGATGAGGTCTTGTGACCTTCAACTGTACTGTATGGAAATGGCCAGTCCATCCGGAAAAGGCCGGATGGACTGTCTTAAATATGTATTCTTTTTTACAAAAATGGAGATTTATTCTTTTATTATTATCATAGTCCCACTAGACCGAGGAAATGATATCTGGTCACAGAAGATCACAGAATCTACTGAATGTGACAAATCGAGCCAATGACACACCAGTGCATTGTCCATAGGCCTAATAGTCAATAAAATAGATAAACAAATAAAATAAAACACCATATTCTTTTGTGAAGACAAAACATATACATATACTTTCAAAATTGCTAAAATCCCTAAAATGAAAGAAAACAGCAAATGAAAAATAATTAACACCCGCCCTTTAATTTGTCTAATGACAACATAAAACCTGAACCTGATAAAAAAAAAATGAATAGCAGATCTACAAGCTCTCTACAAGTTTGATGGCCAGAGCTAAAGACTGTGATGATGATTCATGTGAACCCAATTGTGAAAAATAAAGAAACACAGACTCACAGGCACAGGAAGGACCAGCTCTGTGTTTCCTGCCAAGTCAGCAATGTGACGATATAAAGGAACACCTTTCTCTTCTGCTCCTGCTTTACAAATGGCCAGTGATACACCAAGGACAGCGTTGGCCCCAAACTTTGCTGTAGAATGTACATAATAGACACATGTGTTGTTTGAATGCTAGTTAATCCTAATACTTCTACAAATGTACATTGGCAACGCCACAATCTTTAACTGATACACAGCATGTTAGTTAACTACGGGGCAATTTAGAATGCACATGACACAGAAATCAAATCACGTGGATCTTGTGGATCCACATGGGAACAGCGTGGCTCCAAATGCGATTGTCTGACATCATGTGGCCAATCAGTCATCTCTGCCAGTCGCCTATTGTATGTCATTTATATCACGCACGAATCCACTTCGGCCTTAGCCCATCTGAGCCCCATTCACTTTCATTATAAAAGCAAAGAAATGGGACACTTATTGGTTTGCATTGGTCTAGCTCTAGCGACTTGCAAGATTATTTCCGGACACATTCCTGCAGAGCCGCGGTATGAAAGAATTGGCAGAAATTGCGTGGGGGGAAAGTGTCATTGTAGTTATACATTATGACAGTGATATGGACTGTATTTTCTAAATTGGAAGTATTGGTAAAGTGACTAGTAAGATTCTATTTTTGTAATACGTACATTTGTTCTCAGTGCCGTCCATTTCAATCATCATGTTGTCCAGTTTCTCCTGTTCCACCACACTTATCCCCTGTAAGAAAAAAATGACATACTCTATTTCACAGGGCTAATAAGCAACCTTCTGTCCTATCATCCTATCATACTTAACCTAAAATTAGACAACCCTGTACCATCTCATCCTTCTCATGTCCTCTGCTTTCTAGGAGCCTTGTGGCCCATTTCCTAAAGCTATGAGAAAGGTATGTGTGCCTTTACTTCTCTCCATAGAGACAAAATGTAAATGTTACACTTAATTCCCAGTACTGCCGTCACATGCTCGGGTGTACCAGAAATGTGTATACATAAATACAATAATGTGCCGCTTGTCCACAATGTGAAATTTGATGAAGGTTGAGACACAGGATGTCATCATATAGTATAACATATCCCATCGGTGTCATGTTGTCTGCGGCTTGTAAATCTAAACTTTAAGCAGGTTTCTGCAGAGACACAGTTGAGCAAGGACAGTGAAGAGGATGGTAGCATATTGCTTGATTTTGGAAGTTGTGTCCAAATCAGGGTTGTTGAGATTATGCATTCAAACTCCAACGCACCACTTCCCTGTTTCGGTTCTTTCATGACATCCTAAACTCATGGCACACCACCATAGTTTGACCAATATCATAGTATGATGAAATGTAACCCATGACCTGTGAACACAGGTCCCCTACACAAGTGTGACATTTTTACGGTTGACTTATTACAGAAGGTTTGTATGTCCAGATCATATGGTATGATTTGTTGTCAAATCAGCAGTGGTACTACAGTATGTGACCAAGTGATCTAAAATTCTCAATAAACAAGCAGGTAGGCTATACACAAACTACAACCACGGCAGTTGTGTCGGTTATATTAAAATGGCCAAAACATTGTTTTATCCAGTAAAAAAAGGTTAATATGCATTGCGACTTTAAAATAAGCTAATAAATGCGGTTGATCTATGCTCATGAAAGCCAACTTACCGACTGGATGAGGGCTGGACCAATGGTGTCATTGATGTGACCAACAGCCTTCAGCACACCTTGAGAGGCAGGCAGGGGTAAAGGCATGTCAGAACTGCCATCCCACATTATATAATGTCTCGAAATCCCACACAACAGATAGAGTGCAAAACCATGTTAGAGGCACTGACCTTTGCCCTTGTAGCGGTGCTTGTCTCCATCTCTGAGCTCCAGGGCTTCATAGATACCAGTGGATGCACCGCTGGGCACTGCTGCCCTGAAAACGCCTGCAGACGGACAGGAGGTCCAGTGGAGCAAAAATAGAAAATCTAAAGCATTCTTCAAAGCATTTCCATCACTTGACACTACCAAAGGTTAAGGTGCCGTTGTAATCTGTAAATTCAACTAATCTGTAAGTATATGATGTATTGCAATGTTTTACTTAAGGTAAAATCGTTCTGCATTAAGAGCATCTGCTTGATGCCTAAATTGTAAATTGGTCCACGTGTCAGAGAAGCCATATCATTTGGGAAAGGTTGAATAATGAAGTTAATAATTAACATGTCACTAAAATGAAAATGAGCCAGAACGACTAATAAACCATTTTGGAATCTGGACACCACAGCCCTGCTTGAAAACCTTGAAAGCGCCCACTCATCTGACCAGTAACCACTTAACACAGTGTATTTAGTGGAACAGTGGAACCCAATGCCAATTAGCCTGGCTAAAGCCAGACCGAATCAGCTGTTGGCAAAACATTGCCTGTCAGCAGATAGGTCTGTAATAGTTCAATTGTATGGCAATTTCCAACTCTAGAAAATCGAGGGGGCCAATCTGGAGTAGGAAATGGGCGTACAATTCAGCTATTCCAGACCTGCCTGCTGACAGGCAATTTTATTGCCAACAGCTGAAACGGTCCGGCTTTAGCCAGGCGAAATGCCAATGCCATATTCATGAGGAAAATAGAAGCGTTCCATAACCAATGCCTCCGACACATAATAAAAACTCCAATAATCATCTGTACAAACAAACAGGGAGGCTGTGCATCAGTCACCAAGGATATTTATTTCCTACAGATGGTTAGGAGATGTGCTACGGATGGTGCAGGTCCCAAAATTAACCAAATGAGGGGCATAGACACCACCGTGCAAGTGTAGCAGGTGGCTACAGCCTCTGTCGTGATGGCCTCCAAAGTCTAGTATCTGCCCCTGGACCAAGGGGATGACGCTTTGGTCTAGTGGTTAAGATGTTGGACTTTCACGTGGGAGACCCGGGTTCGAATTCCAGGCGTTACACAGGCAAAAGAAACCCTGCAAGCCCCCAAACCACCTGGTGCAGAACTGTGGCACAGGAGGTGGAACAGATGAACATGTCGTGGGGAGAGGCGCATCATGCTGCTAGGGATCAGACGCCATGAGAGAGCGTTCACTGAACCATTATGTAACACACCACCATCATGATGAGGACGCTCTTGAGTTGAGAGTTAATGATGCATTTTCAATCAATCGATCTTTCTAGTGTGGCCCTCACAGCCGGGCCACTTGCAGGATACTGTTTCCCACAGGTTAACTACTGGTCTGATGTAAAAGGAACAATTTAAATTGGACCTTACCTTTGCTTGTATGCAGGTCGACCTCCACAGTAGGGTTTCCCCTGGAGTCCAGGATCTCCCTGGCAACAATGTTGACTATAGACATTCTGTCAGAGACACATCAATAGGGCCTCATTGAAAGAAAGTATAAATATGTAGCCTATGTCACTCACAGCAGCACAAAGATATATAGGTATTTTTTTACCAGCATACATGTAGGGTATGGCTATTACGACACATTACTGCATTACACACACACACACACACACACACACACACACACACACACACACACACACACACACACACACACACACACACACACACACACACACACACACACACTGTGTGTGCGTGTGTGTGTGTGTGTGTGTGTGTGTGTGTGTGTGTGTGTGTGTGTGTGTGTGTGTGTGTGTGACTCATGATCGTGACATGTTTACTTGTGTGTGTGTGATGAGAGAGAGAGAGAGAGAGAGAGAGAGAGAGAGAGAGAGAGAGAGAGAGAGAGAGAGAGAGAGAGAGAGAGAGAGAGAGAGAGAGAGAGAGAGAGAGAGCATAGCAGAACATAAGGATGGTCAAAATGCGAGTGACAAAAACATGCTGGAGAGGGGTCAAGGACAGGTAAAAAAAATACCTCTAAATGTCAAGCAGGCTATTAAAATGTTTACTGTTGTGACTGACAGTTGACGTAACAGCACGCGTATTAGCGTATTACTAAATAAATTATTTCAGTGAAGACTTCATCCCTGAGCTCTCCAGTCCAATCAATGCACAATTAAGCCCTGGAATGTGATGACTGTAATCGCCTACTACAGTATACTATAGCCTCCCCTACTCTCACGCATCAACCATCTATGCTTCGGAATTAAACGCCGTGGCACTGATCATATAGGCTACGTTGCACGGATACTGACTTCAGCTGCTGCTAATGAATACACACACACAATGACATTACATGAATGTCCTGTCATCCAGCTCCATTCAAACACATTTTAATGTTAATACCTGGCCGTGCGTCCTAAACGACTGCTTTGATTTAAAAGGGAGAACATGAAAAATGCTCCAGCGCAGAGGTTGGAGAAATGACGGGAGATGAGAGGAGCTGAATGGATGAAGGTGCCCTATCTATCGGGGAAAAAAGGAATGATGGAATGATTATAGAAATCAATTGATCTTATTCATCGTTTACCTGCAGCCCTCTAGTAGTGTGAAGCCCCAGTAGAATGAAGTGATTCAGAGCGAATGAGAGGAGAGGGAGAGAGAGAGCAGAAGATAGAGGGAAGGAGATGAGAGGAGGGAGGAGATTGGCTCGCAGCAGGGGTCAATATGTGCGAGCGGTGCGACAGACTGGGGAGGGCAGGGGCGTGCAGAGAGTGGTGAGTGGGGGCAGGGGCTGGAAATCGCATAAAAGAGGATTTTAAAAATAGCGATTCTACAAAGAATTTCAAAAAGTGCAGGCACTGGGGCCAAACCTCTGTGAAATGATCGGCCACAAACTATACTAATTTGAATTATCTTTTAAGTCGTCAAAGCATTTTTAGTGCATCATAGGATGAATAGCAAGCTAGTTCTCAACTTTTAATACTGTACTTAACATGTTTTAACTTGTGTAAAAACTGGAACAGCACTTGTTAGAGTGCAAACTTGCATGTTGAACACAAGTAGGCCATGTAGGTGAGCGGAGCGAGCCAATACTCATGACATTAGTGACTTACATCACCATTACGTCATCAACTACACTGGCCAATCGGAGTAGGGATGGTCGACGATCCCTCACCGAACGCTTAACCTGTGCCTGCTCCTCTCTCACAAGTAGCCTAAATAAACATGTGGCGACCGTTTAGGGCAGAGTGTTCTGCAGTCTGCACAATCGGGCCAAGTGTTCTTTGCGATCAGGGCCGAGAATTCCGGTTAGATGTGAAGACATGGATTTTAAAACATTTTTATGTAGTAAATAGGTGCATTTGTTGTCTGGACGGTTGGCACAGGTAAAGGGCAGGGGCTGAAGCCCCCTTTGATGTCTATGTGTGCATGTCCCTGCGAGGGAGGATGAACTGAACAATGAGTCACTGAAGACGCAGAGAAGTAGGGTTGGCCAGGCAGTGAGAAGAGGTCAAGGAGAGAAAAACATACCTGATAGAGGACAAATCAGTGGGGTCAAAACAGAGGTACTGTAATTAATTCTTCCAGCGATGCAATGTCTGTCAGCAAGATGTCAGACAGAACACAGAACATAGGCCGTGTCCCCCAAATCCCCCGTGTTTTTCCAACCACTTATGTCATCAGACCATACTGCACAACAAGACCCCCAGGGGTGGCAATGAATGACCAGCCATGGCTGGCTGCCACCAGCATTACCTATTCATGTATTCATGCTGTTTGCTGAGACAATATTTTCACAGATGTCATACTATGTAGACTACAGTGCATGTTGGAGAAGCATACGTCATAATTTATTTAAAAGGGAACCTAGTTTGGGGACTTCATCACTACTGTTGCTGTCAGAAACCTTGTACTGTATCTATTTAAACCTTTTGTAAATTCACAGATCTTACCACCTGTGATCTACAAGCACAACTAGCTTGTAGATTATTACCATTATTATTTTTCTTTTAATAATACAATTATTTTGGACATACAAGGTTGGTGTGCAAGGTTTCCACTCAACAGGAACGATATGGCCATATGGGACATGCCAGGGAACCAATGCAGAAGGACAGACGAGAGCTGGGAGATGACAGCAGCCAGCAAAGGCTGCTGGACAGAGGGGGAATAAAATGACAACGGATGCAAGAGTACTGGAGAGACGTGATGGATGTGTCCAGGCATGTGAGGGGGAGTGATTTTGATTGGCTGATCCACTAGTGAGTTCCATCTGGATGTCACGACCATCTGCAGATATTCTGACACAGTGGAGTGCGCACGCACACACGCACGCACACATACACACGCACACACACTTGTGCATCCGAGTGAACAACATGAAACATGAGTCAGAATGGGCATTGCCTTCAGTGATTCCTTCCTACCACTAAAAATGTTATTTGAAAATGTTCGATAACATGATTATCAATGTCCTTAAATAAAGAAGACTGTATATCTAATATAAAAAGGGGTGGGGGGGGCAATATCACATAATCCCCAAAACATGCTTTCAGAAAAGTGAAAATAATTCACAGCTCAGCTTGCAATTATCTACCAATGTTTTAAT
The DNA here is from genome assembly GCA_039105355.1 of Benthosema pterotum. NCBI lineage: Eukaryota > Metazoa > Chordata > Actinopteri > Myctophiformes > Myctophidae > Benthosema > Benthosema pterotum. The sequence goes on along the minus strand of CM076967.1, from coordinate 14,403,344 downwards.
GGTTTTCTAATCAGTTTAATTAGTCAACAGTATACAATTCAATCCACAGACACACTAGTGCCTTCACAAAACATAAAATGGACTGTACAGCAGCTGTATGTACTGTAGTGTGGCAATGTCTTTATACTTTTATAGTGCAGTGAGGCAAATGAAAAAATAATAAACAAAAAAACGCATGTCAAGTTCTGAGAATGTGTCTATATACAGTGTGTGTGTGTGTGTGTGTGTGTGTGTGTGTGTGTGTGTGTGTGTGTGTGTGTGTGTGTGTGTGTGTGTAAGGAAGCACACTGTGTGTGTTGACACTGACCGCATAAGTAAATGCAACTACTAAGTGTTTTGTGTGTGTGTGTGTGTGTGTGTGTGTGTGTGTGTGTGTGTGTGTGTGTGTGTGTGTGTGTGTGTTAAATGTATAGTTTATATATAGACAGTCCAGTCATATCAAACATCTATGATGGCCGGTCACACTGACTGGCTTCCCTCTTCATCTTGGTTCACAGCATCGGGAAATATCTCCATCCATTCCGTCCTTCTGCTCCCCTCCTCATGCTTGGCCCCTGGTGGGACATTCACAGGGTTGATTTAACAATTAGTCCCTCCCCAACCCGTCCTTATGCAATAGTAGTAGTAGCGACAAGACAGGGCAAGCTGTCTTCATATAAGTAACCGATCATTTCAGTAGAAGCAGCATCAAACTGTCGTCTAAATGTAGTCAACAAGGTCTGCAGTAGGGTATGCGCTGGACAGATTTGCATGAGATTATTTAAATAAACTTGAAATATGAGGAAATGATAGATCAACTGTCATGTTGCATGCTAAGTCTGCGGTTATCATTAGCATTATTGCCATCAGCAGGTGTGTACGTGTTCAACAACACAGCAATGCAAAATAACATACAGCTAGGAGATGGTAAAAACTTGAATAGCATATTAGCAACAGTTGGTAAACTAGCATTGGACAATCACTTTTTGGGGTGGGATTTAGCAAAAGGCTAATTATGATGCCCAGGATGTGTCCAGTGACCACATATCTTCAATAACCTGCGTGGACATTTTTAGGTCTTTTTAATTATATAAAACCTGAGCGTTAAAATCCATATTTTGACAGCGGCCCTTGCTAGGGAATAGGTTTTGCTCTTAGTCTTCCCATCCCAGAGCCGTTTTGCTGTGCATGAAGGCATACACTGGTAATCCTCTGTATTTATGCTGAATATACGTGTCATTCTGATTATAACCACGGATGCCGATGTTCTGTCTAAATGAGTTGCCTAATGAAATTAACGCTTTAGGCTGGTAAATCAAGCTCAAGACCTGATCTCAACAACCTTTGCTTACTGTATATTTATCAATAAAAAAAGCCTCCCCAGAAATATCCAAAGCAAAATTCACATTCTAAAGAAAGATCAGACTTATTAGAGGAAGGAAGTCAGGGAAGATTTTACGTTCACCTCACTGGCGTGCACAGAGAGTTTCAAGGGCAGGTGCTCAAATGTAACCAGGAGAGCACTCTAGCTCTCCTGGTTAAAAACGCATAGAAAACAGCATTTCAGCATCTTTTTGCTCTTTTAAAAAGGACATGTTGGTCCAGAGAGGGCCACTAGGGGTGCTCAAACCCCCCTTGACGTCTATGTATGCACTCACGATTTTGGGGGGAAATGGAAGCTTGCCATCTGCTTGGCACCCTAGCTATTCGGAAAGATTCCCAAGTAACCCACTAGGCCAAGCAACATTCATAGCACAATAATTGTCATTAAGAACGATACGTTCTCTCTAAAAGAATTAGTGGTAGAGAAAAGGTAAGGTATCGCGTAAAAGCATTTATTGCTATGTGATTACCTAAAATGAAAGTAGTTACGGAAACCAACATACGACTGAATACCAGGAGAACAAAGATAACTTAATAATTAACTTTATAGACAACATTATTTTGTTTGTTTCGAAGTTTTAAATCTTTGTTCTTTGAAAATCGAGGATTTTCAAACTTGCCAATGTGGAATTATAATTCTGAACAAACAAAAACCACATACATGTGCTTATGTCGTCGTCCTACCTCTCACCAATCGTAGCGGGGACGAGTGGGGGGTGGAGGGTGGTGCCGGGGAGACTCGTGTCGGTGGGCTGACGGGGAGACGGAGCTGGGAGGGGCAGTGAGGGCCAGCTGCTGCCCCCCTGCCCGTCGGTCGCGGCCGTAGTCCAGACCTCGGGCGTTGGGGGGAGGGTACCTCCCCACCTCCCGCCTCCACTCTTCATCGAAAGCAGCGGCTTCAGCTGGGAGGAATGATGACAGGTCAAAGGTCAGACAGCTGAGCTAGCCAGTGGCTAGGTTATAATAAACTCTATGACTCTGCCCTTAGTGCTGTTTTTTCCGTCCTATATGACAACATTCGAAACATGAATTCCGGTTCAAACCGCAATATGCACAAGCGAAGAACGCGCTTGGGCCTGCTCATGGGAGAGCCAGCGAAATCCAAAAGCGACCTCGCCCGCGGGCGCCCGGTTTCAAAATCGGGCGCCCGCTTTCACAAAAACGGGCGCCCGGTTTCACAAAAACGGGCGCCCGTTTCACAAAAACGGGCGCCCGTTTTCAAAAGCGGGCGCCCGTTTTCACAAACTAGGCTATGCCTAAACCTAACTCTAACCCTAAACTTAACCTCAGCAAACCTATGCCTAAACCTAACCTAACCCTAACCATAACCTTTTGAAAAGGGCGCCCGTTTGTGAAAACGGGCGCCCGTTTTTGTGAAAACGGGCGCCCGTTTTCACAAAAACGGGCGCCCGTTTTCAAAAGCGGGCGCCCGCGGGCGAGGTCGCTTTTGGATTTCGCCCCTGCTGGCTCATGGAGTTCAACAGGACTGTGAGCCTAATTTGGGGTGGCAGTGACTCAGTCTGTACAATGGCTACTTAAACCGGGATGGTCAAAGTTATGATCAAAGCGTCCGTGGACAAGACACTGACACCGACATTGACAACATCTCCCAAATAGCAGGTTGGCACCATTGGCATGTGAATGTGTGTTTGAATGGGTAAATGTATACAGCATGACATGGTAAAAGGGCTTTGATTAAAGCTGCTTATATGAATGCACCATTTACCATTTGTAACAACACGCATGCCCAGACGTAGGTTTGGCCAAGCATACTTTCATCTTCTACGTTATATTTCGAAATGGTAAACGCAGTTCATTTTTACAGTATATCAAGATTTTTACAGTATATCATTTTTTTTACTCACTCTCCTCCAGGTTAATGTAGTCCTGACGTTCCTCCCTGTCGCCGGTGCGGCGGTTCCGTGCACGCTCCATGACATGACCACGCTCACCGATGTGGTGGCCAATGGCTAGGCGTTCCACGCCGCTCTCACTGTCACGCATCGACTGGCGAGTCTCACGGATCTGGGGAGAGATGGACAGATAAGACGAGACAGGTACTTCCATATATGTATACATGAGTAAGTTATAAAATGTGTTCATTTCATACTACAGCCACCAGTGTTTGAACTATTGCCATCTACAGACGAGCAGGAGGAAATTCTTCTCACCCCACCAGGTGCTGTTCTCATTTCACTGGTCTGCTGGTAGACTTTAGGAGCACCAGCGTCTAGGGAGGAATAGGAGATCACTGTGGACGAGGAGTACGTCTGACAATTTGGCGAGCCGCCGGACATTCTTTCCTGGAAGAGGACAGGCCGTTAAGTCACACTGTGAGACAATGCTGTGTGCTGGTAGTTAAGTAAGAAGAATTATTTTCTCATTCATTGGAAGCTGGTTGGTTTAACTGTAGCCTGGTCTCTGGTCTAGAGGAGCAGGGAGAATATTGGTTCACCAATCAGAGCCTCGCCCCCTCCACCACTCTTCTCTCTTGTAGAAATCAGCAGAGAAAAGGGACATCCCTCTGCACTGTAGTTTAATACCACTCCTACTCTCCTAAACCAGGGAAGGTGTCACATTCGCCTAGACTTTTTATTTTTATTTTAAACAAACGCCAAAGAAAATACCGTAAAAGCCTGGGTAGCGAGGAGGCCCTGGGATTTCATCCTTTTAGGGGAAAGGCCACTTGGCCTTTAGTTTGGTTAACTTTTCGAGGGCATGAAGGCTGTCACGGCATGAAGGCTGTCAATTTGTTTACAGATCCTGTCAAGCATCTATTTTGATGTCTGTGTGTGCACGACACTGCACGTCCCTGGCACTCAGGCAGGCAGAGCTGAGTGAGGCAGTTTAGTTATTCCAGTGTCGCGAGGCAAATATAACTAATCTACAAGCTCTACCAGCTTAAAGTTTAGATCGCCAATGGTATAGTTTTTGTTCAGTGTCGCTCTTTCAGTGTGTCCAATCATAACATGTAGCTTTCGTAGTGCAGAGAACTACTCACCATGTTTTCCATCATTCCTCCCATCATGCCGAACATGTCCATAAACCCTCCACCCTGTGAAAATGGGAAAAACCTTTGATATGAAATTCTCCACCAATGCAACAGCAGCTAGTACTCTTCCAGCTACTGATCTTTACAACATGTAGTTCTGTAAACAAGGATGCAAAATCTCAAACGTGTGTCTACTCACCATTCCCATCATTCCAAAAGGAGCCAAGGCACCAGCCTAATGAGAAAAACACACAATAAACAATAGAATATATTGCATTAGTGGTTCCCAAGCCTTTTCATGTCAAGGACCCCTAAATCGACATTTATTACTCTGAGTTCTGGCAGTGATTCTCAACCATTTTCATTTCAAGCACCCCCTGGTTTGACCTGCAACGACCAGCTACAGCCCCCTAATTTACTGGCATTTTTATCTCTGGGGCCCCAATTAATATACAGTAGTAAAGTCTTGATTTAACCCCTATTGGGAGAAAAATACAACATGTGCAAACACAGCAGCAAGATTTGTGAATTGTTGTTACAAAAGAAGATTTGCCAACAGAATACAACCACCCTAAGGACTACCATCTGTATTATCTGGACCTTGCCCAATGACCATATAAACAGAGCTGCTACATTTAAACAGACCTTTCTTAAATTTGAGCCTTTCTGTATACAAAAAGGCTGCAAATGTTCTTTTTAAACTGCTCTATGCCCTGTTATAACATATATAAATGTGACATAACACTAACAGTTTAGAAAATGCTGTAGCCCCCAACTGTCATTCACCTTCAACTGTTTTTTATTGTATTGAATTTGTGACACTTGCTTTGGCAATGTAAACATTTGTTTTCTCATGCTAGTAAAGCTCCTCTGAATTTGAATAGTGTACAACAAATCAAACGGACCCTTTACCGTCATTTCTATTTCACCAGTACAGACACAACCTGGGAAATGAACACACACACACACACACACACACACACACACACACACACACACACACACACACACACACACACACACACACACACACACACACACACACACACACACACACACACACACACACACACACACACACCTGTAGCTGAGGACGAGGGGGTTGGATCTGCGGTGCAAGTTGGTACGGTTCAAAGCCGAACGACCCAAACAGGCTCCTCATCTGCTGCCTATGGGTGGCAAAGGGATCCCTGGAAGAAATAACATGGACGTTCAGCCATACTGTAGTCTGTACCTGCCTCTGAAAAGAAGAAAACAAACTCCCTCTATGCAGGCAAACAAAAACACTGGAGGGGCCAAGGCGAGGGAAGCTGACATTACTAGCTTTAGCAAAGAAAGAGATACCTTGCCAGGGTAGTCTGGGTGACACCCGTTGATTCTTAAACAACTAAAAATGATGGTCTAAATCAGTGGTTTTCAACCTTTTAGATACCAAGGCCCACTATTTATTCAGAATTTGAGCCACAGAATACCGTTTTATGACATTTTAGCTCCACAGATCCCAAAACTAAAGATTTATTTTTGGCTTTTGTCCACAAGTCCAGGCTGGATTTGGGAAACAAGGGTTAGGGAAAACAAAATGACCATTAATCTTCTACATTTTCTAGTAGTGTATACTTGGGTTAATTCACATGATTAATATTCTAACTCTTGAGAGTGTAAAATGAAACCAAATGGTTTCAATTTACACTCTTAAAGAGTTACACCTGGTTAACCAACTTTTCATCATTTAGCCGGGGAGCACCTAGCCTCGACACCCAGCCTTTCATTTTCGTTCGTGTTGCGCAAAAACGGAAAAGGGAGCGCCTGAAACTCTCTCTAGGACCACTGGTGATCCCCAGACCACTGGCTGAAAAACACTGGTTTAATACTTCCTTAAAGTCAACAAAGTCCACTCCCACAACACCAGAGGGAGTATAACAAAACCATGTGCAACCCACATTAGGCACAGACAAGGGACTAAATTATTTTTGCCCCTATGCCACCAAAACATGAAACGTCCTACCAACAGCAATCAAGACATGCAAGTCCCTTGACTTCTTCGAAACCACTCTCAAAGGGCAGCTGCAATTTGAAACTGGCCTCCATAAAATCTGATTCCCTCAGCCACTCCCACTCCCTCTTCGCTTTTCCTTTTAAATCCACTATGATTTCCTGCTTTTGCCTATATGGAAGTGAACGTGTCTACATCTATAAATGTGTTGATGAAATTAACATATATTGTAAATGTAAACAATACTTATGTTTACATATATTGTAAACAAAACTACAAATGCTTTTATGGTGTCGTCCCACTTACAGTTAGCAGTCTTTCTATTGAGTTGTGCTTGATTTGACATGTACTGCAATTCTACAAACTGCCCATACAATTTTCAATCAATCAATAAAAAAATCACATGTTGAATAACACCGTTATTAAAGCCTATACATAAGCTTCATAACAACAACAGGCCATTTCATCTCTGATCCCAGAGCCATAGCGTTCTGCACTGCACTAAATAACGGATCTGGTTAAAGAACGGTATTTAAAGCCCGAACGGCGATCAGACATCAGCCGACTATTCCCCTGTCTAATAAACCAGTAGTTTTCAACCAGTGTTCCGTGGAAACACAAGCCAGAGGGTTCCAGGTGGTCGCCAGCTAAATGACGGAAAGTTGCAACCAGATGTAACTCTTTTAGAGCGTAAAAATGAAACGAAATGGGTCCATTTGCTTTCATGTTTACACTCTCAGGAGTTAAAATATTCATCATCTGAATTGGCCCTATAGTGTACACAACTAGAGAATGTAGAAGATTAATGATCATTTTGATCTGTATGTTTGACTGTTTTGTTTCCTCCGAAATCCAGCCTGGTATCGCTAAAATGTCATCAAATGGTGGTCCGTGGCTCAAATGCTGAATAACTAGTGGGCCCTGGTATCAAAAAGGTTGAAAACCCACTGAATTAAACGGTCATGTTTTTGTTGATGCCAGCTATAATAAACTGCCAATCCAATATGGTGGACTATGACAGCCAGGCCTAAAAAAGCTCTGCTATACCTGCCTCAGGACACAATTACACAACCTATATAACGGCAAGCGATATCACCATGTAGTTAAGATTTCTCTCGCTCATAAAGGGTAACGAGAGAAAAGACGGTGTCAACGTTTAATAACGTGCAATTGTAATGTTGATACTCACATCATGAAGGGACTGTCATCAACGTCATTCAAGTATCGAAACATTTTTTTAGGGTAAATCGGCTAGCTGATGCTAGCCAGCTAGCTAGATAAATAATCGGGTCTTCAAGCCCTTGGCTGTGAAATTGTGTGTGGGGAAAAACCGAAATGCTTTTGTCAGGCTGCGGTGATCCGTCCCGGGAGGAAAAATGCCAATAAAAGAAAGCTTATCAAGTCGATGTGTAGTTTGTTTGGGTTTTGGTCGTTCCCCTGGATGGCAAGTTATTTACCAATTATACCTGCATCAGACATGAAAACGGAAGTCAATGTGACAAAAGAAACAGAGAGCCATTGCGTTTTGTCAATGGAGCTCTAGAAGGAGCTGTTTGGGCTTCCTCCTTCTCTGCTGTTTTCAAAATAAAAGTGTTGAGAGGGCCCTTTTTGATACCAGGTTCCATTATTTATTCAGAATTTGAGCCACGGATCACCATTTGATGCAATTTACCCCCACAGACCCCCAAATTAAAGATTTCTTTTGGTTTTGTTTGTCCATCACAATACCAGGCAGGCTGGGTTTCAGCAAACACAGATCAAAATGGCCATTCTTTTAATGTGTAGACTTCTTAGTTAAGTTGTGCTGATGATGAATATTTTAGTCTAATTAAACCAGTGGTTTTCAACCAGTGAGAGGGTTTCAGGTGGTCCCCAGCTAAATGATGGAAAGTTGTTTAACCATGTAACCATGTAACTCTTTGAGAGAGCGTAAAATGAAACCAAATGTTTCTTGTTTACACTCTTTAAATTCATTTCTCCCCTATTTCAACGCGGTCGAGCGCTGCAGTTTCTGCCCCCTCATTGAGGGGCCCTCAATGTCGCAACTCTTTTATGGCTCGGAGATGACGAGTGATGGGCGTGGATCCGCTGAAAAATCCCCATTTTACGATAATATTTGTATCAATATTTCTTACTAGAATGAAGCCATCCAGCATCCGATTCCGTGGAATGATAACGGAAACCGCTAAAGCATAGGCCGGTATTTATTGAATATGCTATATCATGAAATTAAATATTCTATTCACTTATTTCACTGCACTTGATTTACAAAATCAAAAGTTTAAATGAGCATTCAGTGATCTGGGTAATTTGGAAGAAGGGAAACAAACAAAGTAAACAAACAAACAAACAAACAAACAGACAAACAATAAGCCCCCGTAACAAGATACGCACATGTACATCCCAACAGCACGTGCACCAATGCCCGCTATCGGTCCTGATTGGAGGAAGTCCCCTCTATCCTGATTGCATGAAGGCAATAAATGTCACCCAAACACCAAACTGAAACATTTTTACTCCTGTGTTTGATTGGGGAGAAAGGGGGAAGTTATTACAAAAAAGGGGGAGAAAGGTGAACAAGGTAAAATGTGGCAGCGGGTAAGTCGGACTCGGACCATCCTTTTATCTAAACAATGTTGTCATGTAAGAATCCATCATTGCGTGTGTGTGTGTGTGTGTGTGTGTGTGTGTGTGTGTGTGTGTGTGTGTGTGTGTGTGTGTGTGTGTGTGTGTGTGTGTGTGTGTGCGCGCGAGAGAGAGAGAGAGGGGGGGGGCTAGAGAGAGAGAGAGATGTATAGTTTTCTTTTTATTATACCCATATAAAATAGTATTGTATATTCAGTGGTGAAATCACTGAATACACACCTTTAGTGAATAACCACTAGCCAATCATAACGACGTATCCCTTCGGAGGTATGGGGTCTAGACATAGAGGGCCAATCGTAACGCGGCGGTCCTTCAGAGGTATGGGATGAAGAATGTGGCTTCTCTGTTGCAATTGCGCAGGCGCAGAGTGCAGACCGATTCGCAAACCCGGATGCAACCAACGCCTAACCTGTCTAGAGAAAAACGGTGAGTTTTTAGAGTTTAAACAAACAAAAAACTGTTAACAGTGCGTCGTTTTGTGCTTTTCGAGACAGATTTGTAAGGTTAGAGAGTCCATTAATATGTTCAACAAAGCTCAACAAAGCGAATGTTTTATCATGTGTCAGACCGAGGGGTGTAAAGGAAAAAATGGACCAAGAGAGGTTAGCTAACAGGCTAAGTGGAAACTTCGCTAACCTTACTGTGCAGTCAATGAAAGTTGTCACAACATACTGTAAAAGTAGATATCATCGTTTTATGTATTACGTACGTCATGGGTTGTAAGTTACACACATAACCGATTGAGAAACAACAGTATATGACGCAAACCGGCCGGACTGATGTAATGTTGGAAGTAACTACGATGACCTGTTTACTACACAAGAAGTATTTTATTTTTTATTCTAGATTAGTTTAAACGACATCAGATGCTAATGTATCTGTATCTTACTTTACTTTTTGATTGAATCATCATAAGTTGAAATAACCTTGACGGATATCTTTAGCCCTGTCTGATCAGAAGCAGTAACCCTTTGGCTGGCTGGCTGGCTGGCTGGGGCCTGCTGTGGTTCTTCTGCATTTTTTCCCCAGACATGTAACAACGTTGTGTCTGTAATGATGAAATCCAATCCCCATTAATGAATGATGCCCATTTATACCATGACCAATATGGTCCATCTTATTTACAAAATAATAATAAAATGTGGAAATGGCTGCGGAAATCTGCTGTGGGCTTGTAGATCTGCTATTACATTTCTTTTTAATGTATGAACTATTGCCAATGTCAACAGATTCTGACAGTACTAATTGCGAAATCTAAGTACAAGTAAGTACATGTAACAGTTGACACGCAACTGTTATTATTACCCTTATTATTATTAATCACATCATCTACAACATATATTATATTGCATACAGCATGTAATGTTAACTTAAACAAACATTTTCACTGTCTTGAATATGCTGGCTAAAGGACTGATCATATGTTGTAATTTGTAAGATCCCTGTAGTAATACAGCAGGAAACCCAATACTTGATCATATTACAAATTCCGATAATTACCTGTATTCACATGTTAATGTTATTGTTAAAAGGTTACAGGATATCATATTTCTTCTCAAAATGTAAAAACAAAAACTAAAGGGCTTAGAAAATGGTCAGAAGTTGGACAAGGTAAAATATGTACATGTACAGTACATAATTATAAAATTATAAAACCTAAATTCGTCATCTCCGCATCTGAACTATAAATGCCACATCTGTGTATGTCCGTAATCAACTTACTGGTAATTCGGACTGTGTGCCGCAGCTCTACCAACTTCAAATTTGACACACGAGAACGTGATTCACACCACCACAGGGAGTGCAGTGTCCAGGGTTGAGTCCGTCTGACCAATGGCTGTTCAGAAACACTAAAACTGCCTCTGCCTGGGCTCTGGACCGGGTCCAAATCCAGATCACTACTGAATCTCAATATATGGAGCTGGCCTGTTCTCACATGATCCCCATATAGTGATCTTTCGGGATGGGGATTATTAAATAAATTCTTTAATTCGTACATTTTGCTAACATTATTGATCTATAAACCGGTTATATAAGCATAGGCATGTTTTTATTTTATTTTTTTCAAATTATTGTCTGAGAATCTTAACTTCCCTCAGTGTCAAACATAAAAATCTACATTTTGCTGATATACAGAAATAATACGAAAGGCCTTTGTATTCGTGAATCAAATATTTATTTGACTAATTGTGATACACAGGGCTGTCTGTGGATTCCACTGTGGGAGCGGTACTTGTTTTTTTAACCATTCAACATGTATGTTCCTCAGCTGAGTGCACGAGCAATCGAGCATACATTTACAGAAAACTGTTCAATGAGTCTTTATTTAACTTAACTTCAGTTTAAGTGTTAAGTGTATAATTGACTATCAATAAGTTCTTAATAATTGATAATCTATTACCAACTAACATCCCTAATCCTGGTCTTTATCACTTACATCCCTGGTCCTGATCATATAAAACTGGTATACTAACCTGAGCATTTTCGGTTTACTAAAAAAGCAGGAGGGAGATGGGAAGTTGTCACTGATACACTCTACATGTCTACAACAATTATTACAATCTGAATATGGAGCTATTTAACACTGAACAAAAAGAAACTACAGGAATCATTAGGAAAGGTCACACCCCTATTAAGAATTTTGGTGTTAAATGAGTATGACTAACACCATTTATGTGTGTGATAATGAAACTGAAACTCTGACACCCGCCTATGCCTAGACAGACCAAGAAGGCTGTTGTCCATTGTACGGCTAATTAGTGTAAAGGAGCCACTAGGGAAGGCTAAAAAGATGTCCTTGATTAGACAAGATTCTGTCAGTGGTGTGGAACTATCACTTGATTTCACTTCCCCCTCTGTCTGCAACAGTGTCTGTCTCTGTCTGTTGCTCTTCCTGTCACAGTCCTGATGTTTATTTTCTGTCCTCTCCACCACAGATGCAGACTATAAAATGTGTAGTGGTAGGCGACGGCGCCGTAGGAAAGACCTGCCTACTGATTTCCTACACAACCAACAAATTCCCCTCAGAGTATGTGCCAACGGTAAGAGAACACACACATTTATGTCCGGTCTAGCCTGGTCTAGCCCTCAATGATTTTGGCCTTGGGGGGCGGGGGGTGTCGTGGGATCCCCACGGCGGAAGTGCTGCGCTCTGATTTGATCTCACTAACGTGTCGTCATCTCCGGCCCCTCCCACGCCCGTCCACTGCTGTTCTACGTCACATCATTTAGAGCGACGCCCACCCCGGAAGATTGACACGCCCCTCAAGGCCACTTTCCAACGCGCGTTAGTCCAGGCTTTCCGTTTTTCGCGCAAGGCGGACGAAAATGAAAGCCTGGGTGTCGAGGCTATGTCCGGTCTGAACCTCACACAGGTCTGGGACCATTTTATTTTCATTTGGCCTTTATTTAGTTGTGAGAAGTAGAAGAAGAAGACCTTGCGTAGCCAGACACAGCAGGGACATTAGCATGTAATAACCACTGTCTTCTACTGCTGACTACCAACCAAGCGCATGGGAGTGCTTTTCTGAGGTGCAGTTAGTAGAGGGAACGGGGAGGGTCAAGGTGTTGTCCCCTCTCTCCAACCAGATGGTTCAGATCTGGCCCAGTGACCTTCAGCGTACACTGGTGTGGCCTGAGGCGTTATGGCCATATAGAAGTACAGGTTGCACCTGATTTAAATAAGTCATGTCATGTTCTGTTTTTCATGTTTATCTGAAGCATTCTGCAGGCGAATATTTGATGTATCGCTGCATTTTCTGTATGGTTGTTCAAGATATGGTCTACAAAAAACAGTCTCTGATGACCCGAGGGAGATGGTTCATGAGACCAATAATATATTTTGGCCCTAAACCATTCAATGTTTTATAAGCCTTTCTTTTTTCGTTTTATAAGCCTTCTTTTGCATAGTAAGGGGACAAGCAGAAGTGTTACATGAGTTTGTGAGTTATTGTATCACGGGTGACGCACGTTTTCTCAGAATGTTGTGATTTAAGTGTTTTATTTTGTGTCTGTCGACAGGTTTTTGATAACTATGCTGTGACTGTTATGATTGGGGGTGAGCCCTATACCCTTGGCCTTTTTGACACTGCAGGTAATCTCCACTTTGTCTCATTTGTCCTAATCTGTTGTTAATCATTTTAATGTATACTGAATGATACTGATACTCATAATATTACTGATTGTCCACTCAGGTCAGGAGGATTATGATAGGCTGCGTCCTCTCAGCTACCCACAGACGGATGTGTTTCTAGTCTGTTTCTCCGTCGTCTCGCCTTCATCTTTTGAAAACGTCAGAGAAAAGGTCAGTGTCTCAATTTAATTGTTCTTAAAAAGCGATTTCTTTCCCATGGAGACATGAATTCATGGACATTTTTTGTTTTTGTTGCATTCCTGAGCTAACAATTTGATGACCAGCAGTGGTTCCCTTCTATCAAGACACAAAGGAGACTTTGTGATTCCAATATAGGGTTTCTACACATAATTGTGCGATGATGTTGCATGAAACACAGCTAGCTTGTTTGGGAAACAAGATAGCTAGAAACAGGCTAGCTTGTTTGGGAAACAATCTAGCTGGAAACACTGCTTTGCTGGGAAACAGTTGCATTGTCAGCTAGTGGATATGCTAGTTAATTTATTTTTTCCATTGTCCCCTATATAAACCGTTTTCTACTTTTCCCAGTGGGTTCCCGAGATCTCCCACCACTGCCCACGCACCCCATTCCTGTTGGTGGGCACACAGGTGGATCTGAGAGATGACAGCAACACGGTGGAGAAGCTGGCCAAGAACAAACAGCGCCCCCTCTCTCCTGAGAGTGGAGACAAGCTGGCTCGTGACCTCAGGGCTGTTAAATATGTCGAGTGCTCTGCCCTCACACAGGTTTGGGACCAATCCATTCTATTTTTGGCATTTATTTAGTCGTGGGAAGTTGAGCATATGTAGACAGACACTTCTGGGACATTACTCTATAATAACCACAGTTTTCTACTGTTGGCTAGCAAGGAGCAACAGTGAAGGTGCTTTTCTCAGGTGCACTTAGTAGAAGTAGGCAGGGAGGGCCAGTTGTCCCCTTTCACCAACCAGAGTGTTCGCACCTGGCCCAGTGACAGTCACTGGTGTGGCCTGTCTGTGCCCTCAGTGACTAGTTATTATGGCAATGTAAAATTACAGGTCGCAGCAGATTTAAATCAGACATGTTAACATGCTGTGTTTTGTAACCCCCCCCCCCCAATCTCTTTCCCCTCACACCTTTCCTGTTTTTGTCCCTATCTCAGAGAGGACTGAAGAATGTGTTTGATGAGGCTATCCTGGCAGCCCTGGAGCCCCCAGAGACCAAAACGAAGAAAATTCGCTGTGTTCTGCTATAGATTATGAGAGGACACGGGTAGAAGCAAAGAAGAGTAAGAAATGGGTGGGATTGAATTCAAATCATGAGAGAGACGGATCAGTGGCCATCATAAGAAAGGACAAAACAACGGAGCAAGTTAGACAAAATGGCACCAAGACTCACTCAAATACCTTGTATGCTGACTGTGCCTTAGGGTGAGAGAAAGTAGAATGTGGTTCCCCCTCATGCAGTAAACCTGCAGGATGAGAAACATAACATTCACTCCTTTCTTTCCCTATCTCTTAAAGCTTTTAGAAATGGCAGTGTTTTGCAGTGTTTTCCCTACAGAAACTTGGGTGGGCGGGCCCCCCTGCCTGACACTATTTCTCCTCCACTTTGGAAAAGATATGGTTGCATTTGCCTTCCTTTGAATTTTGCCTGACTTTTGTGGCTAATCTGGGCTTCCCTACAAAAATTGGAGAAGAACCGATTACTTCCACTCAAGACTCAACATTAAGTTTCTACTCTAGTGCACAACGGTTATTAAACCCTTTAAAAGCAACTTAATGTTAAATAGTACTGAATTTCATTCTTCTTTTTTGCCACTTTTGAGTTGGATGAAGACAGTTTATTTTCACTCCATGTTAGCTAGCCTAGGGCAGGTAGCGGTTACTCTCTTCCAACTCCCAGTGAATTATGGGAAAACCAAGTGCATTGTCACCAGTTTGCCTTTCGCAGGTAACTTGTTGAACTGAATTTATATTTTATTCTTTTTTTGTGTACATTGTATTAATTCTATGACTTGTTATCTTTGGGAAATGTTTAGCAGTTATTCATTTTGAAACTTGAGTTTTTATTTTATTTTCTGTTCCTTTTTTTTAATTGCTAGGCTACCAATTTTGAGTGATCGATAACAAATTAAGCTGTTATATTTTGGATAGATCTTCATCTGGATAGAATTGCTGAGATGATAACATTTTGCTAGAAAATTTCGGGGTGTTTGTAATCACAGGATGTTTGTAATAAAATGGTTTAACTGACATAAAACAGATATCCTTTTTTTCTAATTAAATGCACAGCATGGCATACCATGAAAGAAAGAAACCAAAGCTTTCCAGCGAGGCACTTCATTTAAACAAATTGCGGTCACCCAGAAATATGACTATGTACGGTATATCAATGAATGGCAACATATTGAGCATGCCCAGTAAATTCAAAAGTCCAAAGTACATCTTTGGCTGTTTTGGATAAACTCATGTTTTCTCAAATGTTTCTAAAAACAGTTGGTGCACAATGACGGATTCCAAAAGCAACATTTATATAAGTCAAAATCATTGCTGTTTCTAATGGAGTCAGAAGTGGAGAAAAGACTCATAATGCCAGATATACAAATAAATAAGCCAGAACAAAGGCAAAAAGACATAAATACAGTAAATGTACAAAAATGCTAATCTATGATGCTGAACACAAACCACAGACATGGCATTAGAAATTAAACTGTAATTTTCTTCTGTTAGTTATGGTTAATTTCAGCTTCATAAGCTTTGTCAGTTCAGGTGAGAACAGTATACTGTATGTGTTCATGCACGTGTCTGCCGGCTTGTGCACATATTTTAACTTGCGTATTATGTTGTATGTACATAAATTCCTTACAAAGTATACCATTCTATTTTGCTCTTGCCCTAAATTTACTTGTCAGGTTAACAATGAAATTCTATTCTAAAGCCCTCAGCTAAATGTTGCAAAAAAAAAGCTTTGGAATTGTGACTGCTCGTGACCTAGCCCTGAAACATGAACGCATCATGTTTAACCAACCATGGCTACTCTTGACCGAGGGCTGAAGACTGCTAATGTGTGATTTGAATCACAACATTCTGGTAATGCTGGTGTTGTGTACAGTATGTTTGCACAGTAAACTGTTTTTGTTTTTGCAGGGGGTTGCGGGGGTCATCTGAAGATCTGAGCCTAAATCTGAATCCAATCATGGCTTGCATGTCTTCTCGCTCTCTAGTTTTCTACACTCCTATTTCAACGCATTAAAAAACATACAAAAATCCAGTTGTAGGTCTACTCAAGAGGAAAATATATCATATATAAACTTGAACGAGATTAATTATTAGCACACCCCACTGACATTATTTTGCCACCAGGCAAAATAAGCTGTCTTTACTTAATATTGTCTTTACTTAATAATGTTTTTTTCTTTTCTTTTTAAAAATGAATATTGTGCAACTGTAGTGTGGTGTTCAGGTGTGACTGTGTGGTGGTCTTTTTCTGCTGCAGGAAACAGTTTGTTCAGGATTTTAGGGCATCATTGTCCCCCCCCCTACACTCGACAGGTGTGGATAGTGACTGTATTCTTGCACTGCTGGCATCGGACTGAGCAGCACCAGGAGAACTTGCAGGAGCAACGCTGGACCACCTCGGCCCGGCCTGCTTTGTAGCCCGGCCCACAGCACACCAGCTCACAGCCGTCTGGGGCCAGCCGAGAGGTACCTGAGATAGAAGAGATAAGCCAAGGAAGAGGTATTTTTAATATTTATTAAATTAACTTAATCAACTCGTTTTTAAGAATTATGGATTGAAAAGGTTACCACATTTTCCAGTCTGTAAGGCACACCTTCAATGAATGGCCTATTTTAGGCCTGTTTTCATTATACTGTATAAGGCGCACTGGATTATAAGGCGCATATAATAGACCTGCGCAGTGACGTCACCGTCCCTGTTTCAGAAATGGATTCCCCATTCATTTTTCTCATAGACTTTTTGTAAATAATTAATATAAAGACGATTACGTTGCGGACAAAGCCAACTCGAGTCGTGACGAATCATGATGACACACACAAACTTTTGGAACATTCAAATCATTTCTAAGATGAAAAACGAAACAAAAAGTCTTGTATCATGCCGTTTTCTACTTCTTCCTAATTATATATTATATGACGATATTGTGTTTGTTGTCATGATTTGTCACGACCCGAGTTGGCTTTGGCGGCGGCGCAATCGTGTTTTTATTAACCATTTGAGGAAAATGAATGAGGAATCCACTAGTGGAACAGGGCTGGTGACGTCACTGCGCTGGTCTATAGAAGCTGCTGGAGTCAACATAGGATAGAAGCTACTGCAGTCAAACAATTCATTTACAGTATAAGGCGCACTGGATTATAAGGTGCACTGTTTTTGTTTTTTTGAGAAAATTAAAGGCTTTTAAGTATGCTTTATAACCCGGAAAATACAGTAAATGTTTACATCTTGATTTTGATTAAAGGAGTCACTTCGTCTAGATAGCTAATACACTGTTCTTGTGAGATTTTGTGATTATCTTGAATTGAACTATTCATTTTCTGTTTCACATGAAGACGTGTGACCATTACCGTAATCCTACAGTCATGGACCATACTGAATCAATTATTAAACTGTTTAAAATGATATGCCAATCCTGCAGAGATGCAGGTTCCTGATAGATGAATGGACTCTAATTCACACACATCATGTAGCTAGGGTAGAATTATTTAGTTTATTGCTACTAGGGATGGGCATATCGTACTGTCTTTCTGATGTTATCTATCTGCATTGAAGTGCATTATTGAACCTTTGGTGTTCAGTCATAGTCCATGGTCCACTCCATATTGTTTAGAATTGCTTAAAATGTTCTATTATGATTGAACTTTTCCTGGTCCATATTTTATAGAATTGTTCTAAAATGTTCTTGTTTAATTATAAGCAAAGTAAATCGGTAATTGTCAATAAATCGTAATAATAAATGGAATCAAAACATTAACCATTTTTGGCAACCTAGGTAAGGTGGTTCTGTTGTAAACCTACACATACACCTCATACAGAGTGGCTCTCACCATTACAGCGTCTGCCAGCGGTCCCAGGGATACCATTGTCAGGGTCAAGGTGACAGAAGTCTGGGGAACTAGCAAGATACACCAGGTCTCTGGCAGCGGGGGGCTTGACGTGGGGGTCCCGGGGGAGCAGGGCTGTCCTGGAGCCTATTCGAGTCAGACGCACCTGGAGAGGTGTTGGAGCAAAGAAGAGGTCAGTCTTCAACAACACACCTGCTCTGCAATCATATATATTGAATAGTATATATACGATTCATTAATGTGGAATATTGGGAATTTAATTTGAATGTTTGGCAATATTATATTAAAAGTAAATGTATTAGTTATACATTTAATTTTTACCCTTCTAGAAAAAGTAATATTATCTCATATCTTTATTGGAATCAAGAGTATTATTAGTTATTACTATATATTACTTTTCAACAGGGCCCCATCCAACCGCAAAAGAACACAATCTGTTTAGCATCAACTTTTTAGAACAGTTTTACAAGCTATCAACAGATAACAACAGAGTTGATAGCTTGTAGATCTGTTCTAGTTTTCGCATGCGTCAACTACGACTTAACTTTACTCAACTACATTGTGTGTACTGTGGCGGATCAGGATCTACAAACTACTGTGCATCTCTGTTATCGATAGCTTGAAAATCTGTTCTATTTTCATATGCAACCACCTGTAGAGTGTGCGCATATGCACATCTTGTTACTGGGGGACCAGAGGGTTTTCCAAATCACCAAGATCATTGAATGCTCCTTTAATCAGTGGCCAACCAATACAAGGCATTCTAGAGATGCTTTTGCAGCACCCTCTTGTGGACAAATCTGCAGACAGCATGCACTGCATAAAATGTAGATGGCATCATTGCATTCCTGGCCCTCAGCTCTAGTCATTGCAATAGTAAGTACCAGTACTCAGTTCGCATCCTTTAAGTGCTAATCACATCGAAGGGTCCAGACCGCTCTCAGCATTATTATCCCTGCGGTGTGATATGTCTTGTTGCATGCTGACATGGATTGACGCACATTGTCCCAGGTGATTCAGAGTCTGGGATTCAATGGACCATACCTCACCAAAGGTTCAAGACTGTTTTAGTGTTAACTCTTGCAATCGTTCGGACCCACAGAGTTGCTGCATGGTGACCCTTTGATGTGAAAAGAAATTTAGAGGCCAATTAACAACAACATAGTTTGCAGTCAAAGCTTTAGATCAGGCACCTCTGTATGGATAAGCCGACAGGTTGACAAAGGTGCCCTCCAGGCCTCAATCAGTGGAACGATCTCATGTCATTTCGTAGTGTTGATCTCCACAGCAGTTGGAATGGCCATCAACAGTCTTTATGTGCCCATTTAGTCCAATAAATAGCGCTAAATGTCAGAGGTTGGAATAAATTGCTCTATTTTGTTTCTAAACTGAGTCTACTAGCCAGGATATTAAAAAATCGTCCCTAATCTCCTCACTGCAATAATACAAGATGCCACCACTGACACCCTATTATAAGGCAATATTTCTTATATTCCATTATGCTTTAAGTAGCATGTGACACGTCACACACTCCATAGCCATCATCACAAATGTGAGGAGGTTGGCACATTTTGGGGCCATTTGGATAAGTGTTTATTGCCAAATCTATGTTGTAGTATAAGGACTGTCATGCAAAACTGATGCTTGACCTGTTTGGATTTAGAATCATTAGAAACCCCTAGTCACATGTCACATGCTTAAAGGACCACTCCACCACTTTTCAGCGTATCTTCATTGGTCCTCACTAAATTACATGACACTGTATACACAATTTGTTTCTACTCAGTCTGTGTCTCACAGGAGGGCCATGGGCAGTTAAGAAATCTGTCCTCAAATTACATTCGGCATTTTTTTAATAATATGTTTTTGAATAAATCTGGTGAACGATGGCTGCCATTTTCGCATCGCAACCTTTCAGGAATAGAAAGCCTGCAGTTTCTATTGTCTTGGATTCCCCATCGACGATGTCTGAACTGCCCACAGCTCTCCTGCAAGACACAGACTGAGTAGGAAAAAAAATGTGGCAATTTACCACGTACAGTAGTGAGGTGCTATTATATGAAGATCTGTTAAAAAGTGGTGAAGTGGTCCTTGAAAGTGTAATGAAATTTAAAAAATATTGCGTTATAGTAGGTTGTCAATGGTGCACTTTCTTTACTGGACAAATTTCTCAAGATAACAGCATAAAGACAGCGACACGGTCGTGCAACAAAGACTACGTAAAGGTGAGCTCATCTGAGAGGTGAGCTGTGTCTGATACCTCTGTTGCTCCATCAAAGCGTTCCTTCAGCACGGCGCCCACACGCCTGAATGGAGGCATGACCTTCCAGCAGGTCCTCAGCTCACACGAGCCAGACACACCGTGACACTTACACTCCACCTGCATGTTATGGAGGATGGCCTGGGAGTGGAGAGAGTAACACACATCACATGTCAAACTCAAGGCCCCCCCGGGACCAAATGAATTATCTTCAGCCCGTGGGGTGATATTTAATTACTGTTAGAACTGGCCCTCTGTTATATTGCACACACCATGAATGAAACTAATTATTTTACTTTCTGAACTCAACTGATTTACTTTCTCAGTTTACTATGAAAGCAGTGCTTGGTGAGGATCACAGAAGAGGAAACTGAGCTTTAATAATGCAATCAGTTTTGAATGCATGCAGTTTCATCTTTGCATTTGTCTTGCTATTAAGGGACATTCATGATTTTTGGTGGAAGGAAAATTACTTTCGCTTTTTTTCCTGGGATTTCCTCGTAAAACGGTGCCCCGTGTTATGAAACACAGTCCAGCGATTCCGGCCCTCGACTTGTAGTAATTGTTCTATTTTGACCCACCATGTATTTGAGTTTGACATCCCTGGAGTAGCGGGACACTTAATAATAAGTTGTCTTATTGTATCTTACCTTACTATTAATTATCTTCAGCCCAATATTATGTTTTAACAACGAAAGTTACGTGAAGCAGAGGTCAAACTTAAATCAATCAGTATATGATGTCACCAACATTGAACTAACCTTTCGGCCAGCTTCATTGTTATGAATATTCATGAGCGGTCTCCCCGCTGACAGCCCCTTGGCCCGCTCTTGTTCGTCAACAAATGTTTGGGAGAAAGCCACGCCATAGGACAGGTTGTCACTGCATCCTGACCACTGGAAACCTGGGAGGACATTTAACAGATGAAGAACACTTTGAAAACTGAACTGACTGACTAAATCAAATCACATTTATATTAAGCAAATATGCTTTATATAAAACACATTTTAAAAGAATTTTCATTGTACCAAAGTGCTGTACAGAAAACACAAGAGAAATGTACACATCAAAGTGCAGACAGTGAAAACAGTAAAAGCATAACAGTAAAAAAACAGTAAAAGCAGCATAGGCCTAACAGTGAAGCAAAACATCATGGACAAATCAAATGCCTAAAAACAAGGTTTTGAGCCTTGATTTAAAAATGTCAATGGAAGATGAGGTTCTAATAGAATAGGGGAGGGTATTCCAGAGCCTAGGGTCTGTGATGGAGAAAGCCCAGTCTCCTGAGCCTCAGCCCAGCTGGCGGGACTTCCAGCAGCACAAGATTGGCAGATCTAAGGTGTCTGGTGGTGGTGGGGTAGTTTATTAGGTCCGAAATGTAGGCAGGGGCTAATCCATTCAGAGCTTTGTAAGAGTGTCTTGAAGTGGATTCTGAACCGTACAGGTAGCTAGTGGAGGCTGGACAGGACAGGAGTGATATGGTCTCTTTTCTTGGATCTGGTTAGAAGTCCTTCTGCTACGTTTTGGGAAAGTAATAGTAGTAGTAGTAGAAAGTATTAGTAATATGGCTACATTGTTATGAAATGGCATTTTTGGTGGAGTCTACTTTGTTGTTGTTTTTGAGGGGTGCTAGCCCCCCATCTTTCTGTGTACCTGTGCACCACAATTGTGATACCGTAGTTTGATTGGCTGAGCATGGAACTAGTTCCTCGACAGTCAGTTTGAATAATAGAAGTATGTCTCGGTATTCAGTACGTCTATGCTCAGGCTGAGTGCAAGTGTGGAGGGCGAGGAGATAGTTTCAGAAATGGGGGATAAGAGTGCCCACAAACTATTTTTTACTGCCCTTTAAGCTTAAATTAGGCTTAACAGTTAAAAAGCAGCAAATGTAACACGTTTTCCTCATTTTCGTTACTCGTATACCCAGTCTCCGGCTCTGAGGGGCAGTTTAACTACAAAAAGGTGCAGTGAAATGTGAGACATCCTTACCTTCAGGGCTGACTCCCCGAACCTTCCTGTCACAGCCGCACCTCTCTAGCTCCCCCCGGCTGCATCCTCGAGTCACAGCCACCGCCACGGCTGCTGAGGAGAGAGCGTGCACGAAGGCTGCCTCGCGTGTGCCTAGTTTGGTAACAGCGTTGGGAAATATTAAAATATAGGAATAATAGGTTTACTTTACTTATGACCGCTTAGAAAAAGTAATAATATTACTTTACCTATTACTTGAATGAAAGAATAATATATTAGCCTACATATTACTATATTACTTTCTCAATTCCACCCTCCCATCCGCAAAGTAATAGAGATGTACAACACATCTCACACACTCTTAAATGCATGACTAACAAAAATGAGCAATTTCTTCCATTTAATATATTTTTTTTTTACCAAGCATGGTCACTGTATGCCTGGTGAGGACTGAGTGAGTTCCAAACATGTTAGTTCCAATAAACATAGTTCCAATAAATGTTGTTCCTTCTTTTTAAAACTTTGAGTTCCCAGAATAGATCTTCAATTTTTTTCATCCAGGAGCTATTTTAGTAGTAGTGAGCACCTGGTTGTCTCCACTGAATTCTCCAATCTCCTTCTCTGAATTCCCCTTACGGCACTGAGTTAAGTTAATACTGGTCCACTCCACATTCCTTGGTAGTACCTTGATTCATGACTCTCCCAAAGACATTGATTCCACGCGGGGTGGTGGAGCAGTTCCAACGCCGGTTGCGGAACTGATGCTGGCACTTATAACAGGCAGAGACACAGAAACACAGAAACTTGAAAGAGGCGGCTCTAATCTGAGCACCCTTCTTACACAGAAACATGCATTCCACCAAAGACTACATCCAGTTTATTATGCGCATAATATCCCTCATAATATGAACCATTTACTGTATGTTTCACACAAATTCACATAATTAGAATGTGAATGAGTTTCAAATGCCCCTACTAAGCCATAACTGACTGATGTGTTTGATAACATAGTTCTAAATGTAGATAAAAGTGGAATTCCACCCATTTTCACATTTTTCCTGAGAGTGTACGAAACCTTGCGAGTCCATTTGGTTCGATTTGTACACTCTCAGAAAAAAGGTCCTAAAAGAAAAATCATTGACATGGTGACATCAAGTTTTGTTTGTTTGTTTTCAAACCTCCATTTCTAGGAAACACAGAATGGGGGGAACCTTTTTGTCATGTCCACACAACATCTCCACACAAGGTATATTTAATTTACATAGTAAAATGGAATGAAATTCCCTTTTAACCACATGCTTATATGTTTAGGAATTAAAAAACTAAACATATATATTTAACTAATTTAATAATCACTCTTAATAATAACAATTTATTTCTGATGAAGATACTAGAATATGGACTGGCTAAGATAATGACAATAATAGTGATGCTGATAATGATTTTACTGCAGCTGTTGCTAATAATGAAAAGGGCAACGATGATGAATGATCAATACAGATGATTCCAGGCTATATGAACCCTGAGCTTTCTCCTTCTCTTCTCGCCATACCTCATCTATGACCATCTCGGCTGCTTTCCGTACGGACTCCATGACCTCCCCCCGCGCCCTGCACACCCCCACCTGCCCCGGCGACAGGCCCCTCAGACGCGCGCAGGGGGCAGCGCCAGACACGGGCCTTGAGCGAGGCAGCCTGGCCAGGGAGCTGTGGGGACAGAACACAGGCTGTGGTCAAGTCAAGACACATTCATCATTTCACACAGGAGCCGAGGTAGCCGTACCCGTACCGCGTGCCTTTGTTCAGTGGGAGTGTTACTGAGAAGTATAAGGGAGATCAGAAGGATGCCCAGGGCCGGATTTAGCCAGCCCTACTAGGGTGGGCTGGAAGAATGGCAGGGTGGGCAACTCCAAAGTTTTTCATATGAAGCAGTGATTTTCAACATTTTTGACACCAGGGCCCAATATTTATTCGGCATTTGAGCCACGGATGACCGAGAACATTTTAGCCCCACACAGACCCCAAAACTAAACATTTCTTTTGCTTTTGTCCACAATATCAGGCTGGGTTTGGGAAACAAAACAGGCAAACATACAGATCAAAATGACCATTAATCTTCTACATTCTCTATTTGTGTAGACTTGGGCTAATTCAGATGATGAATATTTTAACTCTTGAGAGTGTAAAAATGAAAGGGTCCATTTGGTTTCATCTTTACGCTCTCAAAGAGTTACATCTGGTTAACCAACTTTCCACCATTTAGCCTGGGGACCACCTGGAACTCTCTCAAGGACCAAAACGACTGATATTAGCTTTCATTGGGTGGGCAGGATGCACGTTTGGGTGGGCTCTGCCCACCCCTGCCCTCCTCTAGATCCTGAGTATAAGGGAGATCAGGAGGACACCAAAGGGATGCTGGGGGAAAAAAGTGCAGGGAGGGCAAGAAAGGAGACAGAGAGAGAGAGAGGGGATAGTCAGTGCAATGAATGGAAGAAAAGGGTGAGAAAAAGGACGAGGAGCTAACGATGGGGAGAGTTTTTAGAGCAACGAGGAAACAAGGTGAAAGACGGTCAGACAAAGGAGACAGGGAAGGCCCAGCCGAGGGACGAGAGAGAGAAAAAGAGAAAAGGTCAGCGAGCAGATAGACAAAGAGAGTGAAAAAAGGGGGAGCGACAGAGAAAAAGATTTAGAGACACGTCGCCATCTTTTAAAAGTTATAGCATGACAAACAAAACTCCCCTCTTTTCTCTCCTCCCTCCCTCCCCTGCACGCCAGACTTACAGCCAGTTGGTTGCCATGGTGGGGTGGGTTGCCCATAGCAACAGCAGGAGGAGTGGTGCCGTGAGATTGACAGCGGAGACAGTTGGCATCAGACTGTCGGTCTGTCCGTCTCCGTGCGTCAGGCTGCTGGGTCCTTGGACAACAGGCTGTCCGGCCGGTCCCCAAGCACTTGTTCCGTCCGTCCGTTCGTCCGTATAGGCCTATACGTCTGTCTAGAATAGCTGTGTCTAAGGCTCTGGATCAGAAGTTGGGGATGATCCCCGCATATCTCCTACCTCCTATGAGAAAGAAGGCACAGGTTAAAGTCGAAAGGTGATGCCACGGCATCCCACCATTGATTTACACTGTCTACTATCTGTCAGCACATTTAATACACATAATACGTAGTAAATACTAAAATAAACACATTGTCTCACAGTGTTGTGAGAGTTGACATTTTACTAACAGAATAAACTGAACTCTAGAGGGAAATTCGTGACTTCGATTCATGTTTATTTATTTATTTTTTCAAATAATTTCCCAAAGACTGAAATAGCAATAACAAAAGCTTCTTACCCGTCTTGTGTCCTGTGATATCCAATTGCTGTGCTCTTCAAAAAGACACGGTTCGGAGCGTAATTTAAATCCAAAATTCTCAGTGAACTGTGTCAATGTCGTTTGTCAATTTCCTCTTTTGTGCAATCTGCAAAAGCATGCTTAGAAGAGGGTCTTCACGGCAAAAAGGTTATCCTTCAAAGACCCCAAAATGAAATCCACATATCCAAAGTATGTTTTTTTTTTTTTTTTTTACTAATTTAGTTTTAGTTCAACTGAAAAAAGAACTAATGTCATTACCCTGCTGGGGAAAGCATTACGCTTTCTTTGTTATAAACTGGCCTGCTTGGGTCCCTGTCCCAACAAAACGGATGTGTCCAGTTCGTAAAAGAAAGAAAGAAGCACTGAGAACAGTGAGATGGGTGTAATGGGTTATAAAGGAGGTTGAGGGAGCGAGAAGGGGGGGCACAGGGAGAGAGAGAGAGGGAACAGGAGTGATGTGAGGATGATGGAGGGAGCGGAAAGGGAGGGGACGGTGGACATTGTGAAGGGTAATAGTTACACTGCAGTACACTGACACTGAGAAATGGCACGGCTCTTCATTAGGCATGTTTAGCACGACACACAATATGTGATCCAGGCGGACAAGAGAGCCAGAGATGGCGTCAGGGCCCAGTTCTCTGCTGAATTGTCATGCTGTGCAACAACTCTGTGTGTGTGTGTGTGTGTGTGTGTGTGTGTGTGTGTGTGTGTGTGTGTGTGTGTGTGTGTGTGTGTGTGTGTGTGTGTGTGTGTGTTTAGTGCATCTATATTTACACCTGTTAAATGGTGTATTTTACTTTATCCAAGGTGCTTTACCTAGTGCATTACATTCAACCACCCGTTCACACACATTCATACACATAGAATCCATGCAAGGGCATCGGGAGCAAGGACATCGGGTTCAGTGTCTTGCCCAAGGACACTTCAGCCGGGATTCGAACCGCCGAACCACAGATCATTGGGCGGCCTGCTTTACCTCCTGAGTCACAGTCCTATGCATACATACTACTGTGTGTGTGTGTGTGTGCAACTGTGCATGCATGCGCACACGTGTGTACGAGTGCATGTGTGTGCAGCTGCGGCTTTGTGTGCGTGCGTGTGTGTGTGGGTTGTTGCATATGATTCCCTTAACAGTAATTGTGACACAGCGCATTTCCACCTACAGTATATACGTGTATATGTATGTGAGAAAGTGCCTTACCTCATGTTTAATTTTCCCAAACTTTGTTGCTCATTTTACGAGTTCCCCCCTCCCCTACTCGCCCCCTCTCTCTTCCCCCTGCATTTGCCCTCTCGTCCTCCCTTTCTCCCACTCCCTATATTGTCTTAGAAGAAGGGGTGACATTTAGACAAGCAGGAGAAAACACAGCACTGACAAATATTGGAACGGAGGCAAATAAATCAGCAGATAGGAGAGAGAGAGAGAAGGAGAGAGAGAGAGAGCATGGGTGTAGAAAGGGACAGGGTGTTAAACTGGGGTTAGGGAGGAGCATTTAAGGGGCAACAGGGGCACTGTCAGAAATCTGTGTGCATGTAAATATGAGGAGTTTTCTTTCGGAAATGGACTTGGGAATGATCGATAGATTTGTCCACAAGGAGAGAAATATTCTCTGCAGGTGCATACACATACCACAAACGCATAAAACCAGGAATTAGTCGAAATACACTTGATATTGCACAACAACAAAGGCAATTCAATTCAATTTTATTAGAATGTCAAATCACATCACAACAAGTTGTCTCAAGACACTTTACAAAAAAGAGAAAAGAAGAGAACAGACAAAAATCCACCCAGAGCAAGCAGAGGTTGCAACAGTGGTAACGAAAAAGGAATTACGGGTCATCCAACTCTTTGTCTTTCAGACATGAAAGTAGTATAACCAGTTGGTCCGTTTCATTTGGTTTCATCGAAAGATATAATTGAGTATCATCTGCGTAGCAATGGAAATAGCACAAGGCTTGTGGAACTCCATATCCTCACGCATTGAGGAATTATCATTGACATTTACAAATTGAAATTGGTCGAACAAATAGGACTCAAACTATTTCAGTGCGACACCCTTTGTGCCGACCAAGTGGTCCAGTCTTTGTAACAGGATGTGGTGGTCAATAGTGTCAAACGCAGCACTAAGGTCCAGCAGCACCAGTACAGAGAGGAGGTCATTATTGGCTGCAGTCAGGAGGTCATTTGTGACTCTCAGCATTGCTGTCTCAGTGCTATGGTTTGCTCTGAAACCTGGAGTAGAGAGAACAGATCCACCATTTTAAAACCTCTAAAGTTTTATTAACAACAAAGCGTTAATAAAATTTTTGGAGCTTTTAAAACGGTGTGCGGATCTGTTCTCACTACTCCCTGTTACTACGTGAGATCCAGCACCCGTTGAAATTGGTGGAAGTGCGTGCACCCTTCGCCTTCTATACCTTGCTCTGAAACCTGACTGAAAGCTTTCAAATATATTGTATTTATGTAGAAAATCACATAACTGTTTGGCGACTGCTTTTTCAAGGATTTAGAGAGAAATGGAAGTTTGGGTCTATAGTTAGCTATAGTTAGCTAGAATGAATCAAGGTTAGGATTTCTATGTAGCGGTTTAATTACGCTGAGAGAAACCGATTGAGTCAATTATTGAGGTAAATGCTCTATTTAGGCAGTCAGTCAGAGTGGAATTTCAGATCCCCAATTAGAATGATTTTATTAGTGTCAAGGACTAAACCTAGGAATTCAGGAATTGGGAATATAGGAATTCAGAGAATTCAGTCAAAAAATTGTGTGTAAGCGTGCCACGGGGGGATGGAGGGGTGATAGACTGTGATGAATAGTAGAGGCACACTGTCATAGATTGACACTGCACAAACAAAGACTGAATTATTTTGTAACTTTGAGAGGATGTTACTTATTTAAGGTCCACATGACTGAGGGGGGCTCATGTTAAAATGGGCTCTTGTACTACACATGGTATCTGCATAGGACAATGGCTGTAGGTATAGAAGGTTAGAGTATGCTTAATAAGGGTGATTGAAACTGAAAATACCATTAAAGTGTTGGTTTCTTGTGAATGTGAGGGCACAGCTTACAGGACAGCATAGAGAAACAGGAAAGGGCAGAGACGTGTGAAACCAGACAAGCTTCAGTGTTCTTTATTTGTCACCTGTGTTGGGCAGCAACTAGTTACATATTACTGTAATATTATTACATAATGTTACAGTAATGATATATAATGATATCATATGCCAACATCGGTAATATGTATGTAATATGTTTCTTAGCCAAAAGACTCCTCATTGTTGTTGCATGTTAAGATAGAACAGATTTACAAGCTATCAACAGATAACAACAGAGATGCGCTGTAGTTTGTAGATCCACAGGAGGTGCCGCAGTTGTCGCAAATATTATTACTTTTTCTAAGGGCTCATAAGTAAAGTAAAGATATTACTCTAACTCTAACTCTCCTAAGTAATATTGCCCAGCACAGTTTGTCACACCGATACACTGTGTTATTAGAGATGAAATATTGGCTCCCTTGCATCCACAGTGCAGTATAACAAACAATAAAACAGCAAATAACAGTAATGCAACAGATTAAAGGCAATAAAGTGCGTGATAAAACCTATAACTGAAAAGCCAAACATATAAAATGAATGGTATTGTACATGTGAGATTTACCAGCAGACGGGGAACAGATTGAAACCCAGGTGGGCACCAAATAAATAAATTACCGGTGTGTTCGTGCAGCAAATACATTTTTGTAGAATGAAACTATGAATTAAACTGACCTGTCTGTAATTTATTTTACTTGTAAACCCTCCCTTTTGGTCTGTTTCTATTTCTACAGCCATTGGTGATGGAACATTTCAGAGGCTCCGTAAGACTTCCAAGAATAGAATTTATGCTACAAAGAAGGCGAATATTATCTCTCTCTTTGCACTCACGAAGCATAGAGTTCTTCAAACTACCTTCAAACTTTAAGAGTTTTACAGAACACAAAGGTGCCCCCCCAGGCCTCATAAGGTCAACCAACTTTGCTTTTGCACCTGATTGGAGCGACTTCACTCCTCTTTTAATAGCTCATGTGTTGAATCAGATGAGTCAGAGTGGGGCCGACCCCAAACATTTACACTCAGCCGTCCAGTTCCTCCTGGGTGCTGGGTGCTGGACTGCTGTGTCTGTACCTGAACTCTCTGACACCCAGTTCACTACGAACAAAGGAATAAATACTCCAAGGGTACTCCCTTACTTACACACGTGTCCTGCGTGCACGCACACACACACACACACACACACACACACACACACACACACACACACACACACACACACACACACACACACACACACACACACACTACACCTCACCACACGCCCCCCCCCCCCCAACGTATTTCTCTTTTTTCACTCTTCTCCATGTCGTAGTTCCCCCTTTGTGTCCTCCGTTTTCTACCCGGTGACGTCTTCCGCTGTCTCCCACGGCAACGCCATGGTGATGAGCTGGCCACTGTCACGTCCGGCGCCTCCGTTATGTTCATCCCTTCGTCCCTTCACCCCTCTCTCGTAAATAACTTCACCTCTTTTTTTTTTTTTTACCTCTATCTGCACCCCCTCCCCAAACCCCTTCTTTGGTGACCGTTTTATCATGCCAAGATGGCCCTCAAACCCGATTGACTGTAACCAGGTTACAGTGGCTGATGGGATGCTCGTTAAAGCATTAACCACTTAAAGCTCCACTTTATGCTTTGTCGTATGGCGGTGCCGTGTGGCGAGAATTTGCTGATCTGCAAAGCCTACAGATCACAGGTTCTTGCTATTTCAGAAAAGGTTTGGGAAGAAAAGAATGGGGCCTGCATGCAAATTCTGAAACTTTTCGCCTACGATCACATGCTCCAAAATAGGGCCCTGTGGTTGTGTTTGCTGCATGCATCTCGGTATGGGTTAGCTTAGGGCCAGGGGAGGATTATCCAACGGGCACGTTGGGCTCAGGCCCAGGGGCCCCTGAGGTTAAGTGCCTGTGTGATCGCCAAAAGGCTCAAACTCAGCCCCAAGAAAAAAAGGGGTAAGAGTGAATAACAGTGGTGCACACGGTCCTTTTTCACTGTTATTTACCTTCATAATATGGTACATCACTGCAAGTGTTTGCATTTATTTGGCTTACTTAATTTGGCTGTTTATTATTTTCAAGCAATCCCTTGCTTGAAAAAACAATCCCTTGCTTGTAAATCCTGCTGAAATGAGATGAAGAGCACACTCCTATATGTCATAATTGATATAATACCGTGCTTACAGACATTATACGACTCGTTGTGGAGAAAGGTCCTCCGGTGTAGAGGGGCCCTTTGGCTGCTGGCAGCCCATGGGCCCATCATTTCTAGATCCATCTATGTGTAGGGCTGACTTGAGTTCTTGACTTGAGTCCTCTTTTAGTAAATATAAACACCTAATATAAAAGGGTGGATGAGTCATACTCCCTTTTGTATTCTCTCTCTAGGTTTAGAAAGATAACAGAGACCCGCATGGGGATGGAGAACGAAGTAAAGGCCAAGGTCCAAGGCCACACATATACCCCCTTTGTGCAGTGTGTGTGTGTGTGTGTGTGTGTGTGTGTGTGTGTGTGTGTGTGTGTGTGTGTGTGTGTGTGTGTGTGTGTGTGAGTGAGGGCCTCCACGGGGTACCGTGTAGATCCTACAACAGCGTGCAACTAGTGTGTAGATTTAACAGACTGTGAGAGACTTCTGCATGTCACCAGGAAGGGGATGAGTGCGAGGCGCCCATCTCACTTCAGGACTACAAAAAACGCAGCGCTCTGGGACGCATAGCACTGTGACCTCATTCTGGAACGGTTGCCTCTGGTTACTATGAGCTCCATGGACGACTCCACTCTCCCCAAGGTTATTATGGGATAGAGAGATGTGACCCAATGCCACCCTCCTCTCCTCCAACACCCCCAAATCATGCCTGTCCCTGTCCCTCACAGTTCACATGCTTTTTTTCTCCCACCTCTCTTCGCTTCACTCCGGGAGGGCATGCACACATACGATGTGCACCTGGAGTGAGAATGAAACAGTCATATCTTGGCTGAGACGTGACTACTGTGTGCATATGGAAAAAAAATAAAAAAGGGCTTGCTCACACGCTCGCTCGCTCTCTCGCTCGCGCACAGCACAGGCATCTCCTGCCAACAAAGGGGCTGTGTGCACTGCTGTGCATGAATGCGTGAGGAGCGAATGAGTGCACGCGCGTTATGTGAATATTATGGGATGGAGGAGGCGTGCGTGCGTGCGAGTGAGTGTGCGTGCGTGCGTGCGTGCGTGCGTGTGCATGAATATTATGGGATGGATGCAGTGTTGTCAGGCAGGGATGTGTGGTGGTGGTGGGGGGGGGGGGGGTAGCAAAGGGGGCGGCGAGGAGCGGCGTGCACACATGAGGAGGTGGAGGGGGGGGGGGGTGCGCGTGTAGGGGAAGGGACGAGCCGTGAATATTATAGAATATACGAGGGCGGTGATGTGGTGGGGGGTGGGGGAGATTTCCGTGCACGTGAGGTGGAGAGATTGTATGCGAATAGGATAGAGAGTGCTGGAGTGTTGAAGGGGAGGTGGGGGTGGTGGGGGGCTGAGTGACGACAGTGCACGTGAGTGTGTATGCATGTGTGCCTGCATACATACATCATGCATGTGTGTGTGTGTGTGTGTGTGGGCCATCCAAGCGTTAGTAACAGACAATAGCCAGACATAGGCCTTTGTTGCCATCCGATCTGCATGTACAGTACAGTGGAGAACACTATGGAGCTTCCATTTCACAAGTATCACTGTAAAATCCTCAGTGATCTTTTAACTCTGTGAGTGTACAATGGACTGGATTTTTTTTTTCACTCCCAGAGAATCGAGATGACCTCTTCTTCAGGCCCATACAGTTGGATTCCACCGACAAGATGTTTTGTTTTGAGGGCAAATCTTTGCAAAGAAATGTTTCACCCAATCCAATCTTTAGGTTCCAGACTCATGAAGATCCATATCACCATTAACTGATTCCATTTTTCAATTTCATATCAATCCACCATCACCATGTTGTTTTCCACGCTTTCTGGTTTCCCACGGTTTGTGTGAAATCTCAAGAGAACTTGAAAAACAAAGGCCTACACCTATAAGAACAAATTGATGATTCATCTGCTTGAATGCCATATTACCGTTCTCTAGGACCGTCCTGGGCTTGCGCTGACAAGCACTGAACAGAGCAATCAATATCCTTGACCTGCAGAGGGAGTAGAGTAAGCAGCACAGTGCTACGGGTCTGAATGTTTACTGTACCAGGCCATGCTGTCCAACACAACTATCCCTTCCAGGTTTAATCCTTGTTTCCCTGTGTCAGCTCAGATCTCCTTTTTTGAGCGGTGCTATAGCCGCTCCAACAGTGAATTTGTGTGTGTGTGTGTGTGTGTGTGTGTGTGTGTGTGTGTGTGTGTGTGTGTGTGTGTGTGTGTGTGTGTGTGTGTGTGTGTTAGCATGACCTATTGACCCCTATTGAGGTTGTTTACAACCCTCCTGTTTAATTCAACATTGACGCATGCACACACAGAAGCCAAGGAGGAGGTTTTTCACAAACTTCTGTGGGGGGTGTCTTTTCTCACCTGTGCAGTGCAGCCAGTGCAGTGCAGTGCAGTGCAGATTTTTTTTTGCTATGCTTTCCTCCCTGACTGTGCGTGCGTGCGTGCGTGCGTGCGTGTGTGTTTGTGTGTGTGTGTGTGTGTGTGTGTGTGTGTGTGTGTGTGTGTGTGTGTGTGTGTGTGTGTGTGTGTGTGTGTGTGTGTGTGTGTGTGTAAACACTTTCCATTTTTGTGGTGCTGGGATTAATTTAGTTTCTATTCACTTTATTTGTACTTGGAAGCCCTCTATTAAGCCTATAGTATGAGAGAAACCTTGGAGAAACGCAGTCCAATAGATACTTGCATTCTTAATAATCCTTCCTGAAAGAACATGCCGTTCATTTTAAGTTGAAATGGTTCGACATCCTTCATCCCTCGTAGTCGTGAAACCTATGGATTAATTAAGAATTACCACAACAACACATAGTTGTCAGACTTGTCACTTAAAAGTCACTTAAAGCTGAGCTTTTGGAGATTGTGTAGTGCACACGTTTGCGCGCGCGCACGTGTGTGTGTGTGTGTGTGTGTGTGTGTGTGTGTGTGTGTGCGTGTGTGTGTGTGTGTGTGTGTGAGAGAGAGAGGAGAGAGCTTGGTGCTGGTACCATTCCCATCATATTATCGCCCACGCCCCAAGTCAGATTTAGTGTGAGAAAGCAAAGTGTGATTCCGAGAAAGGGAGGGGGGCCAACAAGCAGCTTTCAGCCACACAATATTAAACTTATTCAACAAGCGGATTTCCAGTGAGGCCTTTTGGACCAACATATGTTACATGTATCAAACATTCTTGTATGGATTGGTAGTAGGAGTTGGCAGGATGGACTAGGTTCAAGGGTGTGTTATATTGTTACATCGAGTGTATTACAGGTACATCAGAGAGTAAAAGCTACGGGTATTTTGTCCAGACAGTGCACCAGCACAATTAGGCCTAATAATACAACGAGATAGATTCTTTGTCTTCTTTGTCAAATGCAATATGACTAAAATCCAACAATGACACTTTGTTGAACAATAAGAGCATATTAACGCTCTTCTGGCAGAAGAAGCAAGGCCTGGCCCAAACACAAGGCGCTCAATAGGAATCATAAGCATCACCACAGCAGCCATGCATGGTTGACAGGTAAGCTAAGTGTGCACACCAATTATAGGCTTCAGTAGGGCCACACAGCATGCCAATTATGTTTTCCCAACCGGTGGGGTCAGGAGTCAGGACCCCAACATTGGGCTATAGTGGATGATGACGTGCTCGACTGCTCGACTCAATGTACTTGAATAGTTGGAGGAAGAACGCATTTAACAGAGGCACATCGCACTATTTAATATCTGGGTTCCCACGGTTATTTGGGTCATGCAGTAGTCCCACTGCTGTCCCACCGTGATAGCACCAGTTGAGTGGTGGTGTGGTGTGTAAACCAGTGTGTGTGTGTGTTGACTACCTGTGTGTGCGCATAGTTCCAGTAACATAGTAAAAAGTGCAGACTGTCATGTGCGTGTGATCTTGGATGTTCTCCTGGGTGCAGCCCGTGCACATGCCAGGTGGAACGAATATTATGGGCTGTCACCAGTGGACTTGAGTTTCCCTGGAGACCATGTGACGGGTAATTTTTTTCTTCTTCTTTCTTGTCTTTTTAGGAGTTGTATATTATGGGATGTATGCTGGCTGGAGTATTATGGTCTGTTCGTTGGGGAGGGTGGGTGGGGGGGTGTCACCATGACAACGGGGTTGCTAAGGGGCTGGGACTAGTGGAAAGGGGAAGGCGTGTGTGCGTGTGTGTGTGCGCCGTGCCGCGCACGTGCACGCCTGGTTGGGTTGGTTGAAGTGTGCGTGCATCATGACTGTCTCTGTACGTGCAGCGTGTATGTGTGTGCGTGCGTGCCGTGTGCGTGCGTGCATGGCTGAGTGTGCTGTGCGTGGTGCATGCGCGCGCGTGTGCGTGCGTGTGTGTGGAGGAGGGAGGTGGGGGCAGGCTGGATATTATGGTCTGTCCGTTGCGAGGTAACTATGCAGAGTTCTGTGCGTGTGGGAGGGGGGATTATTATGGGATGTCTGCCCCCTTTGTGTGTTTGTGTGAGGATGTTAGCTAAGCTCTGCCTCGGAGACTACTAGGGGGAGAGAGAGAGAGAGAGAAGGGGGGACGGAGCAACGTGTTTGGGTCATTGAAGGCTCGTTTTTTGAAATAAATAAAGAAAAAATCTAAGCAGATTAATCACTGGGATATCATGATCTCTCTAAATAGTAGCAACAGAACAGTTAATGCCACAGTTATAGCCTATTCTTGGTGAAGAGAAAGAGACCTCGACCTGCCACAGTACAGTAACAGTAAGTTTCAATACTTTTTTTCAAGTTCCCTCCTATTATATTGTGAGTTTAATTGATGGATGGCGTGTCCACTGTCCAAGCTGTCACCACACTTGGTGAAATCAACAACAACAACCACTTGATATGTCGTCATCGATTGTAATCATAGACATTAAATCCTAGTTAACCAACTTGTTAGAGCAGGCAGGTGTCCAATTAAGACAGGCGGCGGGAGTTATTTGGATCTTGGGAGGATCAAACAAGGATTAATAATATTCATAATTCTCTTCTCTCTTTCAGACGGACACGCACACGCACGCACGCACGCACGCACACATCCACCCCCAACCCCCCCTCACACACACACTCTCTCACACACACTCGCACGCACAGTACACCTCCCTCCCTTCCTGGACACCCCCGGTAGGTCTGTTCTCCAGCACCGACCCGACGTCATTCTCCCTCCTCCCTGGCAGAGCAGAGCAGATCAAGGTTTAAGAGAGACAGAGAGAGGATTAATTCGCTTTGCTGCTGCCTGTACCGGGCTGGCTGGCTGGCTGCTGGAACATATATATATATATATAAGAATCAATTACTAAAAGAATAAAGGAAGAAATGTCGGCCAGCGAGGACGAGGAGAGTCGTCTCGACTTCGGGCCGACAGACGAGCACTCCTCACTTCTCCACGGTAAGATATAAACGTGTTCTTTTTTTGAATACAACTACTACTAATAATAACAATGAAACAGGTTACATCTCTTTGACTCCTAAGCTCGCCTCAGTCTCTTAAGCTAAAGCTAGCCCCGTCGGCCATGATAGATTAGTTAGCTAACTTGTGGGTGTTTACAGTTTTTTTTCTCCCAGTCATTCCAGCGGGATAAGCCGGCCGGTGGCTGCTGTACTACTACATTGTTGTGGTGGGGAAGTGTCAAACTTTCACAACAACGTGAATGTTGTACAGCGTGTACACAAAAAAAGCCTCCGAGTTTATAACATATTGTGTCGTTTCGCGGACCGACGACGGCGGAGGGCTTGTGTGTGCGTGCTAACCGTGCCGTGCGTGCGTGTGTGTGTGGGCGCGCGCGCGCGTGGTGGTGGAGGATCAGCCATGAGCTGCTGCGCGCGAGCTAGTCCTCTTCTCTCGCTCGCTCGCTCGCGCGCACGCACGACCATTTTGCTTGCTCGCTGCTCGCTTAAGTTGTGCGGGTGCACGCTGTCAGTGCACAGTCAGCGTGCACGGCACATTGTACTGTGTGTACGGTCTCTCCATGCTAGTGAGTGGTGGTGCACTGCACGCCATGCATACACCGTGTACACACGCGTGTCCGGGGGAGTGTCTGTCTGTCTGTCAGAAGGATATGTTTTTATTTTGACAGCACCAATGAATGAATGAATGAATGTGTATCGCCATATTAGGCGGATCTAGAAATAAAGGGCCCCTGGTCCTGGGCCACTAACATGTGAAGCCCCCCTCCCACCTTTAATGCCCCTTGTTTTGGAGACCTCCTCGTGGAAGCCTTCTGGTTAAATTTGAGTTTTTCTGTATAGTTGAGGAAAAATGTCCCAAATAAACTGCAAATGATAAAGCTACACCCTGTTACAACATGTGTATAACAGTGCATTGCAGTGTGGCATGACTTTACAACACACCATACCAAATCAATATATATAACTGTAGGTGTATTTCATTCCTGCTTTCATGGTGTTTTTGTGACATCTGTTTTGGCAATGTATAGAAGGTGTTCATTTTCTGATGCCAATAAATCGAATCGAATTGAAATTGTTAAACACGTGAGTTTAAACACTCGCACTAACATGTATCATATGATGCTTTAAGACTTTTGGGACTATTTTATTGACATGAACGAATAAGCCCATTAGTACTGACAAAATGTGCAAACTGTTATTAACTGAGGTCCCTAGGCCTGGGCCCAGTGAACATGCCTGTTGGATAATCCTCCCCTGTGTGTGTGTATCACTGACAGATGAGGATGAGGACGAGGATGCTGCTGTGGCCCAGGAGCTGCCCAATAAGAGCAAGAAGAAGAAGAAGGCAAAGAAGAGCAGCCGAGAGAGCCGGAGCAGCAGCAAGAGACAGAGACCCGTCATCAGAGAGGTAAGGGTACAAGCCAGAGGTTCCCAAAGTGGGGTTCGGAGGACCCCCAACGGGGTCCTTGAGGGAGTTTCTGGGGATCCCCAGTGCCATCTAGTAGGAGGGATGCGATATTGTCTGTTCAGAAAACACCCTGGTCACATGGTTGGTTCATGTACTTGGGCGAGCCCATAGACTCCAATGCATTTTGTAACTTTCGGTTGTCCCTATTTTGGCCGCCATTCTCAATCTACGTAGAAAAGCCGCCATTGCACTGGCTCCATGAAGTGAATGGAGTTTGCGTAACTCTGTCTACACTCAAAGCCCCTGGGGTCCACAGCTAAATGAGAGTTTGGAACCAAATGGACCCTTTTGGTTCTGTAACTCAGAGTGTGCACATGGAACCAAATGGACGCTAACAGAGCCCTTTGGTTCCATTCCAAAACAGCCTGGTTTCCAAAACAGTGTGGTAGACCTCGCCAGTGTATGCCACAGCTCTCACCGTGGAAGATCCCAATTCAGCCGACAGAGAAAAAAAGGGGAGTGAATAATGTTTACTTTTTACCTTAATGGATGTCTAACGCATCCATAGAGGCCTTTATAGTACAAACATAATGGTTCTAGTCGTGAGAAAAAAGCCCCCGCGCTGCCGGGCTGCAACAACACCATGGCTAGTACCAATGGGAGAGGACTTATAGTATTATTAGGCTGTGATTCTGCTGTTAAACAGGGAAGTGAATTTTCAATGATCGTTTGATTATCAACGGGATCGCCGAGTCCCATCAGATGTACAGTACGTATTTGATGTGTGGAGACATTTTGCGCTATGAACCAGTTAAATGGGAGCCCTTAAAATTATTTGGGCTGAGAATGTCTGCTAGTGTCAAAGAATCTTCTCTTATGGGGGGCCCTGGCATATCTTTTCAAATGAGGGTCCACAGCGTGATTTAGTGTCAATGTTGGGGGTGGGACGGTTCACTTATGCCGCGGTTCGGTTCATACCTCGGTATGGGGGCCACGGTTACGGTTCGGTTTCGGTACGTTTTGCTTATTAAAAATAAATAAAATTAAAAATATTCTATTTCGTTTATAAGCAAATTGAACGTGAATATAAAAAATAAATCAAGATTTTCAAAACAACCTTGTATTGTAAAGTCAAATGTTAAGGTATTAGACTAAAAATAATCCCTATTCAGACATATTCCAGTAGGCCTGTCTTCTTCCTTTTCATTATTTACAGAAGAAAAAATGTATATTGCTATTTGTGCCTCATTATTAGGCTATTTTCAAGGGAAATATAAAATACCTAGGCTAATAAAATGAAAGTACGTTTCAGTTAAGTATCAGGCAGGTAGCATGCAGACATGCAGCTTTGTAGACAGTCAACAAAGTTAAATTTGTTTAGTTTACAAGACAATATCTGCTTTATTAATAAGAACATTATTATCCAGACTATAATTAAGGAAATGTGTCTGTCTGAACAGAAATATTGCGGTTCATTAGCTCGTATTGAACCTTGGACCCCCGTTTTGAACGGTTCGTTTTTTTCGGTGAATTGTCCCACCCCTAGTGTCAATGTTGGGGGTTCTTGACATGAAAAGGTCTGGGAAGCACTGCGGTAAGCTGCCTGTCATCCACAGTGATGATGGCTCTCTGTTTGGTCATGGCTGAACACTGTGTGGGTGTCATCATCAGTAGACAATTTATAGAAGCTCACAATCTGGGAGAGTTTCTTTGGCCAACCGTGCAGCTCTCCCAGTCTCACATCTTTAACCACACACATACACGTACAAACCAAAACGACATTTACTTAAACAACAAAGGATCCCTAATGAGACAAATATGCCTGAAAACATTATACTGCACTTTCCCACCAACACTAAAATTACAAAATTAAGGCACTGCAAGTATTTCATTTCTTTTGTAAATGTCATATGTCTATGTATGATGTAGCCTTATGGAATTATGGACTGGATATGCTAATGAAAAACTACTTAAAACTTTCTGACAACACACTTAAGACAGGTCTTTTATCTTGTGCTTTACATGTGCATTTCATCATGGGTTATTGTGAATGCAGTGAGCCTTTAACTGTGGAAACCAGACAGAACATGTCTGTGTGGGTGTGTCTGTGGGTCATGCCGCGCTGACACCCCCCCCCCCCCCCCCCCCCCCCCCCCCCACTACCAGCGGGAGTAGTTACACCAAAAGGAAAATTACAGTGATGGACTTCGAGTACAATAACAGTCATGTTACAGCTGCAATAATTTATTATAGATGATTAGAGCTGCGTTCGCTTCTCACGCTGGTGTGTCTTACTTGTGATACTACCAGTACTAGAACAGGATCCAAGCTTTTTGTCATTTGCAGTGTCATGCTTGTGCCACCTTGTCTTGCCAAAAGCTTGAGTCTTTTTCACTTCCCACTGGCACTGACATTGGGTTATATTCCAGTTGTTTAAAGCTGTTCTGAGTAGTAGTTGACAAAAGTAGGACATCATGAGAAGCTCTTATCATTAGATTTTATGTCTGATCATTCATTGACCAGGTAACTAAGCACATGATGTGGTGTGTAGCTTAGGACTGTATTGTACGGTATGTGGTGAAACACAACTACTTGCAGGTTGCTAGTATTGCATTGCATTTAAACATGATTTCCTTGCAAGGTGTCAGTCATGTGAATCATTTAAGAAACAATCACGCATGTGAAACCCTTCATTTCAATATATTATTCCACTATTTTTGCTAGATTGGTATTGTTTTCATGATCCAGATGCGTATCCCTTTCTATCATTTCTATGATATCATCCTTTTATGTGTCATTGTAGCTACAGTACATCATGCAGCTGCTGTATTGTTTTCACGCTGGCTGATTCATTTCATTCGTGTCATATCACTTTGTTCCATCATGGTTGTGTATCGGGAAATGGGAGAGAGAGAGAGAGCTATCAGTGTACTAATGCTTGTCAATATGCGGGAGCTAGAGGAAAAAAAACATGGCCTAAAAAGGCTAAACGGGTATGGATGAAAGACTGGCTACTCAGGCAAAGACCAAAGCAGCAAAAGGGGTCAAGGACTTGAACAATGCGGGTTCTGTCAGATGGCAAATCTGAGTCATGAATAAATGCTGTATTGAACAACTATGTTGAGATATGTTCTCTAGTTGAGTTAAAATCAAGCACTTTGAAGTGAACAGTTGTTATAGTATAGTAGTCTTTTTATGTATCATCATTATGATTGGTCATATTCACCTGGTATAGTACCAGTATCATTTTGAATGGCTGTTGCATGACACTAGTTACACAACATAATAGTATGTTGCTATATTAGTCAACCTAGTCAACATGATGAGGAAATTAGGTAACAAAGGTAACAAAAAGCCTAATTATTTTGCTCAACAACATTGGGATCAACCTAATGTAGATGAACCTGGATGATTTAGTTAATACAATTACATTATTGTACTTTTGTAATCTATTATGTGTAATATTATCACTTACTTAGAGGGACAGAATATTACCGGTACTTCCAGGGACAATTTGTTTGTTCCAGGGACAACATTTTTAGTTCCATAGACAACACTTTAGTTCCAGGTACGACATTATAGTTCCAGAGACAACATTTTAGTTCCAAGTAGGTACAACATTTTAGTTCCAGGGAGGGACAACATTTTAGTTCCGGGGACAAAAGTTTAGTTCCAGGGAAACTACATATTTTCATATTGGCGCTCCTTGAACGAACCAGAATGTAGATTTTTTTTTTTGGCCTCAGTCCAATCCTAATCGCTGATAAGCAAACTATTAGTTGTTAGTTGTTAACATTTAGTAATTAATTCGTTCAATCATAGGGTGGTTTTCTGTGAATGTAATACCGCCTGTGCGCGTGTGTAGCAGGAACACACGCACACACACACACACACACACACACACAACACTGCCAATGCATGGCCCTCTATTGTTATCGGTCAAATCGTTTTCTAATTAAGGAAGTTAAGTTGTAGTAACAGTTAGTTAATAGCAGTTAAGCAGCCCTAATGTCAAATGATCAAATGATCAAAGCATTAAACAGTGTAGCAGGTGCAGAATGCAGACACAGGCATTTATGTGGGTTCAGAATATTGGTTTGTGTGTCTAATGCCACTGATCAACTCTTCTACCTTCTCCTTTGTGACGTGAAATGATCCAGCATTGCCACATTCTCCCAGTGGGATTAATAAAGATTCCATCTTATCTTAACCAGCCTTAACCAGCCTTAAAAGCAACCATGTCCTTTTACTCTTTTGTGCTCCCGTCTTGCAGGAGTTGCCAGTGAGTTCCCCAGAGCCTCTGCTAGGAGTGGAGGTACCAGAGAGGGATGCAGAGGAGGGAGGGGCGCGGTCGGAGAGCGAAGGAAGCGATTACGCCCCCGGGAGGAAAAAGAAGAAGCGCTCCAGCTCCGCCAAAGACAAAAAGAAGGGTGGTGGGGGGGCGGCGGCAGAGAAAGGAACTGCGTCGTCAAGTTCAAAAAGCAAACGTAAAGATCCTGAGCCAGATGAAGATGAGGATGAGGACGACAGTCAGGTAAGACTGAGGGATAACCTAACGCTTTTTTTCTTTTCAAAATCCTTTTATTCAGGTTTTATCGCTGAAGCCCAAGGGGGAAGTATGGATGGCATCAAGTCACAGGATCTTAAAAAAATCTATTCACACAAGAGTACAGCCTTCAGCTACTGTACATATAAGCAGTATGTTAGACAGTTATTAAGTATTGGTGACTCAGAGGAAAAACAGAACAACAAAAAATAAAACTCACATCAATATCCCACCCTCCTCCACCCAAAACACCCAAGGACAGTTAGGATGAACTAACTCTGATGGACAGGGTAGCTCTTTCTTGTGGAAACGGAACTCTCTGGGTTCTATAAGACGGTGGTTTCTGGGAACACCCAGGATTGGATTCTCAGCCCTGTTACATCATCGTTTCAAATGGGGATGCAGTGGTTTTCAACCCTTTTCATATTAGGACCATTACGTTTCCGGCATATGAGCCACGGACCACCACAGAAGTTGAGACAGAACCACTGGTTTAAGATCATGGGCCTCTGTGTGACTTCCATGACTTAAGCTTCAAGTTGATTCAACTATAGCACTTCATAGCTTCATGGCTTAATTCTAATGTAATTTCATTTGTGTGTGTGTGTGGTTCCTGATATCTGTTCAAATGTACACTATGGAAAGCATGAAGCATGAAGTATAATAATACATTTTAGTATTTATTTAAATTGTGTAGTTCAACAACTTCATACGTGTCGTGTACACACTTATACACAATGTTTTATTTTATTTAATTAATTTAAGATAAGTTCTTTCCATTATGGATAGTTATTTTGGATGGGTCCAAATAACTGTGGCCTATGACACTACATGCAATCAAACCAATGTAACATTGGCTGCATTGACCGATGTGTCGTAATATCTCAGTACTTTTAAATGTCAGACTCCAGCTAACCTGTCCTCTCCCTCCACCCTGTGTCTTCCCCTTCCTCTGCACCCCCACCCTCAGCCTAAAAGCTCCACCCAGCTGCTTGAAACGTGGGGCATGAAGGACAT
This sequence comes from Benthosema pterotum, assembly GCA_039105355.1. NCBI lineage: Eukaryota > Metazoa > Chordata > Actinopteri > Myctophiformes > Myctophidae > Benthosema > Benthosema pterotum. The sequence goes on along the minus strand of CM076967.1, from coordinate 14,359,962 downwards.
CGACCACGTCTTCACCCAGGAGGACTACACCACCATCACCAACTACAAGGCCTTCAGCCAGTTTGTCAGGTACAGACACCTTCCGCTCGCGTTGAGGAGGTGTTGCAGGCTAGCGCTTCCTTGCTGGCTAACATTTGATATTAAATCAGTGGTTTTCAACTTTTTTGAAACCAGGACCCACTAATTATTCAGAATTTGAGCCAGAGACGACCATTTGATGACATTTGGGATCCACAGACCCCAAAACTAAAGGTTTCCTTTGTTAGCCTCATAGGATGAATGCCTAAGTCATTTTTGGTGAAATTGAGATGATAAGAAAAAAACACATTTTCTCCTAAATCTTTTGTTGAAATTCTAAAAATCTCAATTTCGCCAAAAATGACTTAGGCATTTATCCTATGAGGCTAATGCTGTGCTTTTGGCCACAATTCGAGGCTGCATTTGGGAAACCAGGCAGACAAACATACAGATCAAAATGACCATTAATCTTCTACATTCTCTAGTTGTGTAGACTTGGGCTAATTCACATGATGAATACATTAACTCTTGAGAGTGTAAACATGAAACCAAATGGACCTGCAACTGCCGCAAGGGTCCATTTGGTTTAATTTTTACGTTCTCAAAGAGTTACATCTGGTTAACCAACATTCCATTGAGCTGGGGACCACCTGAAACACTCTCAGGGACCACTGGTTGTCAAGGTTCAAGGTTCAAGGTTTTTTATTTGTCACTCCAGTGTATGTCAGGACATATACAGGGATGAAATAGCGTTTCCATTCTCCACAGTGCAATAGACAAGACAGTGCAATAGACAATAGTCAAGACAATAGACAGTGCAATAGACAATAGTCAAGACAATAGACAGTGCAATAAGACAAGGTCGAGACAATAGACGAGACGAACAGTAGTGCAGCAGACCAGTAAGGTGCGAACAGTGCCCCTAACTGAGGTGAAGGTCGCTGTACCTACCGAAAACCCCTGTGTTAAATCGAGTTTCTCTTAAGCCACATTCTTGGCTCATATTGTATGGTTACAAAAGCCCTCTCTTATTCGTCTTCCCCATGCTACCTATGCTTGTAGACCGCTCATTGCAGCTAAAAACCCCAAGATCGCTGTGTCGAAGATGATGACCTTGATGATGGCCAAGTGGAGGGAATTCAGCACCAACAACCCACTCAAGGTATTATTAAACCTGTAGAATCTCTAGTTGAGTAGGCGGAAGTTGTGGGCTCTACCTTGTTTAAATAAAGAGCCTGAGGAGGAGGATATGCTTACCGGTAATCTATACTTTGTCACATGACCCTTATGGCAAAATGATACAAAAAATGATTAAAAAGATATTTGTTTTCCGCAGTTGGTGAGCCGTGCCATAAAGATAGACCTTACATAAATGTTATATCATATAAATTTGCCTTTACAAATTAATAGATGCCAACCAAAGCAAAAGGTATTTGCATCTGACTTTTGTAGCTGCTGCAAACGCTACACAGCTGAAAAGCTACAAATAGGGTCTGAGCCTCCAGATGCAAAGTGTAGCTGCAATGACACTCACAACGTCACTACGGATACAGGCTTGATTATGGCCACGATGGTGTGAGCATTCATTGAGCAACACATTGATAAATATCCTGTGATGTTTGCATCTGTGGTATTTGCACCCCATCCGCCTCCAATTTGGGATTCTTGTAGTGCTACTTGTAATTTGTCTGTATTGATCTTGCATTGTTTCATCCATGAACAATAAAGTGCTATGCTAATTATCACATTGTGGAACATTGTAATAGCTTTGCTCAACATTACCAGTTTTTGTCCATCAGAGAAGGAATGTTAAGTCTCTTGACTCTGTCTCTGATGCTCTCTGTGACTCTGTCTGCCTCCTACTCCCTCTCATTGTCTCTGATTTCCTCTCCTCGCCCCTGACTCCCTATATTCTCACTTTGTCCTTGACCCCCTGTAAGTCTCTAACCCTGTGTCTTTCACCCTTTCTGTGTCTCTGATACTCTGCGAGTTTCTTGAGCTTGTGAGTCTGCATGTCCCTGAGTTTCTCTGACTGTGTCTGATTGTCCCCACATGTCTTTGTGTCTCTGATTGTCTCTCTGTCCATCTCCACGCATGTCTCTGACTCTTTGAGTTGTCTCCCTGTTCTGTAGGGTTGTGCCACTGCCAACGCAGCTTTGGCAGCAGCCAACGTGGCTGCGACAGTAGAAAACATGGTGAGCGCAGGGACAGAAGAAGGGTCAGAGGCCGGAGGTGGCACAGCCGCCGCCTCACCTACACCCGCTCCCGCCACGCCCGCTGCCCCCACCCCAGCCCCGGCACCTCCCGCACCCCCGCTCCGCAAGGCCAAAACCAAAGAGGGCAAAGGTAATAAAATGGTGAACATTGGATGTCACGAGGAATGGGTGAATTATTGAAACAATTATTAGCAATACTAGTATTCTGTATGTGATTCCAGAAGATCTCATGGCACTTTTGTATGCGTTATATTATACCTTTCTGAAATTGGATCTGTCATCTTTGAAATATAAAGCAGGGTGAATGAATGTTGTTATGAACTCCTCTCTCTGGGCTGTGTTGTTCACCCAGGTCCCAATGCTCGCAGAAAGTCAAAGCCCACACCTAAAGCACCACCAAAACCCAAAGCCAAGAAGGTGGCTCCGCTCAAGATCAAACTCGGAGGCTTCAATAGCAAGAGGAAGCGCTCTTCTGTGAGAATCTAATTCTTTCTCTCTGACTCATTCTGTGTAGTTTTGACCAGAGGATGTTTGAAACATGTAGTGGTTGTGATTCTTTCAAGCACCTCTATAAAGACAGACACAAAATACTGAAAGCCAACAAATATTTCCCACCATCCTCTCTGACAGAGTGATGACGACGAGCCAGACGCAGACAGCGACTTTGATGAGAGCTTCGCCGTGTCGGACGGCTCCAACCGCAGCAAGAGCTCCAAGAAGAAGCCCAAAGGTGCCAAGAAGAAGAAGAAAGGTTGGCAAAACGCTCTTCTCAATCACATATCTGCATGGCATGCACATACTAGGCTAAGGGCTCCATTTTCGTCACACGCTAAACCCCTTGTCCCTAACTTCTTTGCCTTTTTTACTATTTTGCAAAATGTTTTGGAATATTTCAAAGTGCTAATTTATTGACATGTTGTGAGCTGCTAGACTGGCCATTTTAACTATTGAAAAATGTGTTTTAAATAGTTTAAATGGGCAAAGAAGTTAAGGGATAAGGGGTTTAGCGGTGATGAAAATCTAGGCCTAAGTTCAAGTTCAAGTTCAAGTTTCTTTATTTGTCACTCCAGTGTATGTCGAGACATAAACAGGGATGAAATAACGTTTCCATTGTTCCTCAGTGCAATAAGACAATAGACAGTGCAATAAGAAAAATGACGACTACAAACAATACAAGAACAGTAAGTGACGTATAGTGCAACAGACTAGAGTATTAAGGTGCAACTGTATCAGTATAAAGTGGGGTGAAGGTGCTAAGCTACGACCAGTATAAATATACTAATAAAGTGGCAAGTAGTGAGAGTTGAAAACTAAGACTAAAAAAAAAACATCTAACATACTAAACATACTAAGACATACTAAATATACTAAAACACTAAACATACTAAGACATACTACTAAAACTAAGCATACTACAACTACGCACTACTATACTAACGGCTAGGTTATGACAACTATGACAGTAGGGGTATTACTGTAGGGGTATCGCTGTACATGTGCAGGGGGGGATAGGGATAGCAGCGGATTCGGTACAGTCCTTCTGGTTGTGTGTGAGTTGTGCATATGAGTGTATGTGTGTGCATGTGTGTGTGGGGGGGTAGTAGTGTATAAGGAAGATGTCAATTTCAGTGGTACGGTTGTCCATGGCTCTTGTATTTACGAGAGCCATTGTATTTACTTATATTCTCCTGACCAGTCAAACCGGCTATCTACTTGTAGATCTGTTATTTTTTGCCAAAGGATCAACGTTTGCCATGCTAGGGCAGTTGGTTCCCAACTTTCACGTCAAGGACCCCCAAAATGATAGTTCCTATGACTATCATCTAGCTGAGGACCCCTGGAACTTCCTCAAGCCCCCTTGCTTAGGGGTCTCCGGACCCCACTTTGACAACCACTGTCCTAGAGTTCTTCACATGGTTTCAGCCACTATCCGTGTCATATATAATCTACGCTGTGTGTTCCCTGCGTCCCAGTGGAGACAGAGGATGGCGACGGCTATGAGACGGACCACCAGGACTACTGTGAGGTGTGCCAGCAGGGAGGGGAGATCATTCTGTGTGACACCTGTCCCCGGGCGTACCACATGGTGTGTCTGGACCCAGACATGGAGAAGGCTCCCGAGGGCAAGTGGAGCTGTCCGCATTGTGTGAGTAGAGCAACGCAAAGAGCATTCTTTTTATGGTTTTGTTGTATTGGTGCCATAAAAAATAAATATTAATTATGAATATAAGGAGTTCCTCCCTGTCCCCATTGAGCTGGTCAATGGGGTTTCAGTTTGGACTTTGGGAGAAAAGCCACTTCGTCCAATCAGGATGAGTGGAGGCTTTCCTCCAATCAGGATCGAGTGAGGGTGGGCCTTGGTATATGTGCTGTAGGCCTGTTGCACTTCCCCTCATTGTAGAGGGTGTGCATGTACACATCTTGCTAGCGGGGGGCTGGAGGGTTTTCCAAATCACTTACTATGAAGCTTCGACTTAAAAAATACAGAATGTCAGCCCTAATTATTATTATTTATTATATATTTTTCTAAAGATATATTTTTGGGGCATTTTTACCTTTTATTGGAGAAGGGGGTAAGACACATAGAAAAAGCCATTTCTTTCCCTAGTTGTCTGGACTGCGAGGACAGCGCAGGCCAATAATAACTATTGTAATTAATAACAACAACTTATTTCCCAGCGAAAAATGTGGCATGTTTATCTTCAGAAGCTTAAATGAGGCTTTAATCATGTGCACGCACGCACGCATGCATGCGCGCACAAAGCCTATTAGTCAAAGCAGGAAAATAGTTGGTCTGCTTAATAGTCGGTCTTCTGGGATATACAGTATGTCAATGAATGTGCATAAACTTATGTAATATATCATCCCTACTTTTAGTGGGTCATTATAATAATCAGTATTTATAGTGGCGTAATTGATTGTGCATGTGAGAGGACCTCGCTATAATTGGAGTAGTTAATTTGGGCGCTCGAGTATAAAGTTTTGTTGCTATTATTTGAAAGTGTAAAAAGTCACAGTGCTAACCCAGCCAGTGAACGGTTTAAGCTCTGTGAAGTCTTCAGGCCATGGTGCTGTTATTTTTGGCGGGATGTTTGTATTTATTTTTGTTTGCTGCCGTATCTTTGCTGAGCTGTATTTACCTTGAAGAGGGAAGGCATCTTCTGCCAAAATGTTAATCATGTTAAAGGGACGTTTCACCGTTTTTGCCAAAAAATATATGTTAATAACATTCGAAGATTTAGAACAGAACATATTACACACAGATCCCTAGACCCTAGGAGTCTTTATGTGTGTATTTTTTTTTTTAGAGTTTAGCAGTGAGCCCAGTGTCTGTGTCAGTGACATCCATTGACACTACTTCCTGGACTACTTGTTGTCTCAGTAAGACAGCCCTCACTCCCCATCACTCCGTATCCACGATTCTACGGTGCAGTGCACCGTAACATTGTGGGAAATGTAGTCCAGGAAATAGTGTCGATGACATCAGAGACACTGGACTCACTGCTAAAAACAAAAATATCTGAAACCACATGTTATACACACAAAGACCCCCAGAAAAGTGTTCTAAATCTTCTAAATGTTATCAACAGATTTTTTTTGCAGAAATGGTGAAATGTTGCTTTAAAAGAGTTGTTCGTCCTATCCTACTTTCAGTTAAAGTTTATCTCCCGTGGTCAGCACCTTCCCACTATTGGGGCGTGCGCTCCTACCTCTCTGTTTATACTATTTATTTAAAATAACATGGAACAAGCACCCACCTGTCCCGGGGACAAGTCATCTCTCTCTCTCTCTCTCTCTCTCTCTCTCTCTCTCTCTCTCTCTCTCTCTCTCTCTGTCCCAGGCTACAACCTGTTTTTGATCTGTTGAGGGGTTGGGTTGTGGGGCTGGGGGAGATTTTCTCATCTCAACTTTTTATCTTTGGGCCAAGGTATACAGCGACAAAAAAACTTGTGCACACTCTGATTAATTTTCTATCTGCCACGGCTAAGTTGGCGGTTTGGCTTAGCCGCAGGAACAAGGCCCAAGGGGTGGGCTGTGTGGACCCTGTCCCTATATTGGCTGGGCTTGTGAAGGCACGGCTTAGGACAGAATATTCCTACTATTCAATGACGGACAATCTTGAGCTTTTCCAGGGAAAATGGGCAATTGAAGGAGTCCTGTGTACAGTGGGAGAAAATTCTGAACTGTTATTGTCTTTCTGATTTTGGTTCTGGTGTATAGTTGCGTCTAGGTACTTTTCCCCTTGCTTGTTATTAAGCTTGTAGTGTAGATTGTGAGAAGGTTTGTACCCCATAGCAGTGTGTAATAAAGGAATCTTTAAAATCAAATCTCTTTCTCTCTTTCTCTCTCTCTCTCTCTCTCTCTTTCTCTCAGTCAGTGACACTGAATACAATTGAGTTGGGTCAAGAAGGGGTGATAGTGTTAGCGGGGATTCATCATGTGCTGTTTGTGCATTTGTGCTGTTTTGTACTGTGTTGTAATGTCTTTCGATTAAATGCTCGCCTTCTAATTGACCGTAGTTAGGCATGGTCGCTTGGTAATTGGCGTTAAGCACCGTAAACCCCTTAGTTAAACAAAGTACCCCAGGGTTCCATATTAGGCCCCTCTTTTATTCTTTGCCAGACAGATTACAACCCAAACAGGTGAGCATTTTCATCAGCAATTTTACCAGAATGTTTGGGTTCGCCAAAGAGTAGGATATACTGTCAATATACAGTACATACACATGTGGTTAATTGTAAATTTGACCTGTGTGTGGGGGGGGGTCCACATGTGCCCTCTTTAGCTCTTTGTCCTTCACTGCTATACCATGCCATCCCACCCCTTCCCCGAAGCCCCCCATTCCCGACTCATGTTCCAGTCTCCCATTCCTAACCACACGCCTTGCTCTCTTTCTCACCCCCCCACACCAACCACCCCTCCCCCCCACCCCCCATTTCCTCTCCTCTCTCTGCCCTCCCCTTAACACCCATTCCATTTCTGCGGTACGTGCACGCCCATGCATGCTTGCGCGCACACACATGCATGCGCGCCTACACGCTAGTCTCTTCCCCTCCCCCCTTCCCTGGTGCTTTTGAAACCTCCTCCCCTCCCACACTCCCCCCACCCCCTCTCTCTCGCTCGCTCGCTCGTGCGCGCTCCGTTCCGCATACCTTCCCTGTCTCTTTGAGTGTGTGTGCGTGTGTGCAAAAAACCCTCCTCCCACCCCCCTACCCCACCCCAACCGGCTCCACACACGCACACACACACGCGCGCACGCACACAACGCCCTCTCTCCTTGTTTCAATTGCCGTGACTGTCGGCACGTCTGTCTCTCCGTCGGACGGCTCCAAAAAAACACTGCTAGAGCAGCATGGGAAATGTTCACACTAGGCTGGTTTTCTGATTATTATTTGAGTTACCCTGTTCTGTACAGGAACACCTTTCAGTGTTTTAAGCATTAGATTATTGGCCTGAATATAAGACACTGTTTTTTCCAATGGAAATATAAAAAATGCACTCAACTTATATTTGGACTATATTATTTGACATTAAATGCTCTATTTACACAAAGGAGTCTTGAACAATGTGGGGGCGTCTTATAACCAGGATCGTCTTATATTCAGGACAATACCGTAATTGAAAAACAATCGTGAAAGAATCGTGAAAATGATGCGCAAATCTAAAATATATTCTTTCGGAAGAGCAAACATTTTTAAGACAAATCTTTGCTTCTGGGGGATCCCTAGTTCAGGTGGGGGTCCTCCGCAGCCAAATAACAGATAATTCTTGGGGTCCTTCCTTGGCATAAAATATATTGAGCATCACTGACACAGAAGTAGAGAAACCAGAATCTTGTGTCAGAAACTAGAACCTAGTGTCAGAACCAAATGACGGCTTGTAGATGTAATAATGTTTTTTGAATGCCCAGAGAGTATACATTTCGCTAAGCAAACCTCTTTCTTTCTCTCTCTTTTCTCCGGGTGTCACCACCATGCCTATCCTCCTCCAGGAGAAGGAGGGCATCCAGTGGGAGGCCCGGGACGAGATGCTGTCCGACGGCGAGGCCGAGGACGACGACGACCGGCGGGGCGGCGAGGAGGGCGGCGTGGAGGAGGAGGACGACCACCACATTGAGTTCTGCCGGGTGTGCAAGGACGGAGGGGAGCTGCTGTGCTGTGACACCTGCCCCTCCTCCTACCACATCCACTGCCTCAACCCCCCCCTGCCCGAAATCCCCAACGGAGAGTGGATCTGCCCCCGCTGCACGGTGAGAGATGTGCACTGGGCCGTGCAAGAAGACTCCACTAGCGTGCGGCGGTGGCGGCTGCGCGCATGTGGGTGTCTGTGTGTGTGTGAGTGGGTGGTGGGTGGGTGCCAGTGTGCGTGAGCTTGAATGTGCAGTATCCTTAATGTGTTTGCCTTTGAGCCTGCGTGCGAGTAGTGTGGGGGCTGCGTATTTGCACGTCTCTCTCTGTGTGTGAGTGAGTGAGTGGTGCGCGCATGAGTGCCTGTGTGCACAGCTCACTCGCACGTGTGGCCGCGAGAGCGTGTGAGCCTTGTGTGCCCGACGTGCGTGCTGGGAGAGTGCATGTGGCTTGCAGATTTTCATCTCACGCATGCACGTGCGTGCAGGAGATAAAGGGGAAAAAAAGACAGAGCCTTTCCCTGTGTGTGTGTGTGTGTGTACGTGTGCGTGTATGTGTGTGGGCGGCAGAACCTGCATGATTTTAGATAAACCGTGCCATCTGTACGCTATATACATTGAGCTCCTTATTTCTCAATCTGCAGATAATGCCACTGCATTGTACAACGTATAATGTTCGGGCGACACAGTCCGTGTCATGTCCTGTGTTTACCCTTCAGAATCCTGACGCACATTCCCAACAACACTGGTTGATAATATTGTGTGAACAGCTGACACCTCAAATTGATTTTTAAAGTGAGATGGGGGAAAAAAACGACAAAACACAGAAGACAGCAAACACAATTATTTTCTTTCTCATTGTGTTCAGTATTTAGATACTAAACTAGATAAAGACGAGATAGATTAAGATAAGATAAGATACGTTATATAAGGCTACAACTACAGTGAAAATACAATAGAGCAATGATAAAGATCAAACAAAAACAAAATCTATTATTGAAATCTCAAGGCATTGTGTTCTTTGTCTGATGTCATAACACTCATCCTGACCTGTCCGCCTTGGCCTTTTTGCAGTGCCCGGGCATGAAGGCCAAAGTTCAGAAGGTTCTGACGTGGCGATGGGGGGAGCCTCCGGCCCCCACGCCCGTTCCCCGGCCCGCGGACCTGGCGCCCGACGCCCCAGACCCCCCACCGCTGGTAGGACGCAGGGAGAGGGAGTTCTTCGTCAAGTGGTGCAACCTCTCCTACTGGCATTGCTCCTGGGTGCAGGAGCTACAGGTAACACACACACATCCCATTCTAAAGGAATTTACTATATTTAATAATAATTTTGGGGTAAAAATCTTTTACCCAAACGCACCCAACGTGGGGATCATGGAGGATCATAGTTGTACAGCGCATCCACTCATGCTTTTCTATGCATTGCAGAATCCCTGCAAAGCATAGAAAAGCATGCAGAATCTCAGATTCTGCACCCTCGATATCACGTTCATGGCAGACCAGGTGTTTTCGCTGGCCAAGAGCAGCCCCTGTGAGACATGCAGTCCGGATTTTTTTGCACAGATGGTTAGAACGCAACCGATCAAGACACCACACAGAAGATTACATCATCATGACATTCAGTTTCAGAGAGCTGGCGCTTCAAAATAAGAGTTACAATGGGGGGCCGTGACAGTGCGCTATTTTTAACGGGCCGATCTATGGGTTAATGTAAAAGAAAAATATAGAGATACAACATTCTCTACCCAACAGCGTGAAAACACACGGTATGATGTCGGTATGACTGACCGCTCTCTCCCACCACAGCTGGAGCTGAACTGCCAGGTGATGTTCCGGAACTACCAGAGGAAGACAGACATGGACGAGCCGCCGCTGGTGGACTTCGGTATGGAGGGGGAAGACGACAAGAGCACCAAGCGGAAGGCCAAAGACCCGCTGTACGTCCACATGGAGGCCGAGTTCTACCGCTACGGAGTCAAGATGGAATGGCTGATGATTCACCGCATCCTCAACCACAGGTGAGAAACACATGTATGCATGCACGGGTTGCATGCACAATGTCCGCACACAACATTCATATGGGGCTGTACACTATAATCTATAATCTAGATCTTAAAGCTCCATGCACTGTGATATGGTGTGTTTGACGAAATGTATAGCTAAAGGCTATGGCTATTTGCGGTTTCTTGCTTGGCATGTATAATTTTTAGAACCCCATTGTGTGCCCCCTATTTTTGCCAAGCAACTTGGCAAGACATCTAAGGGATTTGTTTCAAAGCAAATGGTAGGCAGGCATGTAGGTTAGGCACTTGAACCCCTTATGCTTTAGTTCAGGATTACTCACACTTTTTTAAACTTGAGAACTACCTTCAAAATGGCCATCACAAGGGCTACACACGCAAAAAAATATTATACCATTGCTGAAAATATTTTAAAAAATGGAATGGAATAGCGGCACTGATGTTGTAGATAAACACAGTTGGTTTGGGAGATAGGGGACAGAATGGAATTGGTGTTTTCTTTTGTATAACTTGTAATACAACTGACGCACAGCAACACTCTTAATACCAAATAATTGCATTGTGGCTTTGAGCTGACAGACATGTGATCTACCCGAAATCTTGGGGTTTACTGGTAGATTGTGATCTACATTTTGGGCACCCCTGCTTTAGTTGATCTGAGTTCTACAGATGTCTATACCAGGCCTCCTCCTGTTTTCACTCGACAAGAATTCCCTGTACTAAATGCTCACCACCAGAATAGAACTGTTGTACTGTTTGCACACTAACACCAGTTTAATCTTAGTGAATCTCCATGCGGTACAGGTTAATGAATGGTCATTGGATGAGAACAGCCTAATTACGTTGTAGTTGCATCTTGGTTGTAGCTAAACCCATGTTGTTCTGACCTATCAGCATCGATAAGAAGAGCAACGTGCACTACCTGATCAAGTGGAGGGACCTTCCCTACGACCAGGCCTCCTGGGAGAGTGAAGACATGGATATCCCCGAGTATGACATGTTCAAACAGACCTATTGGAATCACAGGTACATGCAACAGTCCGCATCACAAGTAATCGTGTGTATTTTTACTGTTAATATTCTGAGGATAAACTTGTTGATTTTTGCTCTGTGGCCGTTGATCTTGTCAACCTCTCTTTTCCACTTGTCAGAGAGCTGATGATGGGTGAGGAGGGCAAACCTAGCAAGAAGCTAAAGAAGCTGGTCAAAGTCAAGAAGATGGAGAAACCCCCGGCCAACCCAGTAACTGATGTAAGACTATATCTAAAATATCAATATCAATAAACCGTAAAGACAAAGGTGTATAGCTAAAACCTGAAACCTCCCAGCTGCTGCTGCACTGAATGCTAGAGTCCAGAAATTATCTACAATAGTAACAAACGTAAGACAAATTGGAAGAGTAGAGTAGTGCTATTTTGTTTTCTTTTCGTCTAATTTATAGATCTTAAAGTTTGATTTGATAAACACAGTTGAGATGGTAAGTGGTGTGTATATAGCGTGTGTTATCCAAGGCAAGGCACCAACCAGCACATTAGGGGTGTCATGATCAGGCACACATCAACACTAAGGCCTAGATTTTCTTCACCGCTAAATCCCTTATCCCTTAACTTCTTTGCTTTTTAAAACTATTATAAAAAACATTTTTCAATTGTTAAAATGGCCAGTCTACAAGCTCACTATTCCCAAAAGCTTTTCAAAATAGTAGAAAACAAGGCAAAGACGTTAGGGATAAGGGTTTTTGCATGTGACAAAAATGGAGCCTTAAAACTCTTCCTGGCAATGAGCCATACTTTATTCAAGGTTTAGTTTCGGTTCATGCAATGATCATTCCACCGTCTATGTGACAGCTTGTCACTTAGCAAGATCCTAAATGTGACAGTTCGACACAGAGAGGGAGGAATAATAATAGCTGTGTTACACTATACACTGTAAATTATTATACTGTACAGTGCATATACACAGTCATATCATCATAGCTTTAAATCCAGCTAACCTCCATGTGTTCCACTTCTCTCTGTGTATGTCCTATCTACAGTATCTCTTGACTCTCGACTGTCAACATAAACCAGGCATTCCTTCTCAAACTACGTGTTTTCCTCTCTCCTCTCCAGCCCACCATAAAGTTTGACCGCCAGCCTGAGTACCTGGACACCACGGGGGGAACCCTGCACCCGTACCAGCTGGAGGGGCTGAACTGGCTGAGGTTCTCCTGGGCTCAGGCCACTGACACCATCCTAGCCGACGAGATGGGTCTGGGGAAGACGGTGCAGACGGCTGTGTTCCTCTACTCCCTCTATAAGGAGGTATGGATGGAACTCACACATGTTGACAATGTGTAATGTAATGCAGCGGGTTGGGTTGGCTGGCTTCCTGCCACTAGAGCAGCACTTCTCTGTCTTTTTTATGCTTCAAGATACTCATTAGGACACAAACCATTTGAAAACGAAAAAGAAATCTGTGGGTTCCCTGTACAAATGAACCCATTAGGGTTCATTTGGTTGCATTTGTACACTCTCAGAAAAAATGTTGAAAATGGGTGGAATTCCCTTTAACAGAACTTCCAACAGTGAGAACAAGTGCACTACAGAACAGGATTTTAGTGGATATCTCTTTTAAATAATCCTTTGAATAATGGAACATTTACCAATACCATTCCAAGTATAGGCAGGTATACCAAGTATACCTGCCTGGTATCCCAGTATTAATTTGTGGTTTTATTTCGCATATACCAATATTAAGGCAAATGTTCCTGGATTCAGAAGTGCCATGCTGATATGAATCATAACATGATTAAATGCTGCTCTTTTTAATCTGATCTACAAGATGTGTTGCGAACTTGTAGTTCAGCTACTATTGTAAAGAAGAATTTATCGTAAGCACATTCCTGTGTTACAATGACGTGACCAAAATAGGAGACCATGGCGAAAGTGGTTAATCATCGGACAACATCCACGTAGACATCTGCCCATCTCCATGTAGAACTTCCTGCTTTATACCTAAATCTGCGAATCCTCTGCTCTGTGCTTCAGAGTCCAAGGATTAAAGTACTCAGTCGCCACCACTGATTTCAGTCATTTTCATTCCGTAGAAGTCCATCCTGCACCAACAATAGGCTATCTACAAGCTTTCAACATATCTCAGTGCAATAGGCTATCTACAAGCTTACAACATATCTCAGTGCGATGTGTGGGTTATTCGTTTTTTTCAGTCTTCCAGAAAACCCTCATGATCGGAGATACAGTATTTCACAACCGCCATCAGTAACGCCTCAATAGGCAATTTCTTCAACTTATTATATTATCATAAATATTGTATTAAGTGCACGGTGCTCCTTTAACACTGTCTCACAAATTAGAACTTGGCCTCGAAACTTTTTTTTTTCAGTCAGTGATATTTTATATTGCTTTCATCCATGCTTCAGGGTCACTCCAAGGGTCCGTTCCTGGTGAGCGCCCCCCTGTCCACCATCATCAACTGGGAGAGAGAGTTTGAGCTGTGGGCGCCGGACATGTACGTGGTGACCTACGTGGGGGACAAGGACAGCAGGGCGGTCATCCGAGAGAACGAGTTCTCCTTCGAGGGAAACGCCATCCGCGGAGGGAAAAAGGCCTCCAAGATGAAGGTAAGACTCCACGATCAGTTGAGGGTCTTCACACACGGGACACAACAAATAACATTATACAGTTAAGTATGAATGTATGAAAGTGAGTTATGCTTCCCTGTCATGAAGGTTACAACAAAAAACGTGACTCCCTCTTTCTTTGGTCTTTGCAGAAAGACTCTACGGTCAAGTTTCACGTCCTGCTGACCTCCTACGAGCTGATAACCATCGACCAGGCTGTTCTGGGCTCCATCGACTGGGCCTGTCTGGTTGTAGACGAGGCTCACAGGCTCAAGAACAACCAGTCCAAGGTGTGAAACACAACACATGTGCTGCCCAGGCCGGCGAACTTTACAGAGCTGCATAACCTAGATGAGCTGTTTTTGAATCTATATAATATACAGTACCTTTTGAATTTTTTCCTTTTCCTTTTTGAAAATCATGGTAATAGGATATATTTATTTTGCGCTGCAAAGGTGAAAAAGGAAGTAGAGGGTGTCATCTGCTCGATTTTCACTGCTTCTCGAGGGACTGTCAGAGTTGTTGTACATTGCATTTGTTGTTTTTGTATTGTATTATCTAAGGCTCAAAACAAAAAAGAAATAGTCTGAAAAGGGGCACCAAGTATCCACCCCTGGGGGAACCCAGCCAGTGAAGTACATTGGGTCTAAGTGGTTAATACGGTCTCTTTCTCTCTCTCCATTTGTGCTCAGTTCTTCCGGATATTGAACAACTACCCACTGCAGCACAAACTGCTGTTGACAGGAACACCTCTACAGAACAACCTGGAAGAACTTTTCCACCTGCTTAACTTCCTCACTCCAGAGAGATTCAAGTTAGTATGCTCTGCTCTCCCTGCCTGTTCACACAGCACACATTCAATCATAAATCTATACTCTCTCGTGACAGTTGAAAAAGCATACTGATTGATACATGATTTCTTATACCTAATGTATTTATATTTGCTGTATCCATGGAACATAGATCCCAGCACAAATCGTTGCAGATTCACATAGAGCCACCTTATGACGTGATTTATAAGTTGTATCGTGCCAATGCATAACAATGCACATTAATGGTGTTGATGAATCTCAATGCTGGACAAAATAAATACCTGAACGCTCGACTCAACAACTTACAATGCTAGACTTGAGATGTGCCATGAATTTAGTTATTTTCCTATACAGTATGCTACATAGTCAGTTCACATTCAGTTTAACACGATTAAACGAGCACACTTTTGCCTATGACGTCTCAAACACCTACCACTCATTTTAAAAATAGAATCCAATTCAGATCAAAACATGCCTTTTTAGTCTTGTGCCCCTCCCTGCCCTAGCGTCTCATTATTCCTCTCTCTCTCTGTCTGCAGCAACCTTGAGGGTTTCCTGGAGGAGTTTGCAGACATCGCTAAAGAGGACCAGATCAAGAAGCTCCACGACATGCTGGGACCCCACATGCTGAGGAGGCTGAAGGCCGACGTCTTCAAACACATGCCCTCCAAGACTGAGCTCATCGTCCGAGTGGAGCTCAGCCCCATGCAGAAGTCAGTTCATGATGATTGTTCTGTTTATTTGTTTCATTTAGTGGAGATCAGTTTGTTTTATTTAGTGGAGATCACACACACACACACACACACACACACACACACACACACACACACACACACTTTTCCGGATTTATCTGCGGGCTCGGGGAATTGAACCCGCTAACCTTCCAACAACAAGCAAAGGTGCTCCTCTGACGTTTAGGCCATCACTGCCCAAAAGACGTTCTTTTGGTTCTATTTGTACTTTTTCAGAGGCGCGGACTCAGAGGTCTCAGAGGCACTTGCACTTTTGGCAAATACAGATGTACTTGGCCAAAGAGCATGGCCACTTGACCTGAAAGTCAATTGTTCATTCTAAAGTGATTATAAAAAATTGAATTGCCGTTCACTATACCGCTTTATTTTCCTTTTGATTGTTTTGATGCAGGAAATATTACAAGTTCATCCTGACACGAAACTTTGAGGCCTTGAACACGCGTGGAGGTGGAAACCAGGTGTCACTTCTCAACGTGGTGATGGACCTCAAAAAGTGTTGCAATCACCCCTACCTCTTTCCTGGAGCTGCACTGGTAATGACCCACGGCCATCATCAGACACCCATAATGCTTATGATATCTTATAACATCTGGACATTCTATATTATTGATATGAGAAATTTGGTGATCTCCTGGTAACTATCACATCACTCTTTATCAGTAATAGCAGACCTGCTAACCTGCATGCATTTCATGCACCAACCATGCAATTCTAGGTGTCTATACGCAGGTACGAACTGCAATAACATGGCAATATCCCAAGGTTGGCAGGTCTGTGACAGTAAGAAATGTACACAATTTCTGGGGAGCATTTATTTACCGCTATGTCCGAAATTTGATAATAATGTTGGGTATGTATTTATATACATTTCTTATATCATCATGAGGAGCTGATTGATTAGGCCCCGTGCACTTAATTGTGTTGCATTCAATTTTGAGATTGCTTAGATTTGTCGAGTGTGTACTCGTCGTGTTGAACAGCCGCGCAAACTGTTCCCTGTGTGCAGGAGGCTCCAAAAATCCCCAACGGCATGTACGAGGGCAGTGCCCTGACCAAGGCGTCGGGAAAACTGACGCTGCTGCAGAAGATGATGAGGAAGTTGAAGGACGGAGGACACAGGGTGCTGGTGTTCTCCCAGATGACCAAGATGTTGGACCTGCTGGAGGACTTCCTGGAGAACGAGGGCTACAAGTACGAGAGGATCGACGGAGGAGTGACCGGAGGCATGAGGCAGGAGGCCATCGACCGCTTCAACGGTAAGATGTGAGGGAAGGAAGGTGTCAAAACGTTGTCTGAAATAAAATTAAAAAAATGTAATCTAAAGAACAATAATTCACATAATACAGGGGTTGTCAACCATTTTGATACCAGGGATTTATGCAGCATTTGAGCCAGAGACCACCATTTGATGACATTTTAGCCCCACAGACCCCAAAACTTAAGATTTTTTTTGCTTGTCTGCAATTCCAGGCTGGATTTTGCAAACAAAACAATGTAGACTTCTTAATTAGCTGGTGCCAATTCAAACAATTAAGATTTTTAACTCTTGAGAGTGTAAACATGAAACCAATTAGACCCGCAAGGGTCCATTTGGGGACCACCTGGAACCCTCTCAGGGACCACTGCTGGTCCCCGGTCCACTGGTTGAAAACCACTGCCCTAACACATTTAATTTTAATTAAATTTATATTGGGTGAAATCTCAGGTCATGTTATGACCTGGTTGCCGCCTCCTCTCGACTCTAATTGTCAAGTAAATCGTTATTTCCTTCTCCCGCCCCTCCTGTGTGCTCTGCCCTCCCCAACAAACAGCCCCGGGAGCTCAGCAGTTCGCCTTTCTCCTGTCCACCAGAGCCGGCGGTCTGGGCATCAACCTGGCTACCGCTGACACTGTGATCATCTACGACTCTGACTGGAACCCTCACAATGACATCCAGGTACACAGCCTGGCAGAATGACCAAGAGGAGGCAACGCTTTGCATCTATGCATCTACACCCAGGGACACGTCCCAGTTTTAAACTGACACCTGACATTTTAGGAAATGACGTGTAGAGATGTATGACGGATGTTTTCTCACTGAGGGTTAATAAATACAGTAAATAGGACTTAAACCTACAATCTTGTATCAACGGACTGTGAATAAATAATCATTTAATAGGCTTAGTGTTAAGGTATAGCAGTTATGCTTGCACTGTTCATTTGAGATAATCATATAGACCAGCTGACAGCCAACATGTGACACAGTTAGATGCTGATAATGCTCTCTCCCTCTCTTAGGCATTCAGCAGGGCCCACCGTATTGGACAGAACAAGAAGGTGATGATCTATCGCTTTGTCACCAAGGCCTCTGTAGAGGAGAGGATCACCCAGGTGAGTGAAACTGACTGAAAGACACTTATCTCAGCGTTTTACACTTGTTTTTCATTTTCCTTAATTCCACATAAAGGTACGTAACAAACCCTGCTTTTGGAGTGAAAATTCTGACGAAATAACGGATCTATTAGCTCATTCGTAAATAATGAAATCCATACTTGCCTTTCGATTATTTTCTGTTGGTTGTAAAAGACAGACCTTGCCCAAGTATTATCTGTGTTACAAACAGTTCCTCTCCTCCCTCAGGTTGCTAAGAAGAAGATGATGCTGACCCACCTGGTGGTCAGACCTGGTCTGGGCTCCAAGACCGGCTCCATGTCCAAACAGGAGCTGGACGACATCCTGAAGTTTGGCACAGAGGAACTCTTCAAGGACGAGATGGGAGAGGGTGAGTCCACTTGTTATTGATGGAACTAACATAAGGGATTTGTCTTTGTCTTCAGTCCCAACTCAGAAACAACTCTGTATTTAAACGCCTGTCTATCTCTCTGTGTGTCAGGAGACAACAAGGAGGATGACAGCAGTGTGATCCACTACGATGACAAGGCCATCGACCGACTTCTGGACAGAAACCAGACGGACACCACCGAGGACACGGAGATCCAGAGCATGAACGAGTACCTCAGCTCCTTCAAAGTCGCACAATATGTGGTCAAGGACGAGGAGGACGAGGTGCGTGTGTGTGCACGTGTGCATGCGCATTTGTGCGAGTGTACTGCATATGCCATTAATCGCTTCATGTTTACAATTTGTTTACAATTATTATCCAATGTTGTTGAAATACACGTCATCTTAGAACTGTGGTTATCAACCACCAGTGGTCCCTGAGAGGATTCCAGGTGGTCTCCAGGCTAAATGATGGACAGTTGGTAACCAAATGGACCCTTATAGATCTGTAACTCCTGAGATCGTAAAATGAAACCAAATGGACCCTTTTGGTATCATTTTACGCTCTCAAGAGTTAAATTATATTTACACATCTGAATCACTTAATTCTCAAGAAAAATGTAGAAGAATTGTTATTTTGATCAAGTTTTTGCCAGATATCCTAAATTGTGGACACAAACATGAAAATCCTTAGTTTTGGGTCTGAGAGACTAAACTCAACATCAAATGGTGGTCCATGGCTAAAATGCAGAATAAATAGTGGGCCCTGGTATGAAAATGGTTGAAAACCACTGTCTTAGAATGTTTTCTAATTTGTTTATAATTCAGAGATGCTTTGAATATCACTTATGAATCAAACCAGACAACTTCAATTCATGGCTTTAATGTGCATTAAAACTCATTTGGCTTCCTTGGAGACCAAACAAACCATGGTATGCTTTGTAGAACAGCCAGCAAGCAGTAAAGTATATGGCGAGGCATAGTCAATAAGCTAAACATTCCAGGCCACCATTTTGTGCTCATTTAAGCAGACACATCTCTATCCAAGTTGGGACATTTTTCAGATGTACGCTCAGGTTTCCTGGGTGTATGCGCTTGCATTTCTACATTGTAATTACTGATGTAAAGTTATGAAAATCTGGGAACTAAATCGTCACCAAGAAATCTCTTGAGTCTTTACTAATGTGTTTCCAATTGTGTCTAATAGCATGTACTAAAAGATTGAAATTCAGCATAGTTTTGCTCAGAAAACATTCCTTGGACTAAAGACGGCCATACCTGTCATCATTAGTGAGCAAGTGATTTGGTCATTTTCAGCCCAATGAGTGTCATCATGAAATCCACAGAGTTAGACATATCGCATGTTACATAAAGCATGATGAAATTTGTTTTGCCTTCTATCCACGATTTTCCCTGCCAAGGCACCGTTGCTGCTTGTATGTGTGCTTACCTTCCATCCAGGCAGTGTTGCCATAAGCTGTCAGAATCAGTGCTGCCATAAACACGTTTTATTCTGTAAAGTCACTTGCAAATAGTTCCTGGTTGATGTTTTTTGGGCTTGTTTCTAAAGTTACAGTTGCTTCTTAATGTTGTTTAAACCAGTGTATCCCACATTTTTCACATCAAGAAACCCCAGATTAACATGTAATCGTCCACACTCATCCATCTGAAAATGTTTTGTCCCTTGTTTATTCAAATGTTTTAAGTATTCCAAATATTTCAATTTATTCAATGTGGTTTTAAATTACAGATACACAATGTGTCACTGAGCTTGTAGATCAGCTATTTTCATTTGTGCTTGATTTCATACAGCTGGTCACATGTTTCTCTTGCAAATCTGGCAACGAAGCATGAGAGGAACTTCTGCACACACAAATGCAAAGACTTACTGGGTTGTGACTGGTACCCCGACTTTAATGAGGTTTCCCACAGGAGTTGAATTTCAATCTTTCAGTATGTTAGAAACACATTAGTGCAGACATTTCTTGGTAATGATTTTAGTTCCCAGATTGGTCAAATGCCTGATAAAATGCCTAACTAAACGGACCATGCTCCATGTTTGTCTATGTTTTGTGCGTGTGTGTGTGTGTTCCAGGAGGAGGAGGTGCAGCGGGAGGTGATAAAGCAGGAGGAGAGCGTGGACCCAGACTACTGGGAGAAGCTGCTGAGGCATCACTACGAGCAGCAGCAGGAGGACCTCGCGCGCAACCTGGGCAAGGGCAAGAGAACTCGCAAGCCGGTCAACTACAACGACGGCTCCCAGGAGGACCGAGGTATAAGACGGGGTAACAGAACCGACGCGCACCACCGACATAAACACCACATTAACCTGCTGCGGCTTCCACCTACAGTGGTTCTCAAACCTCTTGGCCCGCTGGGCTCCCCTCCACCCCCCTACACCATAACTCTCAGAGTGTACAAGAAGTGTCCATTTTGTACACTCTCAGAGTTACGGACCTACCGCTACTATGGGCCCATTTGGAGCGAGCCCCCTCCCTCCTTCTCCAAGGACCCCTGAGGGTCCCCTGGACCCCCACTTTGAGAACCACTGCTACCGCTACTGCTACTACTACACGCCTGCTGATGGTCTGTGCTGGAATGAAGCTCGAGTGTGTGTGTGTGTGTGTGTGTGTGTGTGTGTGTGTGTGTGTGTGTGTGTGTGTGTGTGTGTGTGTGTGTGTGTGTATTGTTGTACTGTTGTGTGCCAATTAGTACCTGAGTACCTTCTAAATGCCTTCTTCTACTACCTAATAGAATGGTAGTAAATGTTGGCCTGAGCTAAACTATAGTTAGCGCCACTTAGCAATAGAAAGGTTCAATTGCTTCATCATAAATTATCCTTATATCTAGTTAGGGCTGACATTGTTATGTCTAGCACTTGCAGAGAAATTGACTTAGATGGTTCTTCTGGAGTGGAACAATTACTTTATTTTCATTTTTAAGACAGTACGTAGTGCACTGCAGTACTATTCTATGACCAACACATCCCTGTTTTGACAGCTGACATTCACAGACAAACCAAAATACAAACATAGATTACGCAGCAGTTGATGCTATTGGCTGAAATGTTTCTGTGTTGGCATGGTGCGTTAAAGGCCATGCCTCAGTAAAGTGAGGGAAGTCTCATCAAAGCAGGGTTCTCCTTTATTTTTGGCCGTTGTTTTAACTTCCCTCTACTGTATAGCTTTATGTTCCCTGTGTACAGTAGGACGAGTTGTTCTGTGACACCTCTTAGAATTTATTATGCAGCAAAAGCGCCCCCTTCTGTTTGTAAGTTTGGACTCAGGTGGTGAATTGGCCATGTACAGTATGTATTGTATGAATGTATGTATGAATGCATTGTCTGAATGTTTACACAAAGGCAAGTAGTACTGTTATGATTATATAACTGTTATTCTGTTTGTCTGTCTGTCTGCCTGCCTAAAGCTCTACTCTAGTTTTTGTCCTGAACCAGCATATTTTTCTCATCCTACTTGGTGCTTTGCTTCGTGTACTTAAATCCTATCTCTTTTGACACCTCTCGTCAGATTGGCAAGAGGATCAGTCAGACAACCAGTCAGATTACTCTGTGGCTTCGGAGGAGGGAGACGAGGACTTTGATGAGCGGGCTGAAGGTAAGAGACTAGAGATGTGTGTGTGCGTATGTGTGTGTGGGTGTGACTCTGTGTCACGTATGGATGTGTGCTATAAAAATGCCACTCTAAAACTTTGCTGTCTTCACAAGTAGAATAATAATAACGCATGGGTACCGGGCGGTAAGTATGGGTGTGATCATGCATGTTGTGCCTGCAAAACAGGATTTGATTTGGAAGATGCATGTACTGTATGTTCTTGCTGATGCACAGTATATATGGGGCTGTTTACCGTAGGAAAGTTGCTCTTCCATGCTGACTTGAGATGAACCCCTGGGAGCTGATCAGTGCACTGATGGGGGAATCACATGACTGTGGTTCAGATTCATGTATTGGGGAATAGGTCACTTCATAGGTCTGCTTACAGTATAGGTCACTTCAAAACTGACTTTTGCATAAGGTGTATCCAGAACCATGCACATCTGCATAGTTTAGTAGTTTAAGCAAAAACTTTGAAGATTATGCAAAGAGAGTATTAGTAGTAGTACACTTTATGTAATATGCAAATCAGTGAAAACATGGTTGAGTTGTTGTTTGTTGTTGCAACAGATACATTTAGTATATCAATACATCAAGAGTGAACTTCTATAGAGCGCCGAAGTCCTGACATCACCCGCTCATCCCCTGGTTCATGGAAAATTTTCCTCTATGGAGAATAATAAGGAGTCATCTTAATATGATCTCATAAAAGCATTGTGGTCCAAAGATAAACAAGTTGTCTTGGCGATATTGAAGGAGAGGTGTCTCTGTATGGTTTACGACAGTCAGTCTCTCAGTCAGTTGATTCTTCATATCCATGAGTGAAACCGGCCAGGATGACTTTGTTTTTCAATCACAGTTCTTATATGAGCTGATCTGAACCCCCCTATATAGGGGTTACAATGCAAATTAAGAAAAGCACATGAACCGTGGAATTAGCGCCATCTACCGATATTGACGTCAGACTTCGGCACCCTATTCTCTGTGTTCTGGTCGCTGTCTACTGACATTGTTTATTTATTAAACTGCCTCTACAGACTTGTCAGATTCTGACGACAGCTATGATATCCTCACCAACAACAACAACAACTTGCAAAAGAATTGTACCTGCTCCCTCTGCTCGTACAGAGCAGAAAAGAGAAAGAAAAGGAAAGAGAAGAGAAAGGCAGAGAAAGCAAAAGCAAAGGAAAAGAGAGCGAAGAGAAGGGCAAAGAAAGCATTGAAACTGATGAAAATTGCAGAAATTAAAACAGGCCCTGTCTCAGTTCTTCGTTGTTAAAAAAATATGTTTAATATCAAAAGAAAGACAATGTTAAACTGTGATTCTCCACTCTGCCCCAGAGCACTGCTATTTTAAGTCCAATCCCATGCACACATAGCTGGATCATCGTAGATCTTTGTCCACTGATTGTCTTGGGGAAATAAATGCAATGCAGGGGCTTCAACAGAAGAGACAAGTTGTGCTAATAAACATACACATATACTGCTTTTGTCCTGCTTTGAAAATGTACCGTCACAATATCACCACTGTAAAACTCTTTGCATTGGTACTACACAGCAGGCTTTGTGTTCAAATATGCCCAGTTCTAGCTCCTCTATTGAATTCAAGACACATTGGTAGGAAAAGATCTCTGATCGTCTGGCTTTGTGAGATATTCTAGCCATCTAATCAGTGTATTCATTTAGACCTGGGACACCAGGGGTATGATATCTACTACTTGGTCATCTAATTGTGAACTAGCAGTGCTGCTGTACCCCACAGTCAGAGTTGTGAAATGGCTGTTGCAAGGGCCACCTAAGAATACAAATGATAAGACTTAACTCAGGCACCGTTAATTAACCTACAGTATTGTTCAGAGCAGCTTGTATTGCCAGACATCCTAGACAAGTTATGAGAGGCCAAAATGTTTAAGTTCTGGTTCAAGTGAACTCTTTGTTATTGCCTTTGGCAGAGGATTTGCACTTTTTATGTTCTGTATCGATTTATAATTCATTGTTTGCACTAAATTTCACTCGTTTTAAATATGGTCATTTGGATATGCCTTTTGTCAGTGCGTTTTTGTAAAGCAATTTGATTTCCAGATTCTATTCCATTTTTCGGCCGGCCTGTCGTTTATAATTTCAATAAAGTTTATTCATGTAGACCTGGGATTGATTCTACAAAATGTCTTCTACATGAGTGTTCCTCAACCTATTTCATGCCAAGGACCAGAATTATCTGTAATCTGACAATATGTTTTTCCATGGCCCACCCCACTCAGAAGCACAGATGTTCCTTGTGATTGAAGCCACATATTTTCACACATAGTAGATTTACACCCCACCCTCAACCCTCAGCTGTGAGAGTGAACAACACTGTACAATTTGTACACTCTCAGTTACAGATGGGTACTATGCGCCCATTTGGAATGTCCCAAGGGGGTTCGTTCTGAGCTTGTAGATCTGTTATTTTTCAATAGCTAAAGTAATGCTTAAAACACCAAAAGGGGTTCCTGCCCAGAATGTGCTTCAAGTTCACAAATCCATGTTAGTGTAAGTTGTCGTGAAAGTGTTGTACATCAACAACCGAAGCCTTTAGTTTGTATGTGGACAGTGAGGAGAGCTACAGCTGCAGCAGGAGTGTGAGCTGATGAGCAGGCGTAAGTCCATATCTTCCCTGAAACGCAATAAAAAAAACATTGAATTTGACAAAGACAATGAGATGGTAAATATGTTTGTGTGTGTTGGTGGTGGTGGTGTCGCTGAGGTGGTGGTGGTGGTGTTGCTGCTGGTGGTGGTGGTGATGGTGGTGGTGGTGGAGTTGCTGGTGGTGGTGGTGGTGGTGGTGCTGGGGTTGGTCGGCTTTGAGGATGCAATGATTCGCTGATGTGCTGAGCTGAGTGGGTGTGCGTGCATGTGTTGGAACCTGCTTCTCTAATGCAGTGGTTCCCAAAATGTTTTAGCTTGTATTTATTTATGAAATACTTGAGGTGTGAACCACCTCAGATGTGGCTAAACATGTCTTTCTCTCTCCGCTAGCCAACGCTCGCAGGCCAAACCGCAAGGGGCTAAGGAACGACAGAGACAAACCTCTGCCTCCTCTGTTGGCCAGAGTCGGTGGGAACATCGAGGTGAGTCTACCACCTGCTGCCAGTCACTTAATTACAGACTTCAGGGCCTTAATAAAAATGGGAAGCAATATAACATGCTTTTAGTTAATTTGCAATGCATGCTAGTAGAGTCTATTAGCTCTAGTATTTGGGTGGAAGTACCGCCTAAGGTCATTCCAAAACCCTATTACAAATCAGTTAACATTCTCTGCGAATGAAACAAGTGCTGTAATTGGTCTGGAAAATAACGTATCCGGCGGAAATACATCAGAAGTTCCAACGGACACAGAGATAGACTCTCTGCCTCTCTGCCCAGGCTTTCCTTTTTGCAGCCCAGGTCCATGCTGGGTCATGCGCATGCTGGGTCCGTGCACACGCCCCTGCAACTCACCAGACCCGGATTCTGTTTAGTTAGCTTTTTTCATGCTCCCGTTGTCGCCTGTACAGTATATTAATATGATGATGACAATGTTCTAATTTGTATTGTATCATATTAATTAACTCATTGACCGCGAGCGGATCTTCTTTGTTTCCTCTCCACTACCGCGGCTCAAACCAGTTCGATCGGTAAAAAAGCCCTTATTTTGAAGCTCAGATCTCCTAAACAGGATGTGCTGTTTCTGTTATGCTGTGTCTGTTGTCTTGTCTAATCGATCATCTGGCGATCTGCCCCAAAACATCCGGCTCACAAGTCAGGAAGAGCTGTGTAGCCCTGGCTGCTTAACCCATGCGCCAGCGACATTGAGGGGGCAAACCGGAGGAGAGCCGTTTGAATGCATTGGATTGAATGAATGTCAATGGGACGGGGGAAAAAAAAGTTGTCCCCAATTCTGTCCCAAATGAAAGTCAGCAACGGGATGATCATCAGACGATGCGCACGGACTAATAGTTGGATTAAAGAATGAAATCTACATTTCCGCGTGATACGAGCCGTCCGCGTTTTCGGCGGTGGTATTCTAACGGGAAATCCACGAGCCCCGCGTGGACGGCGCCAAGAGAATTAAGTTTCGCCTCAGGAGGGATTAATGATCTGGTTTTATTTTCTATATCAGGTGCTGGGCTTCAACGCGCGCCAGCGGAAGGCCTTCCTGAACGCAGTGATGCGTTATGGGATGCCTCCCCAGGATGCCTTTACAACTCAGTGGCTGGTCAGGGACCTGCGAGGGAAGTCTGAGAAAGAATTCAAGTATGTGTCCAGAAATTCTACACAGCTCCTCCTCCTCTCTAGCTATGACATTTGTAAATCCATTCCACTCCATTAGCATTAAAAGCACTATTTTCCAAGCACTGTACACGCTGGACCGTCGTGCAGCCTATTTTTTTGGTATGTCTATTATGACTTTCTCTTGCACTGTTGCCGACATCCAACTGTTGTAGTGACAGGCAAACAGTACCAGCTAATGCTAGCGGTTGCTCCTGATTTCAACAACAACCTCGTCAGCAAGCAATGACGTGGAAATGAAACTGATGTCTCATATAAAGAAAATGAATGGTGGCCGTGTACTGTAGTAGCAGGCAGGGGGGCCCATAGAGCAGCAAATAAGTTAAGGGTCCTGAACCATTTCATTTTTAGTGGAAACACCATGAAATGGTTCAGTATTAAGCACGGAAAAAAACAAACTGAACCGGTTCAACCCTCTTGAAAAAGGGGTTTTTGATAGGAGCAATATGTTTAGTCCCCAATTAAGCCTGTTGTCAGCTTTCTTTACCCAGAGTCCAATACCAACACACCTGGTTGGATCCAACTCGCTGACTCCCTCCTCCTATGTAACAAAATCAGCCACATGTCACGATTTTTCGTCATCAATAGCGCGCCTATATTCTAACATAAAGACACCAAGGCCCCCATCATGGATGCCACAATGAAGTATTGTCTTATAATGGATTGAAGGGCTTCAGACTCGCGGGACCCGACACCGTTCTATTCACGGGGTAACCTGATAGAGCCTCCGCTCTAGTGGCCAACTGGAGACAGACGGCAGGTAAACGGGCGACGGCCGATCCAGACTTTAAGGCGTAATATATTGTTCCTTTTGCTCCCGTGTCTCATCTACAGGGCCTACGTGTCTCTGTTCATGCGTCACCTGTGCGAGCCGGGGGCCGACGGAGCGGAGACCTTCGCAGACGGCGTCCCCAGGGAAGGGTTGTCAAGGCAACATGTGCTCACCCGCATCGGCGTGATGTCACTCATCCGGAAGAAGGTAAATGCTATGCTGTGCAGGGGCGGAATATGAAATGTTACAGTATGCAAATGTGTTATGGCTAGGAGCATTATTGGGATATTTTTATCGGGTGAATCGTGCGTTTAGAAAACAACCAACGCAAAGCACCGAGCTGCTTGTCGGTGGCAGTTAGAGGTTAAGTGTCTCTGCGTCAGGCACAGGAGATCCAAACGAAAATCAGGCTCCCGGTGTGCTGGTTCGATGTCTTGCCCAAGGACACTTTGACATGTAGACACTAGACAGAGGGGCCAGGATTTGAACCGCCAATCCCACCACCATTGATTGACTCATGATGTTGAGCTTAGTCTCTCGGTCCCAGAACTAAGGATTTTCAAGTTACCAACTGTCCATCATTTAGCTGGGGGCCACCTGGAATTCTCACAAGAACCACTGATGGTCCCCGGACCACTGGTTGATAACCAATGCCACAGATCATTGGACAACCTGCTCTACCTCCTGAGCCACAGTCGCCCCGCAGATCACTGATAAACGAATGGCATGTGTGTGTGTGGGGTTTACGTGTCCGTGTGCATGCCTGCTCATGTGTGTTTGGGTGTGTGCGTGTGTGTGTAACAGGTGCAGGAATTTGAGCATGTGAATGGACAGTGGTCCATGCCCTGGATGGCTGAACTGGAGGAGAACAAGAGAGCAGCTGCCCTGGCTGCAGGCGAAGATCCCAAAACGCCTTCTTCTGGAACCCCAGCTGATACACAGCCCAACACGCCTGCCCCAGGTACACACACACACACACACACACACACACACGCACGCACACGCACACACACACACACACAGACGCACAACCTAGAAATTGTGCACAACCATGAAAACGTACAACAATCAAGGTGACTGACAAGAAGTCGCACTAGGCCTATATTATGACAAAAAGGATTGCATCACAACCCGCTGAGCTCTGTGTGTGTGTGTGTGCGTGTGCGTGCGCGTGTGTGTGTGTGTGTGTGTGTGTGT
The DNA here is from genome assembly GCA_039105355.1 of Benthosema pterotum. Classification (NCBI taxonomy): domain Eukaryota; kingdom Metazoa; phylum Chordata; class Actinopteri; order Myctophiformes; family Myctophidae; genus Benthosema; species Benthosema pterotum. Next base: position 14,331,743 of record CM076967.1, on the reverse strand, counting down.
GTGTTTACAGAAGATCTGTCTAAATCTGAAGACAAGGACATGGACGTGAAGGAGGAGGGAGAGGAGAGTAAAGGATCCACCAAGTCAGACGATCCGGAGGTAAATGAGCATCTCTAGTATTTGTATGTATTTATGCTGCTGTGACTGAGAAAGAGTGATGTTTTGGTTTGTTGTATTGTGTTTCATCGTCATGAAGGATGAAGTCACCCTGCTCATGTCTCCGACGCTGTCTCTACTTACAGACACTAAATCATCACCACTGTTATTTTGCTATTATTCACCATTATTTGACAGGAAAGGGGAGAGAGATGGTGGGGCAAACATGTTCGTCCGGTACCGGGACTCGACCCGTGTGACACACTGTAACGCCGGCTTACCAGCCAAGGTGTCTGGTCCACCTCTTTCATAACCGATCTCTGTTGCCTCACATTCAGATCATCGAAATCCCAGACGAGACGGAGAAGTCCCCGTCGGTCCCAGAGAAGAAAGAACGGGAGGGAGCAGAGTCACCCAGCAAAGAGGAGAAGGACAAGGAGGCGGGAGACACGGACGCGGACATGAAGGAGGAATGCGAAGATGGCAGCAAGGACAAAGACGACAAGGAGAAGTCGTCATCGGAGACCTCGGAGAAAGACGCTCCCTCCGAGGTCAAGGGGGAAGGGTCGGAGGTCAAGGCCGAGTCAGACGAGGCCAAGCCTAAAGGTAAGATCACTTTAGACGAGACAAGTAAGCTTAATTCATCCTGGACAAACAATTTGTTATAAGGCAACAATAGAGCACAGAGAAACTGACCTCACTTGTGTATTCTTCATTGATTCCTGAACACTTATTGCGCACGGCAAGTGCAGTGATTCTGATGAACTGTTTATCTCATCATTATCTCAGCTGAAGAGAGCAAAGACGACAAGATGGACACGAGTTCCCCTGCAGAAGACAAGAAAGGTGAGACACGCTGGTGAACATGGTTGCCTCTCTAGAGCCGACAGTATGCAAACACGTCGGATGGCCTGTTGAAGCTTGAACAGGAAGAAGTGGAAAGATGGCGAGTGTCATCCATTTGATGAGATAACTTTGTAACATTACAGTCCATTGCTGTGCACTAATGCAATCAAAATTTTCATTGACTGTCACATCTCTCATTTGCCAAGAAAGTAAAAGGGACGTTTTTATGATATGATTACTGTAAATTGACTTGCGCTATGTCTCCGATGATGAGCTGTTGCTACAGTTTATGTGTCACTGCATATATTCAGGGATAATTTGGATGATCCCCTTTTCTCTGAATCTCCAGCTAGGACTGTACAGGGTTGTACAGGATTGTACATTTTTGTCACATCAGGGCTCCTCAGCGCACTTCTAAACGTCACGTCCTGTGTGCCCGGTCAATGAATCACTCTGTCCTTTCTGGGTTCTTTACTTTCTCAGAGCCAAAAGAGGAGAAGGAGGGGGTGAAAAGCGAGGAGTCGGGCAAGCTGCAGAACGGAGAGAGCGCTAAAGAAGGAGCAACAGCAGCGTCGCTGTTAAACATCACCGAGGAGAAGAAGAAAGCTGCCTCCAAGCAGAGGTTCATGTTTAACATAGCTGATGGAGGATTCACAGGTGTGTTAACCTGTCTACACCACACACTCACACTGTACTGTAACCATGGGAGACCACACAGTCCATTCTTCCTCTCCATATTGCTCTTCTGAGTGGATGTTTTAGTCTTTTTCCCTCTGACATATACTGTAACTTAAGAAGTTGCTTTATACCAGATCTTAAATACTACCTAAACTACTGACATTCTTGGATATTCAATATAATAATCAACCAACAGCATATTAAACACTATCAAACAAATATCGGGTTTAACGTATCGTGCAGCGACAATTAATGGATTAAAACATGTGAAGCACACATTATGGAGCAAAACTGTTAATTTGTACTGTGGAGTATGCATTTATTTTCTTGGCCTGTGCTACTTCAGTTGAATATTTAATTCTTTGACATGAAATTGATAGGGGCTATTTCAGTTATTTTCACTGCAAACCACAATGGTCATTCTAGGTAAAATGAGACTGTGTTTATGTTTCTTCAAGTAATTCCTGAGGTGTTAAGGTAGAAACTTTGTTTTGTTTTAGTCAACAGCTGAATTCCTGCGTTATCAGTTATTTTCCGTGAACACTTGGTGACCTTTGTGATGTGTGTTCCAGAGCTCCACTCGCTGTGGCAGAATGAGGAACGGGCAGCCACGGTGACGAAGAAGACCTTTGAAATCTGGCACCGCAGACACGACTACTGGCTTCTAGCTGGAATCATACAGTATCCTTTTCAAATACTCAAATCTATAAGACCTTTTCTTCTTAATCTATATTTATTTGACCAACAGTTATTATAGAATCAGACTACAAGTGTGCATATGCTATTTTATGTTTGGCCCTCCGGTGGTGCTGGGGTGGTGGTCGGAGCAAACATCACTTAACAACCAGGAACCACAATGCAGAAGGAAGTCAGGAGGAAGCAAGCAGGCTAGAGAGCTTAAAAGCCCCGCCCAGTTGGTCAGCTGACTGCCACATCAGCCAATCAGAGTAGAAGCAACGTAGATGGGAAAAGGCGAAATATATTTCTACAGTATATATCTATTTTAGAAATAGTTTCGGACATGTGAGTCCACACGCTGTGAAGAGTGCTGCTAATGTATCTGCTCACTAGCTGTGCATGAATCTGCCTATATGTTCTTTTTTAGAAATGTTGAGACAGGAAATGGGTAGAGAGATGAGTGGATATGAATCACACTGAAGATGTGGTGATGATGATGATGAAGATGATGATGAACCTTGACCACATCGTCCCTCAGACACGGTTATGCTCGCTGGCAGGATGTGCAGAACGACGTCAAGTATGCCATCCTCAACGAGCCCTTCAAAGGGGAGATGAGTCGAGGGAACTTCCTGGAAATCAAGAACAAGTTCTTGGCTCGCAGGTTCAAGGTGTGTGTGTGTGTGTGTGTGTGTGTGTGTGTGTGTGTGTGTGTGTGTGTGTGTGTGTGTGTGTGTGTGTGTGTGTGTGTGTGTGTGTGTGTGTGTGGGTGTGTGTGTGTGCACACTGATAAGCTATAGCACACGTGTGTGTGGACCGGCTGAAGATGTCTCACAAATACACACAACACACATATTCACTGAAACATGCATACACCACACTAGCCTGGATCCAAACCCATCAACGCAGCCCACTCTCTGAGTGCACTGCATCTATTGGTCTGGGCTTGTATTGTCAACCTATAATTTACTTTAAAACCAAGATGTATTATCCAATGAGAGTCGGGAGTTGGGAGTTGGTCTATGAACTGGCGCAGCTGATTGGCCTATGAACGGGCGCAGCTGATTGGCCAAGAGCTCTGTCACTCCACAACTTCCATCAAACATGACGGCCCCACTCATATTTTTCTGCTTTTGTTTACATGCTAGTAGCGCTCATTGGCTGTGTTTGTTTGGCTACCAAAGGTTAGTTGTTGTTAGGTTTTATCATTTCTCTCTCTGCACCAACACAATAGTGCTGATCCTCAATTTTCTCTCTGCATTATTAACCATCCCCTGGCATCACCGTCCTCGTCTGTTGTTTTATGTAGTTATTGGAGCAGGCGTTGGTGATCGAGGAGCAGCTACGCAGGGCGGCGTACCTGAACATGTCTGAGGACCCCGCTCACCCCTCCATGGCCCTCAACACACGTTTCAGTGAGGTGGAATGTCTGGCCGAGTCCCACCAACACCTCAGCAAAGAGTCCATGTCTGGGAATAAGCCTGCCAATGCAGTGCTGCACAAAGGTTAGTAGAAGAAGAGTGAAACTGTGACCTGGCACCAGAACTAAGGGTTCATCGGGAAGATCTGATGTGATTCTGGTCAAAAGTTAGATTTAGATTATCATTTAGTCAAACACTTGCGTGTAAATATGAGAATAATGCATGCATATCAGGTTTGGTCCTCCGTTATTTTACTGGGGAAGACTCAACATTGTTGGCTGATAATGCAACAGAACAATTTCTCACCATTTTTAAAATTGTAAAGGTAATTCCCAATAAACATGAAAAATGATATTGAGGAAGTTTGGCGCTCAGATTAATATTATGAAATACATGCTTTTAACTACATCCTGAAGGCTCATCTATGCTCAAAGTTTCAAACTAGCTGTTTGCTGCATTAATTTTATCCGTATTTGTGCACATTTTCTGAAAGCTTACAGATAATGGAAGAAAGGGAGCAATTCATTTATGGGGGATTGTAGTTCCCACGACTGCCTAGACTAAAGTCATTGAGGTACCTAGACCGCGCCCACAACTTGTTGTCAGAACGATCCCTTGGTAAAATGAGAACTAATGGCCTCACAGACAACCACAACATCTACTACACAGCCTAAGCTTTTGACACCTTCTTAGGTTAAACAGGTACATTATTACGAACAATCACCACAATGTTTGTAGTCAGAAAAGGTTGGACCCCCATCTGAAAACATATTGTTATAGGGATCCCCCAGAAGCAAAGATTTAAGTTGCTTCTGAAATAATGTATTCAAAGATTTGTGCCACATTTCCATGATTTTTCAAAAATATCACACCTGATATTTTTCAATAGCTAAAGCATAGTTATAAACATAATTCTCCACCAAAACACATACAGAGAAAGGGTTAAAGGGGAAAAAACATTAAACTTCATTATTTTTTTGTGTTTTTGGTGCTCCCGTGTATGTTTTCTATCCCCAAAATATCTATTCTGAACAATCAGTCTTTCATATCATATAGGAACTTTATAAATGCACCCTACTTTGTATAATTCCTAATCTCCTTCAATTTTCAGTTCCAAATTTGCATTTCCACTTTGTTTACAATGTCCACCATTGTTGATTTTCCAAATTGACATGGTTTAAACAAGCCTGGTTCTAGCATCAGTATAATAATGACTCTACTATAAAATATCCTCCATATCAACGACCCTACCAGCTCAGGACATTGTGGTACTGCAGCTAGTGTGTCCATGAGGAAAAGGACTGGTTATATCAGTGGTGATTTAGGCTCAAACCATCAGAAATAAGCAGGGACATATACAATATGATATTAAGTATTAAAAACAATTTTAGGAATCCATGTTATTTGCGCTGGTGGAAAGGACTCATGGACATGCTGTGAGCAAGCGCTTACAGTTAACGTTATCGTCTGAAACGGATGTATTCATTTTCCCACACAAAGGGGAGAATAAATGAGCCTTAAAAGTCTATTTGTGCATAGGAGATGTAGCGCGTGCCAGAGCGGTGAAAGTAGACAAGTGACTGGGATTTTGGACATATGTTTGGGTGAGTGAAATTTGACGATTTGATTTTCTTCATAGAACCCTCTCTGACTTTTGTAGGGACAAATTTAAAAGGAGCAACAATGCATTCGTCTCCCCCAGTCAGACACTCATGCACAGGGTAGTTTGCTCCCCTGCAAAAAACAAGACAGTAGGGCTTCAAATACTGATCACTTTCTTAGCGATTGTTCTGTTGTGTAGGAGCCAAAATGATGTTCTATATAGCTTACATTATATGTCACTGGGTTGGTGAGGTGAGCGCCGCAATGGGCTTCATGATTGGTTGAAGCTCTGTGGGTGGCCACCAGTATAGGCTATAAGTGCCGGTCATTCCCAGCTCACTTCATGGATGGCTTTGGTTCCTGGAGGCAGGGTGAGCTGGGAGGCTACATAATTTGTTGACCGTATGCACTTTAGCACTTGCACTTTTGATAATTTGATTCTATAGTATATTCCTCACTGTTTGTAGACTTTGCACATATTTATTACGATTGTATTTATTGAATTGACTAATGATTGTAATGATTTGGTGCACTGATCTATATAAACAGTATGAACTTATTTCCTTGTTTGAATCGTTTTTATCATTGGTGTTTTAGTCTATTGTGTTGCGCGTCATATAGCTTGTATAACTCCCAGGCTTAGCCTGCCGGCATGAGTGACTTATTGGAAGTCATTTTCAGCCACTACATTGTCAACAAATTTGTATCGATCTGGATCGCTATTGGTGTTGGGTGTTTAACCTACCTGGTTCCCCGCGGCGTTCAAACAATGAATCGCGCACATACGTGCACTGCGGCATTAAGGTTGCCGTTGCACTCAGCTATTGTTTAATCCATTTGCTTTCGAGTCCACGTTGTGTTCTACACATCGCATAGCGGCCCGCCCCAAACACACACTTGTTGCACGCACACACACACTCTATTGTTCCCCTGTAGGCGAAGCGGCTTTAGCCTATAGCTTTGGCTGTGGGCTATTGTTTGTTGTTTTTCATGTGCATGAACGGGTTCGGCCCGCATTCTAAAACCCGTGGAACGGGTGGCCCAGGGGTGCCGTCTCTTTATAGAGATATATAGGCACATAAGTACCTATCGTTACATGCTGAAGACACAGGGTCTGCATTCGGCAGTTTACGGGTCGTTAGGCAGTTTAGTGGGGAACAATAGCACGCATTCACACACTTACACGCACATTCTACTAGGGCTGTTGCGGTGTTTTTTGGACTTCGATTTGGATGCAAATGATTTTGACTTTGATTCATTTTAATGCAAATTCAAAATGTCTAGTTCATCAAGGCCAGGTTCTACTGCTAGTGCAAACGAGCCAAAACGGCAATCAATGCTCACTGCAAAAGCACTATCAAACAAAATTGAACAACTTCAAAACGAACGCAAAGCTAAGGTTAACAAAATTGAACGACTTGTAAAAGCAATTAATGACCTTATGCAAAGCTCTGAAAACGCAAAGGCTGTCCAGTTCAATCTTTTCAATGTATCTGCTCTGTACGATGAAGCAAGCCATTTCCATGATGCAGTTATTCCATTGCTTCCCCCAGAGGAACAAGAGAGACAAAACAATTGGTTTTCAGACATACAAAAACGCAAAGTTAATTTCACTGAAAATGCAAACAAATGGCTCTCTCAAAATCTTTCCATTCAAAGTACAGCGCAGTTACAGGAAGAGGCTATTATACCTTTGTATGTACCCCCACATCTTGTTGAAACATCTAATGCAGTGAATAACCCAAATGCTTCCTGTGTTCCAGATAACCTTGGGGATGTGGCAAGAGCTTCAGTCATTGATGTTAACCCAGATGATAGTATCTCTAATGTGTCAGTTGAGCCTTCAAAGAAAAGAAGCACGGCAGGTAGCAAGTGTAGGTCCACTACTTCTTCTGCTGCATCCGCACGCCTGATAGCAGAAGCAGACATGGCAGCTCTTCTCGCTCGCCAGAAGAAGCTCAAAGAGAGACAGGCTCTAGAAGAGCAAGAGGCACAGCTGAAAAGAAAGAAAGAGCAGCTAGAGTTGGAGACAGAGATAGAAGCATCAGCAGCTAAGCTCAGTGTCTTGAGAGTCTCCTCCTCTCAGGTGTCTGGTTCTTCAGCCAGTAGGTCAGATGGGATGAATTCCTATGTTGAGAAAGGGAAAGAAAAGTTTTCTCGAGTGCTGGATCCTGATGCTGAAACCTTTGTTCCTCCGTCAGGGGGGCACTCTTCTCAGCATGTTGTAATGGGTGAGCCACAGTCACGTTCACATCCTCTTGATGCACGGCCTAAGCAGGCAACCACACATCCATCTTTGCTTGATTCTCGAGCTATGTTGGTGAAGAACACGAGGCAGCAGCGAGTATGGCAGCCATCTCAGTACATGTCAGGTGAACAGCAGCCATGTTCACAGCTCCTGGATGCTCAACCTGAGCAGACACGTCCTCCCTCTTTGGATGCTCGGCCTAAGGTGACTTCTCTAGGGTTGCAATCGCAGCCAAGGCCTGAGGCAGCTACAGTGTGGCAAAGTGGATGGCCCGATCCTCAAGTTCGTCCTCAGTCGCAGTTGCAGTCACAACAACCTTCACCTTTAGTCCAGAACAACGTCAATAATGATCAGTTGATCTCTGTCTTAAAGGAGCAAAACAAGATAACCTCTTTGCTTGCTAAACAACAGTCTTTGTTCTTTCTTCCACGACGTGACATGCAGACCTTTGATGGTGATCCTTTGGAGTACCAAACCTTCATGAGAGCCTTTGAACATTGCATCGAGGAGAAAACTCACAGCGCCAAGGATTGCTTGTACTTTCTCGAGCAGTACACGAAAGGGAAGCCCAGAGACATGGTTCGCAGCTGTCTACATATGTCCTCTGAAACTGGCTATGCCACAGCCAAATCCTTGTTGCAGGAGCATTTCGGCAACTCATTGAAGATCACCTCTGCTTACATGAACAAGGTGTTCTTGTGGCCAGTGATTAAGGCAGAGGATGTCGATGCGCTTCAGTCTTACAGCTTCTTGCTGCGATCCTGCTTCAATGCTCTTGGGGAGTTTGAATCCACATACGAGTTGGATGTTCCTGCTAACATGCAGGCTGTTGTCAAGAAGTTGCCCTATAAGCTCAGGGAGAAGTGGAGAGATGTTGCTTGTAGCTTGCAGGAGACAAACCGTCGCAGAGCCACCTTTGGCGACATCGTTGAATTCATTGAATGGCAGGTGAAGATTGCGAGCGACCCACTGTTTGGGGATATCCAAGATTCCTCCCCCACAGTGTCGAGGAAGGAAGTGAAGCCTGCTAAGCCTCAGTACTTTGCAGGAGTAAACAGAAGTAGTTTTGCGACTACTGTCGCTACAGTCGACAAAAGGGTTGACACTGGACCGAAGAGAGAACTTGGTTTGTCTGTCGTCAAGACTTGCTTGCTTTGCGGAGCTGGGCATTCATTGGACACATGTTGTCTATTGGAAAGGAAGACACATGATGAGAAGATGTCCTTCTTGAGGGAGAAAAGATTGTGCTTTGGATGTATGTGCATTGGGCACAGAAGCCGTGAATGCAATGCACGTCTGGTGTGCAAAGTGTGCGGTAAGAGGCATCCTACCTTGTTGCATGTCTACCCTGAAGAGCAGAGTCCAGTGCAAGCGCCAGAAGAATTGGAGACAACAGACGAGAACAATTCGATCACAGTGCAGTCCGGTGGTCTTACTGGGGCCGGAGAGACTGACTGCACTCTTGCTATACTTCCCGTTCGAGTGAAGTCTAAGAAAGGTCAGACGTTGGTGACCTATGCTTTTCTTGATCCTGGAAGCTCCGCTTCATTCTGCACGGAGGGGCTCATGGACAGGCTGAACCTCTCAGGAAAGAAGACTGACATCCTCCTAAGGACAATGGGTCAGGAGAAGGTGGTCAGAAGCAGGGTTGTTTTGGACTTGGAGGTAGCTGGGCTGGACACAGATGGTTTCTGTGAGCTACCTGCTGTCTACACGCAGGAGAGCATGCCTGTAGATCAAGGTAACATCCCGAGGCAGGAAGACTTGCGGAAATGGCCGCATCTTGAACACCTCAAGATCACAGAGATCAACTCGGAGGTGGATCTTCTTATTGGCACCAATGTTCCTGAGGCTCTAGAGCCATGGGAGGTGGTTAGGAGTGTTGGTGGTGGTCCTTACGCGGTCAGAACAATGTTGGGTTGGACCGTGAATGGTCCCCTTGGAGGAGGCGGCAGATTGCACAACACAGGTGTGAATCCCGTCACTGTGAACCGTATTGCAGTTGCCAGAGTTGACCAGCTGTGGGAGCAGCAGGCGAAGGCAGACGTCCCTGGATGTGTGAAAGATGAACAACTTGGCTTGGCTACAGAAGATGTCAGTTCAAGGTCTGTTCAGCTGGTTGGTGTCCATGAACAGAACAAGAAGGTGGTCAAACACCTCACAGGTTTCACCACACCTGCGTTGTGCAGTACCGAGGAAACACAGTGCAGACATCAGTTAGGCCGGGATGAGGCGTTGCCGATAAGTGCTGTCCAGCAATGGGCAGCCCGGCGCTTAGAGCTTCATCTCGAGGAAGATCGCACAGGATTTATTGGACCTGTGGTGCTGGGCACTGAGAAACATCTGCAAGGCATACGCAGAGCTAAGCCGGGCTGGGGTGAGGTTTTGTCGATAAGTGCTGTCCAGCAATGGGCAGCCCGGCACCAGGAACTTCATCTCAGTGAAGATCAGACACGCAGAGGTGAGGCGTTGCCTATAACTGCTGCCCAGCAATGGGTAGCCTGGCTCTACAAGCCTCATCTCGCTGAAGAGCTCTGTGTGTGCAGGTGCTTGGCAGGCAGTGGAGTTGGTGTGGAGTCCTTGTCGTCCAATACTTGGGTGCAAGCTGAAATGGAGTCTCGAGACCTATCCGCTCGTTCTGTGCAGGTCTCTCCAAAAGACGTCTCCATGAGGGCAGTTCATGCAGAGAAAAATGTGCCGTTTGCCAGTCGCATTCCACCTTGGTTCTGGTTGGGAGAGGTGGTCGGTTGGCTTCCTGGATTCAGAAAGGTGTTGGACCTGGCTCAGAGCAGGAGGCTTCTTGCGCAGCCAGATGAAGAGAAACTACGTGAGAGCATGCAGACCACTGAAGATTCAGTGTGCAGAGAGGAGATGCAGATTGGCGTGGCTTCAGGAAGCAGAGGGGCCTTGAAGTCTCACATGGAGAGCCCACGCTCCATGGATCCTTTCTCGTTTGGAGCTCTCGAGCTCTTTGAACTCTCTCTCTCTCCCACTCTCTTTATTTCCCTGTTTTGCAGATGGAGAGGAGAATATGGATGAACGAAGATCCTATTCGAGAAATAATGATGCATTATGATTGACTATTTGCATAGAATTGCATTGAATTTTCTATTTCTATTTTTTGTACTTTGCTAAGGATAATTTGAGCTCCTACATATTAAAATAGTTGTAATTAGTGCCCAGGCATAATTAGGGGCCGGAATGTAGGAGCCAAAATGATGTTCTATATAGCTTACATTATATGTCACTGGGTTGGTGAGGTGAGCGCCGCAATGGGCTTCATGATTGGTTGAAGCTCTGTGGGTGGCCACCAGTATAGGCTATAAGTGCCGGTCATTCCCAGCTCACTTCATGGATGGCTTTGGTTCCTGGAGGCAGGGTGAGCTGGGAGGCTACATAATTTGTTGACCGTATGCACTTTAGCACTTGCACTTTTGATAATTTGATTCTATAGTATATTCCTCACTGTTTGTAGACTTTGCACATATTTATTACGATTGTATTTATTGAATTGACTAATGATTGTAATGATTTGGTGCACTGATCTATATAAACAGTATGAACTTATTTCCTTGTTTGAATCGTTTTTATCATTGGTGTTTTAGTCTATTGTGTTGCGCGTCATATAGCTTGTATAACTCCCAGGCTTAGCCTGCCGGCATGAGTGACTTATTGGAAGTCATTTTCTTAGCGATTGTACTGTTGCTTTCTTCTTTGATTAATCAAAATAATTGAGAAGTGCATTTTTGGGGTAGTCTTTATTTGGTATGTATGAATGAATCAACATGAAAAGAAATGCATATAATGTTTATTTCTTATTTTATGGGCTTACTCTACTAGTCTGATTAACCAGCTAAAAGGACTCCGCCATGAATTTAACATTATCATTTATTATTTGTATGCATGGTGTAAATTCTATGCATACATAGGTTTAAAGGGTGGATGACTTTTTAAAATTGGTACTTTTAGTTTGTAGTGAGAATCTGAGAGTGTCCATACATGCGCCACCAACCCACCATTCAAACACTTGCAGAAAATCGCAGATATCTTTTTGGGGTGTAAAAATACACTGGGGATGGTAAACATGCCAAATGTCTTGAAAAATTCATGATGGAGCCCCTTTACACTTTACTTTACTGCACTTTGTCATACAGCAGTGTCTCCAGGCTATAGCTGATGAAGCTGTCACCAGCCCTAGCTTGGAGAAGGCTACTCTTATGTCATATCCTGGGTGGATATGACGTAATAATGAAAACGTACACTTTATTATATATGTACAATATTATATTTTGATTATGAATGAAAGACGAGTGAATGTATCTTTTCGTCAATAATGGATCATTTTCCCAGAGCACCTTCAATGCTGAACTTTTGGCATTCATAACCACAGAGCAGCAATCCTTTGGCATCCCTCATCTCAAAGTACGAGCATATGTTGAGGAGTAATTGAGTCCTGGACACTGCTATAACTTCTTACTTTTTGCAGTATTAATCAGGTCTTACTACTACGCCATCACGGCCCGTAGTGATACATTTTAGTTGACTAAATCAGCTCAACATTTAGCTGACTAAGTAAGGGATAACACCCGACGAACCGAGGCTGCACCTCGGTCAAATCACCGGTTCAAAGGGCGTTATTCCGCTTATTACATGGCTTAATGCATTAATAAATAACTAATAATTGACAGAAATATGTTGTAGTACCTAACAAGGCTGCTTTTATTTATCTGCAGTTGTGTAGGCCACGTTCGTTTGCACAAGGAGGTCTGTTGTTGAGAGGAGTGGTCTGTTGTGACATGTAATTGCTCACATGACCAGAACACTGGCTTCTGATTGGACCATTCATTCAAGCCATGCAATAAAGCCTGATATTTAGTCAACTAAAACTAAACTATTAAATTAAAGCAACATGGTTGCCACAGACCTTTTGTCAGATGTCACTCTTCAACATATGTTCTACTTTTTTATAATACAACACTTTTCTTCCCAGGTACGCAAACGTTTCTCATTTAACAACAACAACAAAAAAATAAACGGCCACAAGCGGCTGAACTGAACTGTGCTCGCCCTCCCTCCTGTCTCCTCAGTGCTCAAACAACTGGAGGAGCTGCTCAGCGACATGAAGGCCGACGTCACCCGCCTGCCGGCCACCATCGCCAGGATACCCCCCGTCGCCGTGCGTCTGCAGATGTCCGAGAGGAACATCCTGAGCCGGCTGGCCAGCCGGGGGCCCGAGGTCACCGGGCAGAACCAGTCGCAGGCCGCGCAGCAGCAGCAGATGCAGGTGCAGCGTTGACCAATCCCCACCTCACATCCACCACCACCGCCGCTTGGGGCGCAACCGGTGCGCACGCCGCGGCTAAACAACAACCTTCCTATTGGCTGTGGAAAGCCCTCAACTTCACTGCCGTGTAGCAGGCCCCCACCCCCCTCCCTCTCACTCATCCTCCCACACCTCTGTCGCCCTGCTACAGAACAGTGAGATCAGACTACCTCCCTACTTAAACACACACACACACACACACACATACACGTACCGTATACACAAGTACACACATACCTCCACCCATCTACGGACTCAGCAGAGAAAACGCTTATGTTGTGGGGCTTTTTATTTTTTATTTTTGAAGAGACTGGAACCATAAGAGCTAGAATAGAATAGGAGTGGAGCCGATGGGACTTCACTTCTATGTACTTCTACGTCTATATGGCCTATACTAGATGAACTGCAAATCTATCTTCCTCTCACGTCTAAACTTTTCTCTTAACCTGAGCACTGTCTCTTTGTGACGGGACCGCCGGGCCGACTCCCACTAGCCCGATATTGTCCTTAACGTCTACAGCAGGGTCAAAAATGTGTCTGTATGTAAACTATAATGTATCATAGAGTCGCTAGACAAGACGGATAGCAGCATCCACATGTTTGGTGCGTATCAGCGCTTTGTTTGTTTATTTTTGTTTGAATGAAAAACGAAACATGGATTCAAGGGACTCTTATCGTTGTACTCATCTTCACGTTCATAGGAAATCATCGTATTGAATCTTCTGAAAAAAAAAAAACGCTTTATTTTATTTTTTTCGTCCATCATTCATCTCTGTTGTCCTCCTCGCCTGCGTCCTTGTGTGTATGCGTGCACATGCGTGTGGTTAGTTTGCGGCTGTGTGTATGTATGTACAGTGTGTGTGTGTGTGTGTGTGTGTGTGAGAGAGAGAGAGTGCGCTTGTGTACAGTATCTGTGAACCAGGGCACACTGACGTGCATCTCCTACTGCAGAATTCTCCCGATGTGGAGCTGTGACTTTATTTTGTTGCCAGAGAGTGAGAGAGAGAAAAGAGACAGTCAATCACACAACAGTATGGATGAGTGACTAGTTACCTCCTCTCTGCTCCCCTCAACCCCCAAACCCACCACTACCTACCTACCTACCTGTCTGTTCAGGTGACCCAACTTTATGATTGGATATCCATCCGCCCAACCCCTGCCCCTCCAGCTAGCACCTTGACATTCCTAAATTGTTTTTCTGGACAAACGTGGCGGCGCGGACGAACACGCTGTTCCTCGGGGGAGACCTCCTTCCCCCTCTTCCTTTTTTTATTTTCACTCAAGTTAAAGGACAGTACATTATCTATCTCTGCAAGATTTCGGTACACAGGACGGCACTGAGAATGATGGCAATCTTAAGTTAATTTAATTTCTTACAGTCTAATGTCTTGTTGTTTTACATTATTTTTGGATATTATTATTATTATTATTATTATAAAGGTTGCAACCTTGTTGTTTTTATCGTTCCTGTTTGTTTTTAAAGGACTACGATTAAAAAAAGGGTAACAGTTTGTCAAGCTTTGTGATCTCTGTCCGCTTATTTGTGTGAGAGGAAAATTATATGTTCAGAGCTAGAGATGACATTTAGGATGTACAGGGGAGTCATTAATTTTGTCAAAACGTAAAAAAAATCGGACCATCCCATAAGTAGAAATGTCTCATATTTGTTCCCTACTGGTAGCTATACTATGCGTTGTTACAAAGAGTTGCTGGACAATGTATTTAATCCTTTCAGTTAACTTTCAGATATGAATGAACTAAAGCTATGATTGCCTTAAGTATATGCAATTGCCTAAATTATACCCATAAAAACGTCATAATGAATTTGGACAACATGGACAACAGTTTGGGGTTATCTGCATTCAAATTATGAAGCCAATGCTTCAATAACATTGGGAGTTACTTTGCATATGAGTCTTAAAAGGTAACAGAGAATTTACATTAAGAACAAACGGACATGCAAGAGAGAGAGAGAGAGAGGAGGGACTGGGTAGTTGGGCATGGTAGTTCTCCCTATTATAAGCAAGGAAAGGACGCAACATGAAGTGGTTTAGACTGACCTGTAGAAAGCCATTAGTGCTGTAGGTTTTGGGAGAATAGACCACACGGAAGAGCAAGAGCTAGCAAGGGCAGACTGTACAGGAACAGGCTTATTTTCTCCCAGCAACAGACGGGTAATTAAGAAAATTGGTGTAAATTACAGGGCAGGGGAATAGGCTGGGCTGGATAATAAGGGCTGATATCTTATCGTGACAGGCAGAAAAGGAGAAAAAGACGGGTAATGGACAAATAAGAGTTATAGTAAGGGCATCACTGCGGGGTTGGTACAAGTGATGTATATTTATTTTATCATAAATAGTTAGTAGCTGGATTGACCATGTGGCGCTTGGAGTCGGACGCAACTTACCTCCTGTGAGTCTTATATCTGACCCTGGTTAGTAGATCGAGATAAATATACAGTAGATGCCATCACAGAAGGCGCCAAAGAAGAAGTGAGCTGATTTCAAGCTGTATTTCGGCACAGCAGGAAAAAACCCTGCTGCTCCTGGGTGCAAATGTCTTGTAGGTGAGTTGTATGGGTATGTACCATTTTGCCCGTCATTTTGGTTTCTAATATGAAAAGTGATCTGTCTGCTGACCTTATACTGTACTTTTACACGGCATGATAGTACTGAAAAAGTGATGGTATAGGCCAGGGACGTTGTGAGCTTGTCTGCTATTTTCTAAAAAAATGTTTTGCCTAATGAAATGACATACCAAAACCATGGATGTACACAGTATGTGTGGTACACACATACTGTGTGCATCATTGTAGTTTTGCAGTAGCAGTCTTCATGTCCCTAATGCTAATAAACTAATAAGTGTCTATTGTGTAGGGCCTCTGTGTCTCAGGAGGCAGAGCAGGTCGTCGAATGATCCGTAGGTCTGCGGTTCAATTCCGGCTTCGGTCTACATGTCGAAGTGTCCTTGAGCAAGACTCTGAGCCCAACCCAGCACAACCCCAAATGGCTCGGGGTTGTGCTGTTCGTGCTGTGCCTGGTTTCGGCTGCAATGGGTGAATGTAATGTACTATGTAAAGCGCCTTGGATAAAGGTGCATTTACCATTTAGAGACTGTTCCAGGTGTGTGTGAGGAGGAGCATGATGTGCACAATGCACATTGCAATAGCTTGTGTTAACCATGATGCTCAACTCTTGCAGACAGTGCAGCAGGTCTCTATCTCTCTCTCGCTCTGTGTCCGTGCATGTTTGATCCCTTAAATTCTATCTTTACATTTTATGTAAATAAATAGGCTACCTAGCCTTTAATACAGTAACTGCACTTATGTTTTTGCAATGCAACAAGACAAGTAAATCATGTGTAGCCTACTGTACAGCTACACAAACTTGTATTATGCTTGTGCTTTTAGAACTCTTGACATGAATAATATTTGTAAGTCAAATAGCCTGGGTTATTTGACTTACACGAGTTTACTTTGCATAATCCAGTGTAACTACAGGTTCAATTAAAAGTAGCTTTATTGACATGACAAAACATGTTTACATTGCCAACAATGTAAGCAACAATGCTCTGTTTTTTGTTTTATTACCAAGAAATGTATACACAATTGAATGGAATCCAAAATGTGTAAACAAAGCAATATCACATTGAAAACTGTCTTCTATTTGCTGTTAGTAATACCGGTAGGTCTATTTTTAAAGGACTGGATGTTAAAGGACATAATGATGTATGTTGCATCGCATGGTTTCACAAGACTATAGCTTCCTCAAGTTCTCTAATACAGGGGTGTCAAACTCAGATACAGAGTGGGCCAAAATTTAAAACTGAACAAAGCCGCGGGCCAAGTTTGAACGAACTAACCTTTTAAAGAGGAATTCCACCCATTTTCTAAATTTTCCTGAGAAAAGAAAAATCATTAACATGGTGAAATACATCTTGTTGATATCATCAGATGTATTTCACCATGTTAATGATTTTTTCAGGAAATACAGAATTGGGGAAACTTATTTTATTATGTCCACACAACATCTCTAAGGTATATTAATGACATATTAAAATGTTGAAAATGGGTGGTCTTCTATTTTAATTTGATAATGTCTCAGGGGCCAAATTGAAATTACACGGCAGACCAAATTTGGCCCGCGGGCCAGAGTTTGACACCCATGCTCTAATACAACAGCAGTAGTGCAACGTACAATAATTGTTGTAACAAAAATGTTACAAGTTGCTCTAAAACCGGGCTGTGACTATAAACAAGTTGAAGATCAATTTAGGTCTGATAATAATGCACAGTGGCATGCATGTTAAAATCATGAATATTTACTGTATTTCAACTTACATCCATGCATTTATTTATTTATATAAAGGTGCTCAAGGTTTAGGTGCCTATACGTGACCCATTATCCAAACAGTAGGTTACTATTGCTGGTCAGTCCAAAGTCAAACAATGCAATGAAATACAAATACCTATCATTTGTATTTTTCCACTGTGGTGCTGTAACAATGTTGCCACCAGTGAATGAATAGCCATGTTTGCTTTGAATTGTGAGTATTATAAACACACACAGTTGCACAGATATAGACAGTAGATTCAGGGAAGGGGGGGGGGGGGGGGGGGTCACGCAGCAGCAATAAGGAAGTATACTGTGACTGACCTTTGTGCACTGCACTATGTGTGTGTGTGTGTGTGTGTGTGTGTGTGTGTGTGTGTGTGTGTGTGTGTGTGTGTGTGTGTGCGCGCGCGCGTGCGCGCGCCAGACCCGGATGTAACATTTCTCAATTGGGGGGGCAGGTGAAAATGGTATGGGGCGGATTCAGGGGATGAAGCTGCATACCATTTTCGGTTACAGGACTTTTATTATGCAAGTAAAGCATCAATAATAACATCAGTTGTTGTTGAAGTTGCAACAGGCACGCAGCATGCATAAAGGTCTGACTCAGAGAGTTTTCTGTTTTCAATGATGAAATGCTGTTGCATTAGTGGTGCAACACTTGTAGTTAGTAGCATAGTGTTTCAAATCATAAAATACCTTTGAAATGTGGGTTCTTTTGCATGCATCATGTTTGGTGGGGCAGTCAGGGCATTTAGGGAGGGCATTGCCCCCCATACCCATGGCTAGATCCGGCCCTGGTGCGTGCATGTGCGTGTGCGCGATAGTGCACCTGGAAGTGCAGCAGCAACCAGACTGTAGCGGTAGTAGAGTAGAGTAGAGGGGAGGAGTGATGGGCAGGCAGGTGGTTTCTAATGTATGAAGAACAACGGGGAACGGGGAAGGAAGAAGACAACAACAACTGAAAGAAAAGTAGGCTCTACACAATACTATTAAATGTTGTTGCGGGTTGGGGGAAACTCCATTCCATACGTGTTTGCTTTGTACGGAGCTTTATATTTAATGACAAAGATTACTAGTTGCAAGTTCCGCCCCCCTCCCAGACCATAGAGAGTTATAAATATAAGCGACGTGCAGACAGGGACAGTACTACTAGGCTGCTACAATCTAACCGGCGCACAAATAACACAGTCAATCAGGAGATGTGTAATCAGAGAGTAAGATGCCAGAAGTTCTAATTCTACCTCGAATGCAAACTATATTATTATTATCGAAGAGTTACTACTATTATTAGTACTGTAGCTTGTGATTGTGTTGGGTTTGCTGCTGGCTGCAGAATTGAGCGTATGTGGTATATGCGTCCCTCTGCTGGAGAGGAATTCCGCCCTCATCTCTACTTCTAGACTTGTAGTTTCTCAACAGCTATTTCGGGGTTGCTGCTGACTGACTGACTGTTGGTTTGCTGCTGTCTTGTCGCTTTCACTGTCTTTGTGAAAGAACGTTGGTTGGTTGGGAGCTTAAAAAGGAAGGAAGGGCTCAAAACAGAGAGAGAGAGAGAGAGAGAGAGAGAGAGAGAGAGAGAGAGAGAGAGAGAGAGAGAGAGAGAGAGAGAGAGAGAGAGAGAGAGAGAGAGAGAGAGAGAGAGAGAGAGAGAGAGAGAGAGAGAGAGAGAGAGAGAGAGAGAGAGAGAGAGGTCTCAAGAGGAGGAGAGAAGGGAACCTAGGGAACGAGTCATATACCATACAGACAGACAGACAGACAGACAGACAGACAGCAGCGTTTCAGACTGAGGGTGTCACTTTTACAGAAGCTTTGCTGAGGAGGACAGTAAGTGTTGAACCTGCTGCCAATGGAAGGCTAGTCAGTGGATATTATGACTGGAGGGGGAAGAGATGCATTTGACAGAATACTACTACTACTACTACTACTACACTATAGCCTAAGTATAACTCTTTAGTTTAGTACAGGCCTCAGAGTTTGTTGCACTCAGATTTAAATCAACTTTAGGGTCAGTCAGAGCAAGCTGGGGGACTACATCAGTCAGAGACCTAGTCTATGTACGCTATTATTGTTTTGAATGATTGATGAATAGGTTTATTAATGTTCAGAATAGCCTACAGTATATGATACTTGGATCTGTTGTAAAGAACACCTCATATTCATAACTCTCTACTGTACTTCTTCTTTGGAACCAGCAGACATAAAAGAACAACATGGTTCGGTAAGTAGTAATACTATAATTATAAACTACATGGTCTTTACTTTGGTTTCCATGGTGTTTTGCAGCCAGCATTGAGAATGTATAATACTGTGTATGACTCAATGAGTGACAAAATCAAAGTCGTCTCTCTGGGTTCAGTAATTTCAGTTGGCCAACCAACCAACCCCCTCTGGCTGTGCTGTGTTTTGTTTTTGCGTAAGACATTTAGACATTGGATATTAACTTCTCTGTTTCCATTCCTTCTCTTTCTCTCTATCTCCCTTCCTCCCTCGCCTCCTATCTCAGTCTATGTATCTTTAGCAACAGTTAAATCCTCTGTTCTGCTTTTGTGCTTTATCTTAATTTTTCACTCACCCATGCACTCTGCAGAGTGCTGACAATGATATAACAATGGGGTGTAGCCTATAACAGAATATGAATGGAGAAGAGCTGACACACTTGTATGATCTTTATGTGTTATATCAGTGGTTTTCAACCAGTGGTCCCAGAACCACCAGTGGTCCTTGAGAAGATTCCAGGTGGTCCCCAGCTAAATGATGGACCGTTGGTAACCAAATGGACCATTGTAGATCTGTAACTCTTGACAGCGTGAAATGAAACCAAATGGACCCGTAAAATGAAACCAAATGGACCCTTATGTGTCCATTTGGTTTCATTTTACGCTTTCAAGGGTTAAATTATATTTACACAATTAGAAAATGTAGAATAATTGTTATTTTGAACGTTTGGCTAGTCATCTCTCCTATATTGTGGACACAAACTTAAAAATCCTTTGGTTTTGGGTAGGAGAGACTACACTCAACACAGAATAAATAGTGGGTCCTGGAATGAAAATCGTGAAAACCACTGTGTCTCTGGTTATAGCACTGTCTAATGATCATGTCACACTGACATTGTGCTGCTTGGCATGAGTGAGTGAGAAATTAGCTTTGAACAGGTTGAATCACATGGCCACATGCAGCGTAAGCTTGGCATTATATGATTTACTGTAGATAGTGAATTAGAATTATGTTTTATTGCCAGGTATGTCTGCACATACTGTACTGCAGGTGGAAACTATGCAATTACTGTAGGTCCTATAGACCAGTGGTTACCATTTTCACACCAGGCCCACTATTTATTCTGCATTTTAGCTACGGGCCCACCATTTGATGTTGAGTTTAGTCGCTCTGACCAAACTAAAGATTTTCAAGTTTGTATCCATAATTAAGGAGAGATAACTGTCAAAGCGTTCAAAATGACAGTTATTCTACATTTTCTAACTTTGTAGATGGATGTTTAAATATAATTCAAGTCTTGAGAGCGTAAAATGCCACCCGTAAGTGTCCATTTTATGCTCTCAAGACCGTTTGAGACCGTTTGAACCAGTGGTTTTCAACCACTGGTTTGAAAACCACTACTGTAGACTGTTGAGGCTTTCTGGTATAGTGTGACTATATACTGTATGCCATGCAGTAGTACCTGTAGATACATAATACATATTCATTATCCATCTCGCATTTTGAAAGTAGTCGTAGAAAGTAGAAAGTAGAGTTGGGGCGCCCGCTCCCTGAGTACTGCAGGCTCCTGTCACATAATAGGCTCCAGGCTGACAGCGTGTTGCGCGTTCGAGTCCCGATCATGGCGAGCTTTGCTGTATGTCTCTCCCCTTATTCTCTCCTTTCCACTATCCTGTCCAACTTCACTAATTACTAATTACTATCAATAAAGGCAAAATTTATATTTAAAAAAATAAAAGAAAGTAGACAAAAAGTAGTAGTGTAGTATAGCATATAGCAACGCCGTCACCTTTCTATGGGAGATATTTGAATGAATTCACAAATTAAAGGACAATTTCACCACTTCTCATGTTAACCAGCCTTCATATAATTGGGCCTCACTAATGTTCATGACACAATTATTTTCTACTCTGTGTTTCAAGGTAGGGCTGTGGGCAGTTCAGATACCCGTCCAACATGCGCATCATCAATGTTTGAAGCCAATGAATAGTTATCATGTGGCCACATGATAAGTGTCCATAGGCTATATATATTTTTTGTTATTCCTTTTTTAATCCTTTTTTAATCTGGATAACGATGATGCGCATGGTGGCCGGGTGTCTGAACTGTCCACAGCCATCCTATGAGACACAGACTGAGTGTGGTATTTCATCATGAACATGAGTGAGGATCAATTATAGGAAAAAAAAAAGTTGAAAAGTGGTGTAGTGGTCCTTTAATGTCTTTATTGCAGACATTCACATGCAGTGCATGTGAATTACAAAAGCATAAAAACATTCATACACAGTAGTTGTAATATAGAACATTTCATTTAACCCTGCACACATCTGTGGCTTTGCAGGCTGTCTGTGCATGTGTAGCTCAGTGTATTTAACTTTGGTACGAGCAGTGATTATGTAAAGATTGCTGCATTATAATTGAATGTGGCCTGGTGGCATATGGGTGGCAACAGCTTAACAGCATGTGGTCAGAACAGAGCATAGAGAAGGTCATAACAGCGAGGTCAAAGTAGCATAGAAGTAAGTCTTCACTGCTCTAGTGGGTTCAGACCCATAGTAGTGCAACAGTATATAGAACATCCAATGACTTGGTTCTACTGATGTGACCTTGAGCGAGATGCAGATGCACACCCACGGTCAGTCTCTCGTCACTCCTAAAGAGCACATACTGTACCATAATAGATGTTTAACCATCGCATCCGCATTCTCGGGGGAAACTAGTGATTATTCGTCTGGATAAAATACAGATAAAGAAAATATATCACAGAATAGTTTATGCGAGTAATGCGTCAACTCAACAATACTGAATAAATGTTTTGGACCCATTATTATTATTATTTAAGTTAATCAGGTAGCTTTAATGTGGCAGCAATGGTAGGACAAAATATATACTGTAATATCAATCATTTTCAGCTATTCATTTTTTGGCTTTTTTGCATGTTTCTTTCCTATATTTGGCATCCGGTTTTGAACAAGAATTTCTCTTTCTGTACATCCCAAGGCGAAACCGTAGCAGAAAAATAGCAGTTTACAGTGTGATGGCCTTTAGAGCAAAAACAGAAAATCCACTTCACTTTCACATCACTTTCACCTTCACACATTGCGTTGCACTGCAAAATCCTAAGGGTTCATTTAACTTTGAGATTGATTTTACTCTCAGGTTGCAGTCACACTTAACATTGAGTCTGCCTTGTCTTTTTGCAATGTTTTGCAAAAATATACATTTTTGGTCTCTTATTTGCCTTTGATATTACAATGGGTTGACAGGGAACGGGGAGAGACATTTGAGGAACACACACAGCAAAGGTTATCGGTACCAGGAGGACTCGATTAACAGCCTATAGGTGACCTTTTGCAATGGTTTTCAATTAAGGGAACTGCTTACTGTGAAAAAACAAAACGCTCTGTTCCCATTGAAAACAGTCACAAAAAGACGGCCAAAATAGGAAGATTCAAAGTTACTTGCGACCGCAGCCTCACAGTTAAATTGACATTAAGGATTTGACAGTAATGGACATACCGTGTTGTGAGTTGAAGGGGATATGTTATATTTATGATGTTGCAATATTCATATACAGTAGAACAAATTCTGACATTCAGTGTCAAGTTTTCTAAAATCTCCTCAACTTCATGAATCACAGAGTCTACCGCAGAGTTTTGTATGCATTTATATACTGAAATTATGAGCATGCAAAATGTTGTGAGATGTTCTTTTGCCAGTGAGACAAAGTAAGTAATTTGTAGAATTGCTGTGCAATTTTACTGCATGTCACTGTTGGATGTGAGAAAATAATGGGTGTTAGATGGACGTGGGTGTTGGCCTGTATCACAGTGTGTGCAACTTTGTTAACTGTTATTTGAGGATATGCTTGCAAGGTCAGTGTGTTTGCGCTCTGCCGTTTAAGGCAAGCAATAATAGGTATTGTCCAGTACAGTATGCAGGCATTAGTCTGTGTTCAGATTGGCATCCTCAATCAGATTTTTGGCCTATCCAGATTGGATAAAAAACAAAACAAAACACTTTTTTTAAGAATCAGAATCTTTATTGTCGCATCACATTATTACCATATGGAAACAGACTTTTGCAAATCAGTTGATTCCTAGTTAATTTGAAATTTATTGAATTCTAAAAATATACTATCTCAGTCTGGACACACTGACGACACCGATGCCTGATTTACTACGGATCTACAAGCTCACAATGTGTTGCGATTTATATACTACCTGTAGCATACAAATGAATTATTCATAGTATAGTAACCTGTGCCATTACCACAAGAACCAATGCAGATAGATTAATTATGTCTGTATGCAGATTGTTAGACTTTCTTTTGCCAATTTTACTGCATTGTGTAGGAGGTGGTACATTATATAATGTATCTTCACCGTTTTTTTTGCCAATTGAATTAAGCGTATGTGTGACTTTGTGTGACTGTGCCTGCGTATGTGTGTGTGTGTGTGTGTGTGTGTGTGTGTGTGTGTGTGTGTGTGTGTGTGTGTGTGTGTGTGTGTGTGTGTGTGTGTGTGTGTGTGTGTGTGTGTGTGTGTGTGTGTGCACGTGGTTCCAGGTGGTTCCACAGGGACATCACAGGTCTGGAGGCCGAGTCGATCCTAAAGAGTCGGGGCGTCCATGGCAGTTTCTTGGCCAGGCCCAGCAAAAAGATGGTTGGGGACTTCTCTCTGTCTGTCAGGTATCAAACTTTACTTTACTTTGAATTTATTTGGACAGGACATAGTCCCAGTGGGCAATGAAAACTGAACAATACTGACATAAGGCCTGAAAGAGGACAACATACAAAAACAACACACTACTCTGTTTCCATGTGCGTTAAACTGTAGTGGCCTTAATCTTTTTTTTCTGTATTCCTATCTTAAAGTATATATAAGAAATAAATCTCCTTTCTTTCTTTTTTTCTATGACCGTTCCATTATTAGATCACTTTCTGACAATCTCTATAATCTATGATATCTATGACAACCATAGGAGCCGCAGTGGCCCTTTTAAAAGCTCAGTGAGACATTCCTGACTTATTTCTTTAGAGGCATACTGCAGACCCCACAGGCGTCAAAAAGACTAGATTTTTGGGGAGATTATCTAATTAAAGGAAGACTTCATGAAAAACACACCCACAAAAAAATGTAGTTATTATTTTGACCATATAGTGGATATTAAGAAACAAAAGGTGTCATACATGAGCTGGATTTGCACTTCACAGTTCTAGGACAAGTGCACTGTCTATAAGTGACTCTAACACGCACACAGATTCTGTTATCTCTGTGTGTTATCTTTTTCCTCCTTTTGTCTTTCTTGCGTTTTGATTTATATTATTACAGTATAGATTAGAGTATATTGATTTTTACTGTATTGCCTTTATATGGACAGACAAGTGTAATGTTGTCATTGCTATTCTGTATTGTTTCAATTAATTTAGTTTTTCCATAATTTGTCTTTGGCTTTTTGAAGCCAAGCCTATAAGGCTTAGATTGCCGGCACTGTGGATTCACAGTAAGACAAATGTCATCGCTGGTTTTGTTAACCTTAAATATGATGGAACAGGCAGTTTAGTTGGCTATACACAGAGTTACAGCACCAGTTGATGGCAATTCAAAAACATACATGGTTTGATAGTACATCAAAAGGATAATTTATGGCAGATAATTGAATCTGAAATAACAACTTGGTTGTTATTTCGTATATCTGATTATGAAGAGCTGACATACTTCCCCTTCTGTTATTATATGCTGACGTTGGTTCTCATTTCTAAAGAGCACCTGTACAGTATATTGTGATTATTTAACCACATGAGCAATTCTTCTACTCTGACTGACCTACTGAAAAAGTATCCAAAAACACATCTATTATACAGGTAGATACTAAATTAAAATACCCATGTGTTCTACCAGGGTGTACCATATATAATACTGTACGTGCAATTTATTACACTGTACATACAGTATTTCTCTTAATATTATGATAGGTTGCCCCTTACTGTATATAGTAGACATATACTTGTCTTCATTACTTGCGCTGTACTAACAAAAGCTAGTATCAGAGGTGCTAGCAAACGGGTCACTTAGTACTGTCTGACGGATTGCTTATTATTCCAAATCTACATTTCAGACTTAAATGCCCAGCTCTCAATCTCCCACCTCAGATTATATCTTGTCTATTTCTGATAAAACGATCCGGCCTTGTACACCTCCACTGAAGCGGATTCAGTTGCTGTGCTTAAAAGTTTGGATGGCCGCAATACTAGTGTCGAATACACTTATTCCTCCAATAAACAAGTCAAAAGGTAATTTACAGTATGTTGCAGCTAACAGCTGACATTAGCAGTCAAACAAGGCACACTTACAGTAACAGAGTTGTGATACTATCTCTGCATCCTGTTTACAAAAGCATGGCTGCTTCAACACAGGACTGGTTGTAGTGCAAGTAAATACTGTATCTATACATTTCAAAATGTACATAATGATGGCCATGGGTCCATGTAAATGAAAGCAATATAATGGAAATACAGGAGTAGACGATATTCAAGCTGTCATTGATTTTTTTTTTTTTAATTTGTGAGCATTTTGAACATAATATTTTTTCAGTGGAGAAGTTTTTTTTTTAATTTGTCACACCTATGTATGTCGAGACACGAGACATATAAAGCGATGAACTACCATTTCCCGCTCATCCACAGTGCAATAAAAACCAAAGACAAACAATAAAGCAACAGATAACAGTAGTGCAACAGATGAAGGCAATAACATGCTAGATAAAACTATAACAAAACCTAATTATGTAAAGCGAAAGGTATTATAAAACTATAACATACCATAATGACATGCCTGGAAATGATGATGCCATCCATGTTTAATGCTGACGAAGGCGATGCTCTGCCATGGCACTCACTCACATCCAGGGGCGGATTGGCACATATTTTCCCACCGGGACAATTTTGCCTTTGCCAGGCCACTTGGTGGGGGCAGCTGGTTAACCAGATGTAACTCTTTGAGAGCGTAAAAATGAAAGCAAATGGACCCTTGCGGGTCCATTTGGTTTCATTTTTACACCCTCAAGAGTTAAGATAATATTCATCATGTGAATTAGCCCAACTTAGTCTACAGTAGAATGTAGAAGATTAACACCTTTTCTTTTTTTGAAGGATAGAAACACTAGTTTGCCTGGCCTGGGCCTGGCGCCCTAGTGGCCTGCCTTGGACTTAAAAAAAAAAAGGAAAAAAAAAGAAAAGAAAAAAAAAACCCGTCCAGGCCACTAGGTGGCGCAGGCCACCGGGAAAACTCCCTGTACTCCAGATGGCCAATCCGCCCCTGCTCACATCTCCCTTTCCCCCCCAGGGTGGACGACATCGTGACCCACATCCGTATCCAGAACACAGGCGACTACTACGACCTTTACGGAGGGGAGAAGTTCGCCACGCTGTCGGAGCTGGTGGAGTACTACACGGCAGAGAACGGGGTCCTCCAGGACAAGGATGGCACCATCATCGAACTCAAATACCCCCTCAACTGCTCTGACCCCACCGCAGAAAGGTCAGCGCTCCCTGTAACTTTAAGCATGCGGCGGCGACGTGGTCCACTACGGCAACAGGGAGTCGATCCGCCCTCAATAGATAAACCTGCTTGCCGTAGCAGCCGTTCCTACTACGGCAGAACCTACACTTTAACATAGTGTCTACAACGTCTGTTTGACACACGCTGCTTAGACAGTAGACCATGGTAATCCGTCGCCGTTGCGGATGGCTATTTGCTTACGGATTTTGACAGCTGTTTGCCGATTGTGTCATAGCCCACGTACTTCCAACAAGGGAGCTGTTGTGACAAGAGTCGATGCTTGAACTGCCTAATTCTCTGTCTCTGTTCCTCTCTGTCTCTCCTTATGACATTTATGGTTGAGGCCAAGCAAACAGCGGTATTCGGATAGCTTGTTTCACACGCATGAGAAGAAGGTGGTCTGTGACCAGGGAAAACAGGGTGACATCAATGTGCTGTACACAGAAGATGGTAAATTGTGCAAAACGTTCTCCACATGAAGGGAAGAATGCATGAAAGGATTTTGACAGAGGCATACTGCTGAGGGTGCAAAGGGTGTGGTCAACATGCGTTTCTTATGCCTTGGGTTCTCCCCATCCTCAAAGGGTTCAGGGCTAGCAGAGCACTAGTAGACGTACTGTAGTTCCGTGGTTAGATGTGCACATACATTGTAGAATGTGGCGTTTTTCAGCGACCTATATGAGTGGCAGTGGCAGTCAGTTGAAGTTGAACATGCGCTGTCCAGACTAAAATCTATATAATCGGCAGAAACCTAAACCAAAGCATTCTCTACAAGAGTTGAGAAAATATAAGCCCATAACATGTCACGATGAAAGATGTGATCTTGTATGATGTCGTCTGTGGTGATGGGTTTTCTGCATATTTAATCATTGAAAAGTATATGGATAATAATTTGTGACTAAATATTAACTACATTAAGTCCCTTATAGCAGAGGTAATCATTTACATTTCCTGAAAAATAAAAAAAATTGGAGCACAATAGGTTTCTGTCCAGTAGTAACGATAATGGCCCACCACTGTGCTGTCTGTCAGTTTGTCAGCAAAGTATTTTTTCCAGGTGCAGGTGAATGTTCAACTAGGGCTGTAATAAACACACTGCATGTAGGCCACAAAGTCTTGGACTCCGTTTACAGCATGAGTCAAATCATTAAGAGGGCAACGGCACACCCTCCTTGTGACAGGTCTGATTGGATTGCAACGCATTTTATGAAATCCACTGCTGCTTGTTCACCTGGACGTGCATTTGTGCACACATGTGGTGCACATGACTTGTGCTGGTGTGATGGTTCACATGTGTCTGCAATTGCATGTGTATGTTAGTATATTATTTGTAATTGCTGGTTTGCAATATATGCAGATTATGCACATTATTAGCATCTGGGCTCATGCACAATGCATACGTCTATTTCACTCATACTTGGGGCTTGTACTCCCTCTCTCTCTCTCTCTCTCTCTCTCTCTCTCTCTCTCTCTCTCTCTCTCTCTCTCTCTCTCTCTCTGAGAGTCTCTGTCTGTTATCTAACTTCCCTTTCTGGCTGCGGTTGGAAACTTAAGTTTTGACACATTTGAAAGCAGTGACCAGACCCTATTCATCTTCCTCTCTCTTGCACATCATGCCATGTTCTCTCTCTGTCTCTCTCTCTCTCTCTCTCTCTCTCTCTCTCTCTCTCTCTCTCTCTCTCTCTCTCTCTCTCTCTCTCTCTCTCTCTCTCTCTGTCAGTATTGTGGCCTCCACCGGCAGACCAAAGTGGCTGACTCTGCTGCGTAGATAATAATAATGTTCCATTCAGCGCCTTCCACCTATCTCTGTCCATCTCACTATTCTTAGAAAGGACGATAAGCATGTTATCGGTACAGAATCATTACTGTTTTGTGTTCACATGAAGACATCGCACACAATCTGACTTATGGTTCTTTAAATATATATACAGTATTGGATGCAATGGAGTGTGCATTAGGTACCATTTTCTCATAGGTACCTAAACAGTGCATCAAATTGACAATCTGAGATTTCATGACAGCAACTCTCCCGGCTTACATGCAAACAAATGCAAACGTCAGCACGGAAATGGTCTGATTGTTATTTTTTTATTTGTTTGTTTTTTCTGACATGGATAATGTAACTGCATCATACAGTATTAGTATACCATCAGTCGTCAAAATGCTGGACATGAATTCATGTGCAGTAAATATCTCCCCTTAATGGTCATAATGCTGGTTAAGGTGGCTGGAGGTGGCTGTTGCCTCAGATGAACTGCAGCTTTTAAGTGTTCAGTGATCAGATGTTAAAGAAGACATCATGGGTGCAACTGTTGCGAATTTTTGTTGCATGAGTTTGTTGTTTAGGTTCTATAAGTTAATGACTTAAAACAGCTACTTTAGCCACAAACATAAGATAGAGAGGGATGGAGATGCTAAGACACACACACATGTGTGTGTAAAGTGTGCGTGTCTGCATGCGTTTGTGTGTTCACATCACTTATCGGTGAGAGGGGCACACACAGGCTATAAATAACTTGTCGTCTTCAGCCACGAAAATCTGTCATCAGAAAATTTTCCGACCGCAAAGCAGGAAGTTGAGAATGAAGAAATCGAGAACTGTGCCTAAATTTAAGTGACAGGCAACCGGCCCAGAGCTAGAGCGAGAGAGAGAGAGAACTGTGGTGTGTGGACATTCACACACACACACACACACACACACACACACACACACACACACACACACACACACACACACACACACACACACACACACACACACACACACACACACACACACACACACACACACACACACAGGCGTCGTATACACACCCTTACTGCCCTGTCTCTGCACAGAACACCGTTACTAATATTATAATCAGCCGACACCACAACCATCTGTACAAACCATTTAAATCAAACAAAGACATTTATGTCACCTTGTTCTACAGGATATTTATAGTGGCATGCATTTCATTCCCACATTCAGTACTGTGTTGACATTCACTCAGTGTAGTGGAAACACATGTAATGTACTGCAATATATAATTACTATAAATGTCATGTGTGGCTCCAATTAAAAATGTATGCATTTATTTAATTATTTACTATAGATATTTACTATATGGACTATATGCAATGTGCAGTAATTTTGCAAATGGGTAGGCCTATAATTGCAAATTCTATAACATATATTTTACCTACTCTCAACGTAGTGTTGCTGTTTTGAGCATGTAGGTGAAACATTGTAAGATCAAGAGCTGTTACATACAGTATATATAAAGTATATATAAACTTTGAAAAACACTTACTTTAAATGTCTCATTACGTTGTGCGACTGTGGGACATTGGCACTGAACATACTGGTTATGTACCATACATCTGGTTATGTTCCACACATCTACAGTTGTTAACCGGAAATATATTGTTACTGGACATGCTGGAGTTGGAGAGAATTGCAGCCATTTGTGTTACATCTGCAGTTAGCGGAATCATACCTATGTTTTGCTGAAAATGGGCAGATGCATAACCACATCACTTACAGCCATGTAGCTAGATTTAATGTATTTTATTTACTGTTATGATGAATTACAGTATGCTAACACATTTGGTTTTCTTAATTATAGCTATTCTTAACCATGCATCGTATGTATTACACATTTCTCATATTATGTTCTGGATATTTGACATATATGCTGTCTCATTGTTTCTTTCTTTATCTGGTCTTTCACTCCCTTGTTGTGAGCTTGTATGACATCTGAATTTCACCTGCAAATCTCTAAATTTGCAACCGTCAAAGCAGTCAAATCTCATTTAACGCAATTCAGAATTACTTTTATTTGTCTTTTCCTCAAGTACATAATGAATGAATGAATACCGGTAAAAAATGAAATACCATTTCCCCTCAGTTATGGGGCAGTGCAACAATAAAACACAAAACAAACAAACATAACAAGACAACATAAAAAAAAAAAAACATATAAGCTAAAAAATAAAAACACAACACAGACAGCCATTTAGAAGAGCCCCAGTGTATATGTTGACATGCAATTCATGTAAAGATAAAAAACATTACACCACACATAGCCTATACTGGAAAGTGCCAGGATCCAGTCTTAAAACCACAATGTTACCAGTACAGTGTTTTAAAGTGCAGAGTAACATCCAACGCTATAGTTTAGTCAGATCACTGGAGGAGGCATTGGCATTGGACGCAGTTCATTCATGAACCTCACTGTGCTTGAAACTGTTTGCCGTGCCTGTTGTTCTGGCCTTGATACTCCTAAACCTCTTCCCAGAGGTTAGGACAGCAATTCTTTGCAAATATATAGTTGGTCAATGCTATTATAGCTTTTTTGATTTATTAATGTTGCAACTTGCCAATGTAGAACAAATGTATGTATTCAAACAAATTGCTTTTTTGTTTGCGTAGAGCAGTGGTTTTCAACCATTTTGAGCCCACGGACCACCACTTGATGGCATTTTCAGCAGACCCCAAAACTAAAGATTTATTTCCACAATTCCAGGATTTGGAAAACAAAACAGGCAAACATAGATTAAAATTCTTCTGCATTCTCTAATTGTGTAGACTTCTTAATTAAGAGGGTCTCATGATGACTATTTTAACTCTCTCTCTCTCTCTCTCTCTCTCTCTCTCTCTCTCTCTCTCTCTCTCTCTCTCTCTCTCTCTCTCTCTCTCTCTCTCTCTCTCTCTCTCTCTCTCTCTCTCTCTCTCTCTCTCTCTAACACAGGTGGTATCACGGCCACCTTTCAGGGCCCAATGCAGAGAAGTTGCTATTGGAACGGGACGAACCGGGGACGTTTCTGGTGCGTGAGTCTCTGTCCAAACCAGGAGACTTTGTACTGTCAGCCCTGACCGAGGCACTGACCAAGACAGGAGTTAGGAGGGTGTCTCACATTAAGATCATGTGCCAGGTATTGCCCCATCTTCTTCCATATTCCATCTTCTATGTGTATGTGTGTGTGTGTGTGTGTGCGTGCGTGCGTGCGTGCGTGCGTGTGTGTGTGTGTGTGTGTGTCTATGTGTCTGTGTGTGTCTGTGTGTGTCTGTGAGTGTCCGTGAGTTACTGACTTTATTTGTCTTTAACCACTTAAACCTTAAATCTCCCGATTTAGCTATGTAATAAATATGCTATAGCAGTGCAATGCCAGCCTTTGTTCAAATTGAGGTTTCCTCTTGGTTTGCTTGTTTGCTTTTACTGTGCAGGATTACTGTATATACCGGTATGTCTTTCTTAACCACATATTTGGTCTGCTAGTATTTCCTTCCACTCAAAGGTTTTGCTATCTACACCAGCAGTGGGCATTTTTTTTTCTCTGGGTGCCAAATATATATTGTGTATAATATATATTGTCAATTCTGAATAATATACATTTTATATATAACCAGTAAATGGCATTGTTTTGACAAGCTGGTAAGAGTATGTGGTATTATTAGGCGATGATATTTTGAAAATGTCATCAAATTTTCCCCAAAAAATGTTTTCAAACAAATACAATTCATAGCAGGAAATTTCCAGGTATGCCAATTAGCATGCTTCAAAATAAAAGCAACACGGTTTTAGTCTATGCCTAAGGATGTGTAAAATTAGAAAGTACGTTTTGTTTTCTTTGTTTGTTGCTTGTTTCCAAGTAACTTTCATCTTTCAACCTGCACCCATGCACTCACGCCATGCACTCGCGCTGGGGCATTCCCAAGGTTGTGCCCTTATGTGCAGTCCAGCTTACTCATGAAATAATTTCTAGATTTCCCATTCTTATGCAACAATGTAGAGATGAAACAGCAATAAGAATATTTGTTATGTACTGCAGAGTTTAGTACAGTTGTGTGAAGAGGATTCATTTACATATTGTCATACAGCATATGAGATTATCATATACTCACACGTGTGTACACACACACACACACACACACGCACGCACGCACGCACACACACACACACACACACACACACACACACACACACACACACACACACACACACACACACACACACACACACACACACACTATATTATATTATATTATATGATATTATATGATATTATATTATATTATATTATATGATATTATATTATATGATATTATATTATATTATATTATATTATATTATATTATATTATATTATATTATATTATATTATATTATATTATATTATATTATTATTTTATATATACTAATTATAATAATTTGGAACAGTGGTCTAAAGTTCTCTATTGTTAAAGAATAGCTCTTCAAGGTCAAGGCCGCTCAATTTGGAACATTGCTTGAGACATCATAAATACATACCGGTAATAACAATACATAATCAGTGACAGTTAGGATTCAATGTCACAGTTATTACATAATTGTCTAATCACAATTATTTTGTCATAAATGTCACAGTTGTATCCAAGTTGAAAAATGTTAACATGCATGTAAAGACAATCTGAACAGCACATGCTTACAATCCCTGTTGTAAGATTGTAGATCAGCAATTTCAGCTATACCCTTTTATAGTATAACATTGATTAAAATGGCAGCATATTTTGGTATAGAGGAGGGGTATTCAAGTATAACAGGCCGTGGGCCTCAAATGTATATACCCTCTATACTTCAGTTATTTGTAATTTAGAGTATGCCCTCCCTGTTGCGCCTTTTTATGACGAAAACCTATGAGAATTAATAGCCAAGTTAAATGTGTATAGTATATGATGGAGGTGCCGTGCAGTACAGCTGAGCTGGATGTATGGCCCTCAGGGATACATGGGAACTCTCTCTAAGTTAGGTGTGGTTCCACTTATACAGTCTATCTCTATCTTTGGCTTTGCAGCATCCAAATTAAGAGCTAAACACCGACATGGTGCGCTTCTCTCAGCAAAGCATTGAGGGTTTCTAACTACAAAGGTTATTTTTAGCCTGTGGTTCACCTCACAGCGAACACCATGCAAGGCCTCATTTCTGAATGAGAGACACTGTTTGCACCCTAGTGTGTGTGTGTGTGTGTGTGTGTGTGTGTGTGTGTGTGTGTGTGTGTGTGTGTGTGTGTGTGTGTGTGTGTGTGTGTGTGTGTGTGTGTGTGTGTGTGTGTGTCTGTGTGTGTGTCTGTGTGTGTGTGTGTGTGTGTGTGTGTGTGTGTGTGTGTGTGTGTGTGTGTGTGTGTGTGTGTGTGTGTGTGTGTGTGTGTGTGCGTGAGTGCGTGTGTGATAAGCTACAGCACTTGGGCCATTTTAAAAACTTTTGCTAGGTGCAAAGGAAATTGAATGGATCAGGATGGCATGTGAAACCTGTCTGGTAGTAACGGTTAGGTTGTTTTGCAACTGAACAGCCTGAAGGTCTCACGGTGGTAAAACTCCAAGATCAAAGCCTGTCTCTGTCCCCTACAATAGATAGACCGACCATAATGTTTCCTGCGCTGCATGCTTTTTTTTATTTATTTACTGTATACTGTAGTATGTAGGCCTACTTTTGAACCTTGCTGCTGATGGTGCTATGAACATGATTCAATTCAGTTTGACTTTTTCTAAAATATATTTGGGAAAACATGTAATGGATGTGCTTAAAGTTGTGGTGAACCGGAAATGATGGGTTTATTATTCCCACCCGATTATCTGACACAGAGGGTTTCTGAACCAATCCGAGTGTGCATCCCTTCAGGCGATGGGATGACATAGTATGAGGGACGGCTTACGCTGAGCTACTGTATATACACGCTACGCTTGGAAATGTTTGTTTTCAATTAGGTGGTCAACTCTACTATGTGTTACAGCTATGTGGCTTATTTCTACCATATGATGCGTTCATATATATTCTAAGATGATTATTTCTATTGGCTTTTATTGACGTGATAGTGGATATGTCATCACGCAGCACGTTTTCATTTACATGAAGTAATTAAAATTTGATAATATGGAGTGTTTATTTAAAAATACACTAAAGTGAAAATGTTCCCATTTTTTCCGCATGCATTGTTGGGTATAGCCATGTAATGACCATGGTCTAAAAGTGTGTGAAAACTTTTTTATGTATTTTTATTTATTTTTTAATAAATGCGTATGCGCGTGTGTGTGTGTGTGTGTGTGTGGTGTGTGTGTGTTGTGTGTGTGTGTGTGTGTGTGTGTGTGTGTGTGTGTGTGTGTGTGTGTATAGAGTGACAGGTACACGGTAGGAGGTGCAGAGACATTCGACTCACTGACAGACCTGGTGGAGTTCTACAAGCGTAAAGGCATTGAGGAGATCTCTGGTACCTGGGTGCATCTTAAACAGGTGAGCTGCTCTCATCCTCGTGCAATATTCCAGAGGGACAGTTTTAATTAAAAGTCATCCCATGAGCCTAAGATGACAATTCATTCACAGGCAGGGGCGGAGTGGGGCTGGCCAGGCCATCTGGACTTTGCCATTGACCAGGCCACCCCCCCCCCACCCCCCCCCACCTCACCTCGCAAAAGTCGAAGCATGACAAAGCTACTGTGCCTTCAAAGGTTTATTTTCAAACGAACTAATATTACTATTACATATTACTTTAAAAATGTTTTACAAAATATTTAGTATCACTATTAATAAAATATTGTGTAGGCCAGTGGCATACCTACAATAAAGCAAACACCATCTAGCCAAATCCATTTGAGATCAACTTGAAAAAGGAGTTAAATGTATTCCTTGAATTCATGGAAGCCAGTAAATAATTTGAGAAATTATAGAAAATAAGTAATTATTTAACTTCTGCAGATGTCGAGATAATTTCACATGAACACTTGCAGTGAGACATATTGACAGAAAGTAATATAGAAAGTAGTGCAGTAATGGCAGAAAGAAAAGTATAATGTATTCATTTTTTGTTAAGTAATGTATTTATATTACAAGTTACTGAATTTTGGTTGGTAATATATTAAGTTAGGTAGTGCACATGTCCTAACACTGGTCACCACCAGTGTTGCCAACTGGTCCCTTGCGGGTCCATTTGGTTTCATTTTCACACTCAAGTCTCAAGAGTTAAAAATATTCCTCATGTGAATTATCCCAAGTCTACACACCTTCCAGGCAAGCATCTGGCGCATTCTAGTGCATTTTGGAAATGCCACTAGTGCATTTTGGATTTTGGCAGTTGGCAACACTGGCCACCACACACACAAGAAGGGGGCTGGCAGGGGGTGTGTCCCCCACTGATCCCAGCAGTGGCGTAGCCAGAAACTCAATTCAGGGTGGGCATGAGCTATTCAGAGTGGGCATGCTGCGTGCGTGATGGCCGCAAATTTGCACGTGCAAGAAATCTATTTATTGCTATTATTGCCATATACGGTTATATTTCAGTTTATATAACCTTTACTGTACAATGGTTGAATTAATGTCATGAAACATGAAATAATAATCCTGTCACCAACACAGTGTTTTGTTTCATTAGCACAATCATTATCAAATAGATTTCAGCTGTTCACTATTGAATCACAGCCATTTATAAATTAGTTACCAATGTGTCTGCTGATCATGACAGATTTTCTTTCAGGAGAACAGACCAGAGTTAACTTTTGAAAAATCCTTGTGAAAGTCCCCCCACAGAAACAAGCGCTATTGTTTTGATACCTGCCAAATGATAACGATCTGGCAGGTTTACAAACAAAGGGTGAATGAAAAGCTCCATTTGCATTATACTGGGTGATTAGTGCCCGCAAATCACCCATATACTGTAACTACAGTGAGTCTAGACCTCTCAAGCTCTCTCTAGAGGCTCTCTGGTCTTTGTCCTTTGTTTTCTCAAGTTCTTAGTCATGTTTTCAATGGGTGGGCCAGCTCTCTATTTAGGTGGGCAGTGGCCCACCCCAGCCCACCCGTAGCTACGCCCCTGGATCCCAGGCCAGCTGGGAGCCTCTCGCTAACTCGCTCTCTCCAGTCCGGCGCATGCAGGTGCACTGGTGCAGGGTATCAGGTTACACTCAGTCACTCACACTGTTTAACTAAACTCTGTAGTACTAGAACACCTTTTATTTTTGGAAGGAGAAACACTAGTTTGCCTGGCCTGGGCTGGCCTGGGCCTGTCGCGCTGGCCTGCCCTGGAGGTTTCAAAAAAAAAAAAAAAAAAAAAAAAAAAAAAAAAAAAAAAAATTTTTTTTTTTTGTACCCTGTCCAGGCCACTAGGTGGCGCAGGCCACCGGGAAAAGTCCCGGTGGTCCCGATGGCCACGCCGCCCATGTTCACAGGCCTGATTTGCCCCCCTGGCCTTGAGTTTGACATATGTGCCGTAGATAAACTGCTAATAGAGCCAAATGTCTGTTTATATATTACTACTGTTTGACCGAGACGTGGCTTTCACTAACTCGGAAGTTACTGTAAATCTCACCACGGCTGTTTCGTGCTGCATGTGTTCGGATTTTATAATATTTAGCTCCGTCATTATCAAAGGCGAGGCATTTCAGTGTGCTAAATGTATCTTAAATGAGTGTTTTTTTAAGAATTTTCATATCAAGGTCCGTTATTTATTCTGCATTTGAGCCACAGACCATCATTTGATGATATTTATTTAGACTTCCAGACCTAAATTAAAGAATCTGTCCACAATTCCAAGCTGGCTTGGAATTGGATGTTGGTACCATTAGTAGCGAACATATTCACTGATTTCCTCATTGTCTATCCTCGTGTTTCTCTGCTGTCTTGTGTGCTCTGTATTCTATGTGTGTCTTTTGTTTCTGTTCCTATCTGACACGCACGCCCACACGCACACACACACACGCACACACGCGTCCTGTCTGTCCACAGCCATTTTTCTCCACCAGGGTAAATGCTGCTGACATAGACTGCAGAGTGAAGCTGCTGGACCAGACAGCGCAGGGGGAGAGGGACGGAGCTGCTGCAGGGGAGAAGACCAAGGCCGGGTTCTGGGAAGAGTTTGATGTGAGTTTCACCATCAGTGTTGTTTCTTTGGCAGCAACATTTATTTTGACTAAACCGTATTATAAATGGTAAATTTATATAGAGCTGAGCAGTCCCGCCACCTCATGGTGTCGCCCCTGTTCCAGAAATGGATTCCTCATTCTTTTTCTCATGAACGTTTCGAAAAGGATTCATATAAAGACGATTACGCCACGGGCAAAACCAACTCGGGTCATGACAAATCATAATAACACGACAGTTAACACGAGTTGGCTTTGTCCGCGTCATAACCGTGTTTATATTAACATTTTTTGAAAAGTCTATGAGGAAAATGAAAGAGGGTTCCATTTCACGGGCGACATCACGAAAGGGGCGTAACTGCCCAGCTCTATAGCACCTTTATCCAAGGCGCTTTACAGGTGCATCATATTCACACACTGATGGCAGTGGAAACCATGCAAGGAACCTACTAGCACATCAGGAACAATTAGGGGTTCAGTGTCTTGCTCAAGGACACTTCTCACACTAACTTTGGGGGAGCCCTGGGATTGAACCGGCAACCATGCGGTTGCCTTCCGGTGACTTTACCCCTGAGCCACTGCCGCCCCATTATGGGTTGTGCTTTGCTGAAAATAGCAGATCTACAAGATCGAGAAGTTGTGAGGTAGTTCTGCTATTTTCAGGATGCAATAAATTTTTAAAAATGACATAGTGGATCTCTTGTCAACTAGTCTCTTTGTTTTTAGTCATTTTTTTAGTCATTGTAGTCTAATTTTTTAATTTATTGATGAAGTTGTCGTCATATTTAGTCTTCGTTTTAATTTAGTTTGCATTTTGTTTTGTCAGTGAAAATAAATTGAGGAACATTTTCCATCTTAGTCGTCAAAATCAACATTGGTGAAGATGAATGAAAGTTGGGGTTCATATACCTAAACCACTTTGAACCTGGCATCTCTGCTGTGGGCTGGTCATTATATAACTGTCAACGTGTTGTGTATAACCAGACAATTTAAAAGGTCACAATCTGTCACTTTGTTATATATTAGATATAGGCGTTAAGTGATACATTTGTATAATTCAAGACTGTGGTGTAAAACTGGAAATCCTGTTTGCACCAGCACATTAAAACACACACATCCGCGATGCAGGCACAGGTCATGCAGCAGTGATGCTGCATAGCATGAAATAAAACAGTTTTCACTGTTGTTGGATCTTCTGCAGCCTGGAAACGGTTGTGTGCGCTTGAAGTTTCGCTGGTGACGTCCGTGCATGTCACCACAAGTCCTATGCACTGACGTACAGCTCGACCACAATGTACGGTACATGTGACCTCGTAGCTTCTGAGAATCCTCAGGCCTGGTAAACACATTCCAAAACAAATTTTTAATCAGTGTTTGATGTCACTTTTTATTGCTGCTCCAGTTAATTTTCAATAGACCTTGCCATAAGCCCTCTTCCCCATAAGTGTCCAACCATGCAGGTTGGACAGATGTTTTTACAAGAAAACTAATGGTGAGGGAGAGGTTTGTCACTCACATGAGTGAGTGAGGCCTCAAACCACACTCTACCTGTAAACTGACTCTGCCTGATGAGGGCGTTCAGGACCTTCAGGTTACCCTGTCCACAGTCAGTCCACCACAGAATCAGGTCGTCTGTAAACTCAATGGAGTACACCGCCCTCTTGTGGTGAATACCGTCATTACAAAACTCTGTTTTGTTCTCTCCCTTTCTCTCTATGAATGCCCATCTCTCTCTCTCTCTCTCTCTCTCTCTCTCTCTCTCTCTCTGAATGCCCTCTCTCTCTCTCTCTCTCTCTCTCTCTCTCTCTCTCTACCTCCTATCCCGATCTCAAGGCTCTTCAAAAGGCAGAGGCAAAGGTGAAAAAGAGCAGAGAGGAGGGTCAGAGGCCAGAGAACAAGAGTAAAAACCGATACAAGAACATCCTTCCATGTAAGTCATTTCCATACAAGGACAAACACAGTTACATTATTTTATCTACGAGTTTCCCCGCCGCCACCAAGGCACTGGTGGGGACTGGAACTTCACGCAGTGTTGCAATGTCTGCTTATTATAACCGCCTCTTGACTTGTTTTTACGTCACAATAAATAATTAATACCAACTCCATCTGTGCCTCTCTCCCATTCTCTCTCTGTCTCACTTTCCCTGTCATTTTACCTTCACACATCCACCTTGTTGCTGGATCGTCACCGCTCCACCCTGTTCCACCACCAGTCAATGAAACCAGAGTAATCCTGCAGGACGCCGATCCAGAGGTTGTTGGCTCAGACTATATCAACGCCAACTATGTGAAGGTAGGCAGGATAAACTCTGCAGAAGAGCTTTGGAGCCGGTGGCTGGGTTGTTTTAAAAATGAAGTGCCATGATTTTTTTCCACCCAAAAACATGAACCTTGAGGTATATGAGGAGGAAGAACTTTTCCAAAAAAGTGTACAGTATTTGTTAAAATGTCACTTTTATGTGGGCACCCCCACCAGTTCATTAAGTATGCCTGGTTTGCTTGGTGGGTGGTGATCATGTGAACTGAAGCCACAGCTTTAGTTGAATGATACAAGGGG
Source organism: Benthosema pterotum (assembly GCA_039105355.1). Taxonomy (NCBI): domain Eukaryota; kingdom Metazoa; phylum Chordata; class Actinopteri; order Myctophiformes; family Myctophidae; genus Benthosema; species Benthosema pterotum. The sequence goes on along the minus strand of CM076967.1, from coordinate 14,291,315 downwards.
TTAGGGTAGAGGCTGATGTGTGATGTCACTATATTACAGTTTTTTTCATTGGCATGTTTGACTGGAAGTGTTCAGCCTCCAGGAACAAACCCTAAATACAAAGAGATGACTTCACTGTACATAAAAAACACACCAAGTACTGTCACCTCTTAAACATGGACAGAATTGGGAAAAATACAAACATTTATTTATTTAATGTACATCTGTGCAGCAAAAAGCAATGGAAAGGGTTAGGAAAGGGAAAGGGAAAGTACTTAACGCATCCATCCTACTCTTCAGTAATGGTAATCTGTGGCTGTGTTATTGCGAACACAGTGAGTGAGATTATTATGTAAGCCAGGCAGAAATGTCTGTACATGCATGTGTCTGTGTGCGTGCCTCAAACATGTCTGGCCCAAATATGGACACTGAAGTGTTGTGTGCTCGTAGAACACCCTGTGCGAGCCAGGGCGGTCCAAGGTCTACATCGCCACACAGGGATGCCTCGCAACGACTGTCAACGATTTCTGGCAGATGGTGTGGCAGGAGCAGACGAGGGTGATTGTCATGACGACGCGGGAGGTTGAGAAGGGAAGGGTCAGTATCGAGAAGTTCTGTCGAAACCCATTTGTGCGATCAAGACCTGAGCTTTCATATTGTGGGACATTTAATAAAACAAACTTTCAGAGGCCACTGTGGCACAGTGGTAGTGCGGTCGCCTAGTGCAGTCGCTAGATGGTCCTTTTCTTGACTATCTAACCTTAACAGATGTCATGTTTGACAGAATTAAAATGCCTGGCCACTGGAGACTTTCCCAACACGATACCCACAAGGTCACTTCAATTCTTCCTCTCACTTTGATTTTCTGTTACCAGTGTCACGGTGCAACTTGCAAGATAGTAGCCTATTTAAGATTGGTAGAACGTGCGACCTACGACGTCAGTAATGAATCGCTCTGTGCTTGATATATAAGCCTCGCGGCCGTCCTACCCTCTCCTATGATGGCAGAACGCAGCTTTTGGCGTTCTGGGTGCTTTCTTAACTATGTTGGGCCTCTGGCGCAACTGCGATGGACCACGCCTACCGTTCTCGTCGTGTCCAAGGCCTAGAGACGGGAACTTAAATTCCCTAGTGTCTCCAGTGATCATAGCATTGCAATGAATAAAGTTTTTACAAGGGAAATTCTCTGAAGGTAAAGTGGCCAGGTCTCCAGCCTGGTCACAGGGATTTTTAGTAGAGATTTATCCGAGGACCTAAAAGGTCTACTATTTTCCTTAAGGGTTATAAGGTCTTGGATATAAAGTGGAGTAAAACCATGAAGAGCTTTAAAAGTTGTTAAAAGGATTTTAATGTCTATTCTTGCCTTAATTGGTAAGCAGTCCAGTCCAGCTAAAAGCAGGGTTATATGTGCTCTATGGTTTGGTGTTAGTGAGCAGTCTGGCTGCAGTGTTCTGTACTAATTGGAGTCTGGATCAAGAGGATTTGCTCAGTGTGGTGTAAAGTCCATTATAATAATCAAGGTGGGAAGAAACAAATGAATGCTCCCCCGGACATTTTTTCTAGGTCTGGGAGAGAGAGGATTGGCTTTATTTTGCGTAGGTGAAAGAAGCACGACTGGGTAACCTTTTTAACACGAAAATCAAACTGCATTTTATTGTCAAAGAATACACCCAGTTTCTTGGCCGTAGGTTTGACATTAAAGGCCAGTTCGGCGAGAGAATGGCAGATGTGGTAGAACTGGTATCGAAGGGCCAATTATCAGAATTTCATTTTTATTTCTGCGTAAGAAGTTGGAAGAAGAGTTGGCAACTTAGACACTCATGCATGAAGGAAGCATGAGTTCAAGTCGTTTGCTCTCTCCATGTCCCCCATACAGTATATGGGGACTGGGGTGGCGGAAGTTGTGTAGAGGTCAGGATCACTTCAGATAATTGACATAAGATAATTTTTTAAGATAATGTTTTTATTCTTTATTGTTCAATGCGCTCCCCTTTTTACTTTTTGATCAAACATATTATAGTGAGTAGTGATTGAGGAATGAAACATTAATTAGGTTGGAGACCACCTGGTGACCTCTCTATCAGGCGCAGGTTTCACTCATTTATTTATTTATGTTTTACAGACATTTTACTGACGTTCATTCCTTGGTTTATTGTTCTCTTTTCAGAATAAATGTGTACCATATTGGCCAGATCCCCAGGATTCAATGACTAAAGACGTGGGACAGTATGTGGTCACCCATGTATCAGTTAGAGATGCTGCAGATTACAAGGTCCGAGTCATGGAGATCGCTCCTAAGAACCAGGTAACATCCAGAATATCAATATACTCTACTGCATTCAGTGGTGTCAAGTACATTTACTGGAGTATTTACAATTTTCAGTACTTTTATTTATACTCCTTAGAGTACATCTATATAAGGCAAATCATTGAAAGCTTTAGTTACTTGTACTGTTTGCTATTACAAAACATAATACCGGTAGTAATAATAATACATATGACCAGCACTTCAACATTTTGGCCATTTGAAAATAGATTTACAAGCTCACTGTTTTTATTTTAAACTATCGCTATTTGGTAGGGGTGGGGCAATTCACTTACGTCATGATACAATAACGATATTTAGGGTTCTGAAATCAATTTATATTGTGATTCTTACTTATGCTGCGATTCGATTCAATATATTGTATTTTTCCCCACAAATTTACTAATTGCTAAACAATTCTAAAATATATGGCATGTTCAGTCAACTAAAACTTTTTAAAAAAAATTAAAGATTATAGACCGTAAAAAGTTCAGCCCTACACACCAATGCAGCCAAATAATACCAGTCTGTCTTTTTGTCATGAACAAATGAATACATACATCAATATAAAAAATAAAAAAAGAGATTGAACCTGGCAATCCGATGTTGATATCATGGCACTAAGAATTGCGATATATTGGTGTATCGTTTTTTTTTTTTTTTTTTTTTTTTTTGCCTACCCCTACTATTTTTTGGTAATAGATATCCGAGGCTATGTTTTTAATGTGAATATATGGAACATAGCCTCGGATTGCATCTTTCTAAATCATCTTTTGCTGTAATATATATTGTGTAACTAAGTTCCGTGAGCTATTTGTAGGCTATTTGTAATCTCCTATTTGTAGGCTTTAGGTGATTGCTATCTTACAACATCTTTTAAGATGTGGCACCGTTGCTGGATTAATTTGAGGGGGTCCTTGTCTTCACATGAAAATGTTTTGAGTAGCACTGCCTTCAATGTATCTTCACAGTCAAGCGCCAGTCGTACCATCACACACTACCAGTACCTGAGCTGGCCTGACCACGGCGTTCCCCAGGAACCTGGAGCCGTCCTCAGCTTCCTCACTCAGGTCAACAACAAGCAGGCTGAGATCCCCAACGCTGGACCCATGGTCATCCACTGCAGGTACGGCCTGTCGGCTCTGTTTGGGCCTCCTTGTTGATGGATGTGTTCTTCTCCGTATGGAGCAGGGGCGGATCTAGGCATGGGCATGGCGGGGGCAATGCCCCCCCCAAACACGATGCCATGCAAAACAATCCAAGATATTTGCAAATTAAAGTGCTTATATTTAAAATGATTTGAAACACTACTAATGCTACTGACTAACTACAGCTGTGTCACCGCTAAACCAACAGCATTTCATCATTGAAAACTCAGAAAACTCTCTGAGTCAGACCTTTAGCTTTATGCATGCTGCGTGTCTGTTGCAACTTCAACAACAACTGATGTTATTTTTTGATCCTTTACTAATAAAAGTCCTGTAACCGAAAATGGTATGGGTGCCCCTCCAACATGTTATCTTGCCCCCCCCCCCCCCCCCCCCCCCCAAATGGGACATGTTACATCCGCCCCCGGTATGGAGAGAAAGATATTAGGAAAAGCTGTGAGGATGACGACAGTTTAGAAGAAGTGCTGGAGCTGATGGTGATTTGATCCGATATAATATAGCCCAGCTGGCCGTAGGGTGTGGTTCCAGCTGTGTACACCGTCATGCACAGCTGTTTTATTAAGCACTGTTCGTACTTTGTCGTGCAACAGTGTTGCGTGCCAAAGACTAATTACTATGAATGAATCTCACCACAGCTCTTGGATAGAACCGTCTGACTGGTTCCCGGGCAGGCGTATAGTTTTACTGAGGTTGGGGTTTGGCTTTGGTTTAGACCAGAGGTGTCAAACCCAAATACAGAGTGGGCCAAAATAGAAAAATTGGTACAAGTTGAGGGCCGGAGATCCCTGTCAAACAGCAAAAAAGTAATTTCCCTTCAAAAATCAATGTCTCTTAATGATCAAGATAATTGTAAAGATGAAACTGCCTGCATTAAAAACTGTTTTAAGTTTTAATGAAAAATCGGGGATTTTTTTTCTACTATGATCCTCACCAAGTGCTGAGTTAATTGAGAAAGTAAATGAGACTGAGTTGAGGAAGTAAAACAATTAGTTGCATTCATTTCTTATCATGGTGTGTGCAATATACCAGAGGGCCAGTTCTAATACTAATTCAATTTCATCCTGCGGGCCAAAGATAATTCATTCACGGGCCTGATTTGGCCCCCGGGCCTTGAGTTTGACATATGTGGTTTAGACATAGTTGCAAAAATGTCAATCACAGCAACTACCAACCAAACTAGGCAAACTAGCCATGAGCAGTGGCGCATAATAACAATGCAGACAACAACCGATCTACTATAACCTGACAAGGCATCATGTCTGCAAACCTTGTGAGCCTGTAGATCTGTCTGTTTTTCCCTGACACTGTTGTACGATGAAGCATACTTTGGTGCATTAATACTGGACGGGGCCAGATGGTATCAGGAAATCTAGACACAAAAAAACATACAGGAAACCTATAGCATAACTCTGCACTACAGAATCCTCTGTGTTTATTCCTTTACAGTTAATGAATTATAACTAGCACTACATTTGTCATATAGTGTTATCTTCAATCATATCGATTATAAATAAAGTAGTTTTTCTTGCGTTTGTGAAATTCTTCAGGACACCTCCTGGCTCCCCTCTTCCGTGTTTTTTTCTCTTTTTTTCTTCTCTCTTTTAATTTGTTTCATTTTAGTTTTACAACATAGAGACGTTGGGAGAACAATGTCGGGTTTGATAAAAAAAGAAAGAAATCAGGCTTACGGTTAAGCTTACGTTATTTCCAGATTTAAGATTATCAGCATTAGAACATAAAGGTTTTAACTTAAGTCAACTGACAGTTTATCCTGAAGGAATTCTCCCCTTGTGATGTCATGGGTACAGAGGCTGCTTGTGTTCCTTTTCAGAGTTGTTGGTCAAGTGATTATGTTTTATGTTGTATAAGTATTGGACCTTCTAAACCGTGTGTGATTTGTATATGGTTCTTATAGAATAGAATAATATTATTATTCTAGTATTCTAATATTATTAATATTCTAATATTATTAGAAACACTCTTGAGGAGGATATTTTACAATTAATTTGTTGAATGTGTATATTTATGTATCTAATAGTTACGTCCAGTCTTTGAAGTGTCGTCTGCAGTAGTCCTTTTCACAATGAATTGCTAGTGAGCAAAGTGGTAAAATTAGCAAATTGAGAGGTTGGGCTAACCACATAACCCTACAGCAATGCATCGCGTGGATGTGAAAAAAAGATTTAACCGTCCTGTGAGGCCTGATTATACTTTGCCTTTTTGTCCAGTGCCGGGATTGGTCGAACGGGGACCTTCGTGGTGGTTGACATGATCCTGGAGACCATTAATGCCAAAGGTACAAAATATATATCATCCAGACACCCATTCAAATACACATAAATAAGAAGTTCTTTGCACACACAGTGTTGGCTACAGATATACAGGAAGTACAATCCAATCCAAAGGTCCAATGTTTTCATGACACCTAGTAGCATACCTATTTACTTGCGTGAGCAGATCAAGCGCAAATACTGTTTTCATTTTGTGGTCGGTCGTCAGACAGTGGAAAGCTTTTTTAAAAACATTGATTGGCTGGTTTAGTTGCTGATGTAACAGTTATGTAATTAAGATATCTTTATAACTATTGTATTGTTATTATCTCCTGGAGGTGTCAGAGGTACTTGCCCTCTGCATCATGGCCTACTGTACTTGTGTGCAGCTCTAGTTTTCCTCTGTGCTGAATACTGATGATCCTCTTCAGATAGGCCTAAATATGGCTTTAAAAGTTTTAATTACCAGCGAGAAGCATTGTGCAACGTTGTGTTTTATTACACATCATGCTATTGACACAATTACCTTGCAAACTCATCCAAGTATTTTTATCCTTCTTTATATTCCTTTACTTTGAATAAACCCTACTTTGAATGAATCAATTATTTGTCCTCTTGTAATAGCTTTACAGACTTGCTTTATTAATAAAACAAAGACATTTATCAAACATCAGTCGGGAAAAGACAATCAATTAACCTACTGTATGTAGAGATGCAGTCATGTACCAGCCTGCCACAAATAAGTTGTTCCTAAACTTTAATCCCCTCCACCCATCCCCAAGGTCTGGACTGTGACATAGACATCCAGAAGAGCATCCAGATGGTACGGGAGCAGCGTTCCGGCATGGTGCAGACAGAGGCCCAGTACAAGTTCATCTACCTGGCTGTGTCAGAGTATATTGATGCCATGAAGACTCAGTGCAGTGCATCTATGGTGAGCACTGCACTGCGGGGACAACGGATCAACTTAACTTGTTACGATCTATCCTTTGGAACAGTGGTTTTCAACCTTTTTGATACCAGGGGCCACTATTTATTCAGCATTTGAGCCATGGACCACCATTTCATGACAGCCCCACAGACCCCAAAACTAAAGATTTCTTTTGCTTTTTGTCCACAGTTCCAGGCTGGATTTCTGAAGCAAAAAAAAAAAAATCTAAATGACCATTCTCCTACTCCCATTCTCTAATCATGTAAACTTGGGCTAATTCAGATGATGAATGATATTTTAACTCTTGAGAGCATAAACCTGTGTTTGTGTTGTTTCATTTTTAAGCAAATGAAACAACACAAACACAAACAACAATCATTGTCCACTAGACTTTGCCATTGTTTGTAATCTGGTATAATCAGTCTTGAGAATAAGTAAGGTTTTAAAAGAAAAGGGAAAATATCTTCAAGATTATGTTATGATATACTGTAGATGCCAATAGGGCCTTTGAACCTACTGCTGTTGTTTTCAAGATATGTGCTAGCCCCCTACCCCATGATATAGGTATATAGGTATGTAAAGATATGGCGTTATCTAAAGTAGACGATGTGAATGTTGACACAAAGAAAATCTCACCTAGCCATGACCTCATTCTGTACCGTAGTCACTCTATACCCACCCTGTCTTAGACTGTCTTTCTTTTTTCTCTATTAAGTGTGATTTTGTTTCTCCCCCTAGGAAACGGAGACAGAATATGGAAACCTACAACTTAAACACCCGCCATTAATCAAGAAAGTGTCAAAGTGAGTAAGGTTAAAGTGTCTGTATTGTCTGTCTCTCTGTCTGTCTGTCTGAACAGATGTCCTCACATGAAGATGAAAATGACTAACATTTCTGGTTAGAATAGAACATGTGGTTAGGGTGGGGTTGAGGGAATCCGTGGCATGTACTGTGTAATAAAATCAGCCAAAACGTCCTCCTCACAAGTATAGAAGAGCCATATTATCTGTGTCTTTTACACTATTGCATCTGCACATACAGAACACATACTGTACATACATGTCCCAATCTCTCTCACACAAACACGTATGCATGCACACATGGATACGTGCGCACACACACATGTGCACATGCATGCACACACACACACACACACACACACA
>CM076967.1:14155687-14282998 GCA_039105355.1 Benthosema pterotum | reverse complement strand
CAGTAATTTTGCAAATGGGTAGGCCTATAATTGCAATTTCTATAACATATATTTTACCTACTCTCAACGTAGTGTTGCTGTTTTGAGCATGTAGGTGAAACATTGTAAGATCAAGAGCTGTTAATACAGTATTTATAAAGTATATAAAACTTTGAAAAACACTTACTTTTAAATGTCTCATTGCGTGTGTGCGACTGTGGGACATTGGCACTGAACATACTGGTTATGTACCATACATCTGGTTATGTTCCACACATCTACAGTTGTAAACCGGAAATATATTGTTATGGACATGCTGGAGTTGGAAGAATTGCAGCCATTTGTGTTACATCTGCAGTTAGCGGAATCATACCTATGTTTTGCTGAAAATGGCAGTATGCATAACCACATCACTTACAGCCATGTAGCTAGATTTAATGTATTTTATTTACTGTTATGATGAATTACAGTATGCTTACACATTTGGTATTCTTATTATAGCTATTCTTAAACATGCACCGTATGTATTACACATTTCTATATTATGTTCTGGATATTTGACATATATGCTGTCTCATTGTTTCTTTCTTTATCTGGTCTTCGCTTCCCTTGTTGTGAGCTTGTATGACATCTGAATTTCACCTGCAAATCTCTCTAATTTGCAACCGTCAAAGCAGTCAAATCTGATTAACGCAATTCAGAATTACTTTTATTTGTCTTTTCCTCAAGTACATAATGAATGAATGAATACCGTAAAAAATGAAATAGCATTTCCCCTCAGTTATGGCCAGTTGCAACAATAAAACACAAAACAAACAAACATAACAAGACAACATAAAAAAAAAACATATAAGCTAAAAAATAAAAACACAACACAGACAGCCATTTAGAAGAGCCCCAGTGTATATGTTGACATGCAATCAATGTAAAGATAAAAAACGTTACACACAATAGCCTATACTGGAAAGTGCCACAATCCAGTCTTAAAACCACAATGTTACCAGTACAGTGTTTTAAAAGTGCAGAGTAACATCCAACGCTATAGTTTGGTCAGATCACGCAGTTCATTCATGAACCTCACTGTGCTTGAAACTGTTTGCCGTGCCTGTTGTTCTGGCTTGATACTCCTAAACCTCTTCCCAGAGGTTAGGACAGCAATTCTTTGCAAATATATAGTTGGTAATGCTATTATAGCTTTTTTGATTTATTAATGTTTGCAACTTGCCAATGTAGAACAAATGTATGTATTCAAACAAATTGCTTTTTTGTTTGTGTAGAGCAGTGGTTTTCAACCATTTTGAGCCCACGGACCACCACTTGATGCATTTTCAGCAGACCCCAAAACTAAAGATTTATTTCCACAATTCCAGGATTTGGAAAACAAAACAGGCAAACATAGATTAAAATTCTTCTACGTTTTCTAATTGTGTAGACTTCTTAATTAAGAGGGTCTCATGATGACTATTTTAACTCTCTCTCTCTCTCTCTCTTCTCTCTCTCTCTCCTCTCTCTCTCTTCTCTCTCTCTTCTCTCTCTCTCTCTCTCTCTCTCTCTTCTCATCTCTCTCTTCTCTCTCTCTCTCTCTCTCTCTCTAACACAGGTGGTATCACGGCCACCTTCAGGGCCCATTGCAGAGAAGATGCTATTGGAACGGGACGAACCGGGGACGTTTCTGGTCCGTGAGTCTCTGTCCAAACCAGGAGACTTTGTACTGTCAGCCCTGACCGAGGCACTGACCAAGACAGGAGTTAGGAGGGTGTCTCACATTAAGATCATGTGCCAGGTATTGCCCCATCTTCTCCCATATTCCATCTTCTGTGTGTATGTGTGTGTGTGGGGGTGTGGGTGTGGTGCGTGCGTGCGTGCGAGTGTTGTGTGTGTGTGTGTGTCTATGTGTCTGTGTGTGTCTGTGTGTGTCTGTGAGTGTCCGTGAGTTACTGACTTTATTTGTCTTTAACACTTAAACCTTAAATCTCCCGATTTAAGCTATGTAATAAATATGCTATAGCAGTGGCAATGCCAGCCTTTGTTCAAATTGAGGTTTCCTCTTGGTTTGCTTTGTTTGCTTTTACTGTGCAGGATTACTGTATATACCGGTATGTCTTTCTTAACCACATATTTGGTCTGCTAGTATTTCTTCCTTCCACTCAAAGGTTTTGCTATCTACACCAGCAGTGGGCATTTTTTTTTCTCTGGTTGCCAAATATATATTGTGTATAATATATATTGTCAATTCTGAATAATATACATTTTATATATAACCAGTAAATGGCATTGTTTTGACAAGCTGGTAAAGAGTATGTGGTATTATTAGGCGATGATATTTTGAAAATGTCATCAAATTTTCCCCCAAAAATGTTTTCAAACAAATACAATTCATAGCAGGAAAATTTCCAGGTATGCCAATTAGCATGCTTCAAAATAAAAGCAACACGGTTTTAGTCTATGCTTAAGGATGTGTAAAATTAGAAAGTATCGTTTTTCTTGTTTTTCTTGTTTGTTGCTTGTTTCCAAGTAATTTTCTCTTTCAACCTGCACCCATGCACTCACGCCATGTTACTCGTGCTGGGGCATTCCCAGGTTGTGCCCTTATGTGCAGTCCAGCTTACTCATGAAATAATTTCTAGATTTCCCATTCTTATGCAACAATGTAGAGATGACAGCAATAAGAATATTTGTTATGTACTGCAAAGTTTAGTACAGTTGTGTGAAGTGGATTCATTTACATATTGTCATACAGCATATGTGATTATCATATACTCACACGTGTGTACACACACACACACACACAACACGACGCACGCACGCCACACAACACCACACACACACACACACACACAACACACACCACACACACACACACACACACACACACACACACACACACACACACACTATATTATATTATATTATATGATATTATATGATATTATATTATATTATATTATATTGATTTATATTATATGATATTGATATTATATTATATTATATTATATTATTTATATTATTATATTATATTAAATTATATTATATTATATTATATTATATTATTATTTTATATATACTAATTTTAATAATTTGGAACAGTGGTCTAAAGTTCTCTATTGCTAATGAATAGCTCTTCAAGGTCAAGGCCGCTCAATTTGGAACATTGCTTGAGACATCATAAATACATAATAACAATACATAATCAGTGACAGTTAGGATGTAACAGTTATTACATAATTGTCTAATCGCAATTATTTTGTCATAAATGTCACAGTTGTATCCAAGTTGAAAAATGTTAACATGCATGTAAAGACAATCTAAAACAGCACATGCTTACAATCCCTGTTGTAAGATTGTAGATCAGCAATTTCAGCTATACCCTTTTATAGTATAACATTGATTAAAATGGCAGCATTTTTGGTATAGAGCAGGGGTATTCAAGTATAACAGGCCGTGGGCCTCAAATGTATATACCCTCTATACTTTAGTTATTTGTAATTTAGAGTATGCCCTCCCTGTTGCGCCTTTTTATGACGAAAACCTATGAGAATTAATAGCCAAGTTAAATGTGTATAGTATATGATGGAGGTGCCGTCCAGTACAGCTGAGCTGGAGTATGGCCCTCAGGGATACATGGGAACTCTCTCTAAGTTAGGTGTGGTTCCACTATTACAGTCTATCTCTATCTTTGGCTTTGCAGCATCCAAATTAAGAGCTAAACACTGACATGGTGCGCTTCTCTCAGCAAAGCATTGAGGGTTTCTAACTACAAAGGTTATTTTTAGCCTGTGGTTCACCTCACAGCGAACACCATGCAAGGCCTCATTTCTGAATGAGAGACACTGTTTTGCACCCTAGTGTGTGTGTGTGTGTGTGTGTGTGTGTTGTGGTGTGTGTGTGGTGTTGTGTGTGTGGTGTGTGTGTGTGTGTGTGTGTGTGTGTGTGTGTGTGTGTTGTGTCTGTGTGTGTGTCTGTGTGTGTGTGTGTGTGTGTGTGTGTGTGTGTGTGTGTGTGTGTGTGTGTGTGTGTGTGTGTGTGTGTGTGTGTGTGCGTGCGTGCGTGCGTGTGTGATAAGCTATAGCACTTGGGCCATTTTAAAAACTTTTGCTAGGTGCAAAGGAAATTGAATGGATCAGGATGGCATGTGAAACCTGTCTGGTAGTAACGGTTAGGTTGTTTTGCAACTGAACAGCCTGAAGGTCTCACGGTGGTAAAACTCCAAGATCAAAGCCTGTCTCTGTCCCCTACAATAGATAGACCGACCATAATGTTTCCTGCGCTGCATACTTTTTTTTATTTTATTTACTGTATACTGTAAGTATGTAGGCCTACTTTTGAACCTTGCTGCTGGTGGTGCTATGAACATGATTCAATTCAGTTTGACTTTTTCTAAAATATATTTGGGAAAACATGTAATGGATGTGCTTAAAGTTGTGGTGAACCGGAAATGATGGGTTTATTATTCCCACCCGATTATCTGACACAGAGGGTTTCTGAACCAATCCGAGTGTGCATCCCTTCAGGCGATGGGATGACATTAGTATGAGGGACGGCTTACGCTGAGCTACTGTATATACACGCTACGCTTGGAAATGTTTGTTTTCAATTAGGTAGTCAACTCTACTATGTGTTACAGCTATGTGGCTTATTTCTACCATATGATGCGTTCATATATATTCTAAGATGATTATTTCTATTGGCTTTTATTGACGTGATAGTGGATATGTCATCACGCAGCACGTTTTCATTTACATGAAGTAATTAAAATTTGATAATATGGAGTGTTTATTTAAAAATACACTAAAGTGAAAATGTTCCCCATTTTTCCGCATGCATTGTTGGGTATAGCCATGTAATGACCATGGTCTAAAAAGTGTGTGAAAACTATTTTTTATGTATTTTATTTATTTTATTTATTTTTTAATAAATGCGTATGCGCGTGTGTGTGTGTGTGTGTGTGTGTGTGTGTGTTTGTGTGTGTGTGTGTGTGTGTGTGTGTGTGTGTGTGTGTGTGTGTGTGTGTGTATAGAGTGACAGGTACACGGTAGGAGGTGCAGAGACATTCGACTCACTGACAGACCTGGTGGAGTTCTACAAGCGTAAAGGCATTGAGGAGATCTCTGGTACCTGGGTGCATCTTAAACAGGTGAGCTGCTCTCATCCTCGTGCAATATTCAGAGGGACAGTTTTAATTAAAAGTCATCCCATGAGCCTAAGATGACAATTCATTCACAGGCAGGGGCGGAGTGGGGCTGGCCAGGCCATCTGGACTTTGCCATTGACCAGGCCACCCCCCCCCCACCCCCCCCACCTCACCTCGCAAAAGTCGAAGCATGACAAAGCTACTGTGCCTTCAAAGGTTTATTTTCAAACGAACTAATATTACTATTACATATTACTTTAAAAATGTTTTACAAAATATTTAGTATCACTATTAATAAAATATTGTGTAGGCCAGTGGCATACCTACAATAAAGCAAACACCATCTAGCCAAATCCATTTGAGATCAACTTGAAAAGGAGTTAAATGTATTCCTTGAATTCATGGAAGCCAGTAAATAATTGAGAAATTATAGAAAATAAGTAATTATTTAACTTCTGCAGATGTCGAGATAATTTCACATGAACACTTGCAGTGTGAGACATATTGACAGAAAGTAATATAGAAAGTAGTGCAGTAATGGCAGAAAGAAAAGTATAATGTATTCATTTTTTGTTAAGTAATGTATTTATATTACAAGTTACTGAATTTTGGTTGGTATATATTAAGTTAGGTAGTGCACATGTCCTAACACTGGTCACCACCAGTGTTGCCAACTGGTCCCTTGCGGGTCCATTTGGTTTCATTTTCACACTCAAGTCTCAAGAGTTAAAAATATTCCTCATGTGAATTATCCCAAGTCTACACACCTTCCAGGCAAGCATCTGGCGCATTCTAGTGCATTTTGGAAATGCCACTAGTGCATTTTGGATTTTGGCAGTTGGCAACACTGGCCACCACACACACAAGAAGGGGGCTGGCAGGGGGTGTGTCCCCCACTGATCCCAGCAGTGGCGTAGCCAGAAACTCAATTCAGGGTGGGCATGAGCTATTCAGAGTGGGCATGCTGCGTGCGTGATGGCCGCAAATTTGCACGTGCAAGAAATCTATTTATTGCTATTATTGCCATATACGGTTATATTTCAGTTTATATAACCTTTACTGTACAATGGTTGAATTAATGTCATGAAACATGAAATAATAATCCTGTCACCAACACAGTGTTTTGTTTCATTAGCACAATCATTATCAAATAGATTTCAGCTGTTCACTATTGAATCACAGCCATTTATAAATTAGTTACCAATGTGTCTGCTGATCATGACAGATTTTCTTTCAGGAGAACAGACCAGAGTTAACTTTTGAAAAATCCTTGTGAAAGTCCCCCCACAGAAACAAGCGCTATTGTTTTGATACCTGCCAAATGATAACGATCTGGCAGGTTTACAAACAAAGGGTGAATGAAAGCTCCATTTGCATTATACTGGGTGATTAGTGCCGCAAATCACCCATATACTGTAACTACAGTGAGTCTAGACCTCTCAGCTCTCTCTAGAGGCTCTCTGGTCTTTGTCCTTTGTTTTCTCAAGTTCTTAGTCATGTTTTCAATGGGTGGGCCAGCTCTCTATTTAGGTGGGCAGTGGCCCACCCAGCCCACCCGTAGCTACGCCCCTGGATCCCAGGCCAGCTGGGAGCCTCTCGCTAACTCGCTCTCTCCAGTCCGGCGCATGCAGGTGCACTGGTGCAGGGTATCAGGTTACACTCAGTCACTCACACTGTTTTAACTAAACTCTGTAGTACTAGAACACCTTTTATTTTTGGAAGGAGAAACACTAGTTTGCCTGGCCTGGGCTGGCCTGGGCCTGTCGCGCTGGCCTGCCCTGGAGGTTTCAAAAAAAAAAAAAAAAAAAAAAAAAAAAAAAAAAAAAAAATTTTTTTTTTTTTTGTACCCTGTCCAGGCCACTAGTGGCGCAGGCCACCGGGAAAAGTCCCGGTGGTCCCGATGGCCACGCCGCCCATGTTCACAGGCCTGATTTGCCCCCCCTGGCCTTGAGTTTGACATATGTGCCGTAGATAAACTGCTAATAGAGCCAATGTCTGTTTATATATTACTACTGTTTGACCGAGACGTGGCTTTCACTAACTCGGAAGTTACTGTAAATTTCACCACGGCTGTTTCGTGCTGCATGCGTTCGGATTTTATAATATTTAGCTCCGTCATTATCAAAGGCGAGGCATTTCAGTGTGCTAAATGTATCTTAAATGAGTGTTTTTTTTAAGAATTTTCATATCAAGGTCCGTTATTTATTCTGCATTTGAGCCACAGACCATCATTTGATGATATTTATTTAGACTTCCAGACCTAAATTAAAGAATCTGTCCACAATTCCAAGCTGGCTTGGAATTGGATGTTGGTACCATTAGTAGCGAACATATTCACTGATTTCCTCATTGTCTATCCTCGTGTTTCTCTGCTGTCTTGTGTGCTCTGTATTCTATGTGTGTCTTTTGTTTCTGTTCCTATCTGACACGCACGCCCACACGCACACACACACACGCACACACGCGTCCTGTCTGTCTGTCCACAGCCATTTTTTCTCCACCAGGGTAAATGCTGCTGACATAGACTGCAGAGTGAAGCTGCTGGACCAGACAGCGCAGGGGGAGAGGGACGGAGCTGCTGCAGGGGAGAAGACCAAGGCCGGCTTCTGGGAAGAGTTTGACGTGAGTTTCACCATCAGTGTTGTTTCTTTGGCAGCAACATTTATTTTGACTAAACCGTATTATAAATGGTAAATTTATATAGAGCTGAGCAGTCCTGCCCCCTCATGGTGTCGCCCCTGCTCCAGAAATGGATTCCTCATTGTTTTTCTCATGAAATTTTGAAAAGGATTCATATACTGTACAGACGATTACGCCATGGACAAAGCCAACTCGGGTCATGACAAATCATGATAACACGACCCGAGTTGGCTTTGTCCGTGTCATAATCGTGTTTATATTAACCTTTTTTGAAAAGTATGAGGAAACTGAATGAGGGTTCCATTTCTGGAACATAGGCGACGTCACAAAAGGGGAGGGACTACCCAGCTCTATAGCACCAAGGTGCTTTACAGGTGCATCATATCCACACATTGATGGCAGTGGAAACCATGCAAGGAACCTACTAGCACATCAGTAACCATTAGGGGTTCAGTGTCTTGCTCAAGGACACTTCTCATACTGACTTTGGGGAGCCCTGGGATTGAACCGGCAACCATGCGGTTGCCTTCCGGTGACTTTACCCCTGAGCCACTGCCGCCCCATTATGGGTTGTGCTTTGCTGAAAATAGCAGATCTACAAGATCGAGAAGTTGTGAGGTAGTTCTGCTATTTTCAGGATGCAATCAAGTGTAAAATGACATAGTGGATCTCTAGTGGTCTCTATAGAGATATTTTTTTTAAGTTTTCAGTCAGTGTAGTCAAGTTTTTTTTTAATTTATTGATGAAGTTGTCGTCATATTTAGTCTTTGTTTTAATTTAGTTTGCATTTTGTTTTGTCAGTGAAAATAAATTGAGGAACATTTTCCATCTTAGTCGTCAAAATCAACATTGGTGAAGATGAATGAAAGTTGGGGTTCATATACCTAAACCACTTTGAACCTGGCATCTCTGCTGTGGGCTGGTCATTATATAACTGTCAACGTGTTGTGTATAACCAGACAATTTAAAAGGTCACAATCTGTCACTTTGTTATATTAGATATAGGCGTTAAGTGATACATTTGTATAATTCAAGACTGTGGTGTAAAACTGGAAATCCTGTTTGCACCAGCACATTAAAACACACACATCCGCGATGCAGGCACAGGTCATGCAGCAGTGATGCTGCATAGCATGAAATAAAACAGTTTTCACTGTTGTTGGATCTTCTGCAGCCTGGAAACGGTTGTGTGCGCTTGAAGTTTCGCTGGTGACGTCCGTGCATGTCACCACAAGTCCTATGCACTGACGTACAGCTCGACCACAATGTACGGTACATGTGACCTCGTAGCTTCTGAGAATCCTCAGGCCTGGTAAACACATTCCAAAACAAATTTTTAATCAGTGTTTGATGTCACTTTTTATTGCTGCTCCAGTTAATTTTCAATAGACCTTGCCATAAGCCCTCTTCCCCATAAGTGTCCAACCATGCAGGTTGGACAGATGTTTTTACAAGAAAACTAATTGTGAGGGAGAGGTTTGTCACTCACATGAGTGAGTGAGGCCTCAAACCACACTACCTGTAAACTGACTCTGCCTGAGGGGGGGTTCAGGACCTTCAGGTTACCCTGTCCACAGTCAGTCCCCAGAATCAGGTCGTCTATAAACTCAATGGAGTACAACCGCCCTCTTGTGGTGAATACCGTCATTACAGTTTTGTTCTCTCCCTTTCTCTCTATGAATGCCCATCTCTCTGTCTCTCTCTCTCTCTCTCTCTCTCTCTCTCTCTCTATGAATGCCCATCTCTCTCTCTCTCTCTCTCTCTCTCTCTCTCTCTCTACCTCCTATCCCGATCTCAAGGCTCTTCAAAAGGCAGAGGCAAAGGTGAAAAAGAGCAGAGAGGAGGGTCAGAGGCCAGAGAACAAGAGTAAAAACCGATACAAGAACATCCTTCCATGTAAGTCATTTCCATACAAGGACAAACACAGTTACATTATTTTATCTACGAGTTTCCCCGCCCGCCACCAAGGCACTGGTGGGGACTGGAACTTCACGCAGTGTTGCAATGTCTGCTTATTATAACCGCCTCTTGACTTGTTTTTTACGTCACTATAAATAACTAATACCAACTCTATCTGTGCCTCTCTCCCATTCTCTCTCTGTCTCACTTTCCATTTTACCTTCACACATCCACCTTGTTGCTGGATCGTCACCGCTCCACCCTGTTCCACCACCAGTCAATGAAACCAGAGTAATCCTGCAGGACGCCGATCCAGAGGTTGTTGGCTCAGACTATATCAACGCCAACTATGTGAAGGTAGGCAGGATAAACTCTGCAGAAGATCTTTGAAGCCGGTGGCTGGGTTGTTTTAAAAAATGAAGTGCCATGATTTTTTTCCACCCAAAAACATGAACCTTGAGGTATATGAGGAGGAAGAACTTTTCCAAAAAAGTGTACAGTATTTGTTAAAATGTCACTTTTATGTGGGCACCCCCACCAGTTCATTAAGTATGCCTGGTTTGCTTGTGGGTGGTGAACTGAAGCCACAGCTTTAGTTGAATGATACAAGGGGTTAGGGTAGAGGCTGATGTGTGATGTCACTATATTACAGTTTTTTTCATTGGCATGTTTGACTGGAAGTGTTCAGCCTCCAGGAACAAACCCTAAATACAAAGAGATGACTTCACTGTACATAAAAAACACACCAAGTACTGTCACCTCTTAAACATGGACAGAATTGGGAAAAATACAAACATTTATTTATTTAATGTACATCTGTGCAGCAAAAAGCAATGGAAAGGGTTAGGAAAGGAAAGGGAAAGTACTTAACGCATCCATCCTACTCTTCAGTAATGGTAATCTGTGGCTGTGTTATTGCGAACACAGTGAGTGAGATTATTATGTAAGCCAGGCAGAAATGTCTGTACATGCATGTGTCTGTGTGCGTGCCTCAAACATGTCTGGCCCAAATATGGACACTGAAGTGTTGTGTGCTCGTAGAACACCCTGTGCGAGCCAGGGCGGTCCAAGGTCTACATCGCCACACAGGGATGCCTCGCAACGACTGTCAACGATTTCTGGCAGATGGTGTGGCAGGAGCAGACGAGGGTGATTGTCATGACGACGCGGGAGGTTGAGAAGGAAGGGTCAGTATCGAGAAGTTCTGTCGAAACCCATTTGTGCGATCAAACCTGAGCTTTCATATTGTGGGACATTTAATAAAACAAACTTTCAGAGGCCACTGTGGCACAGTGGTAGTGCGGTCGCCTATGCAGTCGCTAGATGGTCCTTTTCTTGACTATCTAACCTTGGAAGCTGAGAGAACAGATGTCATGTTTGACAGAATTAAAATGCCTGGCCACTGGAGACTTTCCCAACACGATACCCACAAGGTCACTTCAATTCTTCCTCTCACTTTGATTTTCTGTTACCAGTGTCACGGTGCAACTTGCAAGATAGTAGCCTATTTAAGATTGGTAGAACGTGCGACCTACGACGTCAGTAATGAATCGCTCTGTGCTTGATATATAAGCCTCGCGGCCGTCCTACCCTCTCCTATGATGGCAGTACGCAGCTTTTGGCGTTCTGGGTGCTTTCTTAACTATGTTGGCCTCTGGCGCAACTGCGACGGACCACGCCTACCGTTCTCGTCGTGTCCAAGGCCTAGAGACGGGAACTTAAATTCCCTAGTGTCTCCAGTGATCATAGCATTGCAATGAATAAAGTTTTTACAAGGGAAATTCTCTGAAGGTAAAGTGGCCAGGTCTCCAGCCTGGTCACAGGGATTTTTAGTAGAGATTTATCCGAGGACCTAAAAGGTCTACTATTTTCCTTAAGGGTTATAAGGTCTTGGATATAAAGTGAGTAAAACCATGAAGAGCTTTAAAAGTTGTTAAAAGGATTTTAATGTCTATTCTTGCCTTAATTGGTAAGCAGTCCAGTCCAGCTAAAAGCAGGGTTATATGTGCTCTATGGTTTGGTGTTAGTGAGCAGTCTGGCTGCAGTGTTCTGTACTAATTGGAGTCTGGATCAAGAGGATTTGCTCAGTGTGGTGTAAAGTCCATTATAATAATCAAAATGGGAAGAAACAAATGAATGCTCCCCCGGACCTTTTTTCTAGGTCTAGAAGAGAGAAGATTGGCTTTATTTTTGCGATGTTGCGTAGGTGAAAGAAGCACGAAAATCAAACTGCATTTTATTGTCAAAGAATACACCCAGTTTCTTGGCCGTAGGTTTGACATTAAAGGCCAGTTCGGCGAGAGAATGGCAGATTTGGTAGAACTGGTATCGAAGGGCCAATTATCAGAATTTCATTTTTGTTTCTGCGTAAGAAGTTGGAAGAAGAGTTGGACTTAGACACTCAATGCATGAAGGAAGCATGAGTTCAAGTCATTTGCTCTCTCCATGTGGCGGAGGTTGTGTAGAGGTCAGGATCACTTCAGATAATTGACATAAGATAATAGTTTTTATTCTTTATTGTTCAATGCTCTCCACTTTTTTTTTACTTTTTGATCAAACATATCATAGTGAGTAGTGATTGAGGAATGAAACATTAATTAGGTTGGAGACCACCTGGTGACCTCTCTATCAGGCGCAGGTTTCACTCATTTATTTATTTATGTTTTACAGACATTTTACTGACGTTCATTCCTTGGTTTATTGTTCTCTTTTCAGAATAAATGTGTACCATATTGGCCAGATCCCCAGGATTCAATGACTAAAGACGTGGGACAGTATGTGGTCACCCATGTATCAGTTAGAGATGCTGCAGATTACAAGGTCCGAGTCATGGAGATCGCTCCTAAGAACCAGGTAACATCCAGAATATCAATATACTCTACTGCATTCAGTGGTGTCAAGTACATTTACTGGAGTATTTACAATTTTCAGTACTTTTATTTATACTCCTTAGAGTACATCTATATAAGGCAAATCATTGAAAGCTTTAGTTACTTGTACTGTTTGCTATTACAAAACATAATACCGGTAGTAATAATAATACATATGACCAGCACTTCAACATTTTGGCCATTTGAAAATAGATTTACAAGCTCACTGTTTTTATTTTAAACTATCGCTATTTGGTAGGGGTGGGGCAATTCACTTACGTCATGATACAATAACGATATTTAGGGTTCTGAAATCAATTTATATTGTGATTCTTACTTATGCTGCGATTCGATTCAATATATTGTATTTTTCCCCACAAATTTACTAATTGCTAAACAATTCTAAAATATATGGCATGTTCAGTCAACTAAAACTTTTTAAAAAAAATTAAAGATTATAGACCGTAAAAAGTTCAGCCCTACACACCAATGCAGCCAAATAATACCAGTCTGTCTTTTTGTCATGAACAAATGAATACATACATCAATATAAAAAATAAAAAAAGAGATTGAACCTGGCAATCCGATGTTGATATCATGGCACTAAGAATTGCGATATATTGGTGTATCGTTTTTTTTTTTTTTTGCCTACCCCTACTATTTTTTGGTAATAGATATCCGAGGCTATGTTTTTAATGTGAATATATGGAACATAGCCTCGGATTGCATCTTTCTAAATCATCTTTTGCTGTAATATATATTGTGTAACTAAGTTCCGTGAGCTATTTGTAGGCTATTTGTAATCTCCTATTTGGAGGCTTTAGGTGATTGCTATCTTACAACATCTTTTAAGATGTGGCACCGTTGCTGGATTAATTTGAGGGGGTCCTTGTCTTCACATGAAAATGTTTTGAGTAGCACTGCCTTCAATGTATCTTCACAGTCAAGCGCCAGTCGTACCATCACACACTACCAGTACCTGAGCTGGCCTGACCACGGCGTTCCCCAGGAACCTGGAGCCGTCCTCAGCTTCCTCACTCAGGTCAACAACAAGCAGGCTGAGATCCCCAACGCTGGACCCATGGTCATCCACTGCAGGTACGGCCTGTCGGCTCTGTTTGGGCCTCCTTGTTGATGGATGTGTTCTTCTCCGTATGGAGCAGGGGCGGATCTAGGCATGGGCATGGCGGGGGCAATGCCCCCCCCAAACACGATGCCATGCAAAACAATCCAAGATATTTGCAAATTAAAGTGCTTATATTTAAAATGATTTGAAACACTACTAATGCTACTGACTAACTACAGCTGTGTCACCGCTAAACCAACAGCATTTCATCATTGAAAACTCAGAAAACTCTCTGAGTCAGACCTTTAGCTTTATGCATGCTGCGTGTCTGTTGCAACTTCAACAACAACTGATGTTATTTTTTGATCCTTTACTAATAAAAGTCCTGTAACCGAAAATGGTATGGGTGCCCCTCCAACATGTTATCTTGCCCCCCCCCCCCCCCCCCCCCAAATGGGACATGTTACATCCGCCCCTGGTATGGAGAGAAAGATATTAGGAAAAGCTGTGAGGATGACGACAGTTTAGAAGAAGTGCTGGAGCTGATGTGATTTGATCTGATATAATATAGCCCAGCTGGCCGTAGGTGTGGTTCCAGCTGTGTACACCGTCATGCACAGCTGTTTTATTAAGCACTGTTCGTACTTTGTCGTGCAACAGTGTTGCGTGCCAAAGACTAATTACTATGAATGAATCTCACCACAGCTCTTGGATAGAACCGTCTGACTGGTTCCCGGCAGGCGTATAGTTTTACTGAGGTTGGGGTTTGGCTTTGGTTTAGACCAGAGGTGTCAAACCCAAATACAGAGTGGGCCAAAATAGAAAAATTGGTACAAGTTGAGGGCCGGAGATCCCTGTCAAACAGCAAAAAAGTAATTTCCCTTCAAAAATCAATGTCTCTTAATGGCAAGATAATTGTAAAGATGAAACTGCCTGCATTAAAAACTGTTTTAAGTTTCAATGAAAAATCTTTTTCTTCTATGATCCTCACCAAGTGCTGAGTTAATTGAGAAAGTAAATGAGACTGAGTTGAGGAAGTAAAACAATTAGTTGCATTCATTTATTATCATGGTGTGTGCAATATACCAGAGGGCCAGTTCTAATACTAATTCAATTTCATCCTGCGGGCCAAAGATAATTCATTCACGGGCCTGATTTGGCCCCCGGGCCTTGAGTTTGACATATGTGGTTTAGACATAGTTGCAAAAATGTCAATCACAGCAACTACCAACCAAACTAGGCAAACTAGCCATGAGCAGTGGCGCATAATAACATGCCGACAACAACCGATCTACTATAAGCTCACAAGGCATCATGTCTGCAAACCTTGTGAGCCTGTAGATCTGTCTGTTTTTCCCTGACACTGTTGTACGATGAAGCATACTTTGGTGCATTAATACTGGACGGGCCAGATGGTATCAGGAAATCTAGACACAAAAAACATACAGGAAACCTATAGCATAACTCTGCACTACAGAATCCTCTGTGTTTATTCCTTTACAGTTAATGAATTATAACTAGCACTACATTTGTCATATAGTGTTATCTTCAATCATATCGATTATAAATAAAGTAGTTTTTCTTGCGTTTGTGAAATTCTTCAGGACACCTCCTGGCTCCCCTCTTCCGTGTTTTTTTCTCTTTTTTTCTTCTCTCTTTTAATTTGTTTCATTTTAGTTTTACAACATAGAGACGTTGGGAGAACAATGTCGGGTTTGATAAAAAAAGAAAGAAATCAGGCTTACGGTTAAGCTTACGTTATTTCCAGATTTAAGATTATCAGCATTAGAACATAAAGGTTTTAACTTAAGTCAACTGACAGTTTATCCTGAAGGAATTCTCCCCTTGTGATGTCATGGGTACAGAGGCTGCTTGTGTTCCTTTTCAGAGTTGTTGGTCAAGTGATTATGTTTTATGTTGTATAAGTATTGGACCTTCTAAACCGTGTGTGATTTGTATATGGTTCTTATAGAATAGAATAATATTATTATTCTAGTATTCTAATATTATTAATATTCTAATATTATTAGAAACACTCTTGAGGAGGATATTTTACAATTAATTTGTTGAATGTGTATATTTATGTATCTAATAGTTACGTCCAGTCTTTGAAGTGTCGTCTGCAGTAGTCCTTTTCACAATGAATTGCTAGTGAGCAAAGTGGTAAAATTAGCAAATTGAGAGGTTGGGCTAACCACATAACCCTACAGCAATGCATCGCGTGGATGTGAAAAAAGATTTAACCGTCCTGTGAGGCCTGATTATACTTTGCCTTTTTGTCCAGTGCCGGGATTGGTCGAACGGGACCTTCGTGGTGGTTGACATGATCCTGGAGACCATTAATGCCAAAGGTACAAAATATATATCATCCAGACACCCATTCAAATACACATAAATAAGAAGTTCTTTGCACACACAGTGTTGGCTACAGATATACAGGAAGTACAATCCAATCCAAAGGTCCAATGTTTTCATGACACCTAGTAGCATACCTATTTACTTGCGTGAGCAGATCAAGCGCAAATACTGTTTTCATTTTGTGGTCGGTCGTCAGACAGTGGAAAGCTTTTTAAAAACATTGATTGGCTGGTTTAGTTGCTGATGTAACAGTTATGTAATTAAGATATCTTTATAACTATTTTATTGTTATTATCTCCTGGAGGTGTCAGAGGTACTTGCCCTCTGCATCATGGCCTACTGTACTTGTGTGCAGCTCTAGTTTTCCTCTGTGCTGATGATCCTCTTCAGATAGGCCTAAATATGGCTTTAAAAGTTTTAATTACCAGCGAGAAGCATTGTGCAACGTTGTGTTTTATTACACATCATGCTATTGACACAATTACCTTGCAAACTCATCCAAGTATTTTATCCTTCTTTATATTCCTTTACTTTGAATAAACCCTACTTTGAATGAATCAATTATTTGTCCTCTAGTAATAGCTTTACAGACTTGCTTTATTAATAAAACAAAGACATTTATCAAACATCAGTCGGGAAAAGACAATCAATTAACCTACTGTATGTAGAGATGCAGTCATGTACCAGCCTGCCACAAATAAGTTGTTCCTAAACTTTAATCCCCTCCACCCATCCCCAAGGTCTGGACTGTGACATAGACATCCAGAAGAGCATCCAGATGGTACGGGAGCAGCGTTCCGGCATGGTGCAGACAGAGGCCCAGTACAAGTTCATCTACCTGGCTGTGTCAGAGTATATTGATGCCATGAAGACTCAGTGCAGTGCATCTATGGTGAGCACTGCACTGCGGGGACAACGGATCAACTTAACTTGTTACGATCTATCCTTTGGAACAGTGGTTTTCAACCTTTTTGATACCAGGGGCCACTATTTATTCAGCATTTGAGCCATGGACCACCATTTCATGACAGCCCCACAGACCCCAAAACTAAAGATTTCTTTTGCTTTTTGTCCACTGTTCCAGGCTGGATTTCTGAAGCAAAAAAAAAAAAAATCTAAATGACCATTCTCCTACTCCCATTCTCTAATCATGTAAACTTGGGCTAATTCAGATGATGAATGATATTTTAACTCTTGAGAGCATAAACCTGTGTTTGTGTTGTTTCATTTTTAAGCAAATGAAACAACACAAACACAAACAACAATCATTGTCCACTAGACTTTGCCATTGTTTGTAATCTGGTATAATCAGTCTTGAGAATAAGTAAGGTTTTTAAAAGAAAAGGGAAAATATCTTCAAGATTATGTTATGATATACTGTAGATGCCAATAGGGCCTTTGAACCTACTGCTGTTGTTTTCAAGATATGTGCTAGCCCCCTACCCCATGATATAGGTATATAGGTATGTAAAGATATGGCGTTATCTAAAGTAGACGATGTGAATGTTGACACAAAGAAAATCTCACCTAGCCATGACCTCATTCTGTACCGTAGTCACTCTATACCCACCCTGTCTTAGACTGTCTTTCTTTTTTCTCTATTAAGTGTGATTTTGTTTCTCCCCCTAGGAAACGGAGACAGAATATGGAAACCTACAACTTAAACACCCGCCATTAATCAAGAAAGTGTCAAAGTGAGTAAGGTTAAAGTGTCTGTATTGTCTGTCTCTCTGTCTGTCTGTCTGAACAGATGTCCTCACATGAAGATGAAAATGACTAACATTTCTGGTTAGAATAGAACATGTGGTTAGGGTGGGGTTGAGGGAATCCGTGGCATGTACTGTGTAATAAAATCAGCCAAAACGTCCTCCTCACAAGTATAGAAGAGCCATATTATCTGTGTCTTTTACACTATTGCATCTGCACATACAGAACACATACTGTACATACATGTCCCAATCTCTCTCACACAAACACGTATGCATGCACACATGGATACGTGCGCACACACACATGTGCACATGCATGCACACACACACACACACACACACACATCCTTGTTTTTGGTCCATAGTGAGGTCTACAGTAAAATGCCTACAGACTGAGGACCACCACTTCTGATTGATTTACGAAAATACCAAGGTCATTCTGGACACTTGGGGGCACCCTTATCCCAAACACTCACTTAGATTAGCTGAAAACCTCTTTTTTTTAAAATATATTTTACAAACAAAGTGAGGACCGGGAAAATAAACACACACACACACACACAAACACACACACTCCTGTTTGTTTCTGGGCATAGTGAGGACCGGCCACAAGCTGTAGATTCTTAACAGTTATTTCTATGTTGGTATGTTGCTTATCTGAACTAGCGTTAATAATGAAAGTATTTAGATAAAATGTAATTATGTAACAAATGCATCTATTGCATCTATAGACCTGTAAACCATGTCTTTTGTTCAACTTGAATAAAAACATTTAATTTGAACTTGCGCTGCCCCCCCCCCCCCCCCCCCCCCCCCCCCTCTTATGTAGATACACTGTATAAGCAGATTCAACCTACCATAAAGTACCTTTGGGATGGAGCCATCTGTGGGTTTAGTGTGTAAGCCAGTTATTTGTACTATGCTCAGCAGTGGGACAAATTGAATATAACAATTATAATACAAGAGAAGTTGGAGCACTTTTTACTTGCGTCTTCAGAGCCAAATGTTGAATTTACTACAAGTCACTATACCCTCACACGTCCTTCCAGAATCAGCATCTATTGTGATGGAGCCAGATAAATGTAAACACTAATATACATGCACGTTCCAGAGGTGGAAAGACACTGATGTAGAGAATCTAGAGATGGTTTCATTTCCTTTTATTGCGTACAACAACAACAACAACAACAACAACTTGTTAGGCCTCTTCCTCGTTCCCCCAGGGAGCTCCCAGGGATGATCCTAGCCGAGCAGTGTTGCCAACTGCCGAAATCCAAAATGCACTAGAGTAGTGGGTTTCAACCATTTTCATACCAGGGCCCATTATTTATTCCTCATTTT
Source organism: Benthosema pterotum (assembly GCA_039105355.1). NCBI lineage: Eukaryota > Metazoa > Chordata > Actinopteri > Myctophiformes > Myctophidae > Benthosema > Benthosema pterotum. The sequence continues at coordinate 14,264,005 of CM076967.1, read as the reverse complement.
ATCCAAGGACCACCATTTGATGTCGATTTTAGTCTCTCAGACTAATTTAGGTGAAATAAGTGGTAAAACGTTTGTCAAAATCTTCTACATTTTCTAAATGTGTCGATTCTTGAAAATTAGGTAATTCAGATATAATCTAATTTAACTCTTGAGAGCGTAAACTGAAACCAAATGCACCGCAAGGGTCCATTTGGTTTCATGTTACGCTCTCAAGAGTTACAGATCTATAAGGGGTCCATTTGGTTACCAATGGTCCTTTCTAGGAAGGAAGGAGGACTCTATCATAGGAGGAAAAATGGTGAAAAACAAGGGTTTTGTCTCTGGTGACTGTCAACCAATTTCGCTCCAACTCAAAAGCACCAGATTTTCCGCCAGAAGATTTTCACTAATTTTGACGCTAGGGGGGTCTGAAAAAAAGCCAAATACAGCCAAATAGTGACAAATGCGTCTAGTATTATGTATATTATCCATGTCTTCATCCTAGCACTAGTCTTTGTAGGAGTCAGTACCATGTCACTACTAATGACACCAATTACTTTGCAAGCAAGATATCATAAGATAACTTAATAGATGTATATATATGTATGTATGTAACCCCCTGTGCATTTGCAAAGAACAGCGAGCTAGCCATTACAGACTGATAGAGCATCAACATCACATTGTTACATGCACTGAAGGACCACAGCCAACCCATATACGTTTCAACCCTGTGGTATGCAGATATTTGAGATCTAATCTGTCTTTGTCACATTTATGCCAATATATGGAGATCTCGGTATTGTTATTCCTCCTTATATGCTGCCCAAAGCACTGTTGTTAACAGACAAACTGAGCTTGTTCCCAGCTACAAGTACCTTGGCACAAGCATCGATAAGAAATTGAAATTTGACCTCAACACTGGCATGTTGTACAAAAAAGGTTGACAGCACCTACACTGTTTGAGGAAACTGGCTAAGTTCAATGTGGATAAAACTCTCATGAAACTGCTCTATGGTGCTTATGTTGAGTCTATTATTACTTTCTTGATTATCTGCTGGTTTGGTAATCTTAGCGTCAAGGATAAGAACTCCCTTGTGAGATTGGCACCCAAATGAACAGCCTAGACCACATCTATAATAAGCAGGTGTTCACTAAAGTTAAGTCCATTTAAGCTGATAGAGCTCACCCTCTATATGTACATAGTACATACTGTTACCGTCTGGGCGCCTGCAAGCCCCCCTCATTCATAAGAATTGCTTTATGTTCCTTTGTCCCTAACTCCATCGGCCTGCTGAATGCTGCTGAGGGAAGGTTGGGGAGGTAGTTTTGCACTTCAGTACTTGGTGACCGTTTCAGCTCTGTTCTATCGCTGAGGACCTGTCTGTCAATGCATGTGTAGCCCCAAACGAAATAACCAGCATGCAACAGCCCAGCTAATCGGGCACTGCCCTATACTTGCGTAATACTACATTCGGCTAACAAGATTTTGGAAGCAGGAGTGGGTGATGGCCGGGCATTGACCAGGCCCACAAAAATAGGGTATGCCATCACAATTGAAGGCAGGGAACCCTCTTGAAAAACCCAGTGGGTTAACCTTGGCAAACCACACAGAATACCAGTATGGTGAAGATGAGCAGACTGCTAAAGATTTATTCACCACCTGTTTCCTATAGCCTACCGGACCACCCATAAGACTGCTTCTTTGACATAGGACCAGAGATGAATGCATGGTTACGTGTTTTTTTTTTTTTTTTTACTTTGCCCACAAGCACTGTACTACATCCAACAGTTCCTGGTTAATTGTTGACAGTGTAACACTGGGTCAATCATGACTTAACAACCCCATCATCACATATAGGAGTGAGAGATCCTATAAATACATTAACCATAGCATGAACCATATACTGTTACTGTAGGTACGGGCTCCGTATGAATAGAACCAGCGGCTGATGTATCAAAAGTGTAAAGTTTATTCACAATTAGAAAGACTACTTTAAAATACAGAAGGGAAGCAGGGGTTATATTAAGTCATATCAATATATATCATGATGCTCTAGGGCGGATGTATAGGCAAACAATAGTAATAGATTTACTGAGTCCTCTAAACTAAACAAACACTGCAAATCAACCACTCCAAATCAAAGGAAGTAACTTATGTAAATAAAGCAAAATAAAGTAAAGTAATCACGGCAAACAAAACTCAAATCATGCAAATAATTAAATAATTAAATAATAATTAAAGGCCCAGTATAGGCCTAATAAGTTCTATTATTGCACACAGCCCGACTCATAATCATTGTAACACTCAAAATTTCAAATCCCCAATAAATATATGTATGTATATGGCACGTGGGAAAAACTGTGATTTAATGAGCAGATTGGCCCTCCAAGTCAGTATATTTTCAGCAGCCCACTGTATGTAGGAGATTTGTGAATAGCTCGTCTAAAGGACCTGGAGGCACTGAAGGCTTGGTTGTTGCTTTCAGCCACTTTCAGCTCTTCTGCCTCACATAATTCAGTATTGTCGATGTCACCTTTGTAGGACTGAGCACCACCTGCCTCCAGCTCACAAACACTCTGGCACAGGCTCTGGCCAAAACAGTAGGCCTTGAGCCTGAACTGCCCTTGCATTAAATACCATACAACTCTATTTTGTATGGATTTTTTATATATATATATTTTGGACATTAAGGGGTTAATAATTAAAAATGCCCGAGGCATATCAGTGGGCACGCTCTTGAATTCTTAAGAGGTGACTCCAAGCTACAAGAATCACTACTATATCACATATCCAAAACATTTTCTATCAATATTTATTTTAGCCAGTTTAAATACACTTATATTATGTGATTAGAATAGATGTTTGTGTGAGGCAAAAATCAGTATGATGCAATAATAGGATACTCAGATTTTTTTCTTTCACCTGTCAGAACAATTCACTGCTGTAGTTTCTGTAAGCTCAGTTCAACTGCTGCTCTTCCCCCATACTGCCACGGTTGGGTCGTTAATGTAGCAACACAGCCTAATTAACGACCCTGCACTCTACTCTATGGGGGGAAGGGCAGCAGTTGAACAGTTTGGGCAGAGCAGAACAGTTTGGAATTTGGAACAGTATCTCACACCTTGGACCTTGGTAAACCTGTGGAACTTTCTTTTTGTATTCTTATGAAGAAACCATGATGTACATTTTTACAACCATCATATGTGCATTATTACCGGTATATATTAGTGCATATTGAAAAGTATGCCTTTCTGGAAAGCAATCCTTTGCTTTCCTGGTGCTTCCTGGCTGGTGCTCTCTCCTGCAGCAACTAGTCCACTCTATTCACTGAACGGATCAAATTGGAACTACTTGACTTATGTTATTTGGACGTCCCTAAGAATCATAAAAATGAGTTTGAGACCCCTGTCCTACTGCGTGTTCCATGCTGAAAATAGAGCAGCTCTGCAAGCTCACAGCACATTGTGTCTGTGTCGCGTTGTGAGCTTTTAGATCAGCTATTTTCAGCTTGTGGTGATGTGAGAGCTGAACTGAAAGCCTTCACAAACAAAAGAAATTAACTGGTCTTGGCACCGTTCTGGGCTCTGTAAAAGAAGTGTTTCACCCCAGACTGTTTATAAGTTACTCCATTCAGTATTTAGATACGTGGTGACCATTTTAACTGACTGGGGTGTTCACATGAGACTGAGTAGACCATAAGATGACCAAAAGTTTTTTTTTTTTCGTATACTTGGTACACTGCCAAATCAGTTGATTTACAGTTAAGTAGCCAGTGTGGCCGAAATGCACAGGATCGAAGTGGTTAATGCTTAAGTCATATCTCCAAAGTAAAGTACCATTAAGGATTTAAAGGTATAGTAAGTGGTTCAAAAACATTTTCTGTTAAAATGCTCCATTATAAGGTGTGCACTGTTGCACTTCACCTGGTATGTGCATGTGCACATACCAGGAGGACTGGAGGATTTCCCAAATCACACAAATCACTAACTATACCTTTTATATAACTGTAGTGGGAAATGAGCCTAATACAATGTTTGGCTCTGAGATAGTGCAGTAGAATTGCCTGTAATCAATGCACCTGCGCAGCCCCCCCCCCCCCCCCCCCCCCCCAATTCCCCACTCCACTCTACTGTAGCATTTTGTAAAGCTGCTACAGAATGCTACAGTAGAGTGGAGTGGGGGATGGGTGCAGTCTAGCTGACAATTCAACTCGGAGCATAAATGAAACAAGCTATTGAAGAGGTCAGACCAACTTTACACACAGCTCCAGTGTATACTGTACCCCAAGGTGGGCACTGTTGCACTTCACCCCACTGTAGAGTATGTGCATGTGCACATCTTGTTACCAGGAGGACTGGAGGGTTTCCCAAATCACACAAATCACAGTATATACTTGTAGTGGGTAAATGGGCCTATGTTTGGCTATGAAATGTAGTGTAGTAGAATTGCCTGTAATCAATGCACCTGTGCAGCCCCCCCCCCACCACTGCAGTCCAGAAAGCTGCTACATCCAGTAGGATTTTCCAAATCGCCCAAATGACTTATGGTACCTTTTAGGAATCAAAGGTTCCTATTTTGGATAAACTTTATGAGCTTGCTGCCTTTTGCTGCAAGCTGGATGGAGCCTGCACACCAGATACTGTAAGGTACAAAAAGACTTTCTTTATTTGGACGATCCATTTTCATAGTATTCTTTTAGCCCAGCACCCATCAGTCGATGTGCGTTGCCTATTGTCTTCTTCATGGTTCTATAAAAGGAACAGATTGTAATATTCTCTTAAAGTAGAAGATAAATATGGCATTTAAATACTTGCATATAGTCTAATATATTACCTAATAGAGCATTCAAATAATAAATAGCAAGCCAAGTAAAAGTAATTTCATAATATAATATACCAAATCACATCTCAATCAAATGCATTCATCCATAAACATCAGAGTCAGGGCATTTGGACTTACATAGATCAATGTTCAAAGACGCATGGCATCATCATCAGTTTGTAGGAAACACAGCAGGCTCTGCTGGCTGTGAATTGTTTGGAGACAATAGAATACTGGGCCTGGGGATCCAGGCCTGTATGTAGACTGTGACACGAAGTGAGGTGGTTGTAGGTTCCGTGCAAAGGGGGTTCCACTGAACTTGTGTCTCCTTGTGGAGCGGAGGGGAAATTGTGAAGGAACCTTGTAGTTTGTGACAGGATGGGCAGCTATATAGCCAACATAGGCTAAGTGTTTATATTTATAGTCAGATGAAGGAATAAATAAATTATCATTACAATATATCATTAGAATAAATAATGACAAATAAACAAGTATCCCAATGATAGTATAATGTGTGCTGTGATGGTAATAATGTGCTTGATGTAATGGATACTAATACTAGTTGCAAGTAAAATGCACCATCTGTCTTTCCAAAGCTCTGTTAGGCCTACCGTAGGTGTCCAAATTACAACTAATATCTGTAAGCTGGGGACTCTGTCAGGGGGACTTTTGCGACTACATGTAGGCAGTTATGAATTTGTTGTACTTCTTCATCAGAATCTGGTTCACACATGTTAGTTAGTTAGTTAGTTTATTTATTGTCCACAAGTGGAAATTTGTCTTTAGTTTCATGTACAAAAAACATTAAAAACGACAAACATTTACACACAAAACATCTTAACAGGTAGAGAAGAGCACAACAAGGCATAATACTGCACCAAGCCTTTGGAATAAAATATTTTTTAAAAATATTACGGCTACGGTTAAACTTTGGTGTTCTATAAGGTCTACCTGAGGGGAGTAATTCGAACTCCCTGTGGAGTGGATGAGAGGTGTCGTTGCTGAGGTTACCATACCACATAGCTATGTTAAAGGTCATGATTCCCTCTATGAGGTTCTTGTAAACAGTCTCCATAATGTATTTGCTCACTCTGAAGGAGTTGAGCCTGCGCAACAAGTGGAGACGTTGGTTACATGATTTAAAAATATTATCTGTGTTATCATTGAAGTCAAGGTTGCTGTCAACAATAGATCCTAAGTATTTAAAGTTAACTATCTCTACATTTTGTCCCTTCATCTTAAAGGGATGCACAGGGTCCTTTTGATAAATAACCAGTTCCTTTGTTTTTGTTATATTAATATCTAAGGAGCTTACGTCACACCAGTTTTGGAGAGAAGACACGTGTCCTCTGAATGCTTCTTCCCCCACTATTTCTCCCTTTTTTAGCATGGCAACCAAAGCCATATCATCAGCATACTTAAAGAGACTAAACTTCTCCTGATCTAATTTGAATTCATTAGTGTACAGGGAGAAAAGTAAAGGTGATAGTATTGTCCCCTGCGGAGCACCTGTGTTAAGCACATTGATGTCAGAGCGGGTGTCATTGACACGGACCTGTTGAGGACGGTTAGAGAGGAAGTCTCTGACTAGGTGGATGATACCACCATTAACCCCTATATCAATGAGTCTCTGCAGGAGAGTGTGTATCTGCATGCTATTAAAAGCAGAAGTAAAATCAATAAACAGGACCCTGGCATAGTGGGTGGGAACCTGGATGTGCTTAGTCAAGGTGTTGACCAGGCTGACAGTTGCATCATCAGTTCCCCTCTGACTTTTATAAGCAAATTGTAGATGATCAAAACAATTAGAAACAGACTCTGTTATTAGTCGAGCTATATACTCTCTCAAAACATTTCCCCAGAATAAAGGTAAGGGCAATGAGCCTGAAGTCTTTCAGTTCAGTGGCTCCAGGCTTTTTGGGAAGAGGTACAATGCAAGACATTTTCCATCCGTTGGGCATAGTTAAAGAATCAAGCAGGTACTGAAAAAGCTCCAAAAGAATACCTTTAAGTTCATAAATGTTTTTTTTAAAGAACCTCTCAGGCCATTAGGCCCAGGAGCAGAGTTGGGCTTGATACAGGACAGGCTAGTTACAATCTCATGTTCATTAAGTGTAATAGGGACATATTCAGGAATGGACCTACACACATTATCACGCTCAGTACTGAAGTCGTTATTATCAAAGCGACTAAAAAAGATGTTTAAGTCATTAGCAAAGGATGGAGAGGGGTGTGACAGGGGGGTGCGCTTTTGCTTAGAGTCCCTGGCCATCATCACCTTTAAACCTTCCCATGCTTCCTTGGCATTTTCTGAAAAGTAGTGATGCTCCACTTTATCCTTGTATTCTATCTGTCTCCAGCTCGCATCGCATTTCCTCCTTACAGTCCTCTGTCCAGGTCACAATCTCAATTTTTACTGTCTTTTCCCGTTTCAGCCGAGCCCTGTAACGTGGAAGAACATGTACGACCTTGTGGTCTGACTTCCCCAGGGCAGGCTTGCAGGTGGCTTTATAGGCATCGGGTATGTTGCCGTAGCACTTATCCAAAGTGCGTGCCAAGCGCGTCAGACAGTCTACATACTGATGTAGGTTGGGGAGGTGATCGGACAAGTCACAAGAGTTAAAGTCCCCAATAAGCAGCACGGGTTGATTCGCTGCACGGGAAGCGGACGCATAGCGCGTATTTCTTCTTTCTTGTTGGTCAACGAGCAAACATTAGAAAGAGTTATTACCGGCAAGAGGGGTCTGCTGCCTCGTCTCCTTAGCCGTTCTCTCACTCCGCCTCTCGATCCTCTTTTCTTGAATTTAGTCCATTTTCGCGCTCCGGTATTTTTAAATTCTGGATACTTATCCAGCGAGTCGAAGTCAGAGTCTCCTGGTCTGGCTGGTTGCCTGAGTGACAGGAGCTGGTCCTGGCTGCAGGTGAGGACGCCGACCTTGCCGTTTAAGCTCCATACTTCAGCGATTAAACAGCTGACAAGGCACATAACCAGCCACAGTATCATACCGATCTTGAACTTCATTTTGACGAAAAGAGAATGCGGGTTCAAGCACTTAAAACAACGTAAAACATAACAAAACAAAAGACGAGACAGAGAGATGGGACACGGGTCGGCAGCAGTGCAATGTAATGTAAGGCTGAATTTCACCAATCTGTCCTCCTCTGGCATTTTGTAAACAAATGGGCAGGGCATGGGCAGCCCTTGTGAGGATGGGGGGTACTAGGACAGGTAGGCCCTCTCTAAACACAAGTTAAGCTCCCCCGGAATTCCCATAGACTGCCATTATAAAAATCGACCCGGAAGAAAGGACTACTGAAAATCGCTTGCAACTGGTACATGGGGTGACAGTTCATCAGACTTGGGGTCCGTTACTTTCCTTGCATTACTTTAGAAAAGGTAGTGACTCAATATGATGTTATTATAACAACTCAAAAGGTATATTAATGACATAGTACAATGCTGAATGAAGAATTGTGCTCTTATATACCTGCATGTGAGAAGTAACAAAGAAGAAACCTTGAACCTTATAACTTAATCTGTAATTATTATTGGAAGTTATATTCAAGCATGTTCAAGGCCATGAAGAATTGTGAATGTCAAGTACAAACCATTTATTCCATTTTTGGTTATGCATCCTGGCACAACATAGCTCCATTATGCTAAGCAATAAGCATAAAGGAAAGTGAGGACTGGCTCCACAGCGCTTAGCAATAAGCATAAAGGAAAGTGAGGACCGGTCGACCGACCGACCACAGCGCTGTAGGGGGGCGCTGTGGAGCCCGGTCCTCACTTTCCAAAGGTCCTCACTCTGTGGGGTTAACAACGAAGTCAGTCCTCACTATCCCCCAAGAAAGTGAGGACCAGCAAAATGTCCTCACTTCCCAAACGGTCCTCACTCTGTGAGTCGAAAGCACGTGTGTGTCCTCACTATGTACCAAAAACAAACACACACACACACACACACACACACACACACACACACACACACACACACACACACACACACACACTCTTTCGTGTTAAGTGTGTGACTGTTGAACTTCCCTAATACGTTCCCATGTCCTCTCTAACGTGAATTCCCACAATGGTTCAAAGTTCTCTGAGTCACTGTCCTCATCCTGAGGTCAGCACTTTTAGAGATTGCACAACATTGTGAGTTGTTCGCAGAAAGACGTGCAGACGGAGTTGTGGGCGTGACTGGTTTCCAGAAAAGTTCTCCTGATGTTTTCTCTGGGCCACAAAACCCACATTTCAGAATGAACTTTATTGATCCCAGGTTTACAGATGTGAAGAAGTGGGTGAAATTTGTTTTCGTACAAGCTCCATAGTTTTTGGACACGCTTTGAGAAAATGGAAAACAAAGGAAGAGGGGGTAGGATAGCAAGGAGAAACGTCTTAGCGTAAAGAAAAACTCGTTTAGGAGAAGCAAAGGTCCAGTTAATAGTTCCTAATCCTAACCATCAATGATCAACCTCTAGAACCACAAACATTCCTGCATTCGTTCATGTTACACACAGACTCAGGTCGCTAGAGAAACATACAAAGGCTATACATACCACATGTAATAAAATCATAAAACATTTGTTCACCCTAAGCCTTGTATAGCACAAATGCACATGAACGTGTCCCCCTGAGGGCCTTGACAGTGACAATGGTACTGTTTGCTGATATCCATCTGTTAGTCGTCATCCAGCCTTTGCATAACTCACTCCAGCAGTGACAGACATGTGACTAGCGCCGCCTGCTCATAGTCAGTCAGATTATCAGAGCTCTGCCTTGCCTGTCGATTTGTCTGCTGGTGATACAGTATCTAAGTACACTGTAGGGTGTTGAACTGTGTGGAAAGTGGGAAACTATGCAGATTTTCTGTTTTTTTTTATACATTTGGGGTGCTTTTTCTGCCTTGATTGACTGAGAGTAGGTTCACAGGAAAAGGAGAGAGAAATGGGGGTGGATTGGGAGTCGAGCCTACAATACGCTGTCAGGCTGGATTACCAGCCTTGGTTTTTCCGGGGCCCAAAATCAAACTGCATTGAAAATGAAAAAGCGTTTCGGTCTCTCATGATGAAGTGGGTGTAAGTTTTTCAGTGTCTCTTCTTGACGGTGTTCAAGCTTGGGTTTAAATGTCACGAGTAAGACAAACATAAAATGTCCATAGACTTGACTGCCACATGAAACCAGACGTTGGAGGAACTATATCGCCCTTCAAAAACAGACAGGAAACAAACATACAGTCTCACATAGCCAGAACTATTCCGCAATCTACAGTCTGGAACTATGGCTCCCATGAGCTCAGTATCTGAAATAGTATCTGCTGCTCAGACCTTACAGATAATTCGACGCACAACGCAGTGCTCACGGAACTGTAGTGCACGTTTGAAACACAAACAAGATGGAGTGATATGATAATAAGCAGAGTTATATGATAATACAAGTGGGTGGGAGATTCATGTTGTTTGCAAATGAGAGAAAGCATACAGTAATGGACAATATTGACAACAATAGGGCAGTAGTTTTGCCTCATGAGCAGACTTCCGTCGTCCCAGACTGTTAGACAAAGCTTTTGGAAACAGCCTGGTAATGCCAGACAGTCAATTAAATGCATTGAGCTCTTCTGGCCTATTTCTACTCCACCATTGTCAGTGGTCTTTGGAACTACAGTCCAGTTCTGCCGACATTCCTCTATGAGCAGAATAAAGGAGAGTGTTTGTGTAGAATCTAAAGCTCCGCTATGCAGTCGACTGTGACAGAATAAACCAATTAGGAAATACATAGGAGATAGACAGAACACACACTGTTGATGTGTTTAATCAACTCCCTTGCAGCTCACTTGTCTGTTAATTAACCTCTCTTGAACCCCAGACTGAGGCAGAGATTTATTACATCTGTGTCTAGTCGGGTCGATCTGTCTGGGCCTATAATAAGCCTATACATTATATGAACCGTAATTTATAGCATGTGTCCCATTCCATGACTGGGGTCACTTTAAACAAACGCATGGAACACATGCAACACACACGCATGCACACGTATGCATGCACGCACGCGCGCGCGCACGCGCACACACACACACACACACACACACACACACACACACACACACACACACACACACACACACACACACACACTGCAGTGTGTAACTAAGTGACTTGTTGAATATCAATACATTTTTGTTGTTGTGTTTCCAGAAACAGAGACGATCTGTATGAGAATGTCTCCAAGTCAAAGAAAGACGTGAAGAAGCAGAAATCACAGGAGAAGAAAAGTGGGTCGGTGAGGAAGAGATGAGAGGAGTGGAGAGGTGGAAACAACTTTTTTTTTTTTTTTTTTTTTTTTTTACAGAGATTTAACATTATATTATTATGTGTTGTTTTAAAGATTGTGTATGCCTTTTAAGAGACTTTGCACATAATGGAATTAAGTTTTATTATGAAAGGAGAAAATTGTGAAATCATGTGACAATAACCTATTGAGACTTTTTGGACTGAAAGAAAGTGCAACTGAGATGTATACATGATGAGAATAAAAAGATTATGTTTTTGTGAAAGAATTATTGTCTGTTTTATTTTATTTGATGTAACTCAATCTAGAACTATCCCACTATAAACTGTAAATCTTATATTTGACGTGTTAAGGGGTCACCAATAACTATCACTCAGTGAGGCTAAAGAGTGACTTGTCCCTGTCCGGAACAATTATTTGATAATAAATGTCCAGGTTTCCTAATCAGAAAAAAATGTATACTATGACACTGTGACACCTTTTGATTTTCAATGACAAAGTATTAGCCTACCAGTAATAATGTTAACTGTACTTCAGTCAGGACAACTCAAGAAGGGTTTAATATTCATTTATTGAATATAAAATAAGCAATATATTTATCATGGTTTGGCGGATGAATTGGATCTGCTTTTTGGGTACTCAGATCAAGCGCAACAGTCCTGACCTTAAGGACTCCGAATCCCCCGTACCCAAAGGGCAGATCCAAATCTACAGGTGGTAGCTGGGGTGGAGGAGGGTTAGCAGCAAAATGATTAAGCATAAGCAGAACAGCAGTATCAGAGTGAGCAGCAGCAGCAGCAGCAGCAGCAAGCAAGCAGGAAGAGCAATACAAACTTACAGTTTAAATAGCCTGTGAGAGCCTGTGATTGGATGAAGTCAATCATGTGAATGTGATGCTGAGGCGGCCCTTTAAAGGGCCGGCAGCGACTGCACTGAGGTTTCCTGAATGAACTTGCTATGCGCTTGTCTATGACCAGCGCACCGCTCATTAGTATATAAATCACTGGCTCAGCCAGAAATCCAGTCCAAGGCTGCAGCCACAGCTAGCCATTACCCATGCACTTAATTTGGCCTATTTTGGGTTCTCTTTTGGGTTATATTGACACCCAGAGTGATGGAAGAAACAACATGTGCACATGCACACACCAGCCTACGCTGCCTTTAAAAGCAATCACTGTGGAAATCACAATAATGTTCCCAGATGCCTGTGGCATATGTCACAGCTGGCTGTGGCAGGTGCCTACCTGTTGTGTTTAGAAGAGTGGGCACATCAATGAAGCATTCGATAACGAGCACCAGTCATCCATCAGTGACGTCACACGTCTCAAGTCAAAGTCAGAGGAATCTTAAACTGGCTGTTGCTACCTGACCTTTGTGCAACAGACACAGAGCCAGGAACTGACATCCATAAAGAAAGGAATACATTATGAAAGTTATTTGTGTATTTATCAACCCAAAACTTTTTTAAAATGATTAGTTGTCCGGATCTCTCTACATGGGTGGCCCGTGGCCCACCCATCGATGTGCCCCTGGTATAATTAAATGAGTCCAGTTTATAGGCCTACTACGGGGACAACAATGTCCACCACCAGAAGTCGGCAGAGCAATTATGATTATGAGTAAGTGATTTCACTTAATTCAAATATTGTTATTTTCTTCTTTTTTTTTAGCTATTAAAAATGTGGTGACCAGGAATTCTTCCCTGTCCCCAGTGAGCCCCTGGGGTCAATAAACCCTTGTTTCAGCTTGGGCTTGTGGATGAGAGGGGCCTTCCTCCAATCAGAATCGAGTGGGGGTTGGCCTTGGTGTATGTGTTGTTGGCCCTTCACTGTAGACTAGAGCATGTGCATGTGCACATCATGCTGTGGGGGGCGGATCGGAGGGTATTCCAAATCACCCAATTCACTTCGCCTGCTTATCCTTCAATACTTTTAGAATGTGAGTGTGCGGCCAGGATCTGGAAACTCGATCACAATGAATGAATGAATGAATGAAAGATGAACCAATTTTGTCCTGCCCCGCCCCCTTTCGTTTTTCAGAGACACAGAGAGAGAGAGAGAGAGAGAGAGAGAGAGAGAGAGAGAGAGAGACGGGCTGCTAGCTGCTCTGCTGCTATGTGGATTATTGAGCGGCTTGTGTGCACAAACCCATGTGGGAGTCTCCAAAGCAGGGAGGTGTTAAATAGAATTATTTTCGTATATTAAAGCGGATCAGCCAGACCAGCACACTATTGCACACTGCCTGGTTTTGCAACAAATCTCAGGATTCTGCAACAACAAGGAAAGTGAACCCGCTCGCTGCTGTGAACGCTGTAATCCTTCTGCTCACAAGTCGCAACAGTTGTTTGTTCTTCACGTCTCCATCAATCCAGACGGGTCACAGGCTGCACAACAGTTGCATAAAGTCGGCTTTTATGTGAAACAATGCTATTTGGTCATCACTGGAATCTAGAGTAGAGTAGATAGAGAGAGAGAAAAGCAACAACATCAGGACTTTTGGGCTTCGCCTTCTTCTCCTAACAAAAGAAAAGAATTGGTGATAAAATGTCTAAACCTGATTATTCAGGAACCTTTCACATGGTTTCCCAGGATAATATGGACGCCTACCTCGCAGCATTGGGTAAGAATACTGCTTTGTATAGCCTATTTGCATTGCCTGGATATTCGTCTGTTTTCAATTACCTTTCTTGTCAGGCGTAGGCTACTAAAGACCTTATTGTCTAATTAGGCTACATTCCTTATATCTTATCATATTGCTTTTTAGCCTACGGTTATGGATTCATTCATTTGTAGGCTTTTGATGTCCCATCTGCATAATGGCTTGTCTCCTTCCTGGCAACTTAGCCTTTACATGACCCCAGACAGACTGACACGTTTGAGACATGCACACACCAGGGTGTGCTGCTTTTTTCATTGTGTTTCATCCTGGATTTCTCCTGGATTCAGTATCAAAGTCCCCAGAACGCCCCCCCACCGAGAACACAAGGGGGGTTGTTCAGTGTACTACAATCATCAACCACATAGTTAAAGGGGAACTCCACCCATTTTCAACATTTTAATGTCATTAATATACCTTAGAGATGTTGTGTGGACATGATAAAACGTTACCCCAATTCTGTATTTTCTTAAAAATGGAGGTCTGGAAAAAAAAACATTAACATGGTGAAATACATCTGATGACATCATCAAGATGCATTTCACCATGTTAATGATTTTTCTTTCAGACCCCTTTTTCCTGAGAGGGTACAAATAGAACATTTGTAACATTTGTAACATTTGTACATTTGCGACCACATCAAGCACGAAGTGGATATTGGCAAATACTGCGGCATGGTCATGCTGGACATACAAAAGGCATTTGACACCGTGAACCACTCCATACTGGTGAAGAAGCTAATGAGGCAAATAGTTTTGACAGCACATCAGTGAGCTGGATGCAGTCCTAGTTGGAGGGGAGAAAACAGGTTTCTGTTTTTTCTTTTTCTTTTTTCTTCCATTTTCTGTTCCTAATTTAATTTAAACAACACAACATCAGCCTGTGATTACAACTTGTTCCTGTTTGCAAACAACTAAAAATGATGAAAATCGCCACCATCCGAATCAAGAAGGTCACGAAAAGCACTAGATTCCTGGATTTACCTTCCAAAACAAACTGGTCAGGCTGTTACTTGGCCTCACACCCCAAACCCACCTCACCACGGCCCACTTTGACAGGCTGGGTTGGCTTAGGGTTGACAACAGAACAGGGTACAAGAACTTGCAATGGACCTGGTCCACAAGATTCGATACACTACCAAAATACCCATGTACCCATGTCCAAATACTTAACAAAGTCCACTCTCACAACAACAGAGGGAGTTGGGGTCGGAGTTGTGTGACTCGGATTCGGCAAAGGACTTAATTCTTTTCGTTCCTATGCAACCAAAATGTGGAATGCCCTACCAACACTAACGGTCATTAAGACATGTGAATCCCTTGACTCAGCAGGGGCGAAATCCATTCAAGCCCTCGTCCGCGGGCGCCCGCTTTCAAAAGCGGGCACCCGGTTTCACAAAAACGGGCGCCCGTTTTCAAAAGCGGGCGCCCGGTTTCACAAAAATGGGCGCCCGTTTTCAAAAACGGGTGCCTTAAATATTTAGGGTTAGGGTTAGGGTAGGGTTAGGGTTAGGGTTAGGGTTTTTGTGAAACCGGGCTTTCAAAAGCGGGCGTGCCCGCTTTCAAAGCGGGCGCCCGCGGGCGAGGGCTTGAATGGATTTCGCTGGCTCTCCCTTGACTCCTTCTAAACCACTCTCAAAGAGCACCTATACGGTTGCAATTCGAAACTAGCTTGCCTCCGTAAAAATATCATTCCCCACCCTCCCCCTTTCCCCCATCCTTACCTCCACTATGATCTGCTGCTTGTGATGAAATGAACAGGGTGTCTGCCAATATAAGCAAGTGTAATTTCTTAACTGGTTTGTCCATTCACAGTTATCAGTCTTTATCAGCATTGAATTGTGCTTGAATTATGCTGTACTGTAAATCAGTCAATTAGAAACTTTGTAGGGGAGGGGGCAAAAATCTTGATGATTATTGCAGTTTCATGCCCTAGCTGATGGAGTAGAGGTGGAGGTAGATTCTGTTTTTAAACAAATCTGTTTACAAAGTACAACACAGTGTTTGCACACACCTCTATTACCGCTATTACCTTTAAAGATTGGTCTTTCTTTCTTTCTTAACATTGCTTCAGTCCTCAAATCAATTTCTGTAGGTTTTAATGGTTGGAACTGGACCCATCATTTTCCAATGCTAATAAAGCAATCCTGATGAAAGTATCAAACTCCCAAAATACATCTCCTCTGTTTAAAAAAAAAAGTTTTCTTTTCTATGGGAGGAACCCTGTTTGGAGATCGGACCAAGTCTCCCTCCCAGAGTCTTAACCGTCCAATGTTGGCAGAGTTTTGACAGTGTGTGTGTTTCGTTCTTTACCAAATTGTAATTCTGACCTTCCTCTACCCTTTTTTTGTTTTGTCAGATATTAATTATGCTTTGAGGAAAATCGTATGCTTGCTGAAGCCTACCAAGGAGATTACACATGATGTCGCCTCGGGTGCGATGAAGATCAAAACCCTCACCACCTTCAAGAACTTCCACATGGATTTCAACCTGGGGCAGGAATTTACTGAAGACCTCGGCCCTGTGGATGGACGAAAGTGCCAAGTATGTGTGTGTGTTGGATGCAGGATTGACTGCATTTCCCGCCTTTAGAAAATATTTTAGGAGATGGTATGCGTTTATTGATAGAGAGACGGGAAGAATGGGGATGGAGACGTGACGTGACACAGGGCAAAGGCTGACGGGACTGGGAGTAAAACCCGCACGCTGTCAGGGTGGCTTAACACCCTAGGCCTAGGGGCTCTATTTTCGTCACCGCTAAACCCCTAATTCCAGAATAGTAAAAAAGTTTAGCAAAGAAGTTTAGCGATAAAGGGTGGTAAAAATGGAGCCCTACGTGCCCAGCCCGTCTCGGCCTTGACTGCAATTTAAAAGTGATTTTCCCCTTCTCATGAAAGTATACAATTGAGTGATTCTTCTCTTGAAAATATGTGTATGGTTTTTGTAATTTAGCCCAAGGGGGCA
Organism: Benthosema pterotum; assembly: GCA_039105355.1. Lineage (NCBI taxonomy): Eukaryota > Metazoa > Chordata > Actinopteri > Myctophiformes > Myctophidae > Benthosema > Benthosema pterotum. The sequence continues at coordinate 14,247,300 of CM076967.1, read as the reverse complement.
CGGACTAGCACAGGAAATAGGCTCAACCATTTGTGGTCTACACCACAAATGACAAGATGTTACTATATCTTTTTTTTAATTACTTTTTAGGTTCAGCCCCGACCCCAAGTCTACCCAGCCTTCTGGCGTTTGCCGTATTGTCCAATCCAGACCTGAATTAGCACACTTGCCATGGTTCACATAGCCTGGCCTAACCTGAAATGATTTTGGCTTAGTGGGGAGGGCTGCTGTTGCAGCCAGGACAGTATATGATTTGATCTCACCAGTGTGTTGTCATCCCCAGTCCCTCCACTGCTGTGCTACGTCACATCATTTGGAGCGACGCCCAGCCCGAAGGGTTGACTCCCACTTCTAGGCCATCGTGGCTAACTAATTAGTCCAGGCTTTCTGTTTTCGGGCAACGCAGATGAAAATGAAAGCCTGGGTGTCGGGGCTATGGTTCAGAGGACGTTCGTACTTCATTATTCATGACAGTGTTTCAGTGCTAAGCTTTGGCATGCCTGGGTGATGGAACCATACGTACGGGATACATTACCATGACACCCATACACTTTCAGTTGTAAACATCCACTGTGACTTGTATGAAGATTTTAGCAGAGTGTAGTGTGTGCATGTTGCGCGTACATGCCAGCCCTGTTCAGTAGAAAGTGCAGATATGAACAAATAAGTGTTAAAATTGATATTATAATAATAATAATAATAATAAAGCAAGGGTTTCTATAACTCCAGTCTCCATCACTACCCATCACCATGTGCCATTAGGAAGATGAACGCTGGCAGCTTGTGTGTGTTTATGTTGGCTAACTCATAGCTTCTCTCTGTGTCCAGACAACAGTGGACTGGGACGGGGACAAGCTGTTGTGTATACAGAGAGGAGAGAAGGAGGGACGAGGCTGGACACATTGGCTGGAGGGCAACACGCTGCATTTGGTAAGGAAAGACCAAACACCCACGTGGTTGCAATGTCTGGATTTATTTATATATTATTGACAAACAGTCCATTAGTGTCAATGTTTTGGCCACGGAACATTGTTTAAAACAATGATTCAAGCAAGTGTTTAACATTATCAATCTTACAAGTTTTCATGCTTCTCTTTTGGCCAGAAGCATCCTTCCTAAAAACAACATTTTATTTTAACTCGTCATTGTTATGACACAAGAATGTGGTTTAGTGGTTCTCTTAGAAGGTCCTGTGTTTGTATCAGACAGGGGTAGACTCTGGCATTTCTATATTTTTCATAGTTTTTTTGTAGGATTTGGGTTATTGGAATGTTAGCTTAGTGTTGGGGAAGTTACTTTTAAAAAGTAAGGAGTTGTAGTTATAGTTACCTCTCTGAAAAAGTAATATACAAACTTACTTTACTCCTTACGGAATTATGAAAGTAACTACTTTACTTTACTTTATCAAAAATATTAGTAATTCAGACACATGATATTGATTTCGTGGAAAAACATTTTCCTATTGACACTGGTCCAGTTTTTAAGCTGTACTTGCCAATACAGAGGGGGGGAAGGAGCACTTATGCCAATAGTTTAATATCTAAAATCATAAACAATATCCAGTCTAACATGTACAGTATAGTAAACTGATGCCCTGCTTAAAGTACCTAAAGTATTTACCTTATGTTGACCAATCATCATCATGACGTTATGCTCTGTGGCCAGTTTATTTTTCACATGTGTGAAATGTTTCACTTAGCTCACCATGTCAGTTTACATGCATGGCATAGGCAGAACTAGTAACTCGTCCATTGAAAACACAGTACTGTTAATGAATGGAAAAATGTCAAGAATACGTTAAATAATAGGGTTACTGCAAAAATTGTAAAGAATTACGTTGCTGCAAAAAGCGGTCCCTTATATAAGGGTGTTACTTGTAAGAGCATTAGTCCACTGGTTATGCTTTATTTAAGCTAGTCTAGACAGAATCGGGAGATGGACTCCTGCCCTATGGACTGGTCCTCAAGACAAGACTTGGCAAAACTTATATTTAAGAGTAAGGTGAGACATATGGATTCAAACAAGGGTTGTTTTGACTCCCAAGCAGCAGACGCACTGGCTTTGGCTTTTGCATGTTCTCCTCTTCACAAGGGTTTCCGCATACCCAAAGACATGCATGTTAATGCTTCTAGTGCACTTGACACTGTAGAAAGGCTCCCCACTGCTACTAATTGGTTAGGATGATATACGAATGGCAGAGGGTAAAATATTACTAGCCAAGATTGCCTTTTAAAAATACTGTAACCTTTGGTTTCCTAAGTGTTTTAATTGTTAGTAAGAGGCAGTGATGTGGGCACATTTTTCAACCATGTTGCCCCCCCCACAAACAATGAGCAGTGCTCAGGTGTACAAAGGACTTATTGTTTATGGCAAACTGGTGGTGGGTGCCGGGGGAGTGTGTGTATTGAGAGAGACTGAGCTGAACCACATGGAACCAGGAAAGGAAGAATGGAAGGGGGATGGTGGAAATAATGGACATGATGTGTAGGACTATGCAAATCAGTTTGGGTAATGAAGTTTGCCTGGCTCTTATCCGGTTGTAGGTGTGTAGTTTAGACGCTAGACGCACTTTCAGGAGCTCTGCTTTTTTAGGGGCTGTGTGTTTAGCACACATAAACACAAAATACAGTAGTCGTTCCAAATCAACAGAGCAAAAATGATGCGTTCAGACCGCTCCACTAACTGGGCTTTTTACTCACCAGCAATGATTTACAATTTAGGCATTCATATTGGCAGACACCTTTAATCCAGAGCGATTTACAGTACAGCAAGAACGGAACTGTACAAAATACATCATTAACATTTGAAACAATTGTTCAGCTCTCGCATATTTCTTTTCTGCTAATACCTTCAGTCATTATGCAATGTGTTGTTGACCATGTGTTGTTCAAATCCAAATGCCAGTGAGGATCAGGCATTAAATGGTGGATTTTAGTTTCACAAGCAGGGAATTGGGCTAAAAAGGAGGACGTGGTGAGTTGGGGGTTGCCAGGACTTGCAGGGTTATGGTTCAGAGAGAGAAGTGTGAGCCAAAGGGGGAAAAAGAAGAGGGTTCGTGTCTTGGACACATTCCCAGCCCTCTTTAATTCAGGGATGCCCACACTTTCTTGACTTGACAGCTACTTTCAATGTGACCAGCTCAACAATACCCTGCTGAAACATATCCCATTACTGATTTTTTTTTTACATGGGCTAAAACCTTTTTTTCTCCTTTCACATTTTGTTATTCAAGATTTCAGGGTAGTAAATCAAGTAGCATCATGTGACACAGCCTTAGAATAATACATATAGAATATACCAATATGTATAGAATATACCTACAATAAATTTTACATAAATGTCATGGTAACTGACCGAAGTAAAACAAGACAAACCGCTACAACAACACAAGACAACACACAGCATGGCCCCGTCATCCCTTAAAAACATAATGGACGTAGCAGTGGACCCACATGTAGCTTCTCGCGATTAATATATTGAACAACTCAGCTGCATGGCAGATCGTCAGATTCAGATTCATTATGGTTTAAACTCAGTCAAGCTTGGAACTGTAAATTATTTGCCAGTGCGAGGAAGTGAGCCCATGTGTCAAGGTACATCTAATTTTATGAAGTGGAGTACATCTCTAAACCACTGAAGATTTAAATCAGCCGTATAATCAAAATGAGATCTGGGGGGGGGGGGGGGGGTTTACACTGGCATGTCTAGATAGTACAGTGTTGTTGAACACAACTATCTCTCTCCATTTTCTCTCACTCCTTCCCGTTCATCCCTTTCTCTCTCTTCCTCAACTGTCCCTTCCATGACCCCCCCCCCTCCTTCTCCCTCTCTGCAGGAGATGCGAGTTGGAGATGTGGTTGCTAAGCAGGTCTTCAAGAAGGCTGAATGAAGTCCTATTGGAATGGGGCATATACTCAATACCTTAGGATCCTAATTATTCATAGGATAATAGAACTGTAGTTTTTTTTTTTGTTTCGTTTTATTCGTATAATAGTATATGTTTTGAGTAATTGCTCAAATCTAAGAATTGAAATCGTGGATAGGGCTTTATATACACCACAAGTCTGAAATCAACATTTTAATTAAAATGTTGGTATGTGCATTTAACAATGCAAAGTACATGTGCTGTAAAAGGTTAGTCTTTATGATAAAAGAAAATGGCGGACAAAAACCCTGGTGTTTTTTCTTTTTTCAACAACTCAGCAACATCTTGGTCTTGCGAAATATGATAAAGTTCCAAGACCCAAATTGTTTAATATCCTTAATCAAATATTTTACTTCTAAGGAGTGCACAGGAGTTTCTTTTTGGTCCATGTTTCATACAGTCCCTGGCCATGTGCATGTACGGTATTTACTGTACTGTCTGTGTTGGGAGAAATTAGTACAGAGCAGAGTGCACTGGCCCGGGTAAACATTCCCTGCAGACTTCCTCATATTTCACATTATAGTTGACTGTATTCCAAGATTGCGTGTATAAATGCATTGTATTATGCTCCAAAACGTCATTTGGTGGATAATTGATTTCCTCATTCCTTGGTTCAATTATGACCATCACAGATACTATTAGTATGAAGGGTTCTAGGGGAAAATACGAGTGCCTAGACTAGAGCAGCTAGACAAGACAGACAAGTGCAGCTGCCAAGGGCTTCCAGTAGCCATTGGCACTTGCCCACAATGCCAAATCTATTAGTAATTGGTGTCCTTCCTCACCATGGTATTATTGTACTAAATTGACCATCCAACTGGCCTGACCTGAACCCCACAGAGAATCTAGGTTTTAATGTCAATAATTCAACAATACAGTTAGTTTAAAGCTGCTATCAAAGCATACATGGGCTACCAGAATATATACAGTATATCAATCTTTGAATACAGAAGAATACAGAATGAACCTTAGCTTTTCAAAATGCCTTGGTCATTAAATGTGAAAACTGACTGACTGCCACATTGGTGTGCCCTGGGCACAAACATTTGAACAGCTTTATATTCCGCTGAAACTCGACCAAAGCACCACTTTACACTGTCAATCACTGGCATCTTCATCAATCCCAAGTCAGAGCTCAAAAGGCACTTCAGCAATATAGCGTAGTATTACATTTTGCCAGTAATGTCTTAAAATAATATTACTGTTTGGCATTCACCGTTTGGATGAATTAAGAACCTACAAAAGCCCCGTTGGCATCCCCTAGAGGTTGAGCTGTGAATTACATGAAATGTTGGCCACAGCAAAGGGATATTTACTTCCAAATAAAATAAACATTTGGTCATGTTATCACTATCACTTTATCAGGCTTATGTGAGCATTCCAGACAGCTTTTATTTTTACTTGATTCAGTGTTTAGATTGATATTCATTTTAGTTATTTATATATCTAAATATTGAATCAAGTAACTTAATAAACTGTCTTGGATGTTCATAAGTTTGAGTAGACAATAAAATAAGCAAACCTTTTAAAAGTTAAATATGCTAAGTTTCTTATGGTGTTGTTCACAAGTGAGGAGAGAATGGAGAATGAGATCAGTCAGAGAATCAGAGAAGCAGCTGTGGTATATCAGTTGCTGTACCATACTGTTGTGATGAAAAGATAGCTGAGCTAGAATACAAAGTTATGTCTACCAAGAAATCTTTCTTCCTACTGCCACAAAACATTTTTGTGCAGCATTGTGGCATCGGCACAAAAATCAGTTCTTTCTGTGTGATAGAGGGGTCAAAGATAAGTGAATCAACAGTACAAATGATGTTAGTTTTGTGGATTTATTAACTTAATGAGTGACCCCAGTGACCCTCACAAAATTACCAGAACTACGGTTCTTAATATTTTGCCAAAACAGAACTCCCACCTCGAATCAGCCAATCATTCAACACAGTTGCAAACAACCTCTACATAATGGAAATATTTCATACAGAACTATGCCTTTAATGAAGTGTGGGTCATGGCCAAATGAATAAGGCGACAAGGTTGTGAATAAAAGTGTTTTTCATTTCTTAGAGTTGGGGTGAGAAGTTCACCGAGGCACTCGGAGTAAAGTCGCTTCTTCGGGCATCTGGTTAGGATGCCTCTCGAGCATTTCTCAAATAGTCAAGGTTGGAAAGTTCAAACTTGCTTCCTTGTGAGTTCAGACTTACCAGTTGTCCTCAGGAGTCGATGCTTCCAAGGGCTTGGTAGGACTGATAACCTAACTAATCACAAGTTTACAAGGACGCAACTTTGCAAGTACAGACAAGTAGTGTAAAGCCTTGTACCTTTTCAACCTTGTACTTTAGGTTGAGTCTTTTAGACATATAGGGCTCCATTTTCGTCACTGCTAAACCCCATAAACTTCTTTGGCAGGTTTTACTATTTTGCAAAACAATTTTGAAAACTAGCCAGTCTACATTGACACATTGTGAGCTTGTGTACTGGCCATTTTAATTATTACAGATGTTATTCAAAATAGTAAAATAGGCAAAAAGTTTAGGCATAAGGGGTTTAGCGTGTGACGAAAATGGAACCCATACTGTGCAGCACTGGTTCATTCATGACGTGATCCAATAAGCGAACAAACGTTAACATCAAAGCCAAAACATACATTAGAACAGACCATGACAAATGTAGAATGAGTAGAATCAGTAGATGATGAATCAAATACTGTAACTCTCTGATGATCTATTAAAATGCATTTCTTTTAGGTTTGTTTTTAGTTTTCCATGACATGAGTCAATGCTGGGAAAAAAACAATGAAAATCTTGCATGATGAGGTGAGTGGCACTCCCACACATTGTTCTGCAAAATCTTAAACTTTATTGCTTGACATTTCAGTGAAGTGATCCTTCAAGAGTGACTCCTTTCAGTGGGGATTTCCATTGTGTAACTTTGTAGAGAAGTCGCTTTCATGCAGAGAAAAACGAGGTCACAGCGGGCTCTGTTGTCATGATATAGGTTCCTGTTTTTGTTTTTTATTAAAGGTTGAGCAATAAAATCAAGGCACATCAATGCACAAAAGTAGACCTCACAAACACAGTACAACACAGACAACAAAACACAAAATAAACAAATAACATAAATAAAATGCTCAGCTAGAACCCCCCATCTAGGGGTACCTTTATTTCTTCTACAATGAATAACAATTCATCTCTTTTGCAATTTGTGTAATGCCTATTTTCCCCCCATCTTTTTTCATAGTTCTCCATTTCTTCAGTTTTGTCCATGATGGTTCGCCACTGGGTATAGTCCGGTATGTTGGTCTTGAGCCAGTTCTGAGCCAGTTCCAGTTGTCTGGTGTTTTTCCCACTTCTCCTCTGAAATATCCTATTTATAACTTGTATTAACTTGTGTGCAGAGATATGACTCTGGGTGTAACTGCAGTGTAACTGTATTTCTTCTATTCATGTTTTATGTTTTGTTGTAATCTCTCATTCGTAAATATCGTTAAAAGTCCCAACTAGTCAAATTGTATAAAAGCTTTTCATTTCTCCTCTTTGATACATGAACGTTAACATTACACTCATGTGCCTCCCAGTTTCCTGCTTTTACAGAGCACTTCAAATGAGGTAAAATAGTGAGCGACAGATCAAAAGAATCACTATAATACACTACAAATGTTTGTTTAATACGAGTGTAGATTGTTGATGGCATTTTTCTTCAAAGGTGAGTAAATCAGTATGAGAAGAATACCTGTATATGCATCATTATGATGTACTGTACATCTGTAAAATGCACTTCTACTTCTATGTTCGCTGCATTTCTGCATGCAGAAATGTCTGTGGCCAGCCACTGACAGTATGTGTACAAAGTATAGCCTATATAAATAAAACTAAATATGCGGTTCATCATGTTCCGCCCCACTCATCCTCCTGGGGCTCTGAAGGTATCCGGAGGGAGTTGCTTGTGCAATTGCTGTCATTTCCGTTGATGGATGGGACATAAAGGTCTGGCGTTATCAGCGGCGTTTTCACAAGGCCATTCTCAATGTCTATCTTGTAGGGGTTGACCACGGTTTCACCTGTGGACCATCAGAAAATCAATAATGAAAATAAATCAGTGCTTCGGCCCTCCTGCTTTCAGGATCTTCAGTGTCAATGAAGGCTCATTTATTGATTCATCCCTCATTGCAGTCTGCAAAAGCTTTATCTAAATGCCTACACCGTAATATTTATCATGACCATCGCTCACATTAATGTTAACTACAGTATAAAAGTGCATTGAGTGACATCATGAATCACAATACAAATGGAATAGATTCAATTGCAGCTTGTATTCACCATATAGCACAAGCATAAAAGCCCCACTAGCAGATGTTAGTAGTGGCTGTACTATTTTCATTTATTTAATTCTAAAAATGAATGTTATAAATGGATAACCCAGATATTGACCATTAAGGTCCTGCATATTCAATTCATTGAGCCATTTAAAGACAAACAATATGCTACTGTAATAATCTGCAAAAACATTTTTGCAAGTAGTAATAAAGAAAGGTACAGTAAAATGGGTGGATTATTTGTCATTTTAGCCTGCGGGGGGTGCTAGAGTATAGGTGTAGGTGAGTGTTTAGTGAACATGTCTGGCCTATGCAATAGCAATCACTGCCCTAGTAGTAGGATCATAAATGCAGAGGGCAAATTTCAAAGCTAGTGGGGAGTCTGGGGACTATTCAGTAGGTTTATGGAAACATTTGATGAAATGACCTCCTGCCAGTAAAGATTAGCAGCAAGAGAAGAAGGCAAGACCCGTACAGTAAGTAGCCCTAGCAGAGTCAGTTTGTAACAAAGATTTTATATACAGTACATGTTTTCTTTTCCCTGTTATCCATAGACGTACAGTATATTGATGGGGTGCAATTTGTTATGAAAGGTCAAAGACAAGAAGTACAATTATTGATGGTTGAGTCAATTAATTTGCCTGCAGTGATGTAAAGATGCTGCTTCTCTCTGTTCATAGATCATTCATTACCTGAGTCATAGAGCGGCGGCTCACTGGATGTCACGTCACAGCTGTCTTGACAGAGGCCGATCCATTCTGTGGCAGGTAAGGCCAGTTCCACTGGGTAAACGTGAGCTACGGGCACCGGTTGCACTGGAACACTGGGAAGGTCTGTCAAGACGCAAAAAGACACCATCAGACTGGGTGAAAAAAAAAACAATATTGGGCTGAGAGTGGACAGCCTTCTTTGTATATCACACTTGTCTTTGATGTTTGTGTTTGCACAAAGACTAGTCATTAATTGTCAATGACATTCAGTGTTTGTGTTGCTTAGTTAGCTGAGATAATGATGCTGCTGTGTCAGCAGCAAGAACTTCTTTCCCATGTCCCTGAAGGATCCTCATACTGTCTATCTCTCTCTTTCTCTCTCTGCGTGTGTGTGTGTGTGCGTGCGTGTGTGTGTGCGTGCGTGCGTGCGTGCGTGCGTGCGTGCGTGCGTGCGTGTGTGTGTGTGTGTGTGTGTGTGTGTGTGTGTGTGTGTGTGTGTGCTCCAAATTGCTTGGACATAGGAGAGGCTAGCTGATGCTACAATGAGGGTCCAGTTAATGATAACATGTCATGTTTCCTGTTGATGTGTCCCAACACCCAGGAAAGAACATGTGTCATTATACTGATTTAGAAGGCATTCAAGCTGTCAGGCCTGAGCTTGAAGATCCATTTTCACCAAATGTTCGCCCCGGAATGGGGGCACCGCTGGGCTGAATGTCTGAACCACCAAGGTGGCTGCCTACTGAACCATGACATTCTCATTCTCTTTTTGTAAATTCCAGTCCCCCCAAAATCTAGGCCATTTTGCTGCAAATGTCGTCAAGCAGACAACATTTGTCCCTGTATGATGAATGTGTTGTGTTGTCAAGAATGCAGTACATTCGTCACACTGTCTAATCAAAAGGATGTGGTTTCTGTTCTCTGTGTCTCACTCTCAGCTAATGAAACAATCTGAGGTGTCACGTCCTGTGCGATTGAGTTCTCTGATGATTCTTTGAGCAGTGATCTGCATAACATTACATGGAACATAAAGTTCTAGATGTTTGGTAAATGAGGAAGATAAGATATTTGACCAAGCATGACGTGTGTGCGTGCGTGCGTGCGTGTGTGTGTGTTTACAGAAATTTTGAATATAGGACACTGTTTGAGCAGTGATGACTCAAACTTTGCACCGTGTTCTGAATGTACAGTAAGATGTTATTGAAAGTACTAGTGCTCATGCTGGTTGAAACAACATTCTTAGAAGCAAGGAAGTGCTGTGGACGCACAGTTGCGTGTATAGAAGATAATTTAAGGTGATGTATTACACACATCACCTTTCACATCACATCCAGCACTTATCAGTGTCATGTACCTGTAACTACAGCCCGTTTCTTTGAAATAATCAGGGCAAACAATGCCTGTAAGTTCCAGGCTGCTACGTAACATGTATCGTTGCTGTGTGCAGAACAGTGGTGGGAAGTCCCTTAGTTACCCTCAATTTATGTAACTTCAAAGCACAGATTTCTGGTTTTAATACCCTCAAATGCATAATATATACCAACATGTGGGGATGCCTGACACTTATAAATATTCACACTCCTTCTTCTTGGCCTTTTGACTGTAAGTCACGTGCAACTCGCAAAAAAACCACAAAGACATCCTGTTTACAAAAATTACGGTAAACACAATACCTGCTCTGAGTGATCTGCGCTTTGATCGCCAACATACGACAGCAAGAAGGATAATGAGGCAGGTCAATACTAGACCTGACCACAGGCCTGCGGGCAACATCCATGAGCATTCTGAGAGAGAGAGACAGAGAAAAAGAAATTGAAAGAATGAGATTTTCCCTAATGAGTTGCATTTAGAATTTCTGAAACTCATCTTTCCCCACACCTGAGCAAGTTTCTGTTCCAGCCAAACCAACTGATATTAGTTTTCTAGGTACTACTTCCACTATTGTTTTTATTGGTAGGAAACCTTAATTAATTTTGTCCAAAACATACCATTCAGGATTCAAATTCAAAAGCAGCAGATGTACAAACTCAATCGCGTCTCATATTGCTACATGTAGGGTTATTAAATTAGATTGAATAAGTCTATAAAGAGGTCTATGTCAAAATGTATCAATGAATGAAATATTGCAGACATGCTGCTGCCTGCATGATTTGTATCCTTGATTGCATTTATTTGTAGAAAAACATTACTGACTTAAAGGTCAGACATAACTTATTCCTCTACTGAAATTGTCTGACTAGAGAGAAACACTTGCTCTGATATCATAGTCTTTGACACTTACGAACTATGACGGAGCCACACACCGTATCCGTTCTCTGGGTTCCAGGAGTTTCCGTTTCCCTGCCCATGGCTTCACACCTGAAAAGGATGATATAATCCGCATTCAGTATAGGTCCAAAGACAATTGACTGTACTGGTCTGGTCTTGTGATCCAGACAAAACTCCTGCGCTGTGCAGGCGGTACTAAATGAGACTCATCAGAGCATTAGGAATGAATTTAGTCTCTTGTTTCATATACAGTATGTGCTGGTGAGAGAAAAATAAAGCCTCAATGGCATACTGCATAGTAATAAACATGGCGGTACCAATGCAAGGAGTTACTTTATTCTAACTACGTTTAGGTAGGTGGAAGGGTGCATTATAGATATAGTGCAGTGTCCCAATAATTCGGCATAAATAACACTACTCCAAACCCTAAACAATGACTTGGTTTGCACAAGGACAATAGGATTTCAATCATTCTGTATAAATACGTATCACTCTCATATAGGTACCAAAACTCTTCAGAGTTAACCGCTATCTGCCCACAGGCTGCTAATATCTAAACATTTTTGCAGAAAATAGCATAGATCTACAGGCTCAATCAATGCACTGTGAGACAGAGAATTTGCCCTTTCAGCTGTCTGTTATGGAATAGCGATGCTATGGTTCAAGTGGGGTTAACATTTCAAAACAAGCAGGCCATGGCCTACTTGTGCGTGAGTGGAGAGGGCTAATACTAATGACAATAGGCATAAAGGTCTTTCACCTATGTCACATGATGTCATCACCTAAAACAGCCCGCTCCGCTCATGCAAGTAAGCGAAAGTAGTATTACAGGTACAGTAAAAGTTGAAAGTCTTGACACATATACTCACTTGGTGTGTCTTTGACAAGGTGTGGAAGAATCCGTCACATTGCTGAAGGTCCCTTCTAGACAGGGAGAACAGACCGTATCATTGGTCCGAGTGGCTGCCAGAAGGAAAAAGTGGCAACAGAAACCTTAGAAGTTTGGAGTATGATAACTACTAGCCTCACACCCAGGCTTTCGTTTTCATCTGTGTTGTGCAAAAACAGAAAGCCTGGGCTAATTTGTTAGCCACGGTGGCCTAGAAGTAGTAGTCAACCTTTCGGTGCGGGCATCGCTCCAAATGATGTGACGTAGCACAGCAGTGGAGGGGCAGGGCAGGGTTATAAATGTATATGATGCCAAACATACTACTGTACATGAACGTACCGATAGACGTGACCCCTTGTCCCTCAGGGCATGTTGTGACGGATTGGCAGCTGTCACAATTGTTGTCATAGCAGTAGAAGCCGGACTTACAACCGCACACTGCGTTGTGGTTTGCAGTGCAATTCACTTCTGTCCTATGGTTGCCTGAGGGAGAGATATAAACATTAAAGCAGCACACACAAGACAATGTACAACAAGAGCGACACCCATTGTGTAATAATACTGGAGGGAACGTAAGGAACAATTTGGTAACACTCCTCTATAGAACAAACATTGGTAAATTCTCCTTCTACTGCCATCCAAGAGTGGAATGCCCTGAACCCATCTATTATAAAATGTCATTTGCTGGCTTCCTTTAAAATATCCCCCATAACTTGTGGAGTAATGGGTCAGGATGCCCAAATATGGACCGTGCGACCCACAGACGGACAGACATGTTGTGGACAGACATGTTGTGCCTAGCTGGCATAGTAAGGACTCTATGCGTCCGCAATAAAAAAAAAGACTATCTTTGAAAAACAATGAACACTCAATCAATTAATCAATAAATGGTCTGTAAGTGGGAAAAAAAGTATAAAATACAACTTCTGTTCTATTCTAGTGATTCTATTCATTATCCTTGATCATAGTGCTCACTCTGTGCACAATAGACACATTGTACTGAATTATACTGATTACACTGAAACTCTGGGTTTGAGTTCTTACTTAAAATAGTCGACAATGCTGAAATATTGCCAACCTACAGTAGGGTGGGATCATGAACACAGAACAAGAGAACAATACCATAGGAAGGAAGGTGTGTGTGTGTGTGTGTGTGTGTGTGTGTGTGTGTGTGTGTGTGTGTGTGTGTGTGTGTGTGTGTGGGTGTGGGTGTGGGTGTGTGGGTGTGTGTGTGTGGGTGTGTGTGTGGGTGTGTGGGTGTGTGTGTGTGTGTGTGCGCACGTGTGCGTGCGTGCGTGTGCACACACACTATGTATGTGGATTATGTGTGTGGCTGAACATTGTGTTTTTAATATCTGCTCATACCTGTAAGAAAAAAGGGAGTATGTGACTTACTAGTGTTGGTGCAGACAGAACACTGTCGACATCGTGGCAAACTATTTTCTGTTTCTGTGTATGAACCAGGCGGACAGCCACCACATTCACACGGTGTCCGGCTGGCATAACTGGCATACTTTCCTGACATTGGGGTCACAGAGAGAGGTTGAATGAGAGAGCAGTTCAATTATTTCATGAGGGAAGGTATTTTCCTGTATAATATTGCCTCCATCTTTAATTTCATTCATTTAGATTCATTTAGAGGAGTTTGTTTAGCCCCAAAGTATTTTTTCACTACTAAACCTGGTGTCTGGTTCTGGTAGGACCCCTACCAGAACCAGACACCAGGTTGCGAAGGTGCGAAACTCAAAGATACTGACATTTCCTTCTTTATTTGAAAGAAGGAAATGCCAGCACTGAAACACATCTGTTGGCTCATCAGAGGTAATAAAACATGTGAAAGAGACATTCATTAAGTGCTGGAATTTCCTTCTTTCTATATAGTATAGAAGAGTGACATTCAGTTACTGTAAATGGTTTGGCAGGCTGCAAATTGACCTGGGTACATGCTGTAGCCTAGCTGTTAATACAAAGGTAATTATAACTGCTCAGCAATGGTCACTCCTTTAATGAAAGGTTTTTATTGGGTGCTAATTTAGATAAAAACAGATTAAGGTTGTATTGTTTGTTTGCTAAAGAGATGGAGAGACGTCGATAGCCTGGTTACAGTAACAAAGATAAGTAGTGGTTGAAGGTGGTCTATCTGCATTGGCAAATAAACCCTGTTGTCTCTGCTACTGTATAGGTTGGCAATGCCAATAAAGTTGTTTGAAGCAGAAGCCACTTTTAGTTCAGATATCATTGCATCCAACAAATGGGTGATCAGAGAATAACTTTCCTCTTCTAACCCGGATTTGAATCAGATTTCCTAATGGAGCCTGCCTGCTTGCTCAGGGGATACATTGGATTTGGGGTCAAACAGTCATCTCAGATCCTGTGTCTAGGTGAGACATAACCTTCTTTGACACAAACAAAATCTCTCAATAGAAGAGACAATAAATTACAACCCCCCACCCAACAATCAAGCTTCTATACAAAAATACATTTTATCCATTAGAATTTTGAGGCTTTCATTAATTGATTAATTGGTGCCCATAGGGTGTTTATATTATAATAATGTCAGGTTATGTCAGCCATTTAATACCTGGTTTAGAAGAACTCTACTTTGCAGTTTAACCTATTTGTTAGCCTGAGAAATACAGATGCAGCTGTACTCTGGTAGCCTGCTATTACATATAGTACTAACCTGGGGGACACTTTTCACAGCATCTATTGCCATCCACGTATTGTCGAGGTCCACACTGCCCCTCTGCTGACCTTTTGTGTGACATCTTTAAGGTATAGATGATTGTGGAATAGTGTGTATCTCCTTCGACAGTATAACCACTGCATGAGCCGTAACAGATATAAAACTTGTCCCGTTGATAGATTGACGAATGTCGTCACTTTTTTCTTTGTCTTTTAATCCCTCTTCGTTGTCTTTGTCTTAGTGTCTCGCTCGTTTCCCCTCCAGCAGTTGTTACGTGGCCACTTGTCGTATCCCTCTGTTCTCTGTGAGGCGGACCGCACTCCGCCTCACCACCTCTTGTCTGTTCTGCTCCCACACAATGGAAAACCTGGTGATGTAGTACCTCATCTGATCGCCGTATTCTCTCCTCCTCGCTTTGTCTCCCTCTCTCTCTCACAACATGTTTTCTCCTCTCACGCTCTCGTTTCTCTTCCCCTTCCTCCTCCCCCCTCCAGCCTATCTCTCTGTTTCTGATTCTGTCTCCCTTTCCCTCTCACTTTCCTCTCCCTCTCTTTCATTCTATGTCTGTCTCTCTGGTCCCTAGAGAGACAGGCATTCCCTAGTGTCTGTCAGACAGTCCCTAAATGTCCTCAAAGAGGAGACTATTTTCCCCAGAAGGGGTGCTGCATACTGTAGCATTTGTACACAAACACATAGTTTGCATCAGCATGACATCTCATTGTATAGGACAGGATTATATGGGCCATTTTTTATTACAGAGGTCACAACATGTCCTGTGAATGACATGGATAATTACTTACAGTAAGTGACAGGGGCATGCATAAACTATTTTAGAAGCAGTCTGTACTGTATATGCGTATCTTGTGCGTCTCTCTCTCTCTCTCTGTCTCTCTCGCTCTCTCGCTTTCCCTTTCCTTCCGGCCCCGTCTCTTGGGTGACGTTTGTTCTCATTTGGACCTTGCACATTTTACTGTTACTTTCCTGGCACTCGGTCATGCTAGAAAACAACAAAAGCGCGACAATGTGGCACTTCCTCTCCCCCTCTCTCACTCTCTCCATCCCTATTGTCTTTGTAGAGAACCTTTGTCCTCACGGGAGTTAACTGTTTATCTGTAAAAGTGAGGAGAGAGAATTAGGGGCTCAGTGACTCAACGTTTCACTCTCCCAAGCCAATATCTGTTCATCCTCCTCCTCCTAATCCAGCCTCATGTTCCTAACATCCACGGAAACACACACATTCAAATACATTTCTATTTAAAAAAATGCTTTGCGTTGCAAAAGAAGAGAGGCAGAGGATGTGAGAGCGAGAGAAGGAAAGTGATAATATTAAGGAAAAGGGGAAGGAGATATTTAGCTGATTTGCTTAGTGAGATTTGGTCGAGATGATCATGTTGCGATCAAGGTGAGACCATTTTTTGTCATATTTGATTTGTAAAAGACATTACAATTTCAGAGCTAGAGAGCAAAATAAAAAAAATGAAGATTTGTCATTTATTCTTGTGATGCTAGGTTCTTTATAATTTCTTGCTTTCTTTTCAACTCCCCCCTTTACCCTCTTCTCCTCTGCTACTTGATTCTCTCCTCCCGTCTCTCTTCCATTTTATGTCTCTTGCAGTCTTTTCTTGGTCCTCCTGTTTCCTCAGTATGGGTTGGCCATACTCTCTGGATGGGTGCAATCCCCTGGCTATCCCCGTGGTTATCCACCCCATGCCAGTTTCAACTGGAGCAGGTACACTCATTAGAATTACATAGAGAATGTACAGGTCTATTCTGGTATATGAGTCACAGTATACTGTCTGTATAGCTTTTTATTTCTTGAGTAAAAATGAGCTGTAGATGATACATTTATTACACATGTTGACTTGTCCCATGATAAATCTGGGTAGTTGCAATAGACCAGTAGTTTTCAACCATTGTGATACCAGGGCCCACTATTGATTCAGCATTTGAGCTGTAGATCACCATTTGATTACATTTTAGCCCCACAGACCCAAAACTAACGATTAGTTTTGCTTTTGTCCACAATTCCAGGCTGGATTTCAGAAACAAAACATGGCAAACAATCAAAATAATGACCATTCTTCTAAATTCTCTAGTTGTGTAGACTTGGGCAAATTCAGATGATGAATATTTTAACATTTTACCCTCTCAAAGAGTTACTTCTGGTTAAATTAACCATCAATTAGCTGTGGACCACTGGTTGAAATGCAATGTAATGTAATGTAATGTAATGTAATGTAATGTAATGTAGTGTCATTTTTGTTCAGTGCAAAATGCTGCATTTGAGTTCAGGAGACTGAATACTGCCTTCTGGTATGGCATGGAAAGGAGTTGCATTTGCAATTTTTCCACCATAGTAGCCTGATTGCTGCTTTCGTGGTCTGGAAGTGACATTTGTTTTACAGAAGATCAGAGGCTGAAGCCCCCCGTTGATGTCTCTGTGTACACGGCCCTGACGTATACTCAAAACCTCTTCAGCGGATAATTGTGCTTCTCACTCTCTGTTCAACAGGTGTGCCCCACCGGGTCATGTACTGACCCTGGCCCTCTCACACCTGGACCTGGAGGACAGCCATGACTGTGACAATGATGCTCTGCAGGTCAGTATAGCCCCACACTGGAAGTACAGTATTTCTAAAACAAATCCCTCTCATTCATCACTTACCGGTAAGACCCACTACTAGATGGTGTTTACATCCACACAGAGACCCTCATTCATTTCTAGTGGTATATACAGTAAGTACATTTACTCAAGTCAAGTACAATTTTGAGGCATTTTAGTCTTAAGTATTTACAGTTTCAGTAGTAGTTTCAGTAGCAGAGAAGGGGAGAGACATACTACTGGATGAGCTCAATCGCGATGCAAGACAACGTGTTTTAACCATGTAGATCTGTTATTTCCAGGGGCGGATTGGCCATCTGGAGTACAGGGAGTTTTCCCGGTGGCCTGCGCCACCTAGTGGCCTGGACATTTTTATTTTTTTTAAGTCCAGGGCAGGCCAGGGCGCCAGGCCCAGGCCAGGCAAACTAGTGTTTCTATCCTTCAAAAAAGAAAAGGTGTCCTACACCAGAGCCTTCAAGTAGGAGAGATCTTCTACATTCTCTAGTTGTGTTTACTAAGTTGGGCTAATTCACATGAATATTTTAACTCTTGAGGGTGTAAAAATGAAACCATTTGGTTTCATTTTTACGCTCTCAAAGAGTTACATCTGGTTAACCAGTGGCCTGGCAAAGGCAAAATTGTCCCGGTGGGAAAATAAGTGCCAATCCGCCCCTGGCTGTTTCGCCCATGCGTTCATCACCTATTATGACATTGAAGTCAACACTGGATTTGTTTGCTTGTTGTCTCTCCGCCTACACTTCCCAGATCATGTCAGACGGGGTTCCCGTTTCCACACTGTGTGGCCGACACACATTTGAGGAGCTGCGCTCCTCTGTTAACCCTCACCTGCTCTCCCGCTCTGGAGGTTGCCTGTCTTTGACGTTCCACTCCGATTTCTCCAACGTCAGGAGACACACAGGCTTCAGAGGCTTCTACACCGTGCGAGGTGAGAAGATGTTGGCACATATGATGTTTAAAGTGATTGTGACTAAAAAAATAAGTTTTTGTAATGTTGGAGCGGTGCAGCCACTTCATTAAGGAGTGATGTGTGTCCGTCCCTGGGTCCCTGGCTGGCTGGCTGGCTGGGTGGGTCTGTCGGCACACAAACAATAGCCAATGAGTGGCTATTATCCTAAAAAATATAGTAATATATTATTATTGGAAAAAGTAAAGGTAATACAGTATATATTACTCAAAATGTGAGATAATATTACTTTACTGGAAGAAAGTAATATTACTGACTAATATATTACTTTAGTTACTTGACAATACTACTGTATCTGCTCAATACTATGTGACAATACTATGTGCTCTAATGTGCTCTGTGCACACACAGAGCTGGTGTACCAAAGTTGAAAATGTGATTGTGTGTCCCATGCTTCCTGAGACTTCGATGAATGTGAGGAGGACCCGGACCATGGATGTTCCCACTTCTGTCAAAACTTCATCGGAAGCTACCGCTGCTCCTGTCGCCATGGTTACCAGCTGGACACAGACAAACAAACCTGTAGAGGTAAACTTAATGTTGGAGCCTAATAATCTTCAGCCCTGCACGCGTGATCCTTTTGGGATGCACGGCAGCATTGGTTGTGCAGCTGTTTCATTTGCTTATGCATTTAAAAGGCATAGGGAAACACAATGCAACATTATTAGGGCACCATGGCAAAGGTGTTTTGGTTCTTATTCTATTCATCTCTTTTGTTGTAGTTTTGCAAAATAAAACATGTCCCTTAAATTCTTCTTTTTTTGTTTTTGGCTTTTTGCAATTATAGATATATTTATTGATATAGTGAACATTGAGAAGAAGGAGGGAGAAAATATCACCTGATTTCAACCAACACAAATCCTGACCATTAAAAATGGACGTCGCTGCAGATGAATTAGATTGAGGCCAAACTATCTTAAATCAATCAAAACTAGTCAGATCTAGATCTAGCTATCAGAATAGCTTAGCTATTGCTTCATTTTGTCAATTTGTGAAGATGTCCAGGAAATGACTTAAAGATCATCACCATATGGGCTGCGATCACTGGAGTCACCCGAGGACGTCATTGTAACATCACTGAAGTTATGATTGATTTAAGTTAGTATGGTGGCTCTGGCCTCAATCTGAGTCATGACTCTCTGAGTCATCCAGGGACGTCCATTTTTAGTGGTCAGGATTTTTGTTGGTTGAAATCAGATAATATTCCGGGACAGATTTGACTAGTTTGGATTGCCTTGAACTGGCCACAACCAAGATGTCACTAATTCGTCACAGTCCTGAACATGTTTACTGGCTATATGTGGCAAACTGGACCACTTGGCCAGCAGGCAAGTGAAGAAAGAGATTGTATCCAGGAAGAAAAATCTACAAAAACAAAATATTGGCATTACATGAAAGAATTGTCTGACTGGTACAGCAGCAATAGCATTGTAATGTTATCTGTTGTCTGAATTCCTAAATATAGCCACAAAGTGGCAATTCTGGGCATCAAGCCTGCATGTGTTTTGAGGAAAGCTATCAAGGCTCCAGATCTAGACCTTTGGCCGTTTCTGATAACCTTTATTAAAAATACTGCTAATTTATCATGACCAGTCAGGCATTCTTTTATGTAATGCCAATGTTTTGTTTTTTGTATATTTAGGAATTCAGCCAACAGATAACATTACAATGCTATTGCTGCTGTAAACCTGAAGGAGTCTGCTGCTTCTGCTGACAAAGGTTTGCATGTTTGCATCCACAAGGTCCCTTTGAGAAGGTGCTTCAATTAACATTACACAGTATTGGGCTGTGTGGACCCCCTGTGGGCCCCTTCCCTTGTGGGCCACTAAACTTCCGCCAACACAGACTGGTAGCTAAAGCAAAGAGAAGAGGAAGCTAGGAGACACCTTAGAAAGAGGAAGTGAGAATAATAAATTGAGGAACGAGAAGAAGTCACAAGAGAAAAGAGGAGGGGAGAATATTAATTTCTGGGAAATGGATGCTCATGACCATGAACAATGTTAAACCTGCATTTTGAATGACATTGACGGTCGTCATGAGTTTATAATCAAAAAAGTGGGGTAAATCACATGTTTAGTTTAAAGGTTAAAGCACTGTATTCTAAAAGTGAATATTGTTTGTCCAGTAACAGGTGTCTCCCTGTCTCCAGTTATTTAACAAACACAAAATACATTTTCTGCTCATGCATGTTGGCCAGGGGTGGACTGGGAGCTCAAAACGTACCGGGCAATTTTGTCTCAGAGCGGCCCTCTGAATCTTTGTGGGGGCTCCGGGGCCTGAGCCCCCATGAGAATTTAAGACATAAGGGGCTCTGGGGCTCGGGCTAACTAAAATTAGTTAGTTAGTTTTAGTTAACTATAAAAACCCTGCAATAGGCAGTCTCATTTGAAGAGGACAGAGGGCCGCCAGCACTGATTCGTGGGCCGGTTTTGTGCAGATTTTTTTTTTTAAATTAAAACACGACATTAACGGCCCCCGGGGGGTCGGCCCACCGGGAAAATGCCCTGTATGCCAGACTGTCAGTCCACCCCTGATGTTGGCCCTTTTATTTTTTTACATGTTTAATCCTTTCTCCTGATTGGACAAATGGAAAATGCAATTTATGCCAGAGAGACATGGAGACTCATTTTGCAATGAGTACAATCAGAATATAGTGGTATTTAACACTTATTCTAACAAATATATATACACTTACCCTGCCTCACCCTAAAGCTCTTTTCACACCAAAGGATCATGGATGCAACTCACTAGGCACGACATGTGCCAATGTGTGTCAACGTGCAACAGGACGCTAAAATGCTAAAACCATTGTGACCTTTGGTAGGGCTTTATGACAATGATACGTAACAAAACGCGTGGGCAACGCACACACACCGACCCAGTAGAGATTTCTGGCTCTTTTCGGGGTGGCGGCTCCCTTGGAGCCGTTCCTATCAAAGAGCCGTTCAAGAAACTGGCTCATTTATAGCACATATTTGTATATATTTTAAATAGTATTAGTTGTAAGTCTTCCACAATTGCATGGTGGCACCACAATCCACAATGCTCTCACAGCGAGATTTTGTGAGAGTTTGTGTGTTTATTGATTGATATGTGTATATAGCAGTTAACAGCAGAATTGGTATTTGGTCATAAAATGGTCGCAATGGGATCTGCTCATTCTGACAAAAAGGAATAGTTCCATACTGTGATACTGGATCCAATCGTTCATTTCAAAGAGCCGTTTGTATGACATGATTTGTTCACTATATGACCCAGCAGACAGGGGCGCATGTAACATTTCCCAAAAAGGCTGGGCAGGAGAAAATGGTATGGGGGCGGCCTCATCGGCGATGAAGCTGCCCCCATACCATTTTCGTTTACAGGACTTCTATTAGACAAGTAAGCATCAATATTAACATCGGTTGTTGTTGAAGTTGCAGCAGACACGCAGCATGCATAAAGCTAAAGGTCTGACTCAGAGAGTTTTCTGTTTTCAATGATGAAATGCTGTTGGTTTAGAGTGGTGCCACAACTGTAGTTAGTTAGTAGCAGTAGTAGTGTTTCAAATCATTTTAAATATAAGCACTTTACTTTGAAATATCTTGTTTTTTGCCATCATGTTTGGTGGGGCAGTCTGGGCATTTGCCCATGCCTAGATCCGCCTCTGCCAGCAGAACTGACTCTGTCTCTCTGACTCCCCCTCCTCCAGTGAGCTGCACGGAGGACCGCTCAGGCTCCATGAAGGGTGTGATCTCCAGCCCCTCCCACCCTGCTCCCTATGCAGAGAACGCCCTCTGCTCCTACACCCTGTCCGTGGAGGACCACCTCCAGCTGGAGCTGACCTTCTCTGGGGGCTTCGACGTTGAGCAGGGTCCAGACGGACAGTGTGTCGATTCAGTGACGGTAGGCAGGCACCCGACTGCGGTATCGCACCCTTGCACACTTTAGATAAGATTAAATCAGTGGATTTCAACCTTTTTTTATATACCAGGGCTCACAATTTAGCCACAGACCACCAATTTATGTTGAGTTTAGTCTTGCAGACCCAAATCTAAGAATTTTGTTTGTTTTCACAATTTAGGGGAGATAACTGGTAAATTCGTATATATATCAAGATATGTAACTCTCAAGAGTTACATATCTATAAGGGTCCATTTGGTTACCAACTGTCCATCATTTAGCTGGGGACCACCTGGAATCCTCTCAGGGACAACAGGATAATGATGTCATGTGGCGGGTGATAAAAGACGTCCTTCAATTCACACAAGTGTGATTTATTTCACTTTAAAGGTATATCACATATAATGTAGGAACACACGCTTCATTTCATGTGAATCCCCAAATTAATATGTATTTGGCCTTGGATCCCCATCTGAAAGGGCATTGTGTCAATGTGTCCAGTTTGTGAGAGTTATGTGATTGTAAATAGTCCCATATATGGATTTCTGGGTCAGGCATGCACAAATCACTCACTGTGTTCACAATTTTCTGCCATCAATCAGACTAAACTAGTTCTGATTTGATTTGGTATCTTGTGGAGAGGGGTATGAAGGCCAACGGATCATCCCATTCCAAATCCCCAACCTTCTGGACCTTTGCACTATAGTTGTGTTGTTTTTGCCAGGTTGAAACTTCCTCCGGGTCTCTGGGACCATTCTGTGGCCAGACGCTGCCGCCATCACCCTTACTCACCCAGTCCAGTCACGTCCGCATCCTCTTCAACTCTGACGACTATGGCTCCAACACCGGCTTCTCTATCCACTACAAGACCAGAGGTAAAACAATGCTACTGTATGTGTCTGTTTCTCTGAGTCCTGTGCATTTCAAACTAGAAAAAGTGCCCTACTGGGCACAGGTCTACTGCAGGTGTTCAGGTGCTGGCCTCCTGGTGGATCTATAATGTTAAAAGGGCCAAAGTGAGATTTGTTTTTCAGCCTGGCAATTGGACCCCTACTTGGAACGTCGCAATTTGGAAAAAGGCCCCACGCAGATATTATGTCTATGTCCCATTAATGCACATGCATGGAGTTATTGTCAGGCATCGTGCACGCACACACACACACACACACACACACACACACACACACACACACACACACACACACACACACACACACACACACACACACACACACACACACACACACACACAGGCCTCCTAGTGGGGGCTACCTGCGTTCGCAACAACCAGTCCATGTACTGTATGTGTGTGTGTGTGTGTGTGTGTGTGTGTGTGTGTGTGTGTGTGTGTGTGTGTGTGTGTGTGTGTGTGTGTGTGTGTGTGCAGCTCAGACGTGTCCAGCTCTGATAACTCCTCACTCCTCTGTGTCTCCTGAGAGACCAGAGCATAGCCATGGCGACACGGTGACAGTGACCTGTGAACTTGGACGAACTCTGGACATCACGGTGAGACGATCACAGATAATATAAGTAGTAATGAAATGTGTACATGCAGTAATTCAATTATTATTATTATTATTGTTTAATAATTAATAGTTTAATAATTTACTTGTCCTGTAGTATACTGTAAAAAGAAATATTTCAGAAGCCAGTATCATGTTATCTGATGTGTCCGTATTTATATTCAGACTGAATGAACTTTTTTTTCCTGCTGTCTCCGATTCAAATCGTAGTTAAGCTATAGCTAATCTATAAGCAGGGCTATCTCATGTTGCTTTTTACAATTGTAGATTACCATTTTATATATTTGTTCTATTTATGTTATATCATTGCCATTGTAAATCCGATTACATTAACAAAACATTAAAAGCACTTATTTTCCAAGCGCTGTATCTCGAAAGCTTCCAGAGTAGACCATGCTGCAGCCTATTCTTGGCTGTCTATTGCGTTCTTCTGTCGCATGGCTGCCGACATCAAACTGTTGTCTGTAGTGACAGACAAACAGTTGCAGCTAATGCTAACGGTGTCTGATGCTGACAGTAATAACATCTGTAGCAAAATGAACCAGAAAGTTAGACTGACTCTTCACACAATTTGAGGTGCATGGTGGCAGTGTAGCATAGTAGCCACCAAGGGGCAGCATAGAGCAGTGAAAAAGTTCATGAGATATCTCTTCCCTCTATCATTGCTACAAAAGCATGTGGTTATGCCAGGGTGTCCCAAAGTGGGCTATTATCATGTGCCGCATGTAGATAGATAATAGTTTTATTAATATCTGAATAAAGGCAGAAAAGCCCCAAAATACAGTAAAATAACAAATGTGTTATGCTGTGTGTTACACACTGTGTTTCATTCTCCTTTGTAAAAGGATGAAAAAACTCTGAGCCTGACAGAGTTCAAGACAACGTGTCAGAGGACAGGTGCCTGGAGCCCTGTGTATCGCTGCATCCGTGAGTTTGACACACAGACCACAACACACAATCACATTTCACACAACTTATCAGGATCAATCATTACTATGAGCCCTCACAAAAAACTGCAGTAATCCAGAGATAGAGAGAGAAACTTGCGGTGAAGTCCTCAATGTTCATGCATCCAGTCATAACTCAGAGTATATAAATATAACCAGTGTTTCATTTATACACTCTCTACACACTATATCACGGCAGCACTGAGTTAAAAAGTACTACTGTTCAGTAAAATCGGTTGTTTAAAACAAAATGTTGTAGTCTTTGCTGTATCGAGTTTGGTATCTCTGACCTATATGATTACTAAAGAGCTATCTGGAGACATGGATGAAACCAACGTTACTGAAGTGAGCACACACTGTTTAAAAGGGGTGATCACTATCAATGTTCGTATTACCACGGTAGTTAGCACCTTCACATTATGATTGTAATTGTGTAATGACTGTTTAATGTGTGAGGGAGAGGACCACAAAGAAGAGATGTGCTAACCTGACTGAAGTCCCACTAAGGAAGCTGACCGTGTTTTTCCCCCTTTTTAGCTGTTAATTGTGGACCTCCAGAAGTGACTGCGGATGACATCCTTCAGGTGGTGAACAGTGGCAGCATCAGCAATCTGTATGGAGATGAGGTTCAGTTTGAGTGTGGCTCAAAGTACTACACACTGGAAGGAGATGGTGTGTAGACACATTCCTCGTGTTTAGCTTAAAGAGGGGATGCCATGATTTTTGTATTTCTTCCAATTTTGTACATGTTTAAGAGGTGATAGTATGTAAATAGCCCCCTTGGTGTGTTTTTTATGTGCAATGATGTCTTCCCTTTGTATTTAGGTTTCCTTTTTTCATTGGCACGTTTCCACCCAAACTTGCCAATGAAAAAAACTTCAATATAGTGACATCATGTGTTCAGCCCCTCCCCTAACTCCTCCCCCTTTATCATGCAACTAAAGCTGTGGGGGTGGCTTCAGTTCAGGTGGATCTCCACCCATCACCACCCACCAGGCAACCAGGCATATTTAATGAACTGGTAGGGTGGAATCATAACAATTACAGTTTAACAAACACTGTACACTTTTGGGGGAAAAAAATCTTACTTTTCATATAACATTAATACCTGATGATCATGTTTTAGTGTAGAAAAAAATCATGGCATTTCATCTTTAAAATATAACTAATGTAAAAAGCTTTCCTTGAGTGTTATGATTATGTAAATCCATTCAGATGTTGTGCAACTAGCTTTGATGGTTCAACGTCACCCCCTCCACACCATCTGCTTTTGGCCCATCAGCATGAAATGTGAATCCATTCTCCCTTGTTCAGCACAAGGAAGATCTAAACAAGGAACTGTCATGGTCACGTGAATGAGCTGCGCCATGACACTTTAATGGGAGCTAAAATCTCAGACCGGAAGTTACATGAATAAGCACAGTGAATGGAACTGGAACAGATCAGGAACAAACATTATTTATGAACCACTGAGACCTGTGTCATATAATCGGTCCAGGACTATGAAAGAATGCACATCAAAGTTCTTTTCCTAGTCACTTGATATTTTATTTTCACAAAATGCAACCTTTCCAGAAGTGATTACTCTATAAAAAGTCTCATTTATTCAGAAACATTCAGGAGCTGGTCACTGAGCTTGTATTTTCGCTCCCATGGTACGATGCGAGATAGCGAAAATGACGTTTTTGTCTTGAACCTACGTCAACAACCTTGGTTCAGCATGAAATGAGTATAATACGGTTTGTTAACGTGGAGCCCAGAACATGTCTGTGTGTAACAAATGCCTTGTGCTCTCTTTCAGATAGGTACATTTGTAACGCCAGCGGCGAATGGGTATCAGTTAATGGGGAGGCAGATTTACCAAGATGCACTGAAGGTATGATCTCAATACCAACAGTTATCAGTCTTCATTCTTTTGGACGGACGCTCCCCCATACTATTACTATCATGCACTTTCCGTGTGTTTCAGTGTGTGGGAAGCCAGAAGAAGATATCTTGAGCAGTGGCAGGATTTGGGGAGGTAAGCAAGCAGAACTGGGAAACATCCCATGGCAGCTCTACATCCAAGAACCACAGCTGGGAGCAGCGTCGCTGATCAACGATGGGTGGGCCGTGACTGCAGCTCACGTTGTGAGTGGATCCGACGCGACGCAACTTAAAATGTATGGCGGACTGATTAATACGGACGACGTGGAAAGATCCCAGTCTGATGTCGTAGTCATGGATGTCAAAGACGTCATAATCCATTCTGGATATGTCAATCCACGTCCCGAAGTAAATTTCAACAATGACATTGCTCTACTCAGGCTGTCTTCTAGGGTGAAGCTAGGGCCCAACTTGCTTCCTATTTGTCTGCCCGAAGCGGGCGACAGTCATGTGCAGGAAAACGAACTGGGCACCGTGTCGGGCTGGGGCTTCACGGAAGAACGGGATGTCAGCAAGATTTTAAAACATGCCACCATTAGGGCTTACTCCCTTGATGACTGTAAGGCGGTTCCCATGCACAAAAAAGCCAAAAAACCAATCATCTTCACGGAGGGGAACATGTTCTGTGCTGGGGAGAGTGGGCAGAGTGACAGCTGCAAAGGAGACAGCGGTGGACCATTCTTTATGCCTCCGCTGGGTGCTGGGAACAAGGCTGGTCAAGGACCCTACCGCCTCAAAGGCATCGTGTCCTGGGGAAGCAAATGCCGAGAACAGCAGTTCAAAGGCTATTACGTTAATGTGGGGAATTACTTAGACTGGATCCAAGAGACCATAGAGAGAGTAGAGAAAGAGGATCCGCAGCAGTAACTTGAAATAATCAAGCACAACAAACCAATCACAAAATAATAACCTACCCGGATAAATCAATGTCGTCCTTATTAGCATGTTGTATCATGATTACAGTGTAACTGCGCATACTAGGTTCGAATCCAGGCTCCCCCAGAGTTCATGTCAAAGAGCCCTTGAGCAAGACTCTGAACCCCTAATTGCTGATAACGTGCAGGTTGGTTTCCTTGATGCTTTCCTACACCATTAGTGTACAGTATGAATGGGTGAATGCCTGGTAATGCAAAATCTATGTAAAGCGATAAAAGTGCTATATAAATGCACCATTTACTTTCACTGTACTATTATTACTGTTATAATTTTCCATTAAACCCATCGATTTGAAGCTTGATCACACAGGATCTCTGCAGTTTTTTTTTTACATTACCGTTTGACAGAGACAGGGAGTAACAATAATGTAGCAGGAGATGAGCTTAATGTCACATCACCATACCGTATGGTGATGTGACAGATCTGACTCTATGGTGCATATGCCAGTCTAACCAGCGATCACGGGTAAGTGGTTGACACTATGGTGAATATTCCAGTCTAACTAGTGATCAGACACAGAGGTAAGAGGTTGACACTACGGCAGTTAAATGCATGTTGGGGCACGTGGAATTTGGAGTTGCCGAACTTATTTGAGTGAGGAGTCTGCTATTCCAGGTTGGTGGACTTCTTTTAAGATATCTGTTATTATTCTCTGGTATCAGTATTTGGTATCGCTATCGACTGACACAGAAATTGTGGTATCGGTATCGGAAATGAACAAATGTGTATCGGGACATCCCTAGAGCTTCTTTGTTTATTTTTTAAGCCATGATTGTTTCTTTCTGCAGTACAGGAAGAATGACAGGGAAGTTTCACAGGCCAGTTAACAAATGCACCATGTCTATCTTTTGTTGTTTTTCTATCGATAAAAAGACAGCAGACTGCTCCTGCTTTCCTTTGCTATGTTCTAAATCACACACAGTGATGGAAAGTACCCAAGTATTCAACTGATTGATACTGTTATTGTAAATAAATAAAATAACCACTGATCCCAGAGCAGTGTAGCCTTTCCCCCCAAAGGCATTCCCATGACATGTCAAAACGAAACTGAAACTATCCTGAAAGGATCATTTTTATTGAATCCAAGTGAGAGCTCAGCCCCCTTTTTTGCTCACAACATGATCTCATCTCAACATGCATTACTGATCTTCTGCATTTCCCGTCATCTGGAACATTGGCTTTGCCCATTGCTGCTACAAAAGACAACTTTTATGTGCCAAGTCAAACAAGCAGAGCATAAACGAAACCTGACATGCTTTTTGACTCTCCTACTGCTACATACTGGAAAGACTGCATACAGACTGCATTTGTGTTTCTGTGGAATTGAACTAGGCCTACTGTTACCTGATTTTGACGTCTCCAGCCATGCGTTGGACCTACACAGCCATCTGGTAAGTCTGGCTGGTGTGACTACCAAGCCACTTTTTGTCACTGGTTGCTGCATTCCCGCATCACATAATATCACTAGAACCACATGGGTAACATCTTAAAATGGTTTAATCCTAAAATGAGGGGAAACTTTATTAAAGGGGAATTCCACCCATTTACAACATTTGCCATTAAAATGAACAAACATTTCATTAAAATATCTTATGTGTGGATATAAAATAAAAAAATCACCAATCTGTTTCCTAGAAATGGGTGTATGGGGGAACAAACAAACAAAATATTAAAGGTATAGTAAGTGATTTGGTTGATTTGGAAAACACTCCCCTGGTAGCATGATGGGCACATGCACATGCTCTACATTGAGGGGAAGTACAACATGCTAACGTCACATGCACAAAGGCCCAGCCCCACTCGAATCTGATTGGAGGAAGGCCCCTCTCATCCGGTTTTTATCCCAAAGCCCAAACTGAAACTAGGGTTTATTGACCCCAGGGGCTCAATGGGGACGGGGAGGAACTCCTTATATGGTCACCACACTCTATAGTAGGGAGGATTAGCCAAAAAAGAAGATAACTAACAATATTTGAAAGTGAAATCATTTACCATACCTTTATCTTGTAAAGCTAGTCTGTTTTCCCAGTTGTTTTGACTAAGGTGCCACAAGATACACAGGGCAATGACACTTGACAAGACTAGTGATGTGCAATCACAGTTTAAACAAAATACATTCTACCATTGATTGCATCAGTGGTGTTTGTTCTGCTGTTTGAATCAACATTGGACCAGGATCTCTGGTGAGTTGCAAAACAACACATGAAAACACAACTGTACATTTAGACATTTTTTGTTGCTGTTATTTAATCTTTAAGCACCAATGCGCCGTATACGCACCATGCAGGCCTCCGAAATGAGGGGGGAAAAGAAATCAACACACACACACACACACACACACACACACACACACACACACACACACACACACACACACACACACACACACACACACACACACACACACACAAACGACAACAGCTAACAGATCCCACACTCTCCTCTTCTTCTGTCTGTGTCCATGTCCATTCATGTCCATTTTGGAGGCTCCTCTGCATGTCTGTGGTGTGTGAGTGCTGGCGTATTCCCCACTCTGAGGCTGACCCTCCCATGCACGGTGAGGTCCAGTCCCCACAGTACCCCCAGCCCTACCCCGCTGGGCTGCTCAGACAGTGGCACCTGGCCGTCCCAGAAGGATACCACATCAAGCTCACCTTTGAACACCTGGACATCGAGGCCTCCGCCGACTGTTATTATGATTCCCTTACTGTAAGTGAATAAATAATTCCTCTATCCTCTTGAACCAGTGGTTTTCAACTTTTTTCATACCATGTCCATGGTCCACTTTTTTATTCTTATTTGCAGTATTTGAGCCACGGATCACCGTTTAATGATATTTTAGCCCCGCAGATGCCCTGACTATTTTCTCTTAATGTTAGCCTATTTTGGCTGAATGTTCAGCTGTTATGTTACCAAATCCCATTCTCTTCCCTTGGGTGGTCCTTGCTTGAGAGGGTTCGAAGGGCGTCCCCAGCATAATGTGTTACTATGCCATCACAATTATTTTGGCCATTTATCCATACTTTATACCGTGTCTATTGAAAAAAAAAAAAAAAAAAAAAACAACAACAACAACAACAGATATACAAGCTCACAGCTTCCCCGCTGCATTTGCTATTTTTTTTTCTGGAGATAATGGGAAAATGTTTCCTTCTCTTACGGGGTCTCCTGAAGACAGAATATTTTACCGTGATTTGCTATTCACCATAAGGGCATTTCTGGAAATTGGTCTGCACTTTACAGTGCACCACTACTACGACTACAGTCGTAGTAGTGTTAATATAAGTAATTATGTATAGGAATGGAGTAATCAGTAGTGTTTTCAAAACATTCCCAGTGTGTGTACGGTAAGAAGGTCCTGGGGAAGTTCTGCGGACAGGAGAACTCTGCTGACGGTCATCACCCTGGGGACCAGCCCATCGTGTCTCCAGGCAACACGCTCAGCCTCATCTTCCAGACGGACGACAGTAACCCTGAACCCCACCAGCCCACTGGGTTCTCTGCTCACTACCAGGCTATAGGTAATGTAATATAGGATGAACCCCACCAGCCCACTGGGTTCTCTGCTCACTACCAGGCTATAGGTAATGTAGGATGAACCCCACCAGCCCACTGGGTTCTCTGCTCACTACCAGGCTATAGGTAATGTAGGATGAACCCCACCAGCCCACTGGGTTCTCTGCTCACTACCAGGCTATAGGTAATGTAGGATGAACCCCACCAGCCCACTGGGTTCTCTGCTCACTACCAGGCTATAGGTAATGTAGGATGAACCCCACCAGCCCACTGGGTTCTCTGCTCACTACCAGGCTATAGGTAATGTAATGTAGGATGAACCCCACCAGCCCACTGGGTTCTCTGCTCACTACCAGGCTATAGGTAATGTTTACTGCACTTTGGCTTTATAGGGCGGTAGTGTAGGATGCACTCGGCTTATACATGTTATGCTTTGAACTCAATGTACAATGTATTGTGTTAGATACAGTAGATAGACTACCAACATAACAACCCAAAAAGCCAGGGTTCAATGGTCACAACCAGAATTCTTCCTGGACTACATCTTGTCTCAGTAAGACAGCCCTTCTGCTATCCACAAGGAGGTGCAGTACACCGAAGCATTATGTGGATCTCAGTCAGGGAACTACTGGTGATAACTTTTTTTTTTAAATGGTGTGACTGTCTATATCTTTATCTGTTAGACACTGATGAGTGTTCGGCACCAGAACCTGAGGATGGCCCTCTGTGCTCCCAGATCTGCCATAACACCTTGGGCTCCTACCTCTGCTCCTGTCACCATGGCTATGAACTGCGCCCAGACCAGCGCACCTGTGTCTGTGAGTACTGCACACACACGCACGCACGCACGCACAACTAGAGAATGTACTAGATTGATGGTCATTTTGATCTGTATGCTTGACTGTTTTGTTTTCTCCGAAATCCAGCCTGGAATTGTGGACAAATCACAAAGCAAAAGACATCTTTAGTTTTGGGGTTTGTGGGACTAAAATGTCACCAAATGGTGGTCCATGGCTCAAATTCACTATAAGTAGTGGGCCCTGGGATCAAAAAGGTTGAAAACCACTGGTGTAAAGTGATCAGTAGCTATGGAGCTGTTATTACAGGTGGAAAATGAATGAATGAACCTATAATAATGACCCTATAATAACCCTAACCCCCCTTCTCCAACTCCTGTCCCTACTTCCCAGTATCCTGTGGTGATGGCATATTTGATGAGCCTGAGGGGCAGCTGTCCAGTCCTGGGTATCCTGAACCATCCCCACTGGGCCTAGCCTGCCAATATGTTATCTCTGTGGAGGCGGGCTTCGTCGTCACCCTCACATTCGCTGACCAGTTCCACGTCGAAAGCGTTGACACAGAACAGGGTCCCCAGTGCCAGCATCACTGGTTACAGGTCAGTGTGTCGTGTGTAGTAGATAGATTTCACACAGATTGTGCAGAGAATAGTATGCACCAACAACACCCAGGCCAGTAGTAGCCGAAGTACCATCAGACAGCAAAAACACAGCAAAACAAAGAACAGTGCGCCACCTTGTGGCGGTCAACTTACACTGCGTAGGCCTACTGACTGTTACAGTCTGTTGAGTTGTGATACTCGGATTGCATAATAAGAATTAACTGCATAACTGGATCATGTTTTTCTTTTAGCCAGGAACTTTTCTTTTTTCTTTTCTTTTTTCCTACTCTGCATGATAATGAAGTGTACAGTATATTATCATGTCTTGTCTCGCACCCAGGTTACCATCCCAGAGAGTGAGCCTGTGAAGCTGTGTGGAGGGAAGAGTCCAGGCCTGATGGTCACCAACTCCAGCACAGTCACCCTGGACTATCACACAGACTGGGCTGGATTCAGCCGCGGCTGGAGCCTCGACTACAGCACCCACAGTGAGTGAACGAGCCAACAAGCATGTTTTACCACTCAATGAAATGACGTTGAATCAAAAGTGATTGGTGGTGATGCGTCCGTATAAGTTCAGCCACCTTTAATGTCCAATAAGAGGCTGTAGACGTAACTTCTGTGGGATCTGGACATATTTATTTACTATACAATGGGATCGTATGTATCCCACTCATGATAGGAATATGAACAACAAATGAATATTATATGATTGAAAGCAGATACGACCTGTTATACTGCGAACCAAGATTCACATTATATCAGCTTTTTGGCCGGGGCGCCCCTCAAAAGCACAGGTCCAGCGCTGTGTCTGTCCTGGAGAATTCTGACTCGTCTGTACTTTTCCACGACTATCTAGCAAACTCAGTATCTCGCTGTGGCCTTGACAGGGCCCAGCTACGCTGCACACTATTATAAGAAATGGTGTGAGCTCAAAGCTCTACTTTTATCTCATCAGTGGTCAACGGATATTCATGGGACATACAGGTATATCTGTCATAGCCTACGTTCCGGCCCAACATTTTCCGACTATGCACTCTGCTTTATACTGTGAACATTTTTTTATATCTTTGCTGATGAGTAGGCCCGGTCCACAGTACTATAAGAGAGTGTATCACACGTTCACACCAAAACTCAATGCATTTCCAATTGGAGCCACATGATTTAGGAGTAGGCTATGGAGTTGTTCACCTTTTCTTTCGGGTCTGAAAAGTGTGATGGGTAGGTCGGTCCAAACGGTATCAGGCTACAGTTTCAACACTTGGAGGTGGAAATTCATAATTACAAAAGAATCTTGGCGGTGGCACTATAACCAGTCATTTTAGGTTTGGCCATATAATTCTTTAACCATCTAGGCCTACAGTATGTAACCATGATTCTGTTCTGTGTTGATTATTCCCAGGGGTGCAGTGTCCTTCTCCCAGCAGTGTGACTAATGGCAGGATCACTCCTGTCTTCATGGAGTATTTGTACAGAGACTACATCCAAGTGCGCTGTGATGTAGGATACAAGCTTATGATGGTAATGGATGGAACTGATTTATCCTCACTTATAATACAATAATGTGGCTTACCTAATGCAGTATGTACCCCACAAAGGTCGATTTTTACACAGACAGTTAAAAGGTTTGCTGTGCATGTTATCTTCATCTTGTGTCTTCAGAGTCTGCCTTTTGCTACACTATTTTTTTAAAGGAATTCGACTGACGGTCCACAAGTTGGTGTGTTTCACATTGAAATCCACTACACCGTTGTGGATTTCAATTGTACAAATACACCGGTGTGTTTGTTCAATTTGTTTTTTGTTTTTATTGACTGCGTTATTACCCCCCCAACCCCTCTCTCGATCCATCCATCCATCCATCCATCCATCCATCCATCCATCCATCCATCCATCCATCCATCCATCCATCCATCCATCCATCCATCCATCCATCCATCCATCCATCCATCCATCCACATGTATTCATCCATGTATTAATCCATTCAGGATGGACAGGAGATCCAGAGTTTCTCTTCCATGTGTAAAAGCAATGGAGAGTGGCACCTCTCGCTCCCAGAATGCCACAGTGAGTCAAACTTGTAAACGAAGTGGTACTTGAAATCTCAACAATCTTAACAATCTCTTCACAAAGTCTAAACACAATGCAAGGTTACCACTTGCCATTGACTTCAGTTGTTTTTTCCCCCTGCCAGTGTAATGTTGTTGTTGTGTTATTCTTCACAGTAACGGACTGCGGCCATCCTGAAGCACCACTGAATGGAGGCGTTACCTTTCTGTCCGGCTCTGACAATCAGTATGGCTCAGTCATTCAGTACCACTGTAACGAACCTTTCTACTCACTCCCTGATGTATTAGTCAACGGTGAGATACTTCATGTGATGTTGAGAAATGTCATTGCTAATCCCCAGTAACACAAATAGATTTGTGAAAGATTGATCATATTATTTTGTTGGCCTGATCTTCTCCAGTTGAGGGTAATTTTGTTAGCACCATGTTTTGTCTTGGTCTCTCACCAACAATACTTGCATGACCAAAGCAGTTACTGCATATAAGTCCCAATCCTGCAAACAAATCTTCAATGTTTCCCTTATTTTTGATTTTTTTTGTTCTTCAGTAAATTACACATGTGCGGCAGACCGAAGATGGACGGGTGACCATGGTTTGCCAGTTATTCCACCATGTATACCAGGTACCATTTTTCTGTATTATACCATACCTTACCCTTTTATAGTGACATGCATATAAAACTGCTGTTTTATATGCATTGCCCACACCACTTCATGTACTTGTGAACCCAGATAGATCTTCATCTTCTTCATTTCCCTTCCCCAGTTTGCGGCAAACCCACAACTACGTTAAGCATACTTGGAAAGATCATCAGGGGTCACCGTGCTCCAGCCAACAGCATCCCCTGGCAGGTCATGCTGGAGGTGAATGGAAATAAAGCTGGTGGAATGATGATTGCAGGCAGCTGGGTCATGACTGCAGCTCATAATCTGAACCATGATGGTGTAACTGTGAAAAAAGACCAAGTAAAGGTAAGCAGGTTATCAGCACCATGTTCTGCCATGTGGGGGCAGCAGTGGGTAGAGTTTGGGCAGAGTGGCCAGTCAGATGGGAATGCCAAGTTACCTGGTTCCCAGTTTGATCCTGGGCTCCCCAGAGTTAATGTTGAGGTGTCCTTGATTGCCTTATGTGCAGGTTTGTGCCTCTGCAATATCACTGCGTTCGCAACAATTGGTGATATTGCCCGTATTGACTGAATTCTTTAATCAGACATAAACAGCATGTGGTACAGGAATAGGCTATATTATTATTGCTGTTATGAATGTTTGTAAATGTTATATGGTAAACCAACATGCATCAAGGATAAGTTTGATAAGCTTTAAGCTCTGTCCTATGCCTTTTCTATCAACTACCGGTAAATTAAACTAAACTAAAGCGATAAAATGCCAGCAAAAATATATTTTTTTCTGTCAAAATGCTCTGTGTGCAGACCATATGGCGTTTCCCCCTCCCCCACGTTAGAAGAGGAGCTAATAAAAGTTCCCCAGGTGGAGGGTGAATTCTCCTCCAATCAGGATCGAGCAGCAGGTTCACATAGTGTAGCTACTCTTGGGCGCCCCTAGTGCACCAGGCTGGTACTACACGGTGAATTTCAAATCATTTACCCTACCTTTAAAAGTAGGTTGTGCTTCATGTTAAATCTGCACAATAACACCGGAGCATTTTTCTTCCTTGCGCAGATTTACAAATAAATTCAAAATTCTTACTGCAGTAATGTACCGTATCATGATGTTTTAGGTCTTTTGGGATTATGTTATTGACACAAAATGAATAAACCCATTGTAAATAACAGGGACAAGGACAGTGCCACTGGTATTCACTGTTACCCCTTTTTGGAGTGGCCCTGAGCTTGAGCCTCTTATCGTGATCATGCAGACACTCAGGGGCCCCTGGTCCTGGGCCCAACGTGCCCATTGGATAATCCTTTCCTGTGTATGCTCATTGATCCACTTTTAATTATGCATATTTTTTTTTTTGTATTCTTTGAAAGTTGGAAACTCTATTCTTTCTTATTTCAGGTTTTCGTGGGAAGTAACCATGCAAGGTTAATAAAGCAAAATCCTGCTGCTGTGGAATCTCTCCATGTTCATCCCCAGTACGACAACTCCAAACCCCATGAGCCAAACTATGACAATGATATTGCCCTGATCAAACTACAAGAGCCCGTCACCTTTAACTCCGCCATCATGCCGATATGTCTGCCAAAGGAGGACTCCATTTACCACGGCGGCGATGTGCTTTTCTGGGGGTAAACATTGGCAGTATTATTGTACAGTCGCTTACAGTATGCACCAAACTATCCTGTTTGTCTTTGGCCTTGATCAATTAAGTTGGTTCTCCAAATGATATCAGTGGGAGAGCAATTAAGAGTAAAATGAGTATTTTAGTACTACTAATAGCAGGGCCCACCATGGCCTAATGCCTCGCTGACATAGTACACTGAATAGGCCTACCACTGTGAAGCAAGCATTTTAAATCACTTGATTGCTTCTTATAGGCTACATATTTCTTAAGCTATTGTATAATTCAAATACAAAGTAACACAAAAAAATACAAACAGGTATGAAAATGACATATTTACACTGAAAGCTAAAAACAAACAAACAAACAAACATTGTATTATGTACTTGTATTATGCAGTTGTATTACTCTAACTTAACTATAAAACTTTTCCACATAATTCATTTTTTTTCTCACACAGGCTTATATCTGGCTTTGGATTTACGCTGATCAATAACCGCTTAACCACTGACGACCACCTGAAGTACGCCCGCATTCCTGTGCAAGAAATGGACACGTGCAGAGGCTTTATTGACCGGGAGAAGAGAAGCCAGCCTGCAGGGAAGCAAAATGCTATATCTGATTTAACAGCCAACATGTTCTGTGCTGGCTCCGATGATGTCATTGATGATTCGTGCCAAGGGGACAGCGGCGGCGCTCTGGCATTGAATGACGAGGAGGGACGCTACTGGGCTGCAGGAATCATCAGCTGGGGGATCGGCTGTGGAGTGCGCGGCAATTATGGAGTTTACACCAAAGTGGTCAATTACCTGGGCTGGATCAATGAGACCATGCAAGACAACTGAATAATTCAGAATAAGGGCACAATGCATTATCTACATGTATCTACTCTTCACGTGTATCTACTCTTTTGACTTCAGGACCTTCATACATACTGCAGTTTCATACATACTGCAGTTTTAGGTGAGACCTGCTAGGTGAGAGCTACACTTTAGAGTCTATCAGCGGGGGTTGCAGAAGTTGCTGTATTTACAGTCCCCAGCGAAACAAACCTGTCCTCTCTCGCGTCTTGACTTCTTCACTCTTATTTTCAGAATAAAATAAAATAAAATAAATAAACAAACAAAGCAGTTACAGAAGCCTTGCTGTTCATTTCAATTGAAGCACCCATGAAGGCGCCGACATCCGGGTTTAGAATAACATGGCAGTGAATGGCCTTTCCACACGCGGAAGTGCTGACCGGGCATGACGTCACAACTTCATGAGCGTCCGTTCACTTCCATTATACTGTGCTGCATTTCCACTTATCACCACTACAGGTAGGTGCTGTCTGCTTCAACCCTGGAGAGCTTCACTGGGGATGTGCTCTGGTTTAGGTCGTGCCCAGGCTTTCCTTTCGCAGCATGGATGAGGTAAGCCTGGAGACCGAGGCTGTGATAAGATGGCCACCAAACACTACATCACGCACCACACACACCACCAACACACACCACGCACAGCCGTCACAAAAGCAAACACATCGATTTTACTGACAGCTCTTAATCCAGTGTGACATTACATTAAGCACAAACAAAAGAAAAAGCATGGCAATACATCATATATACAGTATATACAGTATATATATACAGATACACATAGTTAATGTGAGCTAAAAGCTAAGCTAAAAGCCTAACAGTATATCTAGTTAAGTGAACTGTGCATATATTATACAGTATATATAACTGGTTCACATAAGTTCGGAAACATGTACTGTACTGTATCTTTCAAAAATAATGGATATACAGTACGATATACAGGATATACAGTATGTTCTAGACATTCTAATGATGACGACTCCGGACATTTTTAACTTCCAGCCATTCCAGCCTCTATGAGGGGTATTTAAAGTTTTTGGGAGGTGCAATCCACACATTTAGCATGTGTTACTCATTCCAGGAATGTCTGATCTATCTATTACAAAGTGGTATTATCAAGGTGGAGAAAATAATTCAAATCTATATTTACATGAAAACCTCCAAGTCTACATAAAATGCTACCTAGGCAAGTACTACTGCAGGTGCTATGGGCTGAGATGGAGTCTCAAATGGCACGTTTTCAGACCGGTGTGGAATAATGAATAGGCCCAGGCCCGGATTTAACATTTCCCAATTGGGGGGGCAGACGAATGGCATGAGTGCGGCTTCATCACGATACCATTTTCATTTTAATTATTTTTGCTTTGTGATCCACAAGGTTTATAACTTGTACAGGACTTATATTAGGCAAGTAAGCATCAATAATAACACCAGTTGTTGAAGTTGCAACAGGCACGCAGCATAAAGCTAAAGGTCTGACTCAGAGTTTTCTGTTTTGAATGATGAAATGCTGTTGATGTAGGTGCGTTTTCAGACTGGCGTGGAAAGTAAGTCTGCAGTTCTGATTGCAATTACTAATTGCAATTGCAATTACATTTTGGCGGTCACCGTATCTCCTAAATCCAGTGGTGTGTAATCCACAGGCCTGCCCTTCACACAGTGACTGTTTTGAGCACAGTGCCACTCTCCTCCACCAGGACCATCTTCCCTTCCTCCCTCTGCCTCCTCCTCAGGGCCCTCCGGCTCTTGGTGGCCAGGTGAAAGACGGCCACGCTGCCCACCGCCCCCACGCTCACCGCCAGGATCACCCAGCCCAGGGCCAGCAGGTGGGAGTTGTCCACGCCCGACGGCTGGGCCTGGCGCCACAGCCCCAGGGCCACCACGCTCAGGCCGATGAGGGTGCCCCAAACGCCGAACGCCATGATGCAGGACCCCCAGGACAGCTCGGCGCCCCCGGTCACCACGGTGACGCCCGCCACGGAGACCACTCCTCCGGGTAAGGTCACCGTCTCAGATTTGGGGTCGTAGGTTACAGTAGTGTGG
The DNA here is from genome assembly GCA_039105355.1 of Benthosema pterotum. Lineage (NCBI taxonomy): Eukaryota > Metazoa > Chordata > Actinopteri > Myctophiformes > Myctophidae > Benthosema > Benthosema pterotum. The sequence continues at coordinate 14,207,586 of CM076967.1, read as the reverse complement.
GCGGTAGGTGGTAAAGTGGAGGGATCTAGGCTTTCCATCTTTGCCTCTTGCTCTCTGACTCTATTTTCTCTCTCCCTCTGCACCACTGTCCTGTCTCATCAGTCCTGGGTCAGATCCTACAGCGTTGGAACATAGACATTAGTGGTGATGTCTTCAGAGTTACCATTAACCCTAGAACACTGAACGTGGGTGATTTTTAACCGGACAATTATATTTTTTGCAATGTCATAATGCTGCTCATGTCTGAGGTGGGTGGGTCTTTCAGTAGCTTCATGATGCTCAGTGACATCATAGAATGTGGGTTTGTTTTTTTCTCCAGGAAGGTTTCTAGGGTTTCTAAGTGTTCTGGGGTTAAGCAATTAAATCTTTTTAGTGTAGCGCTCTGCAGTCTGCTGTGAGTGCCGAGTCTAGAAGAGAATTCCCCATTCATTTTCCTCATAGAATTTTCAAAAATGTTTAAAGACGACTCAGGCTGTGAAAAATCATGACAAACACTATGTTTTGGGACTATGTTTTGGGACTATCGAATAATTTGTAAGAAGAAAAAAATATAGAAAAAGTGTTGTATCCTGACGTTTTTTTTTGTCTTCCTGATTATTTGATTGGTCCAAAATTTTTGGACGTTTTTTGTCATGATTTGTCACAACCCGAGTTGGCTTTGTCCACGACGTAAATGTCTTTATATGACTATATGACTTTTTGAAAAGTCTATGAGGAAAATTATGTTCAGAAACAAGTGCTCTGATGTCACTGCGGAGCCTTATTTGAGGGTGACATTTCCTGAAAAGATTTAGAAAAGAATGATTAAACAAGTTCAGGCAGGTTTGAATGGGTGGAGAAAAGAGTGGTTTGTGGTTTGATCAGGTGTGATCCGTGTGATAGGATCAAGGTGGCGGTGAGACTATAGCTATTATTTAATATGGTTTAGAGACAGGAAAATAAATATGGGAAACAGAGCTGGAGTTAGCAGAGATGAAATGTTGATGTCAGATTGGTAGAAGGCTTAGAGAGGAAGGGCAAAGAGAAGATGTAGCCTATGTAGTGAAGGCTCTTAGGACATGGAGTTGGATGGTGTGAGAGAAGAGGAGGCAGAAGAGGAGACAGGGTGAGATGGAGGCTGATGATTCGCTGTGGTGACCCGGGAAGGGAAAAGCCGGGATGAAAGGGATAAAAAGTTCGTACAAGTTTACATTAATGATAGAACAACATTTACTGCATACATTTTCGCGACACACACCATGAACAGTCTAAATGGGTCCAACATTATTGTTTGTGTATTTCAGTAACTACTGAAGGGAATAAACTTGGACCCAAATTGTAACATTGCAATTTCCACTGACTATAGTTCAAAGTCTCTTATATTCAAACAGAATTGAAAGGGATATTTCACTTTCAGTGATTTTATGTAAACACCCCAGACACTTTATAAGTTATTTGATTCAGTATTTAGCTATTTGATTTTCATTTTACCAGCTTCCCGCCCCCTTCCTATACAAACCCAATATAACTTAAAACTCCATTTAAACCATAATAGATTATTTAAAAAAAAAAAGTATTTTCTAATGTGAAGGGGCTGTGGAAATTCATTTACAGTTTTCATTTATTTTTAAAATGTCACACTGGTACTGACTAAAGAAGTCACTGAATCATTACATTCTGAATAAAGTAATGTATAACAGTCTGCAGTGTTCACATAAATGGATAATATAATGACCACAAGTTTTTTTTTTAAGTGGATTCAGTGGAATATCCCTTTAACAGATAAAACCTATGGTACTAAAAGGGAAGGCATCTGAACTACATTTAACAACTTTAGTTCTCCTCAAAAATCAGGGCAGAATAAATGTGCCAAATGAAATTATCAATGGTTTCTATTGCCTTTCTGCCATTGGAAACAGCCTAGAAAAGGCACTACACATATTTGTATTGTTCACATTTACCAAGAGACAAGCTGGTTAGTTGGACAGGGTGGAATATTACTGGAACTGTATTAGTCATTATTTATTTACTGCATTATTGAATTCACAATACATTAACATGACACAAAATAAAAGAATTATAAAAAGAAGTAGAACTACAAATCCAGACTTTTAAAGTATCATTTTCCCCAAGAAATCTATTTTGTTCCTGGCTATTTTTAGAGAGAAATGGCACAAATGGCTTACCTCAGATGATGTAAAAATAGCTTTAAGCAAATGCTCAGTATAGGGATGGTGATATGAGTCATTTATGTGAAAGTGCTGTTGATGTGTGTCTCTGTGTTGAGACTGCATAATGTGGGACAGCTAGGAGTCTTGTGGCCTGTTACCTTTACATCTACAGGCTCATATACAGGCTACGTCACAAACGCGAGGCCCAACAGAAGATGGCAGAGACGCCACAATACTTATGATTGTTGTGTTATCATTTGTTTGGTTCTGCCATTCCTTGTTTGGAGTAGGAAGGTCTCGTCTGTCATTACGCGTCATTATAAGCCATTAGCTGGTATTTATGTTAGGCCCACTCCCTTCCTCATTTCCTCCCTCTCTCACTCTTTGAGATGTGGGTTGTGTTCCAAACACAGCGCTTGGATTTATGTTTTAGCTCCTTGGAACCAGAACCACTGACATTGACAGGGAACATATTTTAAGGAAGAAAATCTAATTGGCTCAGCATGGACAGGCCTTATGCCTGCTGTCTATTTGAACAAGTATCTATGTTCTACTATGAATTTAAAATCACTGCACCTTGTCAGTGTACTACATAAATATTTTTGTTGAGCTGTACTGTATATGAGCCAAAGCATGTCTGTAATGTGACAGACAAGACAGTGCACTCAACATTGAAGTGTATTCCTTATACAAAGATGCCATTGCCTGGTCCTGTATCTCAAATGGTCAAATCAACATAAAAATCAAATATTTACATCCCTATAGTATGCCATTTTTCATGGTTTTCAACAATAAAACAAAAACATAAGAAAAAATATGAAAACCATGGTTGATTGATTTATTGAAATATGGAGAATTACAGTTGACCACATTGGGTGGCTGTGGTTCAGGAGGTAGAGCAGGTTGTCCAACGATCCGAGGGTCGGAGGTTTGAATCCTGGCTCCTCCTGTCCTGTGTGCTTGGGAAAGACACTGAGCCCCAAATTGCCTCCAATGAGTTTTGGTCGGTGTGAGCTTGCCACCGTTGATGTGTGAATGTGGGAAGTGAGGACACTGGCATCTACTGTTCGCTGCTTCACCTCTCAATGAATGAATGGACCATTGCAAAGTGCTTTGAGCACTTTGCAATTGTTACACTATCGTTACACTATCAAAATGCAATCCATTATTGCAGTACATTTCAAGTGCAACTCAATACAAAGACTGTTAACTGTGAGTGGACAACCCCAGAAAGCATTTCTACTTGTTTACAATCGGGCCCATGGTGTACAGTCATCAAAACATTTAGAGATATATAAATATTCTTTTCTGTAGCCTACAGCCAAAAGCAGGTGTCATTAGGGACTGTTCGTAATTTACCGGGGGGGGGGGGGGGGGGGGGGGGCTGGTGCGTAGGGGGGGGAGGGCCATGATGAAAAAAAATGAGGTGGGGGGAGGGCCATGGCAAAAACAATCGGAGTTAGGGGGAGGGCCATGGGGAAAAAAGGAGACGGAGCTTTAGAGTATAGACTGAGTTACGTTTACTCATAGAGCTAGTAGACCAATGGCGATTCTTCTACATTGACTTCAACTGCAGTTTGTCCCTATTCAGGCCATTTGAACAGCGCTCAAGCGCTCAGTTTCTGACTCCTCAATGTCGTGACTCCGGGTGGACTGCCGCTTCCGTGTGCGTTAGAATATTGGGTAGGTGTGAAACGGTGATACATGAGAAACGTTCCACTTCAATGGTGTGAATATTTTCTGGGCTTACAGTAGTCTTTTTATTCACAGCTAGACATTTCAGGGGACCCCAAGTTGAAGTCCTGGGGTCCCGACCCCAGGGTTGAAAAACACAGCTATGCTCTACCAGAGACCTTTGCCATGACGTTGAAGTCTGCAGCTACTGTAGATTGCCCGCGCTGTCTTTCTTTCACTGTATTGCTAGTGCTACGGAGGAACATTGAGCATCATCGAGATGATAGAAAATGCCCGTGAACAAATATCAAACTAGCTGAGGTGAACTATATGGGATAAACAGTTTGGGAAGTTTTGACAACGAATTGGATGGGCATTTCCAGAGGAATTTTGGAGAGGTGTTGTAGTCAACTGGTGGTCACAGCCTCTGGTAAGTCATGATTTTATTTATTGGCACCGCCGTGTGCCATCTGTGTTCAATATAGGCTACGAATGTTTTTCCACCGAAGCAACTTGTTTAAGTTGTGCTACTAGAAGTGATTTTGTTGTACCGCGTTGGATGTTGAAAAGTGCCGAGCTTCATCTGCCCCGTTGTTGAGGAATGGGTGGTAGCGGCTAGGTAGCATGTGTAGGGTCTGAACCATGTATACTTTCTGATTGATGGGCTGTGAGAGGCATGATTCCGCAAGATTGACCAAAAGGGACCTGTCAGCGTTTTATTTGTTGGTTAAATGTCAGTGTGTACTGGGATGCTCACGACAGCTGGCATGCTCATTGAACTGAAGAAAAAATCTCAAAGTAAATGGCGGGGCAATTTTGTACCTGTAGGGGGAGGGCCATGGGAAAACAACATTGAAGTGGGGGGAGGGCCATGGGGAAAAAATTGAGGTGGGGGGGGGGGGGGGGGGGGGGGGGGCATGATTTTTTTTTTTTGACCGGACTTCCAGCGCACCAGCCCCCCCCCCCCCCCCCCCCCGGTAAATAACGTACAGTCCCTTAGCTGGAATATAGAGTACCAGCTAAAATGAAACCAAATGGTTTCATTTTACACTCCCCTTTACCAAATGGACCCTTACAGGTCCATTTGGTAAGGGGGGGCTCCAGGGAAAATCTCCTGTAGAATGAACTATTTTTAAACTAATAACATATTATATGCCTTTTAAATGTTCAATACAGTAGTTATACGTAGAGGATAATGTATTTATCCATATTAGGCTTATTAGCCTCACTGTAACAAATCTGCGTGATTTCTACAGTTAGGTACTGTATTATGGACATCAACTTACTGTAAACAATAGTTACAGTACAGTATTGTAATTATACAACGGACTATTGCAATATTGACAATAACTTACTGTGAATGATTTTACAGTAGAACACTCTAAAATTTACACAATGTTACAGTGACATTACAGTCAATTACTGTAAATAATATGTAAGTTACTGTGAATATATTTACACTATATAACTGTAATTCTGCACCTTGTTGCTGTATTATGAACAGTACATTACTGTAATTAATGAGTGAGATACTGTGAATTATATTTACAGTATAAAGCTGTAATTCAAAACACGTTTACTGTAATAAACATAGTATTTTACTGTGAATTAGCTAGGGTTAGGGTATGGCTTCTGGAAGTCATTCTGGAAGTCATTCTGGAGTAAACCCTTGGGTTAGTTGTGGAATGAATCCCACACCATGGTTGACTCACACAGACCTAACATTCTCCTTTTATGGTTGCACATACAGTAGGCCTAGAAACATTCAACTTTAATGAGCTATAAACAAAGACAATATGATTGAACAATCTGATGATCGGATATGTTGTAGAGCCCACCGTAACAAATGATTATGTGTCTTTGGTGAGCTCCTCCGATGCTCTTTCACCATCGCTGTGTCCACGGACAGCAAATAGACAGATACAATCCATATACCATACTGCAAGACAAACGGAAATGAGCAAAATTCATCCATGTGTGTGTTTGGATCTAGCTGTACATCAGCTGATCCTCAATCTTATTGTTGTTGAGTCTGCGATTCTAATTGCAAAGGGAAGTTCATTGCATAGTTTTGGAGCCAGGAGGGAGAAAAGGTTGGGCCGCGTGGAGCGCTGGCCAGGCGTTTTAGTTGTGGTACTGCCAGCTTCCCTGTGTCGACTGATCAAAGTGCACCTGAGCCTATAAGGTTTTATGAGAAGATATGGTGAACCTTTGGTTGCTTTGAATGCAAGCGTGAGAGTTTTGAACTCTGTGCGTGCAGCGACCAGGAGCCAATAGAGGCAAGGGAGATGACATGTAAGAACTTGCTGGTTAAAGACCAAGCAGTCAGCGTACAGTTCACTGTACAATTCTCCAAATTTGATGTACGTCAGCTTGAGTATGTCGGATAGCTGAGCTCATCGAGAAAATGCTTTGGTTGCTGTCCTCTTGCAACACTCGTATGCAAAGTCACATCTTTTAGAGATATAGCCTCTCATAGGCTTCTGACAGAGAAACCCAAACCCCACTGCATTAGAGCAATTCAAAGTTGAGCTTTCGGCATTGTACACACAGGCCTAGCAGGGATGCCATGACTCTGATCAAAACCAACAAGACACCATTTTTAAAGATATTAAAAAGAGTCTCATCAAAACCAGCCGGACACTGTTTCGATCAGGTCGATGAGACAATTTCAGAAATGGTCTTGTTTTTGTTATGCACCTTTCAGAAAGCTTAAACTTAATGCTCAGCCTCAGCTCTGCAAGTGTTGAGGGCTTTTCCGCAATCTAAGTCATTTCTAAGAGTCTGATCGAAACCAGAAGGACACCATTTCGATCGGGGTAACGAGACGATCTTAGAGATGGTCTATTTTTTGTTCTGTGTCAAGTAGAAAGCCTTCTCATGACCCAGGGGCCCATACTTTCTAGGTTTGCCTATGGATCGGAGTAGAGAGGATGTCACAGTGAAAAGGTATTCCATTGGGTGTTGTGACTCCAGTATAAGTCTTGCATGATGCTTCTAAGAGTGCAGGGACTTAATATGAAAGCGCCACTGTCCCAGAGTTTGGCCTCTATGCCCTCATAAAATTGACAACACCAAAGGTACTGTGACATTTGCCTAAAATCAAGACATTCCAGGCTTGATGTCCACATATTTAGGTTGGGGCATACTAGTGACCAGCAGACTCATTCTCCTGCGTGGTATCTGCTCAGTCAAACTTGGCCCCCATTCAGATAACTGTTGGATATGCTGTTTTTTACCGTATGTACAACGCAATACTGCATGCTGTGATCTCAACATAGGGCGTACATAAAAACAATTAATAAATAACATTATGGTGTAATGTGCCCAGTCCACACTCCACAATAGTCTGACAAGATATAGTACAGTATATGCTATAGTTCCAAATAAATAAGCTATACAGTAGATCAGAAATAAATGTGTAGGATGGCACAATAAAGTCATAAGATCATCATTGTGGTCCTCTTGGTTGCATTATGGCATCAGTAGTGTTCACAGGATAGGCACCTATTTGATTTGAATGTAACTAATGAGTTGCAATTGAACAAAAACTTAATTAAATAAAACATTTGTGAGATTTTAAAATGTTCACAGTAACATACTTTAAAATCACGAAACAATACTAGTGTTTGGTGTATGTTACTGTAGACTGAACTGCATTGTGGGACGTTTACAGTAATATACATTAAAATCATGGAATCGCACTAGTGTATAGTGTATGTTACTGTAGACTGAACTGCATTGTGGGAAGAAGACTGTTTTTGAAAGTAAACATACAGGACATTGTGTTCTCCCTGCTGCAGAGTGCAGAGCTGCAAAGCTCAGTGCTCAGAAAGAAAAGTACAAGTAAGTACAATTTTTTATCTACAGTACTTAATAGATTCATGTCATTCAGAGTGGAATAATACACAATATATAATTAGTGCTGGATTTGAAAGAGGATTTCTAACAACTGTTAGCACTATTTTGGTGTTGTTTGGTAGTGGTTGCATGATTAGCTTTGTGTTGCCTGTTGGCTAGCTAGGTAATGTTTCAAATAATCGGTGTTACTTTTGAAAGAGTTTTTTTTCTGTGTTTTACATGTTTTATTTCATATGTGGCATAGCAGTTTCTAGGTTTAATTTTGTGTTGTTAATTGTGTTGGTATTTGTTAATGTTGATTTAGCTGGTAATCAAAATGGTCAAAAATGATGAAGAAAAGGTTGCACACTCTCGCAGTATGCAAGCTTTTCTTTATCATTTTTGTTGGGGTTGGATGTCTTTTTTTTTTTTTAGCTCTTTTTCTTTTTTCTTTTTTTTTAGCTCTTTTTCAATCAAATGGTCAACTCTTTTGTCTGCAAGCAGTGTCATTTATCAGCAGAGACTCTTAACACATTTTACCAACATGTTAAGATGCATAGACACCTGGCTAATTTCATGTTCAATTGTGGTTTGCCTAGTTTCCCTTGCAGTTTTAAAACGTTGTTGGCACTTAAATCCCACATGCGTCGGAAGCAAACAGAGCATAAGAAAACTATCCATAGACCAGTTCAAGCTAATGTGAGGACCAGTAAGGTTGAGGGATCCAAGCATATATGTTTCAATTTAGATACATTTAAAAATGCACATGAGGAATGGAAAAAGGGTTGGCTGCCCCTTTCCCAACTGCAATACTTTTTTTTCAGCATGAGTTTGTCTTTTACATCCCACATCAGCAGGAAACACAAACCCAAAGTCCAAATAGAAAATGATGCAGCATTGTTTGAGAATCCTGTCGAAATGGACAGTGATGATAGGCCTGACACTGAAGTTAATGATGAAAGTCATGTTAATCCTGACACATTTCTTACCAACCTGGCACTATTCTACTTAAGGATGCAAAATAAAATGCTTCTACCAGCCAGTACTATCTAAAGTTTAATTGAGGATTTCCAAGTTGTCCATGACAGCAGTATGGAACTGGTATTTTCCAACTTGAAGGCTGAATTAGCAATGCAGAATATGCCAGAAAGTGAAATTGGTAGAATTATAACTGGACTAAATAAGAATAAACTCATGCAGCTGTATAATGAGGGAATATCTAGATCTTATCAAACCAGAAAGACATATTTCAAGAGACATTTTCACTATGTAGCACCTATGCAGGTTTATCTTGTTATAGATCCCAATGGAAATGATCCGTTTTTGCAATATGTTCCAGTAAAGGAGACTTTAAAGGCCCTATTGACCCACCAGTCTGTTAAAGAACAGTTCGCTGACGCACAGACACACAGATCAGATGATGCACATTTGCTTGAGTAAGGGATGGCAGAAATTTTAAAGAAAAGAGTATCTTTAAGCAATGCAAGTCCTCCATTTCAATTATCTTGAAAATTTTAGTAAACGTAAACATTTCTGTTGCGATTGTGTTATAGATAGACGCATTTACACATTCTCCCACAGAATTGGGCGCTGCACGGACAAAACAGAGTTACAAGCATTTTGTGGATGTTCTAGCAATGAGCCAGGGATTAGCTAATGCTGATGGTGTTTATTTTGACTCTGTCTTTAATAGCCTCAAACACCTCCATGTACTGTATGTCACCCAGGGCTCCCTCCTTGCTTAGGCCATGACTTATTTGCATCTCGTCACAATGGTGTAATTCAAAGAAAAAGAGGATTCACTCTTTCTCCTGGCTGATGTAAGTACTTTGTGAACATAATGTGTCCACTGCATATCTATTGTGATCAGAGATAAACATTTTAACTATTCCCACTAATAATTAATGATAATAAATAGGTCCATCATCCTTCCCGTCTTTCATATTGGACACACTCCCAACTTGAAAATTACAGTTATATGTAAAATATACATATACATTTCTTTTTTGATAAATTGATGAGAAAGGCAATGACTAACAACCTGCTTTATTATTTGAAATATTATAGGTTTCTGCCTTTGTATTTGTTTTTTTCTGTTATTTAGGTAACAACAACCTCAGCAGATGCAGAAGCCAGCACACTACCAAGCACACCTCGGTTGATGGCACTTGGTAAATGTACTATTTTCAATATACACTACAGTACAGAATATGTTTTGTAGTGAACTGGAGATGGAAGGCTAAGTACCAATGTATTCATAGGTAGAACGTTCTACAACAACTTGATTTAATCTAAAACATTGTCCTGTACCTACATGAAGATGGGTCAGGACAGGTAATACATGCCATTTACTACACCATTTACTACACCAGCCAGACAAATAAGATTATTAATTGAAAATTAATGCAAGCTCATTGTGGAATGTGATGCAACTATATGATTGGTCATTTATATCATACAAATGGAAGGAGATTAGATCCTGCAATGAACAATAATCCTGCAATGAACAATACTTGAGAACTTTTTCATTTGTATACATTTAATTGACTTATACTGTACAGTTAGTATGGATTGTTTTCCATAATAAAAGTTATAACATGCCGTGGTGATGTGTGTTATAGGAGACTCAGTTCTGGAGTCACAAAAATGGATGCTGGCCATGGAGGGAAATGTCCTCATCCAGCCTGAAGACCTTCTGGACGTCTGCTCTACAACAGCTGTCCTGATGGCCTGCTACTATGTCTTCAACATAGAGTACCAGCAAGAGGCAGCCAGTACTCTGGAGTTCATACAGAGGTTAGCAAATAAATAGTCTTTATGCCTATGGTTCACACAGTTTGGAATGTTTCAGCACAGGCAATAGCAGATAAAGTATGGTTTCCCTTTTATGTTGCCTTGTGCCAAAGCCTATGTAGCTCAAAAATATTCAAATTAGATTTTCGAACTGTACTGAAATTATGTGACAGCAGGCCATCGTGTCATAAGCTTTACAAGATACAAATAGTACAAGAATAAAATATTTTAAAGACACTTCAATGAAGTTTACAGCATCTTTCATAAGATGCTGTAAACATATCATATTTTCTTTAACAGTTTACTTGACACTTACTGAGCTTGACTTACTCTAAAAACCTAAAAGGTGAATGTCCATTGAAAAACAAAACAAAGTTTTCCTTAAGTTTGCTTATCATAATTGTCACTGGGATCTGTTTTGTGTTTGTAGTGTCTGAGAAGAATATCATATTGGTGGGGGAAAGCACTAACAGACTATTTGTTCTGCTTGTAGGTTCTTCCTGAAGATTAACCCTGAAGTGTAGCTCCAAGACACAGGTCCAGCAGGAAATCTGGCAAGCAGGTGCAGAAGAAGACCACAGGTCTGAATCGCTGTGTGGCCACTCTAATTAGGGAAATTGAGGAATTTTATTTGAAAGATTGAGTTTCACAATATGTGAAATTGCATTTCATTTTTGCAAATTGCGTTTCATGTCATGATAGGGAGTTGGACATGAAAAGATGTATTGACTGGCCAGACATTTTAGGTTTTTGCTGGCATATTCAGGCATGACCAGCATTTGTTCTATATTAATAGAAGTTGCACAGTGGCGTTCCTCAATGCCAGAGGAAGTCTGCTCCATCCATAGTATCCTTTCTTTGAAGGAAAAATATTTTTATCGAAAAATAGAAAGGGGAAATAGATGGTTATTGTGGACCCTTTGATTAGAGAGATTGTGGAATGTGGTTTGCTAAACAATTAAGAGTGTGTCACAAAATGTTAAACTGTTTTCCATCTGCGTTATGTAATGATATTGGAGAGTTGGACAAGAAGGAAGGCTAGAAGTTTACCAGTTGCACTGCTAGTAGTCTTTATTTATATTTGTCCATGAAAGGCTACCCGTTTTTTTTCTTTGTTATTATTTGATACAGCTGTTTTCATGGCCGGTACCAATATGCTGTATGCCCCTTCACTTGTCTCGGGTGAATTTAAAAAAGGGTAAAAACAAAGTTAATCACAAAATGATACTTTTTATTTTTTCATCTGTTATGTCATGATAATAGATAGTTTTATAGGAGGGATTGACTAATCTACTAGTAGTGTCAGGTCTTCAAGGCACATTTTCAGGCAATTTTGCTTAAATTTAAAAAGGGGGGGTTTAAGGGATGTTACACAGCTTGTTTCTCAAACACAAGAGGAAGACTACACTTAACTAGAAGTAGCATATGCTTTGTAGTGGTCACCCCTTCCCTTTAAACATTGCTGTTTGGCAATTGAGCATTTATTGCTTTTTTGTGATTTGTTTGTATAAGACGAATTATGTTCATGTGTATTGGCTAGTGTTTAACAAGTTTTGTTTTACAAAAATAAATTGAATGTTTCTGCTGAAGTGAAGCGCTTTGGCGAGAAATTTGTCACAGAAATGTTCTAGTAGCAATTTCAGATTACAATGTTTAAAAGTAGTGTACCATCATTTGGCATTATAATTTATGTTCATACTATGAATGTAAACTACTGTCTTAGGAGGACCAGATTTGTGGGTTACATGTTGTGTAATGTTTTACAATGTAGAATTATATACTGATTTTTACATTAAAGAAAATATAAATGTAATAGTACAGTTATGTACTGTGATTTGGTCTACAATAAATTGAATTGTCACAGTTATGTACTGTGATTTTGTCTACAGTAATTTGAATTGTTACAGTTATGTACTGTGATTTGGTCTACAGTAATTAGAATTGTTACAGTTATGTACTGTGATTTGGTCTACAGTAATTTGAATTGTTACAGTTATGTACTGTGATTTGGTCTACAGTAATTAGAATTGTTACAGTTATGTACTGTGATTTGGTCTACAGTAATTTGAATTGTTACAGTTATGTACTGTGATTTGGTCTACAGTAATTTGAATTGTCACAGTTATGTACTGTGATTTGGTCTACAGTAACAATAATAGTAATGTAAATGAGATTACAGTATGTTTACTGTGAAATATAAAACAGTAATTTAATGGCATCGTGCTGCCAGTAAGTTACTGTAAATTTCACGGACAATTTTTTACAGTGCTGATATCCTTTTAAAGCATATCTGGTGGTCGTCCCCTCCCCTCACCCCCTCCCCTCATGGTCGCCCCCTCCCCTCATGGCGCTCTAGGCAACTGCCTAGTCTGCCTAATGGCAAAAACGCCCCTGCCCTAACGCACATACTGATAAGGATCTAGCTGTGACTGGACAGCTGGCAGCTTGGCCATAGGTCAGGTATCAGCAAGATTGTTTCTTGTGGGGGTGGAGGTACATGCAGTAAGTCACTTGGCTGTGGATAACAGTGAATATAATTGGCTCAGAGCTTGGAAGGCAGGAGAGGGAAAAAGGCATGTGATCCAATCCATAGTCTGGAATATTGCTCTCTTGTTTACAAGAGGGTCTGCCGTTTTCAATTATTCAGAACACATAGATACATAATTCACCTTCCAATGTATGAATGGACCATTGTAAATAGTCCATTTGCCAGAATTTGAACCCAGGCATTTTGAGTACACCAAGGTTTTATATTAGAAATGTTGAGTAGAAACTGCTAGATGGATAATTGGCTGGATAATTGGAATGATATTTGACCATACCAATAACAACCTATAGAAGGCAAAAAAGCCAAAATGTCATCATGATTTATAGCATATGATATGTCTAGTTGTTGGGCTAAAAACGGCCATACCAGTCATCAAAAATGTTTTTTTAATTGTTTTTTTTTTCCAATAACTAATGCCATTGCCTTCTATAGGTTGTTAATGGTATCTACATGCTGAGGACCCCTACTCAACATTTCTAACATAAAACCTTGATGTACTAGAACATTTCCGGGTTCCCATGGGGCTCTCTGGGCTGGCAAAGTAGACTAAAAAACTACATAAAAATGAAATCCATTATACAAAAAAGAAAAAGAAAACAAAAAAACAGGAAATCATGTAAGGAGCTAAAAATGGAAAAGTATACAGAAGAGATACAGATTTTATGAGTGGCAGTTCCAGCCTGTAAAAGTGGGCAGGGGTGAGGTGGGTTTGGGGATTTTATATATATATATATATACTATATATATATATATATATATATATATATATATATATATATATATATATATATATATATATATATATATATATATATATATATATATATATATATATATATATATACTGTATATATCTGGTTCACCTCCAAAAAAGAGAGCCAGGGTGGAGGATATTGTTGTAACTGCCTTCACTTCATGTTGCTGTCGCACAGAAACCAGACCAAATAAAGACAAGAGGAGGAGGGAGGGGGCCAGCCGTGTCAACACGCTGGTTAAATAACAAGGAAAGACGGTGGCATAACACTTTCCAACGTCTGAATTTAAAACACAAACAATTCCCTGCATGGCGAAACACAAGACAAAGGCCGGGAGGGGGACAGCATTGTTTGTCACCCAGACATGGCAGCAGAGAGGACGTGGTGTGGAACAGAGAGAATGATGTGGGCCGATTGTGGCTCAGGAGGCAGAGTGGGTCGGTGGTTCGAATCCCAACACCTCCTATCTACATGTTGAAGTGTCGCTATGGGCAAGCAAGATGCTGAACCCCAAATTGCTTCCGATGTGCTGGTTGGTACCTTGCACCAGTGGTTTTCAACCAGTGGTCCGGGGACCACCCGTGGTCCTTGAGAGAGTTCCAGGTGGTCCCCAGGCTAAATGATGGGAAATTGGTTTAACCAGATGTAACTCTTTGAGAGCGTAAAAATGAAACCAAATGTCCATTTGGTTTCATGTTTACACTCTCAAGAGTTAAAATATTCATTATCTGAATTAGCCCAAGTCTACACAACTAGAGAATGCAGACGATTAATGGTCATTTTGATCTGTATGTTTGACTGTTTTGTTTCCCAAATCCAGCCTGGAATTGTGGACAAAAGCAAAGTAAATCTTTAGTTTTGGGTCGGTGAGGCTAAAATGTCCTCAAATGGTGGTCTGTGACTCAAATTCTGAATAAACAGTGGGCCCTGGTATCAAAACGGTTGAAAACTACTACTGAATTGTATGGTTTCTGCTGAATGAATGTAATGGACTATGATCTAAGGCACTATCTGTATATAAATGCCGGGCAACTATTTATGTCAAGGGTAGGGGAGACCCTTCATTTTTAATTTCACCCAGCTCATGGCTGCTCAAATGGTCATGATGAGAGCCCAGGGGGATCTGTGGGGGTTAGTGCTATGCATGGCTTAGAGAAACGTTGGGTTCAACACGTAGATGTGGGGGCGGGTCAGCTCACAACCTGATTACCAGACAGCCTGGCCTCTCTATAACCACTAAGCCAATGGCATGGGTTAGATCAGGGCAACAGATCATTTAAATGTTGTAAAAAAATATGTAAAAGAATAAGAATAAGAAGAAAACAGTACTTATATTATAATTTGACATTCTCAGGAACAATACGAAAGCCTAACCCTTTGAAAATGGGTAGGGCCTATTTGAAATTGAACAGCTAAATCCACATGCACCTCCCCAACATTCAGAAAACATCCAGGTTCAAGTGAGTGGAAGAAGTAACCCATATGTCCCTTATCTGTTGCCCTACCTCTGAGGCTAAACTTGAAAATCCTTGGCAGATGGTGGTCCAAAATTAGTTGCCAGTGGTCAACTAAACCCATTGAAAGGCCATTAGCCGAGCTGAAGTCAATAGAGCGCCACAGTCCCATCCCCTTTCAGAACCACTGGGGCACCAGGAAGTAATTTTTCACCTAGATCTTTCATAAAGTATTTATTCAAAGTCATTTAAGCCAATATCCGAGTTGACAAATCATGACAATAAGCATTTTTTTTACAGAAAAATATTATTTGTCAAATATTTGACAAATATTTCTTGAAACACCTATGTGAAAAAGGAATAGGGATAAGGAATTAATAATGAAACCAGAGAACTGTTACTGTTATTTTGTGAAGACATGACCATAGTGCCTGAATTGTGACCCAGTTTCTAGTGCAGCAGGCCTGTAACTTTGCTCAGTTTGGTGCAAATACGGTTGGAACATAGCCTGGATTTCATTTGATTTCAAAATGTGAATTCTGTAACCGGGATGATCTGTAGGCTGCGGAACATAGAATAAAGGTGATTAATGATATCATACATTATACTGTATGTATAATTTAAGAAATGTATTGGCCTATGTTCACAACATCTACACCTTGTGAAATCACAAGCAGCCTTGTGCTTTTACACTAGAAAACAAATAGAGGTCAGTTGTAATTAAGACTACCACATTTACCATTTTCATTAGACCATACACTCTTGTGTACATATTATGCACACTAATGTTAATCTGTGTCTTGAAATATTCACTTACCCTTCCTAATAATACATGTTGCGTATAGTCATTAAAAGTGATATAATTAAATTACGCATTATTCGGTTGGGGGATCAAGACCCTTGGAAACCTCTCAAGGTCCCTGCAGCCCACTTTGAAAACCCCTGCCATTCCTAGACATTATAAAAACCACCAGGAACCAGCCAAACAGACAGACTAGTCACCAGACCAGCAAAGAAAAAAAACAAAAACTAGCTCTACAAGCTCACGGTGCATCACAATGTGGCATAATGGTGAGCTTGTAGATCAGCGATATTTTAGCTATTTTTAAAATAGGGCTTAAGTGGTTAACAGATTGATCCCTGGTGGCCGGCTAATTCCTCATCCCCTCTCTCAGTCTCCTAACCATCATCCATCCAATCCCCTCAACTGTCAATCCTTAACCCACATTTCCTCATCTTCTTTCTGCACGTCGCACAGGTACGTCTCCTGGAGCTCCCTTTACATTACTGATTTGTCCCGACAGCGTGCTGGCTTTACCAGGCTGAAGCAGGTTCTAGAGTTGAGATTTCCGAGGTTTTCATTACTGTATATAGTGCTTTGTTCGTCTCTTGATCCAACGTTTTTCTAAATATTACATTGCAGGACTCTTCAGGAGCCTTGGGCATCAACGTGAGAGGCCGAATCTGCGAGCTTAAGGGGGATTTCCTGGAATCATATATCAAAAAGCATCACAAAAGAAACGTTTACTTTGAGGATCTCAAAAGACAAAAGAGCTTGGCAGGAATTTGCCAAGAAATTTACAGTTGGTGAACTGAACACTGCTGAAGAACTGCCAACATGGGAAATGCCACAAGTGGCAAGTTGTCCAAGGAGATCCTGGACGACCTCAAACTGAACACCAAGTTCACAGAGAATGAGATCTCCCAGTGGTATGAGAGCTTCGAGAAGAGTTGCCCAAGCGGACGGATTTCTCCGGCGGAATTTGAGCAGATCTACGCCCGGTTCTTTCCAGACAGCGAGTCCACGAACTACGCCCAGCATGTGTTCCGCTCGTTCGACACCAACGAAGACGGCACTCTGGACTTCAAGGAGTACATCATCGCCCTGCACATGACCTCGGGCAAGCCAACCAGGAAGCTGGAGTGGGCCTTCTCGCTGTTCGACGTGGACAAGAACGGGTACATCACCAAGACAGAGGTGACGGAAATCTGCCAGGTGAGCAGGGAGTGGCGGTCTCTCTGTTATTTAAACTTAAAAGTTCCCTCATTCTGTGTTCCCAAGAAATGGAGATCTGAAGAAAGCCACTAACATGGTGAAACATCTTTGATGACATCATCAAGATGTATTGTCACCATGTTAATGGATTTCTTTAGACGCTTCTTTTTTCTGAACAAATGCAACCAAATGAACCCTAACGGATTCATTTGGTTCCATTTGTACGCTCTCAAGTGAGAGGTGGTGGGGGTCGATTGGTTTTATTTACAAAATACTGGAGATGGTGAAGGCATCACACATTGATTGGATTCTAGTTTCAAAGTAGGTTTTCCAGAGTTGGTTCTGCCTCTTGTCACCTGCCCATTACTCTGACTTCCAAACATTCAATTTACACATTCTTTATTTCAGTGCCACCTGAAATTGTTGCAGAGCATAAAAGCAAACGATATACAGCACAAATATACTGCTACTAATTACAAATGTAAATTATTATTCCTACTCCGAACATAGAGGCGGACAATTCACTTCACAATTCCTCCCCCCGTTGAATTCACAATTCAACAGGGGGAGGAACTCTTATATGAACTTGGCTCATCTTTCTAAATGAAATTCAGAGAAGCAACCATTTCATAGAATGACTCAACAGGGCTTATCGTCCATTAGGCAGCGACCCCTTGAGCCTCACAATCCTAATAATCTCTGATTAGACTGTTTAGCCATTTAACCTATATTCTACTCTTGGGCCCATCTACCGGTACTCTATTCTGAGTTGTTTGGTAATACATGCAAAACATGCACTATATTCTGCTTTGAATCAAATCATGTAGAACCTCTACGTTTACTGTACTGTACTGTACATGAGGCACTACAAATGATGTACCACCTTGATCTGCAGTATTCATAGCCTGCCCTGAAGTAGCTATAGAGAGAGAAGAAACAAGAATGACTTGCTCATAACTGCAATGTGCAGAAAGCTCTCGTTTAGCATCTACAGTAAATCCGTTTGTGTGCTGCAGCGTCTGCCTCAGCTCACAGCTTCACGTTGCCGCATTCAAAGTATGGGTTTTATACCGTTCAGACTATGGGTTTTATAGGTAAGCCCTCCATTGGCTTAGAGGCAGCCAATCATGAAAACCTCTCCACTACATTTAGGGCTACCTACTAGAGGTAGCCGTAAATGTAGTTCAGGCGCTATTCTAGCACCTGGCAAGAAAGAGCGTCTGGCTCGAGGCTTCTTGCTAATCCACGTTAATCTGCTGCAGGTGAGATGAGCGCTACCATGTGGGACACACACTTTGGGGTCAAAAAGGTTTGACTCCAAAGTATGTCAGTGGACAACGGATATATACTCAAAAACTGTGAAAATAGGAGATATACAACATGTCTATTTTGGAAATCTATTTAAAATAGAGCTTAATGTTTAAGTCATTAGACTTAAACATTAAGCTCTATTTCAAATAGATTTCCAAAATAGACATAATAAAACTAATAATATATTAGATTTTTTTTTGTTTGTGACCCATGATTAGTCAAAACTTATCCTGGTTTCCAGCTTGAACCGCTGTGATCGCAGCTCGGGTGACAACTAAGATTCACAGAATGCAACGATTCAGGCTGGAATCCAGCCTAGTCAGTTTAGGGGGGTGAAAGTTCTGAGCTAGCGAAATTATTTCTAATAATGCAGCAAAATGAAAGTGTCCTTAAGTGCAGTAGGCCTACTCAAGTAAAGGTAGCAGCCGTTACCTTACACAGAGTGATACTGTAGATGCTCACATAACTGTGGTTACCTAAGTAACCTTTGTCAAACGCAAATAAGTTTGCATTAGATGTACTTTAAATGGAAATTGGGTGGGTTGTAGCCCATATGTGACCTCAGTCCCCTGTTTCAGAACCATATATCGCATGGCTCCAGAATGTTGTTTACACCTTTTCTGCATTGTCAAAAAGCAAAGGCGATTTAAACACTTTCAGGGATCTAAGGTAAAATGATTTTAGCTCATTATCACAGTCTTTACTTTTTGGATACGAGGTGCAGAAAAGATTATAAAGCAACATTCGTCTAGTGGAAACCATGGGCTGGTTTTCAGAGCTGAACAATGAGTGCGTAGGGACTGAGGCCACATACCTGCATATGGGGCCATGGTTACCGGAACATACAGAAGGATTTAAGGGCTCAAGCTCAATGGTCAAGGAGAGGTCAAGGACCACTTAGGGAACATTCAAGGCTACTGTGACATCTCCCTTTCTGTGTGTGTGTGTGTGTGTGCGTGTGCGTGTGCGTGTGTGTGCGCGTGTGCGCGCATGTGCGTGCGTGCGTGCACACACATGCGTATGTGTGCATGTGTGTGTGTGTGTGTATTGCTCTGGTCATGTAATTTGTTTTAATAATCTGATATTGATATCTAGTTGCCAAATCGATTTATACTGCGATCTTAATTATGTTGTGATTCGATATATCAATATTTTGCTATATTTTCCCACAAATTACTTTCATCATAGTAGAACATTTTAAAAACCTTTCTAAACAATATGCACCATGAAAAGTTCAATCAACTACAACATTTTAAAGCAATTCCAAACAGTATATATCATGAAAAGTTCAATCATACGCTTCAATGTAGCCAGATAACGATCAGTCATGTATTTCCGACATGAACAAAATCATAAATGCATAAATCTATTTTTTTTACATGGCGATGCGATATTGATATCACGGCATAAAGAATCACAATATATTGGCACATTTTTTGCAGGCCATATTTAAGCTGATTCCTAAGGAAGAGCAGAGCAAGTTACCAGAAGATGAGAACACTCCAGATAAGAGAGCCAATAAGCTGTGGTCTTACTTCAACAAGAAGGACACTGGTAAGTAACTAATACTAATGTGGTACATCTTTGTGTACGTGCATGTGTGTGTCAGTGTGTACAGTTGTAAAACATGTAACTTGAGAACCGTTTGCCCCACTGACTTCAAATTCCGCACACGCGTTCTACAATCCCTGCAGTGCCCGGCCTCGAGTCTGTGACACACAGTTGTCCAGAAACACCACAAAAAGCTGTGGTCAGGCTCTGCCAGTTGCCCTAATCAGCCAAAGTCACCTCACACTGTGCAATGTCCAGCCTCTGCCTCAGCCAATTGATTGAAACACAACCAGTCCACTTTTCAGTCAGTTTGTCCCAATTCAGCCACAGGCAGACTGTTGAAATGGGTGCTATGACAGCGGGTTTACTTAGGTTGCCAAGTTGCATCGTTCTCAAGTAGGCCGGTTGTCGATGTGCACATAGTATGGTAATTTCAATTCCTACTGCCTAGTCTTCCATTACAACATGGTAAGTTAACTTGATAGAAAACAACGTAGGGGCTCGCAACTCACTTTAAAGTGCTCCAAAAAACAAGACCACAACAGGTTGAAACGTTGCATCTGCTCTTTCGCCTAATACATGTTTTTTGGAGCACTTTAAAGTGAGTCGCGAGCCCCTACTTTCCTTTTCTATCAAGTTAACCTTTTTCTATGTTTACTGTTTCTACAGTTTTGGCTCAGCACCGTTGGAGGATGTGCGTTACCCCTCTTACAAATTAACATGATAGAACTTGAATAAGCACTGAAACATGCTATAATTATGACAGACATGAAGCAACTGTTTTTTGGAGCCACTACAATTACAGAGCAAACAAAATTCAATATTCAGATATCCAAGTACTGCTCCATGAGATATCTGAATTTTGCTGGTAGAATGCACACTGCGTTGATTAATAAAAGGCCTTTTTATACAAGCCCCTCCCTTGCTATTTTTCTCAAACAAGGGTGCGTTTGGAAAACGCACACCGGGTGTGCACTCGCCTATTCGTTTGTACTGGCATTTGGCAGTGCAGTCAGTATGTTTACATGTATCAAACACACCCAGTGTATTAGAGTGCAACACACCTCCCAACTCATAGGGCCGCGTAGTTTCGCCATAGAAAGCCTATGGTGAACCAAAATGCTCAGATAAAAATGCTTTTCATTAAACAAAGTGAAATGCATGTGTGCTAGTAGCCATACCAGAAAAAAAACAAAAAAACGTGGCAATCGTGTTGAGTAATTTCTTTTTGAAATTTGAACATTTATGTACATATTTTAGCAGTAAATATACTGTATCGCAGTCCCAAAAAACATGTTTTTGTCATGACGATCCTGCAGTACAAGCATTATATATATCTACCATGGCTCTAATAATTAACGACCCGGCCATTTTGGGGAGAACATTCAACCAAAATAGCTGATCCACAAGCTGATGTTGCTTTGTAAGAAATTACAAGCTTGTTGACCTATTTTGGGCAACAGATTTTAGTGAAGAGAAAATCTACCCCAGGGGACCATATTGGTTTAAGTGGACAAAATATTTTGACAAAAAAGTCTGGAATGAGATAACTGAACTCTAATGGATTAATTTTAATTATTAAATTAAAAAGGGAAATAGTGATATGGACGTGCTGGGCCTTTAATTCAACTAGACAGACAGTTAGTCCTAGTCCTAGACTTCCTAGTGGTCAGCACAGTTAACTATAAATTATGTTTAAAAAACACAATTAACTAGATCTGGGCACCAGCCACCAGCTCAGGTCACGTCACCCCGTGAGGGTAACAGTTACCACCCCTCACGGGGTGACGTGACCTGAGCTCACGGGGTGAGCTCAGGTCACGGGGTGACGTGACCACAGGGTGGCTGTTACGTCACCCTGTGAGGGTGACAGTCATCCCCACAGGGTGGCTGTTACGCCACCCTGTGAGGGTGACAGCCACCCCCACAGGGTGGCTGTTACGCCACCCTGTGAGGGTGACGTAACCGTCACTGGTGGTGACTCACCGTAAGGTTGTGACTATGTTTCACCCCTGCAGGCAACTGTTACGTCACCCTGCAGGTGACGTAACAGTTGCACGGACGGACAGACATACGAATGGACAGACGGACAGGGGGTAAAACATAGTCACCAAGTTACAGCGGAGACAATTATATTTGTTGGATGTGTTGCTATATAACATATGTGAAATACTGGTACCTATAAAATCACACAGTGTTTGTGTTCAATCAATCATACATGAATCAATACATGAATAACGTGTGTGCGTGTGTGTGTGTGCGTGTGCGCGTGTGTCTCCTCACCCACAGAGCGACTGGCAGAAGGAGAATTCATTACAGGGGTGATTGAGAACGAAGGTGCCATGCGTCTCATCACCTATGAACCACGAGTCAAACAATAAATCCATCTCCACTTCTCCTCTTCAATGTTGTCTTTATCTGTTTAACTTTTTTTTTACTCCCACAATCTCTTACCCCTCTCCTCCTAGCCCACTCTGTAAATAATTCCTTTGCAGCTGTGTCCCTGTCAAAACATTTGAGAATGCAGAGGTTTACAGCATGAGTACATTGCTTCATTGGACGTAATGGCACGTACTTTACTGAAACATGGTTTTCTAGTAACGCACATGCTTATTTAGCAAACCTAATTGTAATTGAAGATCACACTTGTGTGAAGTGACAGGCGCCTGGTAATGTTTGTTTAAAAGTGCTCTAAGCTAAGATTAAAAATCCATAGACTTGTGGTTTTCAAGGACTGGTTGGTGCCGCTCAAAAAGTATTTCTAACTTACAAGTGAGCAGCTTTTGTAGAATGTTGAATTGTTGATGAATGGACAGTAATGGATTCTGCTACAGACTCAAAGACAGTTTGCTTGGTAGATTTGTTTGGAAAGTCTTCTTGAAATTGTCTATTTTAACCAAAGTGCAGTAATGTACTACACAACTGTATAAAAAAAATAAATGAGAAAATGGTTAATTAAAGGTTTTGTCACAAATATGTTTTGGTGCATGGCTTCATTTCTCTTATCACCCATAGAACAAACACATATTTTCACGCATATTTACTCAAACACATTGTTTTTTCTTTAGAGAAGTAATTCTCTCCAAAGGGAGGCACAGAGAGAGTCAGTTCCTTATACCATTGAGCGATGCTGGGCTTGCCTGCCTTTTTCCATGATAGAGCTATAGTCCTTTTGAACTGTAATAAGCATACATCTAAAAATCTTTGTTCACTATATTCTGTATTTTATGGGCAATTGGGTAAAGACCTAATAAGAATAACTTTGGGTCGAGTTAAATATTTATCGAAAATATCTCTTATTTCCCCGAATTCTTTTACTTTAGGGCATGTCCATAGACAATGGAATAGTGTACCTTTGTCCCTACCACACCCGATACGTATCTGGAATATTTACATTAAATGTGTTCAATTAAGTTTGGAATGAGGAATCAGTTAGTTGAGTCATTCCACGGAAACGGTACCATTTGGCCTTTTTTTTTCTGAAATTTTGACCGAAAGGTTTCACTTTTCTGAATAGCCCACAATATTAAGGCATCTTCAGCTGTAAGAAAAACATAATTTCCCATCTCAGGCATTCAATTTATTTATTTTTTTATATATCTTTTAACATGGTAATTGAAAACGGAGTTGAGCCAATTAAGTTCATAACGGAGTTGTGATTTTTGTACTAATGATAGCCACTACTCTAACTGAGTTGAGTGAGAGGAGAAGACTTTGCATGCCTGAGGTTACGGAATCAGATATATTGTTGGAATAACAAACAGAATCTTTATAACTAATTGTTTTATATCATTATTTCATGTAACAGAGTTGAGCAGTTATGATTTACGACCACATGTGAGAGTACAAAATGCCTCTAAAACGGTGTAAAATGAGGTTTTAAATTGCCACTTTCTGTAGCATGTTGGTCAGAAGAGTTGTAGAATACTTCCTATTGTTGATGTCACTAAAGGGCCAGTTAATTGTTGTTAGGGAGGGAAGAATGACTTGTGTAACGGAGTTGAGTGCAACTGAGGGACACAGCTATATAATGCCATTTAAATGATTAATCATCCATTTATTCAAAAACTAAACATGTCCAGCAATAAAGTACAGATAGATAGATATGCTCATGTCATAATTTTTGGAGTCCACTTTCATCGAAGGCCACTGGGGACATGGAAAAATGGACAATATAGGGGGTGTCTACTGAAAGAAAACAAGATAATTTCTGATATGAAGCTAAAATCCATGTAATGTTTACACAATATTAAAGGGGACATTTCAATTGATTAAAAAATCTTTTAAAAATATTTTTCAGTGACTCCATCAATAAAATACAGCCAAAAACGGTCAGAGGGACTGCAAAAGGTACCGTTTCCGTGGAATGACCCAGTTACTTCTCTGTAAAAGTAACTTGTTACTTTTTTTTTTACATACAAAAAGGGTGTTCAACTATATCAGAGGGGTGGGGGAGGGGCAGGGGATGACGACATGTTGGTGAGATCAAATCAGAACAGCTCCCTGCCTCCCCTAGGCCAAAATCATTTCAGGCTAGGCCAGATTACATTACACACATTAAAAGATATCCTGAAATAAATATTTTTATTCATTTATTATAATTCATCTTAATTTGCATAAATACAATATTTAAAAATAACTTTAAAAAAAAAAACATTTTTTAAATAAATAGTGGGAGTATAACCTAGTAGCAAGATTGAAAACAGTTTGTTCAAGTAGAAATATACCTAGACCTCCTAGGGTTGGCAGCTATAAGGAGGCCTATATTTCTATTTTTCAATCTGATCTGTAATTCATAAATCACATTTTGTAAAACCAGCTGTGTAATATTGCATATAATAAAGTAAGTAAGTAACATTTTAAAATATTTAACATTTATTTGCCCCATAGAACAAAAATACATGATGCTCAGTCTTTTAATGAATCACTTTTCATACAAGTGAATTAATTGGGAAATTCCCTAATTATTAAGGCACACCACTTGCTGTGCAGGTGTGGTTCTAGGCTGTGTGCCTAAACAGGGCGACATTACTGTCTCTCCATATTGTCGTTGTGCACAGGCTGAGTATGGCATGAACACACACTGCATGGACTGTGTGAGAGCAAGACAGATAGTGACTGAGTGACTGACTGGCTGGCTGCAATCACACACATCAGCCATAACTTTGTCATGTTTCATGTGATCCATAAAAAGCCTATTTTTTCCTTTTCAAACATTTTCACCTTCATTTAAGTCGGTATTGCTGTTGTGGATTCCAGGGGCCAATGCCAATTTAAATTACAAATAAATAATCCAACCTTCTCAAATGCCTTTTTAAAAATTTTAACACATTTTTTGCACTCTGTCCCTCCATGTGTCCTCCATCCGTGTACAGCGTATGTCTGGCACCGCTAATCTGATCGCTGCCAAACTTTGCACACACATTCCCTGGATGTCATCAATGAACCTCTGACTCATTTTTTTGATTTTCCAGAAAGGCCTCAGAGTCATGTCTCATGACCCTGTCCCATGACCCTGTCCCGTATTTCATATTCCATCCTAATTGGCTATGATTCGCTTTCAAACTTTGCAAGATTGGCCTATTTACAACAAAAAACATCAAATGATGAACACACAAGGCAATTCACATTGGCCTGTTATAGTGCCAGCAACAGGTGGATTTTTGCAAAACACATTTTTTGGGGAAAAAGCCTCAAATCATCCAATTACCATCAAAGGCACAAGACGAAATGACACCCTTTTCACATTGGCCTATAAGGCCACCAGCTGGCCAAAACCTGACATGGTGGGGACCCAGAAGGGCACTTTTTCTAGTTTCTCCGTTGCCAGTTTGATTTAGAGTTGTCCTTAGTTGGTCCGTGAAAAAAAGGATGAGTCAGATCTCTCAGGAAGCTAGTGTATGTCTTCCACAGGTCAGATTGTTAGAGAGGCTATGGCTCCCAAACGACAGGGGTGTTGGAGACAATGTTCTTCATCTTGTCCAAGACCTTGTCCATGACCATTACCTTGTCCATGACCATTGGCGACGGCGCTCGACTAATCTACCAGCCTTGGTACGTCTGATGTGTTTATCCCACATATGGACACCCAGATCATGGTTACTAGCAGCGGACCAGGGACAAAACATGCACCCTCGGCGTTCGTTTTCTTCTTCTACGTCGTAGCTCGGTGTACAATTCACTGTACCTTTCCCATGTCGCCTGTCGCAATGTACTTCGACCTGCGCTTGGGTTTCAAAGCTATAGTGACAATGTGGGCATGGCTCCCTGGCTGGACCGGCACCCTCGTGTGTGGTTAGTAGATGCTCCCTGAGGGCGTGCCACGATCGGTATGGCCTCCTGGTGACTGCAGAGCAGATGGTGCACTCAAACATGACCTTGTTTACCTTCTTCATGCTGGTTGGTTAGAATTTACTGCCTATAGTTTTGTTTGTCACCAACGTGAGCTCAAAACACTTCAGCTCTAGACATTGTTAAGGTCCTTCATATGAAGCCTGATGACATCACAGCATGTGACGTGTACATTGACACAGGGCAATGACACCGTGACCATGCATGGCACTTTGGAAACCAGTTCAACTAATGACCGTCACCTGCCTATTCTATCCTATATTATATGAATTCTAGGCTAACTAGATCAGCACTCGGTATAGAATGCAAACTTGCGCGTTGTAGGCCATGGCCACTCGTGCGTGAGCGGAGCGGGCTAATACTCATAACATTAGCTATAGGTCTTTTACTTACGTCATCACCTAAAACCAGCCAATCGTAGTACCCAGAGGGACCGACTGCCGACCACCGCACACCGATCGCCTTACTTGCGCCCGCTCCGCTCACACAAGTCATACATACAGTACCCCGCTTCTTTCTATGCTTCTTCTTTACTTCAGTTATGGCTTTCAGTTCCCCCCTGATGTCAGTTCTGACTGATCCATTCCAGACCCCCCCTGATGACTGCCAGCTTGCATAACATCTTAAGACTAGGATTTAAGTCTAGGACATGTACTACATTCCCTGTTTTTGTCTTATCGTACCAGATTAAGAAGGCAAACTGATCCCTCTCTATGCAAGTGATCCGGCAATGACTAGTTTCATTGTACATACGTAGGCTGCATTGTAAACCATCCAGCAGTGACCATTCAGTGAGGTTTGCACAGCCTTCATGTTGTCACTAGTGAGCGGAGCGGGCGCAAGTAAGGCGATTGGTGCATGGTGTGGTCGGTCTCTCAGTGTACTCCGATTGGCCAGTTTAGGTGATGACGTCATATGACGTAAGTAAAAGACCTTTAATGTCATGAGTATTAGCCCGCTCCGCTCACATACAAGCAGGCCTAGGTCATGGCCTACTTTTTGCACTCGGCCGAGCTCGGCTCCTGTCACCCAAGCAGCACAATGGGACAGGATAGATTCACTGAGCTGGACATTTTGTCGTTTGGACGAGCCTGCCCCAAAGTTATTTGAGCTCTCAACAGGCCCTCAGATGTGTTACTGGGCTCTAATGAACGTAATAGACTGTATTGATCTTTGTGGATGCACATACTCACTCCCACAGGCTGGGGCGATGGCTGTCATGTGTCGGCGAGGGTAAAAGACAAAGTAGGTAGAAGTAGGAAGGCACTACAGAGTACGTCCTCAAACATGTGTGGTGGGTTAGCCAGTATAGGGCACAACAGCCATGTGGGGAGGACTTTGATCAGAAAGACAACAACTCATTAATGTCAAAACTTGAACACAAAGGCGTTAATTTGGAGGTGTATGGAGGGTTGCCTTGTAATGGACACGGCTGTCACATGCTCTCTTCATGTGATTCTACGTTGTAGTTTAAGCGTGGCATTGTTATCCTGCTTTCTCTTGAAGTAGGGCAGGCTAGATTCTTCGAGTCTGACATCTTTCAAAAAACCTCCAAAACGACAATTTTCGACATAGGCCTACCATAGTATTTCGAAAATTCTCGATTTCGCCTTTTTTCAAAAATCCTCAAAAACGATGAAAAACGGCATACTATAGCATGTTGTCCGAGATACTATATACTATTAGCCTGTCATTTTTCTTCAATTTTGTAATTATTCGAAATCCTAATATAAAATATTGATTTTCGACATACTATAGTATGTCATTTTTTCTTAATTTCGACATTTTTTGAAAATCCTTGAAAACAACGAAAAACGACATACTATAGTAGGTAAAAACAAAAAACACATACACTAGATAAATGTCCTGTTTTTGTTGAATCACCCTGTACTCAGTAGCTCAGTGAGTTGGTTGCAGGTGAAATATTTCTGAGGTTGTGAGTTCAAGCCCCACTCAAGTACTTACTTTTAGGGACGATATAAACTGAATTGACCAACCATATCCACTGTAAGTTCTCACAGTCTACGAGTGAGAGTGTCAGTGTAACTCTTGTTTTGTGTGGTATTCCTTGTTCTCAGTTTAACAGTTGTGTGCTTTGTAGTTTGTTAGTCCTCCTGTGTTGCTCATGTTTCCTGTGTTGACTCCCCAGTGCTCTTGATTGCCTAGTGTCTCCACCTTGTCTTGTTAGTGTCTCAGCCAATCCTTGTGTTGATTTTCTGTTTAGTTCACCTGTGTCCCTGTGTATTTATACTCCCCAGGTTTTTCAGTTCTTTGTCAGATCATTGTTCATGTCACTAGTGTTTTGTTCCCCTCGCATTTTGGATTTTTGTGAATAAACCTGGAGATTCCAGCACTTTGGTCCTAACCCTTTCCTTTCACGATTTTGAACGCCTTATCCATGCTTTGATTTCAACCCGACTCTTTACTGTGGTTACCCATGAAGCCTGTCTGGGCCGATTACAGCTGGTCCAAAATGCAGCCGCTCGCCTCTTGACAGGCACACGGAAACACGATCATCTCCCTGATTCTCGCCTCCCTACACTGAGGTCGACTGATCAGCAACTCCTCAAGATTCTTAAATCAAAACTAAAATCTCGGGGAGATAGATTGTTCTCTGTTGTGGCACCCACACTGTGGAATGAACCTCAGGTCAGGGCCTCGCAAACTTTGCCTGTGCCAAGTCAGATTGCTGTTTACAATGATAAGCAGACCTGGACGTGAGTAATGTAGGACTACATAATGACATCTTGGCCCTGTAGCAGCCAAGATGCCCATATACAGTAGGGCCTAGGCTTGGTTCCATTGTGGACCTCTGTGCAAAAACCAGTCAGAATCTATTGGCAGATATGACCCTGCAAATAATCAGAGGAGAGGATGGGATCTGTCGTAATTTCATAATGGTCCACCGAGGGGCGGTTTTACTACTGTATGTGTGACTTAGGGATGTGATCACATGTGATAATGTGGATTAAATACATCCTTAGAGCAGAAGTCTGGACCAATTCAGGTAGACCATCCTATCTCTTCATTAAGACCATCATCACCATTCTTGTTATTTTTCTGCAGTAAAATCAGTAGAATCACAAGGATAGGCTAGGATGTTGTATCTTTTGGTCAATGTACAAAATGACTTGATGATGATGATTATTATTATTAATATGGGTAATAATGGTATTGATAATAACAACAATAATAATAGTTGTATGATAGTAATATTATTTGTGTAAGTCACTATATGGACCCAGACCCTTGGCCTGTAACTCTGAGTTTATAAATGTTCATCATTGGGGAGAGAGACTCGGCACTGTGCAGATCTACAACCCACAACGTGTCTCTGATAAACCTCGTTGTGGGCTTGTAGCTCTGACGATAGCGCCGCCTGGGGTCACATTTTAGTACAGAGACTTCGGTGTGTTCCGCCCACATCCGTGACCTTGCCATCATTGTTTTGAAAAAACGTAAGGCTATAGCCTTACGTTTTTTTTTTTTTGTTTTGTTTTTTTTTTTCAAATTTCGACATTTTTCGAAAATGCTCAAAAATCTTCAAAACCATGGAAAACGGCATGCTGTGCAAGACGGTAAGGCTATATCCTTGCTTTTTTTGACAGTTTCCGTAATTTTTTGTCATTTTTCGAAAATCGTCAAAACGATGAAAAAACGTAAGGCTATAGCCTTGCGTTTTTTCAAAATTTCGACATTTTTCGAAAATGCTCAAAAATCCTCAAAACCATGGAAAACGGCATGCTGTGCAATACCGTAAGGCTATAGCCTTGCTTTTTTGCCATTTTTCGACATTTTTCGACATTTTTTCGAAAATCGTCAAAACGATGAAAAAATGTAAGGCTATAGCCTTGTGTGTGTTTTTTTTCTTTTTTTTTTTCAAATTTCGTCATATTTCGAAAATCCTCAAAAATCCTCAAAATGATGGAAAACAACATGCTGTGCAAGACCATAAGGCTATAGCTTTGCGTTTTTGCCAGGTTTCGTCTTTTTTTGTCATTTTTCGAAAATCCTCAAAACGATGAAAACACGTAAGGCTAAAGCCTTGCGTTTTTTTCAAAATTTTGACATCTTTCGAAAATCCTCAAAAATCCTCAAAATGATGAAAAACGGCATGCTGTGAAAGACCGTAACGCTATAGCCTTGCCAGTTTTCATCAATTTTGGTCATTTTTCGAAAATCGTCAAAACGATGAAAAAACGTAAGGCTATAGCCTTGCGTTTTTTCAAAATTTCGACATTTTTCAAAAAACTTAAAAAAATCATCAAAACGATGAAAAACAACATGCTGTGCAAGACCGTAAGGCTATAGCCTGGCTTTTTTGCCAGTTTTCATCATTTTTGGTCATTTGTCGAACATCGTCAAAATGCTGAAAAAACGTAAGGCTATGGCCTTACGTTTTTTTCAAATTTCGACATTTTTCGAAAATGCTCAAAAATCCTCAAAACCATGGAAAACGGCATGCTGTGCAAGACCGTAAGGCTATAGCCTTGCTTTTTTGCCAGTTTTCATCATTTTTGGTCATTAGTCGAACATCGTCAAAACGCTGAAAAACACCAGACTATAGTATGTCGTCCGAGACCATGTACTATAGCCTTTGGTTTTTCTTTGATTTCGACATTTTTTCAAAAATGCTCAAAAAACGATGAAAAAACGCCATACTATAGCATGTCGTTCGAGACCATGTACTATAGCCTTTAATTTTTCTTCGATTTCGACATTTTTTCAAAAATGCTCAAAAACGATGAAAAACGCCATACTATAGCATGTCGTCCGAGACCATGTACTATAGCCTTTGTTTTTCTTCGATTTCGACATTTTTTCAAAAATGCTAAAAAACGATGAAAAACGCCATACTATAGCATGTCGTTCGAGACCATGTACTATACCTTTGGTTTTTCTTCAATTGCGACATTTTTAAAAAAAATGCTCAAAAATGCTCAAAAACGATGAAAAACGCTATTCATATAGTATGTCGTCCGAGACCATGTACTATAGCCTTTGGTTTTTCTTCGATTTCGACATTTTTTCAAAAATCCTCAAAAATGATGAAAAAGGCATACCATAGTAGATAAAAAAAAAACAAGACAATAGGTCCTGGCTTCTGTTCTATGAATTTTGTTACTCAAAGGCCAACGAAGACTGACTCACAGGCTGTACCACGTAGCTCAGTGCGTTGGTTGTGGCTGAAGTGGTCTTGAGGTTGTGAGTTCAAACCCCGCTCAAGTACTTGCTTTTAGGAACGATATAAACTGAATTGACCCTCAAAATTGGAAGCACGATATTTCTAAAACGATAAAACATTTCAAAGATTTCTTTTCAAGCAAGCATACCTGCCGTACGATGAACCTAAATAACCTTAAATGGGGTTTCTAGGTGAAAGTATGTAGAACTAACAGCATAATTAAAGTTTTCCATTGAAAATGCATTGGGCATTTAAGTTAAATAAATCAGAAACTACAAAACATTTCAAAGTAAAAAGTTCCAGCATGTATATCTACAGTAAAGCTGAATTTAAAAAACATGTGAATGTAGTTTCTAGTGAACGTGACTTTTTGACTTATAGTGGGGGTCAATGACAGCTCCAGGCATATTTAGGCCCACTATATTTCTAAACGATGTGAAACATTTTCAAAGATTGCTTTTCAGGCAAACATCTACTCCATAGATCAAGTTAATAGCCATAAATGGGTTTTCTAAGTGTAGGACTTATAGCATAATAAGGTTTGTGCTATTTTCATTGAGAATGCATTGGGCATTAAGTTAAATAACTCAGAAACTACAAAACATTTTAAAGTAAAAAGTGAATGAAATGAATGAAAGACATACTATAGTTTATGTTTTACTATATTTAAGTCGTATCTCATGATTTGGAGGTTTGATTTTTTAATGAAAATTAAACAAAAAAACGATTCTAGAACTCCTAGCTTTAACATTCTTTGAAAGCATTCGATCACAATGAACACAGTGCAAAGTGTGTGACTTGAACCGGGGCCTTCAAATTTCAAGGCAGGATCTTTATCCAGTGAGCTACTGTGGTTGCTCTGCATCTTCACAAAACAGCAAATAGAAAGTGACAGTACACCAGAGTCTTGTCTCCATTGCTTCTTAACATTCACACGTCTAGAATTGTATGTTGTTTTCTCTCGATTTCAACATTCTTCACAAATCCTCAAAAAAGAAGAAACACAGCATACTACACGCATGTTGTCGAGACATGTACTATAGCCTTTCGTTTTTTCCGATTTCGACTGCTCAAAAATGCTCAAAAACGATGAAAAACGCCATACTATAGTATGTCGTCCGAGACCATGTACTATAGCCTTTGGTTTTTCTTCGATTTCGACATTTTTTCAAAAATGCTCAAAAACGATGAAAAACGCCATACTATAGTATGTCGTCCAAGACCATGTACTATAGCCTTTGGTTTTTCTTCGATTTCGACATTTTTTCAAAAATGCTCAAAAACGATGAAAAACGATGAAAAACGCCATACTATAGTATGTCGTCCGAGACCATGTACTATAGCCTTTGGTTTTTCTTCGATTTCGACATTTTTTCAAAAATGCTCACAAAATGCTCAAAAACGATGAAAAACGCCAGACTATAGTACGTCATCCGAGACATGTACTATAGCCTTTGGTTTTTCTTCGATTTCGACATTTTTTCAAAAATGCTCAGAAACGATGAAAAAACGCCATACATATTGTATGTCGTCCAAGACATGTACTATAGCCTTGGGTTTTTCTTCGATTTTGACATTTTTCAAAAATCATCAAAAATGATGAAAAAGACATACCATAGTAGATGAAAATACAAGACAATAGACAATGTCCTGGCTTCTGTTCTATGGATTTTGTTACTCAAGGCCAACGAAGACTGACTCTCAGGCTGTACCAGGTAGCTCAGTGTTTGTTGGTTGCGGGTGAAGTGGTCTTGAGGTTGTGAGTTCAAACCCACTCAAGTGCTTGCTTTTAGGAATGATATAAACTGAATTGACCCTCAAAATGGAAGTACGGTATTTCTAAAACGATACAAAATTTCAAAGATTTCTTTTCAAAGCAAGCAAATCTACCGTATGATGAACCTAAATAACCTTAAATGGGGTTTCTAGGTGAAAGTATGTAGAACTAACAGCATAATAAGTTTTCCATTGAAAATGCATTGGGCATTTACGTTAAATAACTCAGAAACTACAAAACAATTTAAAGTAAAAACGTTCCAGCATGTATATCTACAGTAAGCTGAATTTAAAAGATGTGAATGTAGTTTCTAGTGAACGTGACTTTTTTGTACTTATAATGGGGGTCAATGGCAGCTCCAGGCATATTTACACCCACTATATTTCTAAAACGATGAAACATTTCAAAGATTGCTTTTCAGGCAAACATCTGCACCATAAGATCAACGTTAATAGCCATAAATGGGTTTTCTAGGTGTAGGACTAATAGCATAATAAGGTTTGTGCTATTTTCATTGAGAATGCATTGGGCATTTAAGTTAAATACTCAGAAACTACAAAAACTTTAAAGTAAAAAGTGAATGAAATTAATGAAAGACATTCTATAGTTTATGTTTTACTATATTAAGTCGTATCT
This sequence comes from Benthosema pterotum, assembly GCA_039105355.1. Lineage (NCBI taxonomy): Eukaryota > Metazoa > Chordata > Actinopteri > Myctophiformes > Myctophidae > Benthosema > Benthosema pterotum. Next base: position 14,173,565 of record CM076967.1, on the reverse strand, counting down.
CATGATTTTGGAGGTTTGATTTTTTTTTATTGAAAATTAAACAAAAAAAAAAATTCTAGATCTCCTTGCTTTAACACTCTTTTGAAGGCATTGGATCACATTGAACACAGTGCAAGGTGTGTGCCTTGAACCCGGGCCTTCAAATTTCAAGGCAGGATCTTTATCCAGTGAGGTACTGTGGTTGCTCTGCATCTTCACAAAACAGCAAATAGAAAGTGACAGTACACCAGAGTCTTGTCTCCATTGCTTCTTAACATTCACACGAATAGAATAGTATGTTTGTTTTCTCTTCGATTTTCAACATTCTTCACAATTCCTCAAAAACGAAGAAAAACGGCATACTACAGCATGTTGTCCGAGACCATGTACTATAGCTTTGGTTTTCTTCGATTTCGACATTTTTTCAAAAATGCTCAAAAATGATGAAAAACGCCATACTATAGTATGTCGTCAGACCATGTACTATAGCCTTTGGTTTTTTTCTTTGATTGCGACATTTTTTCAAAAATTCTCAAAAATGCTCAAAAAACGATGAAAAACGCCAGACTATAGTATGTCGTCCGAGACCATGTACTATAGCCTTTGTTTTTTCTTCGATTTCAACATTTTTCAAAAAATGCTCAAAAATGCTCAAAAACGATGAAAAACGCCATACTACAGTATGTCGTCCGAGACTGTCTACTTATAGCCTTTGGTTTTTCTTCGATTTCGACATTTTTCAAAAATGCTCAAAAACGATGAAAAACGCCATACTATAGCATGTCGTTCGAGACCATGTACTATAGCCTTTGGTTTTTCTTCGATTTCGACATTTTTTCAAAAATGCTCAAAAACGATGAAAAACGCCATACTATAGTATGTCGTCCAAGACCATGTACTATAGCCTTTGGTTTTTCTTCGATTTCGACATTTTTTCAAAAATGCTCAAAAACGATGAAAAACGATGAAAAACGCCATACTATAGTATGTCGTCCGAGACCATGTACTATAGCCTTTGTTTTTCTTTTTTCGATTTCGACATTTTTTCAAAAATGCTTAAAAATGTCAAAAACTATGAAAAACGCCATACTATAGTATGTCGTCCGAGACCATGTACTAAGCCTTTGGTTTTTCTTCGATTTCGAATTTTTTTTAAAAATGCTCAAAAACAATGAAAAAACGGCATACTATAGAGAATGTCGTCCGAGACCATGTACTATAGCCTTTGGTTTTTCTTCGATTTCGACATTTTTTCAAAATTGCTCAAAAACGATGAAAAACGCCATACTATAGTATGTCGTCCGAGACCATGTACTATAGCCTTTGGTTTTTCTTCGATTTCGACATTTTTTCAAAAATGCTCAAAAACGATGAAAAACGCCATACTATAGTATGTAGTCCGAGACCATGTACTATAGCCTTTGGTTTTTCTTTGATTGCGACATTTTTTCAAAAATGCTCAAAAATGCTCAAAAACGATGAAAAACGCCATACTATAGTATGTCGTCCGAGACCATGTACTATAGCCTTTGGTTTTCCTTCGATTTCGACATTTTTTCAAAAATGCTCAAAAATGCTCAAAAACGATGAAAACGCCATACTATAGTATGTCGTCCGAGACCATGTACTATAGCCTTTGGTTTTTCTTCGATTTCGACATTTTTTCAAAAATGCTCAAAAACGATGAAAAACGCCATACTATAGTATGTCGTCCGAGACCATGTACTATAGCCTTTGGTTTTTCTTCGATTTCGACATTTTTTCAAAAATGCTCAAAAACGATGAAAAACGACATACTATAGTATGTCGTCCGAGACCATGTACTATAGCCTTTGGTTTTTCTTCGATTTCGACATTTTTTCAAAAATGCTCAAAAACGATGAAAAACGCCATACTATAGTATGTCGTCCGAGACCATGTACTATAGCCTTTGGTTTTTCTTCGATTGCGACATTTTTTCAAAAATGCTCAAAAATGCTCAAAAACGATGAAAAACGCCATACTATAGTATGTCGTCCGAGACCATGTACTATAGCCTTTGGTTTTTCTTCGATTTCGATTTTTTCAAAAATGCTCAAAAACGATGAAAAACGCCATACTATAGCATGTCGTTCGAGACCATGTACTATAGCCTTTGGTTTTTCTTCGATTGCAACATTTTTCAAAAATGCTCAAAAACGATGTGAAAAACGCATACTATAGAATGTCGTCCGAGACCATGTACTATAGCCTTTGGTTTTTTTCGATTTCGACATTTTTTTTCAAAAATGCTCAGAAACGATGAAAAACGCCATACTATAGTAATGTCGTCAAGACCATGTACTATAGCCTTTGGTTTTTCTTCGATTTCGACATTTTTTCAAAAATGCTCAAAAACGATGAAAAACGATGAAAAACGCCATACTATAGTATTTCGTCCGAGACCATGTACTATAGCCTTTGGTTTTTCTTCGATTTCGACATTTTTTCAAAAATGCTCAAAAATGCTCAAAAACGATGAAAAACGCCATACTATAGTATGTCGTCCGAGACCATGTACTATAGCCTTTGGTTTTTCTTCGATTTCGACATTTTTTAAAAAAATGCTCAAAAACAATGAAAAACGCCATACTATAGCATGTCGTCCGAGACCATGTACTATAGCCTTTGGTTTTTCTTCGATTTCGACATTTTTTCAAAAATGCTCAAAAACGATGAAAAACGCCATACTATAGCATGTCGTCCGAGACCATGTACTATAGCCTTTGGTTTTTCTTCGATTTCGACATTTTTTCAAAAATGCTCAAAAATGCTCAAAAACGATGAAAAACGCCCATACTATAGTATGCCGTCCGAGACCATGTACAGTACTATAGCCTTTGGTTTTTCTTCGATTTCGACATTTTTTCAAAAATGCTCAAAAACGATGAAAAACGCCATACTATAGTATGTCGTCCGAGACCATGTACTATAGCCTTTGGTTTTTCTTCGATTTCGACATTTTTTCAAAAATGCTCAAAAACGATGAAAAACGACATACTATAGTATGTGTCTCCGAGACCATGTACTATAGCCTTTGGTTTTTCTTCGATTTCGACATTTTTTCAAAAATGCTCAGAAACGATGAAAGACGCCATACTATAGTATGTCGTCCAAGACCATGTACTATAGCCTTTGGTTTTTCTTCGATTTTGACATTTTTCAAAAATCATCAAAAATGATGAAAAAGACATACCATAGTAGATGAAAAAACAAGACAATAGACAATGTTCCTGGCTTCTGTTCTATGGATTTTGTTACTCAAAGGCCAACGAAGACTGACTCTCAGGCTGTACCAGGTAGCTCATTGTGTTGGTTGCGGGTGAAGTGGCCTTGAGGTTGTGAGTTTCAAACCCCACTCAAGTACTTGCTTTTAGGAATGATATAAAATGAATTGACCCTCAAAATTGGAAGCACGGTATTTCTAAAACGATAAAACATTTCAAAGATTTCTTTTCAAGCAAGCATATCTACCGTATGATGAACCTAAATAACCTTAAATGGGGTTTCTAGGTGAAAGTATGTAGAACTAACAGCATAATAAAGTTTTCCATTGAAAATGCATTGGGCATTTACGTTAAATAACTCAGAAACTACAAAACATTTCAAAGTAAAAAGTTTCAGCATGTATATCTACAGTAAGCTGAATTAAAAAAAACATGTGAATGTAGTTTCTAGTGAACGTGACTTTTTGACTTATAATGGGGTCAATGGCAGCTCCAGGCATATTTACACCCCTATATTTCTAACCGAACGATGAAACATTTCAAAGATTGCTTTTCAGGCAAACATCTGCACCAATAAGATCAACGTTAATAGCCATAAATGGGTTTTCTAGGTGTAGGACTAATAGCATATAAGGTTTGTGCTATTTTCATTGAGAATGCATTGGGCATTTAAGTTAAATAACTCAGAAACTACAAAACATTTTAAAGTAAAAAGTGAATGAAATTAATGAAAGACATTCTATAGTTTATGTTTTACTATATAAGTCGTATCTCATGATTTTGGAGGTTTGATTTTTTTTTTATTGAAAATTAAACAAAAAAAAGATTCTAGATCTCCTTGCTTTAACACTCTTTTGAAGGCATTGGATCACATTGAACACAGGTGTGTGCCTTGAACCCGGGCCTTCAAATTTCAAGGCAGGAATTTATATCCAGTGAGCTACTGTGGTTGCTCTGCATCTTCACAAAACAGCAAATAGAAAGTGACAGTACACCAGAGTCTTGTCTCCATTGCTTCTTAACATTCACACGTCTAGAATTGTATGATGTTTTCTCTCGATTTCAACATTCTTCACAAATCCTCAAAAACGAAGAAAAACGGCATACTACAGCATGTTGTCCGAGACCATGTACTATAGCCTTTGGTTTTTCTTCGATTTCGACATTTTTTCAAAAATGCTCAAAAACGATGAAAAACGCCATACTATAGTATGTCGTCCGAGACCATGTACTATAGCCTTTGGTTTTTCTTCGATTTCGACATTTTTTCAAAAATCCTAAAAAACAATGAAAAACGCCATACTATAGTATGTAGTCCGAGACCATGTACTATAGCCTTTGTTTTTTCTTCGATTTCGACATTTTTTCAAAAATGCTCAAAAACGATGAAAAACGCCATACTATAGTATTTCGTCCGCGACCATGTACTATAGCCATTAGCCAAGGTTATAGCCTTACACTTTTTTCAAAATTTCGACATTTTCGAAAATGCTTTTTGCTTTTCGAATGCTTTTCATCATTTTTGGTCATTTTTCGAAAATCTTCAAAACGAAAAAAAACGTAAGGCTATAGCCTTGCGTTTTTTTTTTTTTTTTTTTTTCAAATTTTCGTCATTTTTCGAAAAACCTAAAAAATCATCAAAACGATGAAAAACAACATGCTGTGCAAGACCGTAAGGCTATAGCCTTGCGCTTTTTTCAAAATTTCGACATTTTTCAAAAATGCTCAAAAATCCTAAAAAAATGGAAAACGCCATGCTGTGTAAGACCGTAAGGCTCTAGCCTTGCTTTTTTGCCAGTTTTAATCATTTTTGGTCATTTTTCGAAAATCATCATAACGATGAAAAAACTTAAGGCTATAGCCTTGTTTTTTTTTTTTTATTTTGACATTTTTCGAAAATGTTTAAAAATCCTCGAAACCATGAAAAACGACATGCAGTGCAAGACATAAGGCTACAGCCTGGCGCCTTTTGCCAGGTTTCATTGAAACGATGAAAAACGGCATACTATATTATGTCGCCCGAGACCGTGTATAGCCTTTGGTTTTTCTTCGATTTTGGACATTTTTAAAAAATGCTCAAAAACAATAAAAAACGGCATACTAGACAATGGCACACTATACGATGAAAAACGGCAAAGTATATCGTCTGAGACCTGTAGTATAGCCTTCGTTTTTTCTTCGATTTCGATATATTTTTCAAAAATGCTAAAAAAAAAACGGCATGCTGTGGCAAGACCGTAAGGCTATAGCCTTGCGCTTTTTGCCAGGTTTCATCGAAACGATGAAACACGGCACACTATAGTATGTCGTACGAGACCATGTACTATAGCCTTGTGTTTTTTCGATTTCGACATTTTTTCAAAAATGCTGAAAAACGACGAAAAACGGCATACTATAGTATGTCGCCCCGAGACCGTGTACTATAGCCTTTGGTTTTTCTTCGATTTGTACATTTCAAAAATGCTCAAAAACAATGAAAAACGGCATACTATGCAATGGCACACTATACGATAAAAAACGGCATAGTATATCGTTCTGAGACCGTGTACTATAGCCTTTGGTTTTTCTTTGATTTCGATATATTTTTCAAAAATGATGAAAAATGATGAAAAATGGCATACAATAGTATGTCGTCCGAAACCGTGTACTATAGCCTTTGGTTTTTCTTTGATTTCGACATTTTCAAAAACGCTCAAAATCAGCATACTATGCAATGGCACACTATACGATGAAAAATGGCATCCTATAGTATGACGTCCGAGACCATGTACTATAGCCTTTGGCTTTTGTTCGATTTCGATATTTTTTAAAATCTGCAAAAACAACGACATACTATAGTCAGTGTTGGGACATGTGCACTACATAACTTAATATATTACATAATATATTACCAAAATGCAGTAACTTGTAATATAAATATATTACTGAACAAAAACAGCTAATATATTATAATTTTCTTTCTGCATTACTGCATTACTTTCAATATTACTTTCTGATCATTGTCTCGTTGAAAATGTTCTTGTGAAATTATCTTGACAACTGCAGAAGTTAAATAATTACTTATTTTATTATCATTTGTCATCCAATTATTTATTCAGGAGTGACATTTTTTCAAGTTGATTTCATATGGATTTGGCCAGATATCCAAGTGCGCTTGCTTTATTGTAGGTATGCCACTGGTCTACGCAATATTTGATTAATAGTGACACTAAATAATAAAATATTTATTTTGTAAAAGGTTTTTTCAAAGTAATATGTAATAGTAATATAATATATTAACCTTGCTCAGACAGTAATATTGTAATATAATATATTGCTTTTAAAATGAAGGTAAATAATTAATAAGTAATATATTAACAAGGTAAAGTAATATTCCAACACTGACTATAGTATATATATATATGTAGGGTGGCTACAGCCTCTGCCGTGATGGCCTGGAAAAACCAATATCTGCCCCCGGACCAAGGGGATGTCCTCTTGGTCTAGTGGTTAAGATGTTGGACTTTCACGTGGGAGACCGGGTTTGAATCCCGGGGTTTTCATTGGTGCCGTGACCCGGATCGGGTTTCCCCGTGGAAGCAGGTCAAAAGGGAGGTGAGTGTAGCAGGTGGCTACAGCCTCTGCCGTGATGGCCTGGAAAAACCAATATCTGCCCCCGGACCAAGGGGATGTCCTCTTGGTCTAGTGGTTAAGATGTTGGACTTTCACGTGGGAGACCCGGGTTCGAATCCTGGGCGTTACATTATATATTATATATATATATATATATTTATATATATATATATATATATATATATATATATATATATATATATATATATATATATATATATATAATATATATATATATATATAATAAAATCTGAACATATTGTAGCCTGTTAAGTGCAAGTGTTTGTTAGTTTATCTACATTCATAGTTAAGGTTTTGCTGCTATCTGGTGGTGACAACGAACAGTTGCTATGCTTGGGGGTGTGGAAACTCAGATCTAAATACATTATTTTCAACGGGGGTGGCGCAAATATGGCTATTTTATATCTGTGTGCCATGACAACTGATTTAAAGTGATGTACACAAAACGCCAAATGCCTCTGCACTGTCTATGTTGCACGAATACTTCAAAACGATACAGGATTTAAAGTTTATCTACATTTTACAGTGGGTTTTGCTGCCACTGTAAAATGCCCTGGTGGTGACAACGGACAATTGTATCAAGCATGGCGCTGTTGAAACGATCAGATCTACAAAGTGTCTCTGATAAACCTCGTTGTGGGCTTGTAGCTCTGACGATAGCGCCATCTGGGGTCACATGTTAATACAGAGAGACTTCCGGTGTGTTTCCACCCACATCTGTGACCTCATGGAATTCTGTGACTCAGCACTGTGCAGATCTACAAACCCACAACGTGTCTCTGATAAAAGCTCGTTGTGGGCTTGTAGCTCTGACGATAGCGCCGCCTGGGGTCACATTTTAATACAGAGACTTCCGGTGTGTTCCGCCCACATCCGTGACCTTGCCATCATCGTTTTGAAAAAAACGTAAGGCTATAGCCTTGCGTTTTTTTTTTCTTTTTCAAATTTCGACATTTTTCGAAAATGCTCAAAAATCTTCAAAACCATGGAAAACGGCATGCTGTGCAAGACGGTAAGGCTATATCCTTGCTTTTTTTTGACAGTTTCCGTAATTTTTTGTCATTTTTCGAAAATCGTCAAAACGATGAAAAAACGTAAGGCTATAGCCTTGCGTTTTTTCAAAATTTTGACATTTTTCGAAAATGCTCAAAAATCCTCAAAACCATGGAAAACGGCATGCTGTGCAATACCGTAAGGCTATAGCCTTGCTTTTTTGCCATTTTTCGACATTTTTCGACATTTTTTCGAAAATCGTCAAAACGATGAAAAAATGTAAGGCTATAGCCTTGTGTGTGTTTTTTTTTTTTTTTTTTTTCAAATTTCGTCATATTTCGAAAATCCTCAAAAATCCTCAAAACGATGAAAAACAACATGCTGTGCAAGACCATAAGGCTATAGCTTTGCGTTTTTGCCAGGTTTCGTCTTTTTTTGTCATTTTTCGAAAATCCTCAAAACGATGAAAACACGTAAGGCTATAGCCTTGCGTTTTTTTCAAAATTTCGACATTTTTCGAAAATCCTCAAAAATCCTCAAAATGATGAAAAACGGCATGCTGTGAAAGACCGTAACGCTAGCCTTTGCCAGTTTTCATCAGATTTGGTCATTTTTCGAAAATCGTCAAAACGATGAAAAAAACGTAAGGCTATAGCCTTGCGTTTTTTCAAAATTTCGACATTTTTCGAAAATCCTCAAAAATCCTCAAAACCATGGAAAACGGCATGCTGTGCAAGACCGTAAGGCTATAGCCTTGCTTTTTTGACAGTTTTTGTCATTTTTGGTCATTTTTTCGAAAATCGTCAAAACGATGAAAAATAGCCTTTGGTTTTTCTTTGATTTCGACATTTTTTCAAAAATGCTCAAAAACGATGAAAAACGCCATACTATAAGTATGTCGTCCGAGACCATGTACTATAGCCTTTGGTTTTTCTTCAATTTCGACATTTTTTCAAAAATGCTCAAAAACGATGAAAAACGCCATACTATAGTATGTCGTCGAGACCATGTCCTATAGCCTTTGTTTTTTCTTCGATTTCGACAATTTTTTCAAAAATCCTAAAAAAAACAATAGTAGATGAAAAAAACAAGACAATAGACAAATGTCCTGGCTTCTGTTCTATGGATTTTGTTACTCAAAGGCCAACGAAGGACTGACTCTCAGGCTGCTGTACCAGGTAGCTCAGTGTGTGGTTGCGGGTGAAGTGGTCTTGAGGTTGTGAGTTCAAACCCCACTCAAGTACTTGCTTTTAGGAATGATATAAACTGAATTGACCCTCAAAATTGGAAGCACGATATTTCTAAAACGATAAAACATTTCAAAGATTTCTTTTCAAGCAAGCATATCTGCCGTACGATGAACCTAAATAACCTTAAATGGGGTTTCTAGGTGAAAGTATGTAGAACTAACAGCATAATAAAGTTTTCCATTGAAAATGCATTGGGTATTTACGTTAAATAACTCAGAAACTACAAAACATTTCAAAGTAAAAAGTTCCAGCATGTATATCTACAGTAAGCTGAATTTAAAAAACATGTGAATGTAGTTTCTAGTGAACGTGACTTTTTGACTTATAATGGGGGTCAATGGCAGCTCCAGGCATATTTAGACCCACTATATTTCTAAAACGATGAAACATTTCAAAGATTGCTTTTCAGGCAAACATCTGCTCCATAAGATCAACGTTAATAGCCATAAATGGGTTTTCTAGGTGTAGGACTAATAGCATTAAGGTTTGTGCTATTTTCATTGAGAATGCATTGGGCATTTAAGTTAAATAACTCAGAAACTACAAAAACATTTTAAAGTAAAAAGTGAATGAAATTAATGAAAGACATTCTATAGTTATGTTTTACTATATAAGTCGTATCTCATGATTTGGAGGTTTGATTTTTTTTTTAATGAAATTAAACAAAAAGATTCCAGAACTCCTAACACTCTTTTGAAAGCATTGGATCACAATGAACACAGTGCAAGGGTGTGTGACTTGAAACCCGGGCCTTCAAATTTCAAGGCAGGATCTTTATCCAGTGAGCTACTGTGGTTGCTCTGGATCCTCACAAAACAGCAAATAGAAAGTGACAGTACACCAGAGTCTTGTCTCCATTGCTTCTTACATTCACACGAATAGAATAGTAAGTTGTTTTCTCTCGATTTCAACATTCTTCACAAATCCTCAAAAACGAAGAAAAACGGCATACTACAGCATGTTGTCCGAGACCATGTATATAGCCTTTGGTTTTCTTCGATTTCGACATTTTTCAAAATGCTCAAAAATGATGAAAAACGCCCATACTCTAGTTATGTCGTCCGAGAGCATGTACTATAGCCTTTGTGTTTTCTTCGATTTCGACATTTTTTCAAAAAATCCTAAAAAACAATGAGAAAATGCCATACTATAGTATTTAGTCCGAGACCATGTACTATTAGCCTTTGGTTTTTCTTTGATTGTGACATTTTTCCAAAATTTCAAAAATGCTCAAAAACGATGAAAAACGCCAGAATATAGTATGTCGTCCGAGACCATGTACTATAGCCTTTGGTTTTTTCTTCGATTTCAACATTTTTTCAAAAATGCTCAAAAATGCTCAAATACGATGAAAAAACGCCATACACAGTATGTCCGTCCGAGACCGTGTACTATAGCCTTTGGTTTTTCTTCGATTTCGACATTTTTTCAAAAATGCTCAAAAACGATGAAAAACGCCATACTATAGCATGTCGTCCGAGACCATGTACTATAGCCTTTGGTTTTTCTTCGATTTCGACATTTTTTCAAAAATGCTCAGAAACGATGAAAAACGCCATACTATAGTATGTCGTCCGAGACCATGTACTATAGCCTTTGGTTTTTCTTCGATTTCGACATTTTTTCAAAAATGCTTAAAAATGCTCAAAAACTATGAAAAAACGCCATACTATAGTATGTCGTCCAAGACCATGTACTATAGCCTTTGGTTTTTCTTCAATTTCAAAATTTTTTCAAAAACTAAAAAAACCCAAAACTATAAAACTCCCAAACTATATATGTCCGACCATGTACTAACCGCCTTATTCTTAATTTCGACATTTTTTAAAAAAACTCAAAAACAAAAAAACGGCATACTATATCATGTCGTCCGAGACCATGTACTATAGCTTTTTTTTTTCTTCGATTTCAACAAATTTTTCAAAAATGCTCAAAAACCGAAAACACGCCATACTATAGCATTGTTTCGAGACCATGTACTATAGCCCTTTTTTTTTCTTAGATTTCGCATTTTTTTCAAAAATGCTCAAAAACGATGAAAAACGCCAGACTATAGTATGTCGTCCGAGACCATGTACTATAGCCTTTGGTTTTTCTTCGATTTCGACATTTTTTCAAAAATGCTCAAAAATGTTCTCAAAAACGATGAAAAACGCCATACTACAGTATGTCGTCCGAGACCGCTCTACTATAGCCTTGGTTTTTCTTCGATTTCGACATTTTTTCAAAAATGCTCAAAAACGATGAAAAACGCCATACTATAGTATGTCGTCCGAGACCAGGTAATATAGCCTTTGGTTTTTCTTCGATTTCGACATTTTTTCAAAAATGCTCAAAAACGATGAAAACGCCATACTATAGTATGTCGTCCGAGACCATGTACTATAGCCTTTGGTTTTTCTTCGATTGCGACATTTTTTCAAAAATGCTCAAAAATGCTCAAAAACGATGAAAAACGCCAGACTGTATGTCGTCCGAGACCATGTACTATAGCCTTTGGTTTTTCTTCGATTTCGACATTTTTTCAAAAATGCTCAAAAACGATGAAAAACGCCATACTATAGCATGTCGTTCGAGGCCATGTACTAAAGATCTCAACGGGCCTGAAAATTAAGGCCCGGCCCTACCCGGCCCTAACAGTTCAGGCCCTAGGCCCTACCCGGCCCTACTAAATGGAATAGATTTTAGGCCCTACCCGGCCCTAAACTGTCGGGTTTGGGCCAAAGTTTGAGAATTCGCCACAGATTAAAAATGAAATGGCAATCAGCCACCATCTTCATAATAGGTAAATACAGAAAATAACTATTATTCTTACTATATTAAAATAATTCAATATATATTATTTTTTCATGGGACCCGAGGCCCTACCCGGCCTACCAATTAGGATAGATTTTCGGCCCTACCCGGCCTAAATGTCGGGTCGGGCCTGTTCGGGTTCGGTCCTGGTGGGTTCGGGCAGAGTTTGAGAACTCTAACCATGTACTATAGCCTTTGGTTTTTCTTCGATTTCGACATTTTTTCAAAAATGCTCAGAAACGATGAAAAACGCCATACTATAGTATGTCGTCCGAGACCATGTACTATAGCCTTTGGTTTTTCTTCGATTTCGACATTTTTTCAAAAATGCTCAAAAATGCTCAAAAACGATGAAAAACGCCATACTATAGTATGTCGTCCGAGACCATGTTACTATAGCCTTTGGTTTTTCTTCGATTTCGACATTTTTTTAAAAATGCTCAAAACATGAAAAAATGAAAAACGGCATACTATAGAATGTCGTCCGAGACCATGTACTATAGCCTTTGGTTTTTCTTCGATTTCAACATTTTTTCAAAAATGCTCAAAAACGATGAAAAACGCCATACTATAGTATGTCGTCCGAGACCATGTACTATAGCCTTTGGTTTTTCTTCGATTTCGACATTTTTTCAAAAATGCTCAAAATGCTCAAAAACGATGAAAAACGCCATACTATAGTATGTCGTCCGAGACCATGTACTATAGCCTTTGGTTTTTCTTCGATTGCGACATTTTTTCAAAAATGCTCAAAAATGCTCAAAAACGATGAAAAACGCCAGACTATAGTATGTCGTCCGAGACCATGTACTATAGCCTTTGGTTTTTCTTCGATTTCGACATTTTTCAAAAATGCTCAAAAACGATGAAAAACGCCATACTATAGCATGTCGTCCGAGACCATGTACTATAGCCTTTGGTTTTTCTTCGATTTCGACATTTTTTCAAAAATGCTCAAAAACGATGAAAAACGCCAGACTATAGTATGTCGTCCCGAGACCATGTACTATAGCCTTTGGGTTTTCTTCGATTTATCGACATTTTTCAAAAAGTCTCAAAATGCTCAAAAACGATGAAAAACGCCATACTACAGTATGTCGTCGATGAGACCGTCTACTATAGCCTTTGGTTTTTCTTCGATTTCGACATTTTTTCAAAAATGCTCAAAAACGATGAAAAACGCCATACTATAGTATGTCGTCCGAGACCATGTACTATAGCCTTTGGTTTTTCTTCGATTGCGACATTTTTTCAAAAATGCTCAAAAATGCTCAAAAACGATGAAAAACGCCAGACTATAGTATGTCGTCCGAGACCATGTACTATAGCCTTTGGTTTTTCTTCGATTTCGACATTTTTTCAAAAATGCTCAAAAACGATGAAAAACGCCATACTATAGCATGTCGTCCGAGACCATGTACTATAGCCTTTGGTTTTTCTTCGATTGCGACATTTTTTCAAAAATGCTCAAAAACGATGAAAAACGCCATACTATAGCATGTCGTCCGAGACCATGTACTATAGCCTTTGGTTTTTCTTCGATTTCGACATTTTTTCAAAAATGCTCAGAAACGATGAAAAACGCCATACTATAGTATGTCGTCCGAGACCATGTACTATAGCCTTTGGTTTTTCTTCGATTTCGACATTTTTTCAAAAATGCTCAAAAATGCTCAAAAACGATGAAAAACGCCATACTATAGTATGTCGTCCGAGACCATGTACTATAGCCTTTGGTTTTTCTTCGATTTCGACATTTTTTCAAAAATGCTCAAAAATGCTCAAAAACGATGAAAAACGCCATACTATAGTATGTCGTCCGAGACCGTTACTATAGCCTTTGGTTTTTCTTCGATTTTGACATTTTTTCAAAAATGCTCAAAACGATGAAAAACGCCATACTATAGTATGTCGTCCGAGACCATGTACTATAGCCTTTGGTTTTTCTTCGATTTCGACATTTTTTCAAAAATGCTCAAAAACGATGAAAAACGCCATACTATAGTATGTCGTCCGAGACCATGTACTATAGCCTTTGGTTTTTCTTCGATTGCGACATTTTTTCAAAAATGCTCAAAAATGCTCAAAAACGATGAAAAACGCCAGACTATAGTATGTCGTCCGAGACCATGTACTATAGCCTTTGGTTTTTCTTCGATTTCGACATTTTTTCAAAAATGCTCAAAAACGATGAAAAACGCATACTATAGCATGTCGTTTCGAGACCAATGTACTATAGCCTTTGGTTTTTCTTAGATTTCGACATTTTTTCAAAAATGCTCAAAAACGATGAAAAAACGCCCAGACTATAGAATGTCGTCCGAGACCATGTACTATAGACATTGAGTTTTTCTTCGATTTCGACATTTTTTTCAAAAATGCTCAGAAACGATGAAAAAGCCATACTATAGTATGTCGTCCAAGACATGTACTATAGCCTTTGGTTTTTCTTCGATTTCGATATTTTTTCAAAAATGCTCAAAAATGCTCAAAAACGATGAAAAACGCCATACTATAGTATGTCGTCGAGACCATGTACTATAGCCTTTGGTTTTTCTTCGATTTCGACATTTTTTTAAAAAATGCTCAAAAAAACATGAAAAACGGCCATATATAGAATGTCGTCCGAGACCATGTACTATAGCCTTTGGTTTTTCTTCGATTTCAAACATTTTTTCAAAAATGCTCAAAAACGATGAAAAACGCCATCTATAGCATATCGTTCCGAGACCATGTACTATAGCCTTTGGTTTTTCTTCGATTTCGAATTTTTTTCAAAAAATGCTCAAAAATGCTCAAAAACGATGAAAACGCCATAACTATAGTATGTCGTTCGAGACCATGTACTATAGCCTTTGGTTTTCTTCGATTTCGACATTTTTTCAAAAATGCTCAAAAATGCTCAAAAACGATGAAAAACGCCAGACTATAGTATGTCGTCCGAGACCATGTACTATAGCCTTTGGTTTTTCTTCGATTTCAACATTTTTTCAAAAATGCTCAAAAACGATGAAAAACGCCATACTATAGCATGTCGTCCGAGACCATGTACTATAGCCTTTGGTTTTTCTTCGATTGCGACATTTTTTCAAAAATGCTCAAAAACGATGAAAAACGCCATACTATAGAATGTCGTCCGAGACCATGTACTATAGCCTTTGGTTTTTCTTCGATTTCGACATTTTTTCAAAAATGCTCAAAAACGATGAAAAAACGATGAAAAACGCCATACTATAGTATGTCGTCCAAGACCATGTACTATAGCCTTTGGTTTTTCTTCGATTTCGACATTTTTTCAAAAATGCTCAAAAATGCTCAAAAACGATGAAAAACGCCATACTATAGTATGTCGTCCGAGACCATGTACTATAGCCTTTGGTTTTTCTTCGATTTCGACATTTTTTTAAAAAAATGCTCAAAAACGATGAAAAACGCCATACTATAGAATGTCGTCCGAGACCATGTACTATAGCCTTTGGTTTTTCTTCGATTTCGACATTTTTTCAAAAATGCTCAAAAACGATGAAAAACGCCATACTATAGCATGTCGTTTCGAGTCCATGTACTATAGCCTTTGGTTTTTCTTCGTTTCTTTTTATTTTAGATTTTTTTTAAAAATGCTCAAAAATGCTCAAAAACGATGAAAAACGCCATACTATAGTATGCCGTCCGAGACCATGTACTATAGCCTTTGGTTTTTCTTCGATTTCGACATTTTTTCAAAATGCTCAAAAACGCTGAAAAACGCCATACTATAGTATGTCGTCCAAGACCATGTACTATGCCTTTGGTTTCTCTTAAGATTTCGACTTTTTTTCAAAAATGCTCAAAAACGATGAAAAACGACATACTATAGTATGTCGTCCGAGACCATGTACTATATCTTTGGTTTTTCTTCGATTTCGACATTTTTTTCAAAAATGCTCAGAACGATGAAAAACGCCATACTATAGTATGTCGTCCAAGACCATGTACTATAGCCTTTGGTTTTTTCTCGATTTTGACATTTTTCAAAAATCATCAAAAATGATGAAAAAGCATACCATAGTAGATGAAAAAACAAGACAATAGACAATGTATGGCTTCTGTTCTATGGATTTTGTTACTCAAAGGCAACGAAGACTGACTCTCAGGCTGTACCGGTAGCTCAGTGTGTTGGTTGCGGGTGAAGTGGTCTTGAGGTTGTGAGTTCAAACCCCACTCAAGTACTTGCTTTAGGAATGATATAAATTGAATTGACCCTCAAAATTGGAAGCACGGTATTTCTAAAACGATAAAACATTTCAAAGATTTCTTTTCAAGCAAGCATATCTACCGTATGATGAACCTAAACTAACCTTAAATGGGGTTTCTAGGTGAAAGTATGTAGAACTAACAGCATAATAAAGTTTTCCATTGAAAATGCATGGGCATTTACGTTAAATAACTCAGAAACTACAAAACATTTTCAAAGTAAAAAGTTTCAGCATGTTATCTACAGTAAGCTGAATTTAAAAAAACATGTGAATGTAGTTTTTAGTGAACGTGACTTTTTGACTTATAATGGGGGTCAATGGCAGCTCCAGGCATATTTACACCCCCTATATTTCTAAAAACGATGAACATTTCAAAGATTGATTTCAGGCAACACATCAGCCATAAGATCAACGTTAATAGCCATAAATGGGTTTTCTAGGTGTAGGACTAATAGCATAATAAGGTTTGTGCTATTTTCATTGAGAATGCATTGGGCATTTAAGTTAAATAACTCAGAAACTACAAAACATTTTAAAGTAAAAAGTGAATGAAATTAATGAAAGACATTCTATAGTTTATGTTTTACAATATTAAGTCGTCTCACATGATTTTTGAGGTTTGATTTTTTTATTGAAAATTAAACAAAAAAAGATACTAGATCTCCTTGCTATAACACTCTTTTGAAGGCATTGGATCACATTGAACACAGTGCAAGGTGTGTGCCTTGAACCCGGGCCTTCAAATTTCAAGGCAGGATCTTTATCCATGAGCTACTCTGGTTGCTCTGCATCTCTCACAAAACAGAAATAGAAAGTGACAGTACACCAGAGTCTTGTCTCCATTGCTTCTTAACATTCACACGAATAGAATAGTATGTTGTTTTCTCTCGATTTCAACATTCTTCACAAATCCTCAAAAACGAAGAAAAACGGCATACTACAGCATGTTGTTCCGAGACCCTGTTACATATAGCCTTTGGTTTTTTTCTTCGATTTCGACATTTTTCAAAAATGCTCAAAAATGATGAAAACGCCATACTATAGTATGTCGTCCGAGACCATGTACTATTAGACACTTAGTTTTTTTTCTTCGATTTCGACATTTATCAAAAATCCTAAAATAACAATTGAAAAACGCCACCATACTATAGTATGTAGTCCGAGACCATGTACTATTGCCTTTGGTTTTACTTTGATTGCGACAAATTTTCAAAAATTCTCAAAAATGCTCAAAAACGATGAAAAAAACGCCAGACCTATATGTATGTTCCGAGACCATGTACTATAGCCTTTGGTTTATCTTCGATTGCGACAATTTTTCAAAAAATGCTCAAAAATGCTCAAAAACGATGAAACGCAAAAAGACTATAGTATGTCGTCCGAGACCATGTACTATAGCCTTTGTTTTTCTTCGATTTCAACATTTTTCAAAAATGCTCAAAAACGATGAAAAACGCCATACTATAGCATGTCGTTCGAGACCATGTACTATAGCCTTTGGTTTTTTATTCGATTGCGACATTTTTTTCAAAAATGCTCAAAAACGATGAAAACGCCATACTATACAATGTCGTCCGAGACCATGTACTATAGCCTTTGGTTTTTCTTCGATTTCGACATTTTTTCAAAAATGCTCAGAAAACGATGAAAAACGCATACTATACTATGTCGTCGAGGGGACTATGTCTATAGCCTTTGGTTTTTCTTCGATTTCGACATTTTTTCAAAAATGCTCAAAAATGCTCAA
>CM076967.1:14119518-14155187 GCA_039105355.1 Benthosema pterotum | reverse complement strand
GTAGAAATACAGTGCACAATAGAAAATACATGGTACAATCATACCTCTATTGTACCCTGTGTGTACAAAACACACAAAAGAAAAAGAAAAATATAGTATTGTTACAAGTAATTGCCCCTCTCTCTCTCTCATTCCAGTTTCACCAAACATGAGGGGTAGGGGCAGTGTTCATTATACTCTATAGAGTCAATCACATAATAGTCTTCTTCGCTGCAAGATACCTTAAAGTGCTTACGAGTGAGGAAATGTTCCTCTAATTTATCGAGTTTGGATATTAAATGTGAGAGCCCCCAAGTCTCGAGGTATGCCGCTAGAGGTGTCGGCGGTAGGTACAACTCAAAAGGCGGAACGTGGATAGAGATTCTTATTGTGAATGTACCAAACACATCAGCATGTTCGGTGTTGACCCCCATCAGGGGTTTGGCGGACTGCTTATGCCATGCTCTGGCATTCGTTCGAAAACGTGCTGACAGAAAACTCCCGCATTCGGTGAATAGCTTCTCACCAGTAAAGGCTTGATCCTTCACATGTTTTGGCACGTCAATGGTTTCTATGACATTCATAGTGGTATCCTTTGTGCATGTGAGGTAAAGTTGTCCTCCCCATGGGCGATCTCTGGTAGCAATGTTTGTGAAGACATAGGATGTGTCTGTGTTCGTAAAACCTATTAAACAACCCCACAACTGGATCCTGATCTGAGACCCGTGGGCATCAGAAACCACGCATTCTTTAAGCTCTCTCTCTTGGCCTCTGCATCTCACGATTTTTATAGGGTCCAATGCCACGACATGGGCCCGCAGCTCGTCAACCTGAACTGACACACTTTATTTAAATAATTACATCAAGTCCCATCTTGTATTTATTCTCATCTAGAATATTTTATTGTAGGCTTACCTTTGTCTTTGGTCTCAACCCCAAATACTTCGAGAACATCCATTCTGCGATAACTAGAGGATGTAGAAATCTCTGGTGGTTAACAATCACAAGGTTGGGTAACAGAGTACAGAGTATTATATACGCCCCATGGTGAGAATTTGCATGCGAGACCCAGCCATAACCCTAAACCTAACCCTGTATATTTTCCATAATGTGTAATAAATTTAACAACGCTGCTAAAGTTATTATTCATTATTAATTAGTTATATTGAAAAAAAAAGCCTCCATTATTACTTCCATAATATTTTGGACAATTAAACAGCTGCACAAAAGTTATTGCATAAAGTATTAGCACAAAGAACAGTCCCATGTGGTCTAGCGGTTAGGATTCCTGTTTTCACCCCTGGCGGCGCGGTTCTAAAAATATATCCTTTCAATTTAGCAAATCTTGCTAAATCTGGCAAATCTTTCGCCATTTTCAAAATTTCCTGACATTGTACAAATGTGAACCTTGCGGGCCCCGTTTGGTTCCATTTGAATAAAAAAAAAAGATAGGATAAGAAAAACATTTAAACGTTTGTGTTTTTATAATGCTTTGTACAACAATGTCTTTGTGTTTAACATTTGTATGTTTCACTGTGTATATCACTATTATTATACAATATGTGTTTTAACTTTTGTGTTTGTCTATATTTTAACTTTCTGACTTACAATGTTTTGTTTTGTATACTTTTGTATGTATATAGCGTTTATGGTGTGTTACATGTTTTTAATATAATATTAATCATGCTGCTTTATGATAGCGTGTTGCATGTTTAACTTTTATAATATTAAGTATGTAGTACGTTTATATTGGTGCGTGTATGTTTTAACCCTGTGTTGTCTGTATATATAATGCTTTGTAGAAGTCTTGTGTTTTTAACATTTTGTGTTTTTTCACTTTGCTTACAGCTATAGTTTATATGTTTATACATATTGTGTTCTAACAATATCACACACACACACACACACACACACACACACACACACACACACACACACACACACACACCACACACACACACACACACACACACACACACCACACACACACACACACACACACACACACACCATGCAGTGTCAGAGTGGGCAGTAGGGCTAATTGGCTCCTGTGGCAGACAAAAAACGCACAGAACTAAGAAAAACAAGTCAGAAACATTCTCAGGTTTAGAAATGTCAATGTCCTGCTGGTTAGTTTAAACCAAAATTACTACCCATTAACACAGACTCAGCTTACTGTAGGGATTGGGGGAAAAAAAACTTGCCATGGCTACTTTACCTAAAACAATGTAATAGTTGTGAAGAAGATTTTGTTTCCTTGGTTTGTGAAATGCGTTTTAACAAATTCATGTTATTATTAATAATAACTCAAACTGTTGTTATTGTGTCAGCTCATGCATTGAGTGAAGGTTTTAGACCTTTTGAACATCTGATCCAAAATAAAACAAATCTTGCACGGTAGTTGTTGAAGAACTATTTAATAAACCAACTTCAAATGTGTTCAGTACAAATGAACTGACATCAAGTCAAATATACGGTAGAAAAGTATTTTTCCTTCACTGACCAGCTGTACATATATACTAGTTGAACATAAACCATTATTAGCAGCTTGTGAGTAGAATAAAAATGATTATCCATCACTAAAGCAATCTGTCATTTGAGAAGTAGAACCATTTGTGGATAATCTATGCTAGAAATCATCGCAACGTACAGGATGATTTACTTGTTGGAGTAATTTTAAAATACTAATTTAATAATAATTACTAAATTATTAATACTACTAAATTACAAACAAAATCCTCAATTTGTTTATTTCTGATAGTAGAGATTACATACACTCACTATAACTCAAATTGGTTGTTATTGGTGGCAGCTCATGCAACAACCTCTAAGGCAATTTGACAAAAGTCATAGTGCATATAGCAACAGTGTACACTACAAAGTCAATTTACATTTTGGTATATAATCTTATGTAATCCAGGATTTTGGTGTGTTTTGGTGTTTTGGTGCCATAACATCTGTGTGATAGGGGGCAGGCATCGTATGTGTTTTAAAATGGCAAAATACAATCTACAAGATGGTAAAGTTAAGTCTCCAATTCAATAGCTGTGGAATACCCAATCAAATTTGTTGTAATGGTTTTCTAGGGCTGGTTTAGAGCTAAAAAGATTTTCATTTCCACAAATTAACATTTCGTGAAGTGAAATTTGTTTAACTTCCATGCAAAAATACAGGGTTCTACAAAACATTGTGGAATCACTGAGGGGGATTTATAAAAACTTCTATCAACTTGGGATTGTAAAAATGCGTTTTAGAATCATTTGATGACATTTAGCCTTTCAGAACCAAAACTAAAGAATATTTTGTTGTTGGATACGGTTTTGTCCACAATTCCATGCTTTGCAAACATTTATCAAATTGATTCAATTTACCGTACATTTGGTATGTAATCTTAAGTATTCCAGGATTTTGCTGTGTAGTCGGTGTGCTAGGGCATGCATGGTATGTGTTTTAAAAGGCAAAATACAATCTACAAGATGGTAGAGTTTAAGTAGAGTCAAGTTAATCTACAAGATGGTAGAGTCATGTTAAGTCTCCATTCAATCAATCTGTGGAATACCCTATTAAATTGGTTGTAATGGTTTTCTAGGGTTGGCTTAGGGCTAAAAAAGATTTTCATTTCCACAAATTAACATTTCGTGAAGTGAAATTTGTTAACTTCCATGCAAAAATACAGGGTTCTACAAAACATTGTGAATCAATGATGGGGGATTTTATAAAAACTTCCATCAAATTGGGATTGTAAAAACTGTAAAAAACAATAGTACACAATAGATTTACTATGGCGTATGTAAGAAAAACTAACATGCATTATTGTTTGAGGGGAAATGTATCTTAGCTCCATTGCTACCCAATACTTTAACTTCCATTGCTCTGAAACGGAATAGATCCCCCCAATTCATTGTACTGTGCCCTGCATGTTAACAATCATTTTTAACCATCATTTTGATGACATTTAGCCTTTCAGAGTCAAAACTAAAGAATATTTTGTTGTTGTTGGATGCGGTTTTGTCCACAATTCCATGCTTTGCAACATTTATCAAATTGATGAATGGAGAATTGTCTTAAAATAAAGAAGTATTACAGATATGTGACAATAATGTAACTATTGAAAGCTTGATCTCATATTACATGCACTCTCATAAGAGTTAAAGATCTGTAAGATCCATTAAGTTAACTCTCCCCTCATTTTCAGCCTATGGCCCTTGCATGCAGCCTAGCAGCACAAAGACCTGCCCCCACCTGTTCCCTCTCTTTGCCTGTATCAGTATGGCTGGGTCCTGAGAGAGCTACACCACTCCCAGTCTGGGGGGCTCATGGTCTTCTTTGCTCAGTGGCAAAAGATATACAAATATTACACCCCCCCTTTTTGACCCAAACGCCCACCTGCAGGTTCATGCCAGGTCACATTACAGTCAGCCTAACCATGACCTTTCATGACCTGTCTATATTGCGCACGTGCAGTAGACAAAAAAGTCATAAACCTTTTGTACTTATGTAAACAAAGTCATAAAACCTTTTGTTCTTATGTAAACAAAAAAAGATCAGACATATGCGCCTAAGACACTACTAGCTTAGTTTTCATGTACTGTCTGTCAGTTAAAAAAAAGGTTTCCAGACTCATATTTACACTGTTTTTTTGGAGGGAAAAGAGTAGAACCTCTGAGTTCAGGAATTCCAGAATGTGATACAAAAACACATTGTCTTAATTTATAATGCCTTTTGTGGTACTGTCTGCCACAAACAGGACAAGCCTAAAAAGCAAAAGGAGGAGGGACGGGAGACTGTTTAACATCAGACATCTACAGGCAAAGACCAAAATCCTGGTCGTTAACATCTGTAACTGTATACATCAACTCGGCCGCCTGTGACAAGATATGTGCTCCAGAATAGAAATGTTTCCATTGCGGTCTTTCTCTGTAGAATGAGATGTGTTCTGCCTTCGGAAGTATTTGAATCATTTCCATCCTCTTATCCTCCTCCTCTTATCCTCCTCCTCATCGCCTGCCTCCCTCATCCCCAAAATAATACAGTCCAGCGATCGGTGTGTCGCTATAATGCCAGGCTGCCTTAAGAAGGCAGTTGGATGGATCCTCAAGCTCAAGAGTCTGTTACTTTGTCTCAGTCAGAAGAGGAAGCAATTGAGTGTGACTCTTGCTCAAACAGACATGAATAAAGACCAACAGGAAAGAGAGTTGAACAAGGAGTTGCAGATGGTCAGGGAACAGGCTGGTTGTTCTCTTTCAGTGGAGGAAGTCAAAAGAGCAGAGATGGAAATCATCCGCTTTTGCCAGGGAAGAGGTTTCCCTGACGAGTTCAGCTGTCTGAAAAAAAAGGAAAATGTGACAGAATCTAGTCACATCTACAAGCTCAGCCCAACACCAAAGATGGATATTCGGAGAGTCGGAGGACGACTAAGTAGATTGGCCATGCCAGAAAAAAGTAAACATCCAGCCATACTGGCAGAAGATCTTCACATTTCTGACATCATCCTGCAGCAACTACATCAAGATGTTGGACATGGAGGTCGTAACCACATGCTATCTTGCCTGTGCCAAAGATATTGGATCCCAGGTGTTAGTGTGGCTATAAGGAGAGTTCTGTCCAAGAGCATCATCTGTAGGCCGCTACATGCAACTCCAGCATCCCTATTTGGTTTGCACAGTACAGTCTCCATTGAGTCTGTTTTAAAGCAAAAAGAGGTGAATATCGCTCGGGAGCGTCTCACATTGTCCTCACAGCTTAGTTTTCATGTACTGTCTGTCAGTTAAAAAAAAGGTTTCCAGGCTCATATTTACACTGTTTTTTGGAGGGAAAAGAGTAGAACCTCTGTGTTCAGGAATTCCAGAATGTGATACAAAAACACATTGTCTTAATTTATAATGCCTTTTGTGGTACTGTCTGCCACAAACAGGACAAGCCTAGAAAGCAAAAGGAGGAGGGACGGGAGACTGTTTAACATCAGACATCTACAGGCAAAGACCAAAATCCTGGTTGTTAACATCTGTAACTGTATACATCAACTCGGCCGCCTGTGACAAGATATGTGGCTCCAGAATAGAAATGTTTCCATTGCGGTCTTTCTCTGTAGAATGAGATGTGTTCTGCCTTCGGAAGTATTTGAATCATTTCCATCCTCTTATCCTCCTCCTCCTCTTATCCTCCTCCTCATCGCCTGCCTCCCTCATCCCCAAAATAATGCAGTCCAGCGATCGGTGCGTCGCTCGTATCTAATGCCAGGCTTGGTACGGCGGACGTGCATATACCACAAATGCATACCCAAAATACAGTTATTACGGGCAGTGTAGTGACAAAACATGCACCGTCTGCGGACTCTGCGCTTAGCGTTTCCCGGATAGAATCCGTGACAGAATTGAGGATGTGCGTCCCTCAGGGCCTCCGTTGGAACGAACGCTCACAATTTGGGCAATCGTATCGCTCTATACCATGATCTTGGGTTCGTGGTTTGTTAACAGATGCTCTCTGTATTGGGGCCAACTTCTGTAAGCCCTGGGCCATCTCCTGTAGGCCTAGAGCAACCCTCGTACCTTGCACACAAATACGTGGTCATCGCTGTGCTTCATAACTCGTCAGTTAGAATTATTTCTGGTTATCTTATCTCTGAGCTGTAATCACTGTTGTTCTAGACAATCTAGCCAATGTCTCTTATAAATCTTAGTCGACATGTGATGACATCACAGCACATGACGTCATGACATGGCCCATACATGGAGTTTCTCCAAAACTATTCACATCCACTAGACCTAATTCTCTGCATGGGTTTTCAACTGGTAGTCGTGGACCCCTGGTGGTCTGTGGAGGTATTGCAGGTGGTCTCTGGGGGAAAAATGTCAACATTGCCAAAATGTTCAGCTTAAAAGTGCTTTATTTATGAATCAAATCACAATGTTTAATACAACCAATTCAATTTAGCTTACAACAGCTTGGACAAAAGCCATGTAGGCTCAATACTGCTTTATCATAAGACATCATTGGAAATATTTTCTCTAACACATTGTACTATGGCTTCCATTCACGCATTGCTTCATTAGCATTTGGAATTCAACAAATTTTATATTTGCTCAGACACATAATGCAAATTCTCTATTAATTGTCAGTGGGATTTTAATGTCTGTGTCTACATCATGGGAAAAGCTCGAGTCACCCCTTTGAAAGCCATTACCATTCCCCGGATGAAGCTGACAGCTGCCATGGTGGCAAGTCAAATGGATAGGTTGTGGAGGAAGGAGCTGCAAATGCAACTTCAAGACTCGCTTTTTGGACCGATAGTACTTCAGACATTTGTAGCAAACCCGGTCTCAAAGATACTCAGCGTGTCCAATCCATCTCAGTGGAGCAATCCTGCTGACATGGCCTCCAGGGGAGTCAAGGTGGAAAGACTCCTGAAAGATGGCACGTGGGTTTCTGGACCTGCATTTCTGTCTAGGTCCGAAGAAGAATGGCCTTGCATCCTGATGACTTTTTAAAGATCTCACCAAATGACCCTGAGGTCAGGACAAGTGTCTGTGAATACAGTACAGGCTGAAAAGGAAGTTGACACAGTGGTCTGCTTGATCAATCACTTTTCTTCTTGGAACAATCTTAAGAAGGCAGTTGGATGGATCCTCAAGCTCAAGAGTCTGTTACTTTGTCTCAGTCAGAAGAGGAAGCAATTGAGTGTGACTCTTGCTCAAACAGACATGAATAAAGACCAACAGGAAAGAGAGTTGAACAAGGAGTTGCAGATGGTCAGGGAACAGGCTGGTTGTTCTCTTTCAGTGGAGGAAGTCAAAAGAGCAGAGATGGAAATCATCCGCTTTTGCCAGAGGAAGAGGTTCCCTGACGAGTTCAGCTGTCTGGAAAAAGGAGAAAATGTGACAGGATCTAGTCACATCTACAAGCTCAGCCCAACACTCAAAGATGGTATTCGGAGAGTCGGAGGACGACTAAGTAGACTGGCCATGCCAGAAAAAAGTAAACATCCAGCCATACTGGCAAAGGATCTTCACATTTCATCATCCTGCAGCAACTACATCAAAATGTTGGACATGGAGGTCGTAACCACATGCTATCTTGCCTGTGCCAAAGATATTGGATCCCAGGTGTTAGTGTGGCTATAAGGAGAGTTCTGTCCAAGAGCATCATCTGTAGGCCGCTACATGCAACTCCAGCGTCCATATTTGGTTTGCACAGTACAGTCTCCATTGAGTCTGTTTTAAAGCAAAAAGAGGTGAATATCGCTCGGGAGCGTCTCACATTGTCCTCACAGCTTAAGTAGTGTCTTAGGCGCATATGTCTGATCTTTTTTTGTTTACATAAGAACAAAAGGTTTTATGACTTTGTTTACATAAGTACAAAAGGTTTATGACTTTTTTGTCTACTGCACGTGCGCAATATAGACAGGTCATGAAAGGTCATGGTTAGGCTGACTGTAATGTGACCCTGGCATGAACCTGCAGGTGGGCGTTTGGGTCAAAAAAGGGGGTGTAATATTTGTATATCTTTTGCCACTGAGCAAAGAAGACCATGAGCCCCCCCAGACTGGGAGTGGTGTAGCTCTCTCAGGACCCAGCCATACTGATACAGGCAAAGAGAGGGAACAGGTGGGGGCAGGTCTTTGTGCTGCTAGGCTGCATGCAAGGGCCATAGGCTGAAAATGAGGGAGAGTTAACTTAATGGATCTTACAGATCTTTAACTCTTATGAGAGTGCATGTAATATGAGATCAAGCTTTCAATAGTTACATTATTGTCACATATCTGTAATACTTCTTTATTTTAAGACAATTCTCCATTCATCAATTTGATAAATGTTGCAAAGCATGGAATTGTGGACAAAACCGCATCCAACAACAACAAAATATTCTTTAGTTTTGACTCTGAAAGGCTAAATGTCATCAAAATGATGGTTAAAAAATGATTGTTAACATGCAGGGCACAGTACAATGAATTGGGGGATCTATTCCGTTTCAGAGCAATGGAAGTAAAAGTATTGGGTAGCAATGGAGCTAAGATACATTTCCCCTCAAACAATAATGCATGTTAGTTTTTCTTACATACGCCATAGTAAATCTATTGTGTACTATTGTTTTTTACAGTTTTTACAATCCCAATTTGATGGAAGTTTTTATAAAATCCCCCATCATTGATTCACAATGTTTTGTAGAACCCTGTATTTTTGCATGGAAGTTAACAAATTTCACTTCACGAAATGTTAATTTGTGGAAATGAAAATCTTTTTAGCCCTAAGCCAACCCTAGAAAACCATTACAACCAATTTAATAGGGTATTCCACAGATTGATTGAATTGGAGACTTAACATGACTCTACCATCTTGTAGATTAACTTGACTCTACTTAACTCTACCATCTTGTAGATTGTATTTTGCCATTTAAAACACATACCATGCATGCCCCTAGCACACAGACTACACAGCAAAATCCTGGAATACATAAGATTACATACCAAAATGTACGGTAAATTGAATCAATTTGATAAATGTTTGCAAAGCATGGAATTGTGGACAAAACCGTATCCAACAACAAAATATTCTTTAGTTTTGGTTCTGAAAGGCTAAATGTCATCAAATGATTCTAAAACGCATTTTTACAATCCCAAGTTGATAGAAGTTTTTATAAATCCCCCCTCAGTGATTCACAATGTTTTGTAGAACCCTGTATTTTTGCATGGAAGTTAACAAATTTCACTTCACGAAATGTTAATTTGTGGAAATGAAAATCTTTTTAGCTCTAAACCAGCCCTAGAAAACCATTACAACAAATTTGATTGGGTATTCCACAGCTATTGAATTGGAGACTTAACTTTACCATCTTGTAGATTGTATTTTGCCATTTAAAACACATACGATGCCTGCCCCCTATCACACAGATGTTATGGCACCAAAACACCAAAACACACCAAAATCCTGGAATACATAAGATTATATACCAAAATGTAAATTGACTTTGTAGTGTACACTGTTGCTATATGCACTATGACTTTTGTCAAATTGCCTTAGAGGTTGTTGCATGAGCTGCCACCAATAACAACCAATTTGAGTTATAGTGAGTGTATGTAATCTCTACTATCAGAAATAAACAAATTGAGGATTTTGTTAGTAATTTAGTAGTATTAATAATTTAGTAATTATTATTAAATTAGTATTTTAAAATTACTCCAACAAGTAAATCATCCTGTACGTTGCGATGATTTCTAGCATAGATTATCCACAAATGGTTCTACTTCTCAAATGACAGATTGCTTTAGTGATGGATAATCATTTTTATTCTACTCACAAGCTGCTAATAATGGTTTATGTTCAACTAGTATATATGTACAGCCTGGTCAGTGAAGGAAAAATACTTTTCTACCGTATATTTGACTTGATGTCAGTTCATTTGTACTGAACACATTTGAAGTTGGTTTATTAAATAGTTCTTCAACAACTACCGTGCAAGATTTGTTTTATTTTGGATCAGATGTTCAAAAGGTCTAAAACCTTCACTCAATGCATGAGCTGACACCAATAACAACCAGTTTGAGTTATTATTAATAATAACATGAATTTGTAAAACGCATTTCACAAACCCAAGGAAACAAAATCTTCTTCACAACTATTACATTGTTTTAGGTAAAGTAGCCATGGCAAGTTTTTTTTCCCCCAATCCCTACAGTAAGCTGAGTCTGTGTTAATGGGTAGTAATTTGGTTTAAACTAACCAGCAGGACATTGACATTTCTAAACCTGAGAATGTTTCTGACTTGTTTTTCTTAGTTCTGTGCGTTTTTTGTCTGCCACAGGAGCCAAATAGCCCTACTGCCCACTCTGACACTGCATGGTGTGTGTGTGTGTGTGTGTGTGTGTGTGTGTGTGTGTGTGTGTGTGTGTGTGTGTGTGTGTGTGTGTGTGTGTGTGTGTGTGTGTGTGTGTGTGTGTGTGTGTGTGTGTGATATTGTTAGACACAATATGTATAAACATATAAACTATAGCTGTAAGCAAAGTGAAAAAACACAAAATGTTAAAAACACAAGACTTCTACAAAGCATTATATATACAGACAACACAGGGTTAAAACATACAACGCACCAATATAAACGTACTACATACTTAATATTATAAAAGTTAAACATGCAACACGCTATCATAAACGCAGCATGATTAATATTATATTAAAAACATGTAACACACCATAAACGCTATATACATACAAAAGTATACAAAACAAAACATTGTAAGTCAGAAAGTTAAAATATAGACAAACACAAAAGTTAAAACACATATTGTATAATAATAGTGATATACACAGTGAAACATACAAATGTTAAACACAAAGACATTGTTGTACAAAGCATTATAAAAACACAAACGTTTAAATGTTTTTCTTATCCTATCTTTTTTTTTTATTCAAATGGAACCAAACGGGGCCCGCAAGGTTCACATTTGTACAATGTCAGGAAATTTTGAAAATGGCGAAAGATTTGCGAAAGGATATATTTTTAGAACCGCGCCGCCAGGGGTGAAAACAGGAATCCTAACCGCTAGACCACATGGGACTGTTCTTTGTGCTAATACTTTATGCAATAACTTTTGTGCAGCTGTTTAATTGTCCAAAATATTATGGAAGTAATAATGGAGGCTTTTTTTTCAATATAACTAATTAATAATGAATAATAACTTTAGCAGCGTGTTAAATTTATTACACATTATGGAAAATACAGGGTTAGGTTTAGGGTTATGGGCTGGGTCTCGCATGCAAATTCTCACCATGGGGCGTATATAATACTCTGTACTCTGTTACCCAACCTTGTGATTGTTAACCACCAGAGATTTCTACATCCTCTAGTTATCGCAGAATGGATGTTCTCGAAGTATTGGGGTTGAGACCAAAGACAAAGGTAAGCCTACAATAAAATATTCTAGATGAGAATAAATACAAGATGGGACTTGATGTAATTATTTAAATAATGTGTTTCAGGTTGACGAGCTGCGGGCCCATGTCGTGGCATTGGACCCTATAAAAATCGTGAGATGCAGAGGCCAAGAGAGAGAGCTTAAAGAATGCGTGGTTTCTGATGCCCACGGGTCTCAGATCAGGATCCAGTTGTGGGGTTGTTTAATAGGTTTTACGAACACAGACACATCCTATGTCTTCACAAACATTGCTACCAGAGATCGCCCATGGGGAGGACAACTTTACCTCACATGCACAAAGGATACCACTATGAATGTCATAGAAACCATTGACGTGCCAAAACATGTGAAGGATCAAGCCTTTACTGGTGAGAAGCTATTCACCGAATGCGGGAGTTTTCTGTCAGCACGTTTTCGAACGAATGCCAGAGCATGGCATAAGCAGTCCGCCAAACCCCTGATGGGGGTCAACACCGAACATGCTGATGTGTTTGGTACATTCACAATAAGAATCTCTATCCACGTTCCGCCTTTTGAGTTGTACCTACCGCCGACACCTCTAGCGGCATACCTCGAGACTTGGGGGCTCTCACATTTAATATCCAAACTCGATAAATTAGAGGAACATTTCCTCACTCGTAAGCACTTTAAGGTATCTTGCAGCGAAGACTATTATGTGATTGACTCTATAGAGTATAATGAACACTGCCCCTACCCCTCATGTTTGGTGAAACTGGAATGAGAGAGAGAGAGGTGGGCAATACATGTAACAATACTATATTTCTTCTTTTTCTTTTGTGTGTTTTGTACACACAGGGTACAATAGATGTATGATGTACCATGTATTTTCTATTGTGCACTGTATTTTCTACTGCATACTGTATACTGTCTGTATACTCTACCTTGTAAACCTATATTCTACCCTGTAAACCTGTAAACACGCCTAAAATAATGAATTAATAAAACACTTAATAACAACAACCATGTTATTGTAACTACTATTTTATTTAATACATACATACATACATACATACATACATACATACATACATACATACATACATACATACATACATACATACATACATACATACATACATACATACATACATACATACATACATACATACATACATACATACATACATACATACATACATGCATACATGCATGCATGCATACACGCATGCATGCATACATACATACATACATACAATCAAATGTCACCCAATACAGGCAGAGTGATTCTCGGTCTCATGATTCTCAGTGTAGTATTTGCAGTACTCTGATGGATAGGACTGTACCCATTGTAGTGTCACTACCAGCTCCGGAAAGCTTTGTAACATGGTAGGGTCATGAAGTATATGGATGAACATTTCGGGAAAATATGTAATCTATCCATATACACATCCATTCTGCGATAACTAGAGGATGTAGAAATCTCTGGTGGTTAACAATCACGAGGTTGGGTAACAGAGTACAGAGTATTATATACGCCCCATGGTGAGAATTTGCATGCGAGACCCAGCCCATAACCCTAAACCTAACCCTGTATTTTCCATATGTAAATGTGTAATAAATTTAACACGCTGCTAAAGTTATTATTCATTATTAATTAGTTATATTGAAAAAAAAAAGCCTCCATTATTACTTCCATAATATTTTGGACAATTAAACAGCTGCACAAAAGTTATTGCATAAAGTATTAGCACAAAGAACAGTCCCATGTGGTCTAGCGGTTAGGATTCCTGTTTTCACCCCTGGCGGCGCGGTTCTAAAAATATATCCTTTCAATTTAGCAAATCTTGCTAAATCTGGCAAATCTTTCGCCATTTTCAAAATTTCCTGACATTGTACAAATGTGAACCTTGCGGGCCCCGTTTGGTTCCATTTGAATAAAAAAAAAAAAAAAAAAAAAAGATAGGATAAGAAAAACATTTAAACGTTTGTGTTTTTATAATGCTTTGTACAACAATGTCTTTGTGTTTAACATTTGTATGTTTCACTGTGTATATCACTATTATTATACAATATGTGTTTTAACTTTTGTGTTTGTCTATATTTTAACTTTCTGACTTACAATGTTTTGTTTTGTATACTTTTGTATGTATATAGCGTTTATGGTGTGTTACATGTTTTTAATATAATATTAATCATGCTGCGTTTATGATAGCGTGTTGCATGTTTAACTTTTATAATATTAAGTATGTAGTACGTTTATATTGGTGCGTTGTATGTTTTAACCCTGTGTTGTCTGTATATATAATGCTTTGTAGAAGTCTTGTGTTTTTAACATTTTGTGTTTTTTCACTTTGCTTACAGCTATAGTTTATATGTTTATACATATTGTGTCTAACAATATCACACACACACACACACACACACACACACACACACACACACACACACACACACACACACACACACACACACACACACACACACACACACACACACACCCTTGCCAATAGCACGTTTGCCGATAGCATTACTTGCGGCAAGCCGTTAGGTAGTAGTGGCTGTAGGTGTATGCATGTCCATGTTTCCAGATTGTCCATAAAGCTAAAGATGTAGAATTGTACAGAAAAGTATTTTACATACTGACCACAAATTCAAACTACAGGATAATATGCCTATGTATATGCATGCATGTGCAAAAGTTTGATAATTAGACTAAATGCACCTCTACAATCAACTGTGACATAAGGGTCACTGCTTCACTAAGTACTGTTTTTATCCATGTGGGTGACAGAGCTTCAAAACATTTTCCCTATAAGACAGTATAGTTGATAATACAAATACTTTCTCCAACAGCCTCTCTTTTCTCCATCTCCCTCCTCACACACTCCCACAAGTACATTAGATATCCTATAACAAATATGGGTTGTGGCCTGATTTGAGTAGGGTTTGCAATGTTTGGTACCAGTATGGACCAATATCGAATTGTGCTGTGTATCGGTTTAATACATGGTTACACAGATAAGGTTGATGTAATACATTACCATACTATCTATAATACAATCGGTATGTTTACATGTAAAACAAGTTGTTTTTTAACCGTTGCAGACACATGATTAACATGTAGTTTCTTTTGATGTCTTTAAACAGTCTTATGTTACTACATTAACATGCCATCACTATGCACATGGTGTCTACCAGTGTTAGGAGATAGCCTGTTATCCAACAGTTTCCTACTTTGCCGGATTGACGATGTCAGACACAGGCCAACAGCATCGATATTGCAGGTTTATATATCTAAAGACTATTATCTAGACTTGTTTGGAATCTAGATGGAATCTATAATTTCAAAGTTTGCAGGATCAGTTTGTTCTCAACAAAAAGCATCAACTCATGAACACAGAGCGCCATATGTTTTTTTTTCCATGATATTTCTATAGATCCAACATCAAATAAAATAATGTATGTTTAGCACAATTGAAAATATGCATTTTTTTTAACAATAGATTATATATTTACAGTAGGTGAAAAAAGAAAAGAGGCATTATTTAAAAACATTGACATAGTTTACTTACACTATGCTACTATTTGTTTCTTTTTTACTATTGGATAAAGCTATGTGGTAAAATAGTGTGATACCAAATCCCATGAACTTCAGAATCATAGAAGCAGTGGAGCTATGGCCCAGATCTATATGAACATAATGTATGCCCCCTAGCTGGCACACAGAAGGGTGGGGAAGGACGGTTTAATTTGACAATACTGTAGGCACAGCTCTCTAGAATTTAGTGCTGCACTACAGACTTTTCATACCCACTCACAGCATTAGACACTCAATCACTTCTACAGGCTACAATATCACCATATCTAGCATGCCTATTTTGTATATAATGTAAAAACATATATTTCTTAAAAAATGTCATAGTTTACTATTTTGTACGTTATAATACTACATGATTTTACTATAGGAAAGCTGTATGGTTCCCTCTCTGTGATGTAAATCGAGTCACCTACTACCCTCACCTGAGACAGGGATGTGATATATTTGTAAATATTCACCAACATGAATAAATAATGTAGTAAAATAGTGTTTAACTCTGTTTAACTAATACAAACTCCACACTTGTATTTTTGTTTGAAAGACATAGGCAAAAATGATTATGCAGTCACAGACGCCTGTGACTGCATCCTATTTTGGTGCTCATGATGAATATTTTACGGTAGTCAAAGTTATGTGGAAAATGCTATAGAAGCTGCAACCCAGAACTTATTGAATAAGTTGAGGTTTGAAGTGGTCTCCCTAATCTTCCAATGAAAAAGTAGACCCAAAGTAAC
Source organism: Benthosema pterotum (assembly GCA_039105355.1). NCBI lineage: Eukaryota > Metazoa > Chordata > Actinopteri > Myctophiformes > Myctophidae > Benthosema > Benthosema pterotum. The sequence continues at coordinate 14,139,007 of CM076967.1, read as the reverse complement.
ATATATCCTGTAAACAAGAAACCGTGTGGGATCCAGTGGTATGTGTGCTTATGTGCACACAGCATACGCATGCATGTGACATGCAAGTACACTGGTAGACTTTATGTTCTATGAATACTGTGCTGAATACAATGCAGTAGGATCGCAGTCAGCAGCCCTTGGGGTGGTCTCGCACCTCAGAGGCTGAGGCGTTTGTCTATTCGTGACCCCCCCAGCGAGAAAGCAAACACACAGCAAACACACACACACACACACACACACACACACACACACACACACACACACACACACACACACACACACACACACACACACACACACACACACACACACACACACACACACACAGGTCCACATAGAAAAAACAGTGAGTTTGTTCTTAATTTAGTGTACAAACATTTAAGATTTTTGTTAAAAGGTTGTAAAGCGTCTCTGAGATACGTGAAAACAGTATGAGGAACAACACACACACACACACACACACACACACACACACACACACACACACACACACACACACACACACACACACACACACACACACACACACACACACACACACACACACACACACCATGCAGTGTCAGAGTGGGCAGTAGGGCTATTTGGCTCCTGTGGCAGACAAAAAACGCACAGAACTAAGAAAAACAAGTCAGAAACATTCTCAGGTTTAGAAATGTCAATGTCCTGCTGGTTAGTTTAAACCAAATTACTACCCATTAACACAGACTCAGCTTACTGTAGGGATTGGGGGAAAAAAACTTGCCATGGCTACTTTACCTAAAACAATGTAATAGTTGTGAAGAAGATTTTGTTTCCTTGGGTTTGTGAAATGCGTTTTACAAATTCATGTTATTATTAATAATAACTCAAACGGGTTGTTATTGGTGTCAGCTCATGCATTGAGTGAAGGTTTTAGACCTTTTGAACATCTGATCCAAAATAAAACAAATCTTGCACGGTAGTTGTTGAAGAACTATTTAATAAACCAACTTCAAATGTGTTCAGTACAAATGAACTGACATCAAGTCAAATATACGGTAGAAAAGTATTTTTCCTTCACTGACCAGGCTGTACATATATACTAGTTGAACATAAACCATTATTAGCAGTTTTTGAGTAGAATAAAAATGATTATCCATCACTAAAGCAATCTGTCATTTGAGAAGTAGAACCATTTGTGGATAATCTATGCTAGAAATCATCGCAACGTACAGGATGATTTACTTGTTGGAGTAATTTTAAAATACTAATTTAATAATAATTACTAAATTATTAATACTACTAAATTACTAACAAAATCCTCAATTTGTTTATTTCTGATAGTAGAGATTACATACACTCACTATAACTCAAATTGGTTGTTATTGGTGGCAGCTCATGCAACAACCTCTAAGGCAATTTGACAAAAGTCATAGTGCATATAGCAACAGTGTACACTACAAAGTCAATTTACATTTTGGTATATAATCTTATGTATTCCAGGATTTTGGTGTGTTTTGGTGTTTTAACATCTGTGTGATAGGGGGCAGGCATCGTATGTGTTTTAAATGGCAAAATACAATCTACAAGATGGTAAAGTTAAGTCTCCAATTCAATAGCTGTGGAATACCCAATCAAATTTGTTGTAATGGTTTTCTAGGGCTGGTTTAGAGCTAAAAAGATTTTCATTTCCACAAATTAACATTTCGTGAAGTGAAATTTGTTAACTTCCATGCAAAAATACAGGGTTCTACAAAACATTGTGAATCACTGAGGGGGGATTTATAAAAACTTCTATCAACTTGGGATTGTAAAAATGCGTTTTAGAATCATTTGATGACATTTAGCCTTTCAGAACCAAAACTAAAGAATATTTTGTTGTTGGATACGGTTTTGTCCACAATTCCATGCTTTGCAAACATTTATCAAATTGATTCAATTTACCGTACATTTTGGTATGTAATCTTATGTATTCCAGGATTTTGCTGTGTAGTCTGTGTGCTAGGGGCATGCATGGTATGTGTTTTAAATGGCAAAATACAATCTACAAGATGGTAGAGTTAAGTAGAGTCAAGTTAATCTACAAGATGGTAGAGTCATGTTAAGTCTCCAATTCAATCAATCTGTGGAATACCCTATTAAATTGGTTGTAATGGTTTTCTAGGGTTGGCTTAGGGCTAAAAAGATTTTCATTTCCACAAATTAACATTTCGTGAAGTGAAATTTGTTAACTTCCATGCAAAAATACAGGGTTCTACAAAACATTGTGAATCAATGATGGGGGATTTTATAAAAACTTCCATCAAATTGGATTGTAAAAACTGTAAAAAACAATAGTACACAATAGATTTACTATGGCGTATGTAAGAAAAACTAACATGCATTATTGTTTGAGGGGAAATGTATCTTAGCTCCATTGCTACCCAATACTTTTACTTCCATTGCTCTGAAACGGAATAGATCCCCCAATTCATTGTACTGTGCCCTGCATTTTAACAATCATTTTTTAACCATCATTTTGATGACATTTAGCCTTTCAGAGTCAAAACTAAAGAATATTTTGTTGTTGTTGGATGCGGTTTTGTCCACAATTCCATGCTTTGCAACATTTATCAAATTGATGAATGGAGAATTGTCTTAAAATAAAGAAGTATTACAGATATGTGACAATAATGTAACTATTGAAAGCTTGATCTCATATTACATGCACTCTCATAAGAGTTAAAGATCTGTAAGATCCATTAAGTTAACTCTCCCTCATTTTCAGCCTATGGCCCTTGCATGCAGCCTAGCAGCACAAAGACCTGCCCCCACCTGTTCCCTCTCTTTGCCTGTATCAGTATGGCTGGGTCCTGAGAGAGCTACACCACTCCCAGTCTGGGGGGGCTCATGGTCTTCTTTGCTCAGTGGCAAAAGATATACAAATATTACACCCCCTTTTTTGACCCAAACGCCCACCTGCAGGTTCATGCCAGGGTCACATTACAGTCAGCCTAACCATGACCTTTCATGACCTGTCTATATTGCGCACGTGCAGTAGACAAAAAAGTCATAAACCTTTTGTACTTATGTAAACAAAGTCATAAAACCTTTTGTTCTTATGTAAACAAAAAAAGATCAGACATATGCGCCTAAGACACTACTAGCTTAGTTTTCATGTACTGTCTGTCAGTTAAAAAAAAAGGTTTCCAGACTCATATTTACACTGTTTTTTGGAGGGAAAAGAGTAGAACCTCTGTGTTCAGGAATTCCAGAATGTGATACAAAAACACATTGTCTTAATTTATAATGCCTTTTGTGGTACTGTCTGCCACAAACAGGACAAGCCTAAAAAGCAAAAGGAGGAGGGACGGGAGACTGTTTAACATCAGACATCTACAGGCAAAGACCAAAATCCTGGTCGTTAACATCTGTAACTGTATACATCAACTCGGCCGCCTGTGACAAGATATGTGGCTCCAGAATAGAAATGTTTCCATTGCGGTCTTTCTCTGTAGAATGAGATGTGTTCTGCCTTCGGAAGTATTTGAATCATTTCCATCCTCTTATCCTCCTCCTCTTATCCTCCTCCTCATCGCCTGCCTCCCTCATCCCCAAAATAATACAGTCCAGCGATCGGTGTGTCGCTATAATGCCAGGCTGCCTTAAGAAGGCAGTTGGATGGATCCTCAAGCTCAAGAGTCTGTTACTTTGTCTCAGTCAGAAGAGGAAGCAATTGAGTGTGACTCTTGCTCAAACAGACATGAATAAAGACCAACAGGAAAGAGAGTTGAACAAGGAGTTGCAGATGGTCAGGGAACAGGCTGGTTGTTCTCTTTCAGTGGAGGAAGTCAAAAGAGCAGAGATGGAAATCATCCGCTTTTGCCAGGGGAAGAGGTTCCCTGACGAGTTCAGCTGTCTGGAAAAAGGAGAAAATGTGACAGAATCTAGTCACATCTACAAGCTCAGCCCAACACTCAAAGATGGATATTCGGAGAGTCGGAGGACGACTAAGTAGATTGGCCATGCCAGAAAAAAGTAAACATCCAGCCATACTGGCAGAAGATCTTCACATTTCTGACATCATCCTGCAGCAACTACATCAAGATGTTGGACATGGAGGTCGTAACCACATGCTATCTTGCCTGTGCCAAAGATATTGGATCCCAGGTGTTAGTGTGGCTATAAGGAGAGTTCTGTCCAAGAGCATCATCTGTAGGCCGCTACATGCAACTCCAGCATCCCTATTTGGTTTGCACAGTACAGTCTCCATTGAGTCTGTTTTAAAGCAAAAAGAGGTGAATATCGCTCGGGAGCGTCTCACATTGTCCTCACAGCTTAGTTTTCATGTACTGTCTGTCAGTTAAAAAAAAAGGTTTCCAGGCTCATATTTACACTGTTTTTTGGAGGGAAAAGAGTAGAACCTCTGTGTTCAGGAATTCCAGAATGTGATACAAAAACACATTGTCTTAATTTATAATGCCTTTTGTGGTACTGTCTGCCACAAACAGGACAAGCCTAGAAAGCAAAAGGAGGAGGGACGGGAGACTGTTTAACATCAGACATCTACAGGCAAAGACCAAAATCCTGGTTGTTAACATCTGTAACTGTATACATCAACTCGGCCGCCTGTGACAAGATATGTGGCTCCAGAATAGAAATGTTTCCATTGCGGTCTTTCTCTGTAGAATGAGATGTGTTCTGCCTTCGGAAGTATTTGAATCATTTCCATCCTCTTATCCTCCTCATCGCCTGCCTCCCTCATCCCCAAAATAATGCAGTCCAGCGATCGGTGCGTCGCTCGTATCTAATGCCAGGCTTGGTACGGCGGACGTGCATATACCACAAATGCATACCCAAAATACAGTTATTATGGGCAGTGTAGTGACAAAACATGCACCGTCTGCGGACTCTGCGCTTTTCGTCGTCGTTTCCCGGATGGAATCCGTGACAGAATTGAGGATGTGCGTCCCTCAGGGCCTCCGTTGGGAACGAACGCTCACAATTTGGGCAATCGTATCGCTCTATACCATGATCTTCGGGTTCGTGGTTTGTTAACAGATGCTCTCTGTATTGGGGCCAACTTCTGTAAGCCCTGGGGCCATCTCCTGTAGGCCTAGAGCACCCTCGTACCTTGCACACAAATACGTGGTCATCGCTGTGCTTCATAACTCGTCAGTTAGAATTTATTTCTGGTTATCTTATCTCTGAGCTGTAATCACTGTTGTTCTAGACAATCTAGCCAATGTCTCTTATAAATCTTAGTCGACATGTGATGACATCACAGCACATGACGTCATGACATGGCCCATACATGGAGTTTCTCCAAAACTATTCACATCCACTAGACCTAATTCTCTGCATGGGTTTTCAACTGGTAGTCGTGGACCCCTGGTGGTCTGTGGAGGTATTGCAGGTGGTCTCTGGGGGAAAAATGTCAACATTGCCAAAATGTTCAGCTTAAAAGTGCTTTATTTATGAATCAAATCACAATGTTTAATACAACCAATTCAATTTAGCTTACAACAGCTTGGACAAAAGCCATGTAGGCTCAATACTGCTTTATCATAAGACATCATTGGAAATATTTTCTCTGACACATTGTACTATGGCTTCCATTCACGCATTGCTTCATTAGCATTTGGAATTCAACAAATTTTATATTTGCTCAGACACATAATGCAAATTCTCTATTAATTGTCAGTGGGATTTTAATGTCTGTGTCTACATCATGGGAAAAGCTCGAGTCACCCCTTTGAAAGCCATTACCATTCCCCGGATGAAGCTGACAGCTGCCATGGTGGCAAGTCAAATGGATAGGTTGTGGAGGAAGGAGCTGCAAATGCAACTTCAAGACTCGCTTTTTGGACCGATAGTACTTCAGACATTTGTAGCAAACCCGGTCTCAAAGATACTCAGCGTGTCCAATCCATCTCAGTGGAGCAATCCTGCTGACATGGCCTCCAGGGGAGTCAAGGTGGAAAGACTCCTGAAAGATGGCACGTGGGTTTCTGGACCTGCATTTCTGTCTAGGTCCGAAGAAGAATGGCCTTGCATCCTGATGACTTTTTAAAGATCTCACCAAATGACCCTGAGGTCAGGACAAGTGTCTGTGAATACAGTACAGGCTGAAAAGGAAGTTGACACAGTGGTCTGCTTGATCAATCACTTTTCTTCTTGGAACAATCTTAAGAAGGCAGTTGGATGGATCCTCAAGCTCAAGAGTCTGTTACTTTGTCTCAGTCAGAAGAGGAAGCAATTGAGTGTGACTCTTGCTCAAACAGACATGAATAAAGACCAACAGGAAAGAGAGTTGAACAAGGAGTTGCAGATGGTCAGGGAACAGGCTGGTTGTTCTCTTTCAGTGGAGGAAGTCAAAAGAGCAGAGATGGAAATCATCCGCTTTTGCCAGGGGAAGAGGTTCCCTGACGAGTTCAGCTGTCTGGAAAAAGGAGAAAATGTGACAGAATCTAGTCACATCTACAAGCTCAGCCCAACACTCAAAGATGGTATTCGGAGAGTCGGAGGACGACTAAGTAGACTGGCCATGCCAGAAAAAAGTAAACATCCAGCCATACTGGCAAAGGATCTTCACATTTCATCATCCTGCAGCAACTACATCAAAATGTTGGACATGGAGGTCGTAACCACATGCTATCTTGCCTGTGCCAAAGATATTGGATCCCAGGTGTTAGTGTGGCTATAAGGAGAGTTCTGTCCAAGACCATCATGTGTAGGCTGCTACATGCAACTCCAGCGTCCATATTTGGTTTGCACAGTACAGTCTCCATTGAGTCTGTTTTAAAGCAAAAAGAGGTGAATATCGCTCGGGAGCGTCTCACATTGTCCTCACAGCTTAGTTTTCATGTACTGTCTGTCAGTTAAAAAAAAAGGTTTCCAGGCTCATATTTACACTGTTTTTTGGAGGGAAAAGAGTAGAACCTCTGTGTTCAGGAATTCCAGAATGTGATACAAAAACACATTGTCTTAATTTATAATGCCTTTTGTGGTACTGTCTGCCACAAACAGGACAAGCCTAGAAAGCAAAAGGAGGAGGGACGGGAGACTGTTTAACATCAGACATCTACAGGCAAAGACCAAAATCCTGGTTGTTAACATCTGTAACTGTATACATCAACTCGGCCGCCTGTGACAAGATATGTGGCTCCAGAATAGAAATGTTTCCATTGCGGTCTTTCTCTGTAGAATGAGATGTGTTCTGCCTTCGGAAGTATTTGAATCATTTCCATCCTCTTATCCTCCTCATCGCCTGCCTCCCTCATCCCCAAAATAATGCAGTCCAGCGATCGGTGCGTCGCTCGTATCTAATGCCAGGCTTGGTACGGCGGACGTGCATATACCACAAATGCATACCCAAAATACAGTTATTATGGGCAGTGTAGTGACAAAACATGCACCGTCTGCGGACTCTGTGCTTAGCGTTTCCCGGATAGAATCCGTGACAGAATTGAGGATGTGCGTCCCTCAGGGCCTCCGTTGGGAACGAACGCTCACAATTTGGGCAATCGTATCGCTCTATACCATGATCTTGGGGTTCGTGGTTTGTTAACAGATGCTCTCTGTATTGGGGCCAACTTCTGTAAGCCCTGGGGCCATCTCCTGTAGGCCTAGAGCACCCTCGTACCTTGCACACAAATACGTGGTCATCGCTGTGCTTCATAACTCGTCAGTTAGAATTTATTTCTGGTTATGTTATCTCTGAGCTGTAATCACTGTTGTTCTAGACAATCTAGCCAATGTCTCTTATAAAGCTTAGTCGACATGTGATGACATCACAGCACATGACGTCATGACATGGCCCATACATGGAGTTTCTCCAAAACTATTCACATCCACTAGACCTAATTCTCTGCATGGGTTTTCAACTGGTAGTCGTGGACCCCTGGTGGTCTGTGGAGGTATTGCAGGTTGTCTCTGGGGGAAAAATGTCAACATTGCCAAAATGTTCAGCTTAACACATTGACTGCTAGGATTTCCATGGCCACTGAGAACCAGGGTGCTAAGAGATCCCAATGCTAATTGCAATTTCTTTGAAGCCCCAGAGCTAATGTTGTGTTGTAGCTGAAGGCAGCCCGCATACCTCAAAAGAAATATGTGGTTGTCTTCTTCAATTAAAAAAAAAAAAAAAAATCAAGTTTTTACCATTGTCCATTCTGGAGATATTGACCTGTATAGAACACCTGCCTAAGAGCTGGGGGTGCAGTTTCTGACCAAAAAAACAAAATACAGCATGTTTTATATGAGAGATATTTTGAGAAGCAAATATAAATTTGAACCAAATGAACATCCTATACAGAATATACACCAAATTAAACCTCTATTTGTCCGCTTTTGGGGAGGAAAAAAACACATTCATCCCACCTCCCGTTCTTCAGTAATTGCCATTTTAAATAATACTATAAAGATGTGCCTTAGAGCGCTTATGGCACAAATGCACAAATGCTTCCGTAAAGAAAAATATGACCTATGGCAGCATACACATATTATATACCGTATGAAAGAGCACACTCTCAGCTCTCAAGAAAAAAATGCCATCTACGGTTGACCAGTTATTGAATTTTAAATGTTCATGAGATACTAGCAGTTTTATGTCAAGAGACATTGACAGACAAATATCAAAATTAACCCAACGGAAATCCTGAACATGTTATACAGTAAATGAAACGTCTGCTCTTAGGGAGAACCCCCCCCCCCCCCCCCCCCCGCATGAATCCCATTTTCCATTTGTCTGTAATTGCCATTTGCAATATAGTTGTGCCTGCCAGAGAGATTACAGATGACACTAGTTGGTTGGCTCCATAAACATAAAAATAAACTCTATAGCAACATATACATACTATATACAGTATGAAAGAACACACTCTCCACTTTTACAAGAAAAAATAATTACATTTATCCCACCTACCATTCACCAGTTATTGTTATTTGAAAGTCATGTAAGTAAGATGGAGTTGTAGCTGACCCACAGATTGATAAACGACTGAGGCAGAAAATCATGTATAGCTTATACATTTATTGGATCTTTTTTTTTTTCTTTCAATCAGTTTCCAGCTACATTAGTGGTGTTTGCAAGCATGACCTAAAAAAACAAACAAACAAACAAACAAACAAAAACAACAGTTAGTGCTTGTAGTGCAAGTACACACAGAACATAGAGAGGCCATTGAAACCATTACTTCTTGTAATAAAATTTGGAGTGGTATTTCGTGACACATTTTAATGGATTGCATTTTTATAGCGCTTTTCCAAGTGCTCAAAGCGCTTTACAATGGTCCATTCATTCATACATTGGGAAGTAGAGCGGCGAACAGTCGACGCCAGCGTCCCCACTTCCCACATTCACACACCAATGGTGGCCAGCTCACACTGACCAACTCAATTGGAGGCAATTTGGGGTTCAGTGTCTTGCCCAAGGACACTTCGACACATAGACAGGAGGAGCCGGGATTCGAACCGCCGACCCACGGGTCATTGGACGACCTGCTCTACCTCCTGAGCCACAGCCGCCCCATTTTGCGTGCATGCACACCTTACACACTTTACAATATGTCCGTGTAAGACGGCGCGTCTCAGCAGTGCTACAGACCCTACACTTTCTCTGTGGGTACACTTTTTTGCCGGTCTGTGGTATTGTTACCAACTCATGGCCTAGCAGTTGGACATGCAGCCTGCTTGCAGGGTCGCAGTGTGGTGCCCTCAGAACCTTGGATGGTAACCTGGGTGCATCTGCCCTCCCCCCTCCACTGCTCCCCCCTTCTCCGCTGCCCCCTTCTCTGCTGTCCCCTTCTCCGCTGTCCCCTTCTCTGCTGCCTCCCCTCTGCTCTTCTTCCTCCTCAACTTCCTTCTCTCTCATCCCTTCTCAAAGATTGCCCCACGACTCTATGACACTGAGCAAATAGGGCAGGAGTGACCTCTTCTTTCCCCAAGGCCTCGTTGTCATTTTGTATAGGACAAAAGAATTAAACATTGCAATTGAAAATAAATAAAATACAAACTTTTTGTACCACTTGATGGATCGCCTTTTGAATGGATAATATGAAATCATCTGATCCAATTTGTCTACGCCATTCATATAGCGATTATATTCAGCAACGGCCTTAGGCTTTATCAGCTCTACTCTATGCTTTTTTCCTTTTTGTTTTTCCTGTACAGTCACCATTTCATCACGGTGAAGTGTTGACACGACCTTGACAACTCTTTTATCCCTCCAAGCGTCTGACTGATCCGAAACCTCCACGCCAATGGCACAAACTCTAACTAACCAGCATGAAGAGGGTTCGCGTCATGTTTGACTGCACCTTCTGCGGGAGAGGATACCGAACCTGGCATGCCCTCAGGGACCATCTATTAACCACACAGCCATTTGTGGTGCCACCCAGGCTGGCTTGTCTTCAGTGTTACTTTTGCTTCGGACTTATAGCACGGCTTGCAGCACATGTCAAAAGGCGACACACCGCAGCTACACCGATGTGGATCGGACTTCGAAGGGACTGCATGTATTGTCCATGGTCCTCTGCTAATAACTGGGATCTGGGAGTCCATTTGTGGGACCGTCACATCCGACATACCAAGGCTGGTAGATTAGTCGAACGCCGTCACCAATGACCATTAGCGGCTAGTCAGTAATCTACCATACACGGGCCAATTGATTAGTCCGGCATAGACATGACTAAAGTCTGGGGGTTGCTCTGACTCCTGGGTGATGAAGGGTTTAATTTGTCTATAATGTTATAAAATATAAAACTATAGGATTGGGTGATGGCTGTAATGCACACCTTTGTAATGCCTTTGTGCAGGAATGGTGGACACATAAGAAGAGAAGGGAAAGACCTGTGTGTAAGAATCCTCCCGCAAGTAAAGAGAAACACCTGACAGTTTATAACAAGGAGGAAGCCTGCAGGAATCACTGAAGCTCTCACAGGAGATTACTGTACCGAGGAGGAGTGTGGAACTGTGCAGCGGAAGAGTCAGATGATGAAGGAGGAGATTGAGTGTGTGAACAGCAACAGATAGACATGTCCAAACACCTTGATAACCTGACCTTCAGCGTCTGGGACAAGATGAAGGACATTGTCCCCAACACACTCCTGTTGTTTAGGAGCCGTACACTGCCTATCAAAATCGCAGCCTCTCTAACGATCTGACCTGAGAAATCTGACTCCTCGTCCTCCTTTTTTTTCAAGGACCAACTAAGGAAACCCTACATCAAACCGGCACAGGCGTCTCCACCATGTCCACCAGCATAGCGGTCACAAGTTAAGCGATTCATGTGCGTTTGATGTTCGGAGGTCAGTGGTACTCCGATTGGCTGGTTTAGGTGATGACGTAATAGTGATGTAAGACCTTTATAGCTAATGACATGAGTATTAGCTCGCTCCACTCAGTAGGCCATGGCCTACTTGTGCACAACATGCAGGTTTGCTCTCTCCCGAGTGCTGATCTAGTTGCGAAACTAATTTGGCTCCATCTCAGAAATATGCAATTCTCACCACAGGGTTCCACAGGTCATCCTCAACAGGTGAGCATGGTCACCTGTTGCTGTACTTCTTCCTGACATCATCCTAAATGTTTGTTAGTTTATAACTATCTGATCACTTTTTTTGGGAGACTGCTGTACATCAGTACATGGTGACACCTTCATTTAGAGTGCGGGGCCTTCTTCCCAGGGACTACTTTCATGCTTGTACTCAAAGGTTTTTGTTCAATAAAAGAGTCAGGATGAGCAACATAGGACCTCTCTCCACTTGGTAACAGATACAACATTCTCACCGACACAAACACAAAGCTGTGCATAACAATCATGTCATAGCCTACTACATACGCATTGGGGTGGTATCCAATTCATACATGAGATTACAAAAATCACCCCCGTTGTCCTCTAGGCTAGGACCATCTAGGGTGTCCACGGCAAAGGCATACAGCCCACTGCTGAAAGGCTGCCATCCCCAGAAGTATGTAGATGGTGCTGTCTACAAGCACAGCTGGCTATAGACCGAGTTACGTGTAGACAGCTTTTTGGCTGGAACTGGGATCACCTCCACCCAGCCCAAGGGCACAGTGTTGCAGTGTTGGTTTTGTCGACTAAGACTAAGACTAAGGTTTTTGACATTTAGTCGACTAAGACTAGACTAACAAAAATGAATTTCAGAAGACTAATTGGTACTAAAAGATGTGTGGACTAAGACTAAGATGAAGACTAAATCATAACCTAAGACTAATGGAAATAGGAAACATTTTTACCTTCTTTTTTCCGTTCTTTTTAAGTATGTGAACATATCTGCAGTATAGATTGCATACGCTTTCAGGAAAGGAACTACTATTACTATTGCAGTAATTTTATACGAAGAAATAAAATGAGACATCTTTCATACTAAAAACTATAAATCTGTATAACATATGTAAGCCTACAATGCATTTGTATGTAAGACTAAACTACCAAAGACTAAGACTGAAAGACTAAGACTAAATAAAGACTAAGACTAAAAAAAGACTAAGACTGAGACTAAGACTAAATCAATGTTGATATTTCATCGACTAAGACTAGACTAAAAAAATGAATTTCAGAAGACTAAATGGGACTAAAAGACTAAATGTGTGTTACTCAAAAGACTATGACTAAGACAAAATATTCTCAAACAAACAACACTGCAGTGTTGAAGATGTGTACATCAGAATATACATTAAGACATCCAAAACCTTTCTTGCCTTTCTGTCCGAAGCAGTAAAGCTTGTGAGCTACCTGAACAGCAGAGTGCATTTTAGTTTCCGTCGAAGGCCCTTTTGTTCGGAATATCCAGTGAAACATTTCACAGGCCAGCACAACCTTTCAGCCAAACAGTGTCACTAAATGACGCTGTTATCGTGCTCAATGATTTGTGCCATGTTACGATGCCTTGAGTATTAACTCCTAATGTCATGAGTATTAGCTCAGTCGCTCATGCACAAGTAGGCCATGGCCTACTCTACCGAATGCTAATCTAATTACGTAGGAAATCTATGTTGGAAATCTAAATTTCCATCCTGTTGCAACCGTAGCCTATAGTGAATGTAAACATGTTTGTCCAGTGCTATGCTGATAAATGTTACAATGACGGGGCAGGGTGACAGGTTTCTGAACTCCCCAGCCCTCCTTGTAGGAAAAAATAGTGGCAGGTTGAAAATGTGACCAGTATATCCTGTTGTTCACACCAATAATCTGATTTTGCACTTGTAGTGTATATTGCTCTACAAAAATGATCTGCTAAATGCTTTTTAAATGTTATCACAAGACTTTAAATTTAAACTTAGCCATCGGCCTCTGTGTTAAATAACTATGAATTAAAAGTAAATCACAATACTGCATATTTATTTCATGATAGGAGGCCACATGGATTGATTTCTGCGGTAACAATACAGTTTGAACAGAAGTTCGAACAGAATCGTTTTCCCAACCATGTTCAAAAGTGCTAGGGGTTTTGTTTATACACTGCCACTCTCTGGACAAAATGTATATTGTCAATTTTAAGCCGACATCTAAATTTAGCTGAAGGTGGGCAAAAAAGGGCAATCCTCATTACTGTTTAGTTGGAGATATGTGGCATTACAAACTAATCAGAATAGGAAGCCTAGTACCATGGGCTCTGTTAGTAAGGGTTAACACATAGTGGACAAAAAATGCCATATTTTCAACTACAAAAGATATCATATCATGCTTATTCAAGTTTTAAAGACCATGCAGCCAAGCATACATTAGCCTTAAAGCTGAATTAAACTAGAGCCAGTGTTGGGGAATATTACTTAGGAAAGTAATATATTACTTATTACTTATTACCCCTTTAGAAAAGTAATAATATTACACTACTTATTACTTGGATGCATAGTAATATGTAGTATATTACATATTACTTTTCTATATTACTTTATATTACTTTTATATTACTTTCCCTGATCCCTGAAAAAAGGAAAGTAGCTACAACTACACAATCTGTCAGCTTCTTTTAGAGCTGAATCTAAAGAAGAAGAATAACAAGAGTCACCAATCAGTCAAACATCAATTGGGTGACTGTTGCCCCCACCACCTGACTACGGATAAGCAGGTGAACATGGGTGGATGTATTTAGATAAATGTATTTAGATGAATGAATACAGACATCCCACCCTGGAAAAAAATACTAAAATATATAAATATTTATATGCCACACATGATTAACGTAGCCTACCATAGATTACATAGTTGCAGTAGGCTGTTATTTCAGTCAGTGGATTGTTATTTGGTTACAGTTCTGTCTGTCAACTATGTTTTAATGCAAAATTAAAAAATGTATGATAAACATACACAAGCATAAGATCTTTTTTATTTAATATTGAGTATATGAGGGCTTATAGCTCCAGTGGCTTAATTGATGATACTGTGCAAACAGACGGCATCACGTAGCCTAATTAGAACAGCTGTGTATGGGAAATCCCCTGACAGACAGCGCATCGACATGCATTGAGTGTGGACATTTCCCCCAGCTATTGTGTGATAAAACACATATTATAAACGTATGACTTGTATGGCAAATGAATTCTATCCTTGGATATACTTGGACCATAGTTGGAATTATTGCATGGCCTGAGAGTTTTTAGATTCAAATCTCAACAAAGAATCACCGGAGTTTGTTAAAGCTAAGAGCAGCGCAGAGCATTAGCGCCAACTCCGTTCTCTTTAAGTGGCCAGTCCAAGCGCGGCTCTTCTACATAGACTTCTATTGAGGATCGGGACAATAAATAGGGACAAGCTGCACAAACAGCTTTCGAGCGCTACGTTTCTGACGCCTCAATGTCGCAGCTTTGACACCAGATGTCTTTGTACGTCTGCCTAATAAAAAGACGCTGCTCATCTTTTTCCGATCAAACTAAAGTCGCATTAGCTCATCTCCCTTCACCAACGCAATACTGTTGAACGCATCAGCATGACAAAAGTAACGAAGTAATATTAGCAGAAGTAACTGTAATATTATTACTATTTTCTAGGAGGTAGTGTCGTTACACTACTCGTTACCTGAAAAAGTAGTAATATTATTCTTTACTCGTTACCCCCAACTCTGACTAGAGCGATGCAATTGCGGTTGCCCTCAATGATGTAAAACAAACTATTGGGTTAGAGTCTAGAGTAGACCAATAATAAACTCCCAGGATTAAAATAGTCTGATTGACTATGGAAACCACACTAATTAGTTATTTCAACAAATAAACTTAATAGCATGTCAAGAAACCACACTGGTGACTAGCACATGCTGAAGATTGCACCATGTGAAGTATAGAAATGAATGCTCAAAATTACCAAATGTGCTCACATTACTTAAAAAGTGGAGTCTTTGCCCTAACAGCCAGCTGTCTCTATAAAAGTCATTACTTGTGTGAGTGTAGCGGGCACAAGTTAAGCGATCCATACGTGTTTGGTGTTCGGCGGTCGGTAGTACTCCGATTGGCCGGGTTAATATAAGACCTTTATAGCTAATGGCATGAGTATTAGCTTGCTTCGCTCACACACAAGTAGTTCATGGCAAATCAGGGCTCCAGAGACACCCAATCATAAGGGTAAGCATTCTGGACTTTCTCATGCTCAGAAATTATGTAATAAACACCCAGTTTGAATTTCTATCCCATGTGGTTCAAAAGTTATTGCCAAAGCTACATTGCATTCAAATAACAAATAAAAGATCAAAAAACGCAGCAGAGGGTATATCACTGCAGGTGTGAATGCAATCGCCTTAAACCTGGCAATTGGGCCCTTATTCAATTACAACTTGTTTCAGGTTAAATAGTTGACTCAAAAATGATTCTTCTTCACATTAACATTTCATCAACACATTTGAACACTCTAATAATATCGCCGTCTGTCATTACCAAATCCCTTTTAAAACAACTTACTTAACCTTATGTTCAATTCCGAAAAACTCAGTGATTTTTACTTTACATACTGACATTCAAATACAATACAACTTTGTCATTTAACCCCTTTGTTTCACTTTAAAACACCCCTTTTAAAAGAATGGTTACTGGCTTTCAATCTAAATAAGTAAACACCCAGTTTAATATAGTATTTAGATCAAATATTGCCAATGCCATAACATTCATCTCCAAAGAAGTTCTTTTGGACACACTCAATTAATCATTAATACTCGAAAACTCCCAACTTTAAAGCAAATAGACTGATTGCAACCTGGTCTCCCCCGGTGCCAGGTCCCTTTAAACACTGGTCGGTTAAAAGAGCAATGGTAATCATGCTGTCACTGCTGTAGGTATTGTTAAATTTAGTTTTGTAAATATGTTTATTATAGTTCACATGCTTAATGATTGCCTGTCTAAATTGGACCGGAAGTGCCTTGTTTAGGTTGATGCGGAACCCTTTATAGGGCACCCTGGTTGCAGGTAGAACAGTAGACACGGTCGCACACCTGTCTTCTGACAGGTGATGCTGAAGTATGTTGAATCTTACCTTCTGTGTCAGTGCCAGGGCACAGAACTCATTCCCTTAGTCTGTAGAACAGCCAGTAAGGTATGTTATGTTCATTTGCATTGTGTTTTCTTTATTTCATTGTATTCTGTACTTTGTTTATGGCATGAGTATTTGTATATTTTTGTGTTTGTTGTCCCAGTTCGACAGTGATTCATGTTGAATCAGAAGTAGCCTATAGAACAACTGTCTAATCTTTGGAGAGCTTTGGGAGTGAAACATGCCCTATCGGCTTTCAAGATCTGAGAGTAATCTTCATATCAACACAAAAATATTGCATGTCGTGGCAACTAACTACACAGTTGGTTTTTAACTTTAAGCTAAATTTAACATGAAAAAAGAATAATAGCTTCATTAATGTCAAGACGGTTTACAACTGACACCTAGTGGGGGGAGCGAGGGATCCCTTTGGTCTGACACAGCGACATCAATTGATTTTAATCAAGCTTAAAATTATTAATTCATTTTCAAATGTCCCAGTAGACTCTATTTTTTTTTAAACCAACGATTTCGACAACATGTCTACATGTGCTGAATAAACTTACAAAGACATACATTTTGAAAAAAAAAAAAAAAAACGATTTTGAATCTCCATCTGATAATAATAATAAAACTTCTTCTTTGTGCTCATCCATTGTCTCTCACCTTGATGTGTCCACATAGGCGGATTATGAAATTAAGGGCCCCTGGGCCACCACCAGCCAAAGGGCCCCCCTACACCGGAGGATTTTTCTGCCCGGTGCGGCGGCATGATGGTTTAGGACTTTTGGGGCTATTTTAGTGACACAAAATTAGTAAACCCATTGTTAATAAGGGCTGTGTGCACCATTATTATTCAATTTAACCCCTTTTTTTGGTGGGCCCTGAGCTTGAGCCTCTTAGCAATCATGCGGACACTCAAGCGCATGGCCCCCCCAGCTCAGGGGCCCCTGGGCCTGGGCCCAACGTGCCCGTTGGATAATCCTTCCCTGTGTGTCCATTGTGAGTCAAAGCTCAAGCAGGCTGCGTGCATGAGTGATGCTGCAGTTATGAAACGCACCGCCAGGCTCGTGCCAAGCCAGGCCATTGTGTGCCTTTTGTTCTCAATTCTGTCCCCTTCCAAAAACAATACAGAGCATCACTCCCCCCTTACAGACATTTTATACAATATTGAAGCATACAATATCATGTCTGTAAAAAAGGACATGCTGCAAAATTCCGGTCGAAACACACAATGAGCTTGTAAAACTGTTCAATTTGAACTTGTATCAATGAATGAATGAATGAATGAATGAAACCTCTTGCTGCCGTTGGGACCCACGTGCGTCCTGTCCGGGTGTCCCTGCTTGGACACGCCGAGATGAACCGCAAACATCCCGCGTCGGCCTCCGTTGAGACGCACGCCATCTCACCGAGAAGAGTATAGGCCTCTCACCCCTCTCGGTGACTGCAGCTGAAGGCCGCCTCTTGCTGGGTCGCCGCTTGGAAACGTCGCGCTGATGATGAATCACCCAAACGTTCGGGCCGGTCGCCGTGCAATGGAGAGCCGCTTGGAATGGAGTGCTGCAGGGGCCACGCTGGTCCCTCGTCGCATCAGGCGCCGTGCCGTCGCTACATAGCGACGCTCATGGCCGTCTTCGTCCTCGAACATCGGGCCGCGCTCCAGCACCGACCTCCCCGTCAGACATCGGGCCGCGCTCAGGCCGCGCTCTTCATCACCAACAACGCCGAAAAATAGTGTTCTGTCCGAGGCGTGGGATCCGTCTAGTCTGGCGTAAAAATATAGACTACCACAATCGGAGCGCCAATTTGTGGTGTATTTTCCCCCACAAAATAGTGATATAATAACCACTATAAACCCACAAATAAGAACTAAGAATTGTTTCCAAGTCAAACCAGACAACGGTGAAAAAATAGATGATGGATGGAAAAGGCAGAGATGAAGAGTTGGTCTTCCCGTCGTAGTTTATTGAAACAAAGATGAATTCCCCGTTCACCTGGGCTAGCTTCAAAGGTTCTTAAGACAATACCTATGGTAATGTAAATGCCTAAAACCCCCACTGGAGTGCTAGGAGACAGAATGTCTCCACTTTTGCACAGCTGCCTGTTACTTGTTGATTCAAATGTGACCAAATTAAGTTAACCTGTATTTTGACATTGCAGGACAATATACGGAAATACAGTATGTAACGGCCCTTGAATAAAAGAAGAACGGATGGTCTCAACGGGTGCTTTATTTTTCATGACCGCAGATCTCTTGAGCACCGAGGAAAACTATAACAAAAAGGAAAAAATATTACAACCACAAATCTACATATTTCATGGTTTCCAACAATAAAACTGCATTAAAATCAACATCATCAACAATAAAATATTTAATTTATAGTTGTGACAATAGTGATCAAACAATACATTTCAATAAAAGACCCCAGGAAAATGTACTATAACCAAACATATCAACTCCAAACCCATGAAACCCCAAACCCAAACAATTAGACTCATCATCATGCAAGAACTCAAACAAAATGAATACACAATTCTAACCTCTGTCCTTTCGTGGGACTAACAAACAAAGCCTTGGACATGCACCATCAAAGGGAATTAAACAGGGATGACAGCAATCATGCCAGGCGCTGTGCACAATATAAACAGTTCAGTCCACTATAAACAATACAAAATGTTTTGATACAACAATCAATTGTGAAAATAAACAGAACAAACATATTCGCGCTATATTCGCGCTACAGCATTCAAACACACTGTCTTCCTTCCGCCTCATTCAATGTTCAGCTGACTGTTTGGTATGAGTGTATGTGTGTGTGTGTCTGTGAAGCTAGAATGGTTCAGATGACTTCCTGAGGCGGAAGTGAAACTTCAAAATAAGGCACTGGCAACCTACAGCAGAGTCAGTGTCAAAATAAAAGCAACCCAAGTTGTACGATGTAAAAGAAAATGAACAAGTACAAACCACAAGAAAATGATATTAGAAACCCAAGTGTCGCTGACACTTACAAAATATGGATAAATATGGATTCTTCAGACACAACC